>OX451739.1:50425640-51025640 GCA_948472305.1 Vicia faba | reverse complement strand
AATCCTCATCAAAAGAAGACAAACTGTTCTTTCTATCCAGAAGAATCAATCAGTTGTGGAAGCATAGGCAGAAGAATTTCAGAAACTCCAGAAGAACAGGAAATGATTCCGAACAATCTTCTGGATATAGAAAATCCAGTAACAGAAACATTACCTACTATGAATGCAATAAACAAGGTCACTACAAAAGTGATTATCCAAGGCTTCAGAAGGACAAACCTAAAAGGAAGTTAGTTAAGGAGAAGAAGAAAAGTCTTATGGCAGCGTGGGATGACTCTGAATCTTTTGAAGACAGAACAAAATTAGAAGATGAACAAGCCGATATAGCTCAAACGGACAACTTATCAGATGTCTCTGAATCCTCTTAATCAGGGTCAGAATCAGAATCAGAATCAGACACTGAAGAGGTATTTCCTGACTTTACTGTAAACTTTACTAAACCTGAATTAGGAGAAAGTATGAGTGAGATTCTTAAAAGATATCAGCAGCTTCGAGTCAAATTCAAGAACCTGAAAAATGATCTAGTTTCTGACTCTGAAGAAACTGAGAATCTGAGATTAGAAAATTCTGAGCTAAAAGAAAAAATTTCAAAACTTGGAAATGATTTACAAATCACTCAGAAGGAAAAAATCTCAGAGGTTCCCAGTAACACTGATAAGATCATAAAGGAATATGATCATAGCTTTCAGAAGTTCCTTGCTAAAAACATAGATAGAAGCAAGATGGCTTCAATGATCTATGGAGTTATCAGAAATGGCAGAAAAAGTATAGGATACAAAGGTAAAGTATCCCAACCTAAGAAAGTTAAGGATTTGGTTATCAAACGCACTCCTCTTTACTCTCACTTCACCACTGGGCAAACACATGATATAAAACATACTGATAAATTGTTTTATGCTAAACCAAAATTCAAACGGAATTTTGGAAGCTCTAACAGTCATGGACCCAAAAAGATATGGGTACCAAAAGAAAAAATCATCTATGTTGCAGATATATTTAACAGCAAGGTTGAAACACCAGTATTAACCCCTGGACTCTGGATGCTCTCTACACATGGAGGAAAGAAAGAATATGTTCCAAAGCCTGGAATTTAAAAGCTTCGCAAGCTTCATAGGAAATCAGAAACAAAAAGTTACTGGCTCTGAAAATTTTGGGAACGGGAATGAAAATACAACATCAGAAGCTGTCTAAAAGAATCTCAGTTGAATCCAGAAGACGTTTGTCACACCTTATCAAGCAACTTCTCTCAGAGCAAGCCAAACAGAGTCTTTACCACTTTTTGATTCTTGACAAAAAGGGGGAGAATGAAGAATATTTTGACTCCTATCAGAAGCTAGATCGGAAGATCTTCAGGGAAGTATGTTTTTCTCGTTAACTGAGTATTTTACTCAGGGGGAGTTTGTTGATTTGTGTTATTTATATTCCTTCAAAATATAATAGTTTTTGTCATCATCAAAAAGGGGGAGATTGTTAGAACATAATTTGGTTCTACATCCCAGTTAGAGTTTTGATGATAACAAACACATGATATACTTATATAAAGAACAAAAATGATCGCTAATAAAGTATCCTTATATGAAGGAAGTTCTGATGTGAAGAAGATCTGCTAGATCATCTGAGAAGTTATGATATAAGAATATTTGTTCAGACACAACATAAGCAAATATGTGTAACACGCTGAATGAAGAAGTTCTATGATACAACTTTTGAATGCACCAAAGATATGGAAACAGGATCTCTGATACTCTGATTTGCAAAGTTCTGATACAAGTTGTAAAGGACTCTCAACGGTAATATTCTTCCTCTGATGTGAGAAGCTCTGAAGCGTTATTATTCTATCAATGCAATATCATAAGCAACGACTACAAACAAAAAGGATCTCCTGGTTTGGAAAGTTCATTAACTCGCGTTATGGACATACCAAAAGTATCTTCTTATGTCACTATTGCATGGACTATATAAAGCACACAAATAGAAGATTTCAGGTGATGAACCACTGCGTACAAAAGAAGAAATTACGTGAAGCTACAACAACGCAACAATCATATTCCATCCTTAAACACTCATACTTAAATTGTGTAAAACATCACTGTTAGTGATACTCTTTTGTAGAAACACCATTGTACACATTTATTTAATTAACTGTTTAGACATTTCCTTAAGAAAACTGGGTTGTGGTTTTGGACTCAAGAACACTTTGGCAGTAGTCAAAGTAGTTGTGTAATCAAGTTTGATTAGTGAATTAAGACTTCGTTGGAGAGAGGCGAAATCACCTTGGCGGGTAGACTGGAGTAGTTTGAGTTCAAACGAACCGGGATAAAAATCATCGTGTCATTTTCATTGATTTTTAAGATCCCAATTCACCCCCCCCCCCCCCCTCTTGTGTTTCTCATTTCTTCAACTCATAGATGTGGATTCTATCAAGGTCTTCCTCTCTCAAAATCTTGTGCCCACTTTACTCAGAGACATCTTGCATACCCTCCACACTCGTACCACGAAGAAAAGAGGGATTCTTATGTGATGTGTACCATTGCTGTCAAGGTGGTTTATTTCTCACATCCCTAAATCAATACTGAAGAATAAAGACGGTTTGGGTTGGTCGCAAAGGATAATGTCACTTTCTCACGCGGATATTCTCTGGTATTCCCGAACTGTAGGAGATATTTATGTTATTGACTGCTGCATTGAATTCACTAATGTCCCACTACTTGGAATTAGGGGAGGCATAACTTATAATCCTTCTCTGTCTCTACGATAATTTGGTTATGCTCGAAGGGATGGTCCTCACGAGATGCTTATCTAAGGCATTGTGTTTAACTATGAGGATGATGTTCAAGGGTATCGTTGGAGGTTAATACGAGCTTGGGGCATGGTAAACAGATTTGATACCAAGACTTCGGGGCCGAAGACTTCCATTCTTATGGAACCTTATCTCCAATGGGCACGAGCTCGCGCTCAGAGCCTTGTGATGCCATATATAGCCATCTTACCAGTGATTGTGGATCCCATTACCGAAGGGGATGTTCCTTATACATCTCTCCATCCTGACATGCCCATTAATCTTGAAGAGCTACAGAGATCTTGGATTCAGCTAAAGAAAGAGCGAGATAAATTTGGAGATCATTTCTATACCCATGAGAGGAAAGTGTTGGAGCTCACGAAGCAACTTCACGAAGAAAAAGGTATTAATGTCTATCTTGGCATGAAGAGGAAGCGCCCATGGGAAACCTGATTTCTTAGTTTTTAGAATTTTTCAATTGTAAGCCTAAAAGGCAATCATATTTTGAATTCTACTAATAAAATCTTTGTTTCATTTTGGATCACAAATTTAAATTTCCCAAAGTCCATGAAAACATTGCATACACATATCATACATGTCATTACATAAATAGGTTTTAAAGCAGGGTTCTTATCTTCTTCTCTATTTATTTTAGCAAGTAAAGAAATGGCTCTTGAACAAAACATCAAGGATCTCCAGGCACAAAATGCTCAGTTCCAGCAAATGTTCGTGGCTCTAGCTAAAGGGCAAGAAGATCTGAAAGCTCTCATATTGAAGGATAAAAAGAAGAAAGCAAAGAAGTCGGCTGGTGTAGTGAATTTGGGAAGGAGGATCAGAGGACCGGTGCGGTGAGCTTCAGAACTAGCAACTTCGTCAAAGGAAGGGGACACTCAGGAAGGGGAGATGAGAGAGGAAGACCTCATCCCGAAGGGATCTGATAATGAATCTGATTATAATGAGGAGCAGTATCCTCCTGTTGATGATAAATATAAACAGCTGGAGGATCGTATGAATGCAATAGAAATCCAGAGGGTACCTGGGCTGGATTTTGAAGAGCTGGGTTTGGTTTCTGGGGTTGTTATCCCGCAGAAGTTTAAGGTTCCGGTGTTTGCTAAGTACGATGGGGTCTCATGTCCCAAGATGTATCTCCGATCTTATATGAGGAAGATTCAGCCTCACACCGCTGACAAGGATTTGTGGGTCCACTTCTTTCAAGGCAGTCTATCCGGGACTCAGCTAGAGTGGTTCTATCAGCTGGAGGGAACCAATATTCATAACTGGGAAGACATGGCTGTTGTTTTCTATAATCAATACAAATATAATGCTGACCTTGATCCGACTCGTACACAACTCCAAAGTATGTCCATAGGTTCTAGCGAGGGATTTAAAGACTACGCCCAGAAGTGGAGAGACCTAGCATGAAGAGTCCAACCCCCTGTGTCTGATAGGGAGTTGGTGGACATGTTTTTGGATACTCTATCTGGTCTATTTTTCAACTATCTGATTGGAAGCTCCTTAGTTGGTTTTACTGATCTTATCTTAACTGGAGAAAGAGTGGAAGCTGGGATTAAGAACGACAAGATTCAAAAGGATACCTCTTCAAGTGAAGGAAAGAGACCTTCCGTGGGAAATAAGGAGGTCAGTGCAGCTTATAGCCAAAGGAATTATAACAAAAATGAATGTAGTCCAACGGTAGAGGCTGTTATGGTTTCCAATCCTATCTCAAACCAGCAACAAAATAATCAGCACAGACCAGATGTGCCTAGAAGATAGTTTACCCGGATCAACATGACTTTATCCCAGGTTTTACCACATCTGCTGAAGTCCAATCTGGTGACTCTGAAGGAGGCCCCGAAGAATCCTAATACTGCCTCTCTCTGCAACAATCCAAATGCTCGGTGTGCCTATCATTCTGAGACTCCAGGGTATGACACGAATGACTGTTGGGCTTTGAAGAACAAGGTGCAAGTCCTTATTGATGCAAAGGAGGTTGAATTTGATCCCTCTGAGACTCCCAACGTCATAACTGCACCCATGACGAAGCATGGCCTGGGAGTCAATGGTATTGATGTTGTCTTCGCCACAAAAGATGCTGACAATATATATATATATATATATATATATATATATATATATATATATATATATATGACATGGACAGTTGGATCTTCCATATTACCAATGGTGGACCCAGTAACTGGACAGCTAAAGACTTTGTGCCGATTACTTTTATTCAGGAGTAATTATCTTTTTGTTTTTCTGGATATGTAATAAATGAATAATATAAACTCTATGGCCTTGTGTATTACTCGAGTCACAATGGTTTATTTGTGAGGGTTATCATTTTTCAATCTCATATGTCATTAATAAAGCATTAGACATTTTTGCATACAAATTTTGCGCTTTGTTTTTCTTTTCTGCTTTTACTTTATCAATGCAGCTATGCTCTTACACATACTCATGTATCAAATTGCAGATCCATATCCACTCTGGATCTCATTGATAACAGTTCTGCTATTGCCAGCTATGACTTTGAAAATCGGATCAACCAAGGCGACAATGAAGGTGAGAAAGATTGTGAGGTACCAGAAGAACTTGTTATACTGTTACAACAAGAGGAAAGGGTTATACAGCCTCATGAAGATCCAGTTGAGATAGTGAACCTGGGTACAGAAGAGGACAGAAAAGAAGTCAAGATAGGTGAAAATTTTGAGCTTAGTGTCAAACAGCGATTGATTCAGTTGTTGCATGATTATATGGAGATATTTGTCTGGTCATACAAAGACATGCCATGGCTAGACACTGATATTGTGGTTCATTGTCTTCCAACTAAAGAAGATTTCCCTCCAGTGAAGCAGAAGGTGTGTCGTATACGTCCTGAGATGTCAGAAAAGATCAAGGCAGAAGTTATGAAGCAGTTCAACACTGGGTTCTTAGTTGTCACCTCCTATCAATAATGGGTTGCTAACGTAGTTTCGGTGCCTAATAAGGACGGCAAGGTATGTATGTACGTGGATTACAAATACTTGAACAAGGCAAGCCACAAGGATGACTTTCCGCTTCCCCATATTGATGTTCTAGTTGACAAAACCGCACAACATAAGATCTTCTCCTTCATGGACAGTTTCTCTGGTTACAATCAGATCAAGATGGCACCTGAAGACATGGAGAAGACAACCTTCGTCACACAGTGGGGTACTTTCTGTTACAAAGTGATTCCATTTGGGTTGAAGAACGCTGGGGGAACCTATCAGCAAGCTATGGTAGCTTTGTTCCATGATATGATTCACCATGAGATAGAGGTCTATGTTGACGACATGATAGCCAGATCTCAAACGGAAGAAGAGCACCTTGATCACTTGCAAAAGTTGTTTGATAGGTTGAAGACGTACAAGTTGAGATTAAATCTAAACAAGTGCACCTTTGGGGTAAGGTCTAGTAAACTCCTAGGTTTCATTGTCAGTGACAAGGGTATTCAAGTAGACCCTGCAAAGGTAAAAGCTATACAAGATATGTCGGCTCCTCGCACTGAGAAGGAAGTTAGAGGTTTCTTGGGATGCCTAAATTAAATTTCCAGGTTCATTTCCCATTAAACTACTACTTGTGAGCCAATCTTCAAACTCCTGAAGAAAGATCAAGTGGTAAAGTGGAATGACGAATGCCAGACTGCCTTTGACAGAATCAAGGAATACCTTCAAGATCCTCCAATTTGACGTCTCCGATTGAAGGAAGACCTTTGATAATGTACTTAACAGTATTAGATAATTCAATGGGGTGTGTGCTGGGGCAGCATGACGAGCATGGTCGAAAAGAGCATGCAATATACTACCTTAGCAAAAAGTTTACCGACTGTGAAACAAGATACTCACTGCTCGAGAAAACTTGTTGCACTTTGGCATGGGCTGCTCACCGACTAAGACAGTATATGTTGACTCACACTACCTTGTTGATATCTAAGATGGATCCTATCAAATACATCTTTGAGAAGCCTGCTCTCTCTGGAAGAATATCAAGATGGAAAATGATCCTTACCGAATATGATATCCAGTAAACAACCCAGAAAGCAATCAAGGGAAGTGTATTAGCTGATCATTTGGCTCATCAGGCCGTGGATGACTACCAATCCATGAATTTTGAGTTCCCGGATGAAAACATCATGTTAGTGACTGATTGTGAAGAACCTGGACCGGATGAAGGACCTGAAGAAGGATCCCGATGGACCATGGTTTTTGATGGAGCTTCCAATGCACTTGGCAATGGTATCGGTGCTATAATCATATATCTCGAGGACTGTCATACCCCTTTAACTGCTAGATTATGCTTCAACTGCACCAATAATATGGCTGAGTATGAAGCATGTATCATGGGACTCGAAGCTGCAATTGATCTAAGGATCAAGTTCTTAAGTGTGTTCGGAGACTCGGCTTTGGTAATCAGCCATATCAAAGGAGAATGGGACACGAAGCATCCTAATCTCATCTCGTACAAAGAGCACGTGTTGACATTAATCCCATACTTTGAAGAAGTCACCTTTGAACATTTTCCACGAGAAGAGAATCAGTTAGCGGACGCACTAGCTACTATTTCATCCATGTTCAAGGTCAGATGGGACAATGAAGCTCCTCATATCACTATTGAGAGAATGGATGAACCAGCATACGGTCACGAGATTGATACTGAAGAAGTAGTGGACAAACCTTGATTCCATGAAGTCAAAAGATATCTCGAAGGCCAAGTGTATCCTGAAGGAGCTTCAGTCAATGATAAAAAGTTCATAAGAAGGTTCTCTGCCAAATTCCTTCTCAGTAACGGGATCCTCTACAACCGTAACTACGATTCTACTTTGCTTCGGTGTGTAGACAAGAATGAAGCGGAGAAGATTATGGTTGGTTTACATGAAGGTACCTTTGGCACCCATTCTAGTGGACACACTATGGCTAAAAAGATCCTACAGGAAGGATAATATTGGTCCACTATGGAAGCAGACTGTTATCAACATTCACGGACTTGTCACAACTACCAGATTTATGCTGATAAGGTGCACATACCTCTGTTCCCTCTAAACGTCTTGATTTCTCCTTGGCCCTTTGCAATGTGGGTATTGACATGATCGAAGAAATCAGACCTACCACTTCCAACGGGCATTGCTTCATCCTTGTTGTCATTGATTACTTCACGAAGTGGGTTGAGGTTGCCTCTTTTGCTACTGTTACCAAGGATGTTATGGCGCGTTTCATCAATCATAACCTTATTTTTCTATATGGTATCCATGAAAAAATCATTACAGATAATGGTACAAATCTCAACAACACTATGATCACTAAACTATGTAAGCAATTCAAGATCCAGCATCATAATTCTTCCCCTTACCGGCCGAAGATGAATGGAACTGTAGAGGCTACTAATAAGAACATTAAAAAGATCATACAGAAGATGACAGTGACATATAAAGACTGGCATGAGATGTTACCATTTTATCTTCATGGTTACCACACCTCAGCACGTACGTCAACAAAAGAAACACCTTTCTCTCTGGTGTACGGTATGGAAATTATCCTACCTATTGAGGTCCAGATCCCTTCTTTGAGAATCATGAAGGATGCAGGGCTGAATGAAGACGAATGGGTTCAGACTCGACTTGACCAACTGAACCTGATTGACGAGAAAAGTCTTGCGGATGTCTGTCATGGTTAGATGTACCAAAAGTGTATGATTAAGGCTTTTAACAAGAAGGTTAGACGTCAGGTATATTAAGTTAGTGATCTAGTAATCAAGCGTATCACACTGCCACAAGGTGATCCCAGGGGCAAATGGACTCCCATATACGAAGGGCCATTTGTGATCAAGAACATATTTTCTGGTGGAGCCATGATCTTAACCACTATGGACGGTGACGACCTTCCTCACCCTGTGAATGTGGACATAGTTAAAAGATACTACGCGTGAATAAAGACCTGCTAGGTTGACTGGCCTAGGCAAAAATAAGGGCATCCCGGCGAACCAAAAGGGTTCGGGTAAAAATTAGGGATAAAATACAAAAAAAATTATACACCCGGCAAGTCAAAAACCTGAAAGGGCATCTTGCGAAACAAAGGGTATCCCGGTGGACTGAAAACCCGAAAGGATGGTCCAGGAAAAAAGTTAGGGATTTTAAGCGTACAACTATGTTCCATTAGATCGCCTTACAACCAGACTTCAGTATCAACTATCAAGCTCAAACGGTACCAATCAATCCAGTCAAGTTTAGACAAGTAGCAAAGTGATGAGACGCTCAAGGACATAAGTACAATAACAGAATTGAAACTCAATGGGATTATTACAAATAGTTGTTTTCTCTTTGTACATTATTTGTATATTTTTCATTTTCACGATGGAATTCTCCTACTAGAATGTCAGTCTCTTTATACAAAAAACGAATGTTATAGGCAAATTTCTTCAAGTCAATACAAATCACTTCTTTGAAAGTATAAAACCTTTTGTTTTCTATTTTTCTGTTTTGTTTTGCAAAAACGTCCAGTGATTATTTCGACATATGCATTTGAATATGATTACTGTTTACAAGTACTTGCATAAAAAACAAAAAGACAGTTGCTAATGACTTTAAGAAACGGGACAATGCCTTAAAAGCCATATGTAGTCCCCGTAATTACTTTCTCCAGCAGGTACATGGGCAGAGACGTCCTGATGCGAAGTCACCACCGTATCCTCAGTATACGTCCTGGTAATGTCTATATCCCTGGAGAGTGAAAACAACCAAAGTTTTGACCTCTTTTTTTTCCTAAGTAGGAATTACCTTCTTTGGCAAAGTTCCCTCTGAGAGGTTAAATCAATGTTCCCCAGCTGAGTTTTACAAATCTCAAACAGTTTATAAATCCATATCCCCAGTAGAGTTTATTTCTCTAGTTGCAGAAGTTCATCCCCCAACGGAGTTTATTTCTCTACATTGGTAAGATCTTCCAACAGAGCATCGTCTCCCCAACCGAACATTCTCAAGTAGAAGTCAAAGATTCCCGGCAGATTATCCACAAAGGGAAAGAGGAAATCCTCGGCGAATCATCTCCATTCATCATTCCTAGCAGGAAATGAAAGAACCACTTTCCTCATCTACCAAAAAGCAGTCAGGGATTCAACTTCCCAGTAGTCTCCAGTAGCAGTCAAGGATTTATTTTTCCAGACTAGGAAAATTCGCAACAGCATTCCATGTTCATACATCATGGCTGCGCATACATATATCATACAGCACAATCTCATTTATTTTGAGAACATCATTACACGATGCATTTCATACATCATGATATTGTATACGACTAACTCTTTACCTTTTCAAGAAATATCAATCAACAAATATCATTAACTACTTATATGACCTGACAGTTTTTTCAAAGGTTACCTCTACCGAAGAGAAATTCCAGCATTTTCCTTAGAAGATCGTAATTCAAAAGACCTTTGTTGGTTCAGTTTAAATCGATCAATGATCTATTCTAATTTGTTTCTGATAGACACTTTCTCTAGTTTAGTTAAATCAACCCTAAGATCTTTCTGATTCTTATCCAGTTAAAGATAACTCAACACCTCTGCTGGTTCAGTTTAAATCGATCAATGATTTATTCTGATTCATTTCCAGTAGACGCTTTCTCTGGTTCAGTTAAATCGACCCTAAGAATTTTCTGATTCTAATCCAGTTAAAGATAACTCAAAACCTCTGCTGGTTCAGTTTAAATCGACCAATGATTTTATTCTGATCCTTTTCTGGTAGACACTTTCTCTGGTTCAGTTAAATCGACCCTGAGATTTCTCTGATTCTATTCCAATTGAAGATAACACAATACCTTTGTTGGTTCAGTTTAAATCGACCAATGATTTATCCTGATTCTTTTCCGGTAAATACTTTCTCTAGTTCAGTTAAATCGACCCAAATATTTTCTGATTCTTATCCAGTTAAAGATATTGTAAAGCCTGGAGTCCGACCATATAGCAGTTTATTTTGTTAATTACTATGAAGCCTGGACCAGACTAGATGATAGTATAACCTATGACACTGAAGCCTGGACCCGACCAGATAACAGTATACCTCTGATTCAAGTTGAAGCCTGGACCCGACCAGATAACAGCTTAATTTCTTCAAATCATTGAAGCCTGGATACGAACAGACAACAGTTCAATGTCTATAATTATTGCGAAGCCTGGATACGAACAGACAACAGTTCCATGTCTATAATTATTGCAAAGCCTGGAACCGACCAGATAGCAGTTAATTACATATTCTCAAATAAGTCGCTGTGAAGCCTGGATTACGACCAGATAGTAGTCAGCCTTATTGTCCTCAGCAAGTCCCTGTGAAGCATGGATCCCGACCAGATAGCAGTTAACTTTCACCTCTCCATTCAAGAGATAACTCCCCAGTAAAGTAATGGAAAACTGAAGTTCCTAGACTCTATTTCCCAAGACAGAGACCAATATTCCTCAGCGGAGTCCTCCTCAAATGACAGGAACAGGAATCCCCACAAAGGAATTTCTCAT
Organism: Vicia faba; assembly: GCA_948472305.1. Taxonomy (NCBI): domain Eukaryota; kingdom Viridiplantae; phylum Streptophyta; class Magnoliopsida; order Fabales; family Fabaceae; genus Vicia; species Vicia faba. The sequence goes on along the minus strand of OX451739.1, from coordinate 51,014,341 downwards.
GAAGTCAGCATTTATTCTAGATGTCATCTTTAAGCCCATCCCTAATGACTCTTTGTCATCTTCTTTGGGTGGCATCTCTAAGCACATCTCCGACAACTCTCTGTCATTTTTTCCAAATGGAATTTGTAAGCCCATTCCCGATATTATCAACCAACAGTGTTACTTCAGGCGAGTGAAAATTTCTGGGCACTCTAGTATTCAATTATCTTCCACCTTCAGATCACGAAAGGCAAACAAGCCAATTGAAATCTTCAGGTTTAAGAAGATTGAATAGGGGCAGCTGTTATACCCCAAAATTTACCCTCTCTTATTTTCAAGATCTTCTCTCACACGGGTGGTTACAAACACTTGCTTAAAGAAAATAAAGAATTTTGAAGATGGACAAGTGCCTTTCAATGGGCATCTTAAACAAGGCAGCTTCGATGGGCATCTTAAGTAAGTTTGTCTTTCGTTTGGGGCATACAAGGTGTCTTTCGACAGGCATGTCATCCAAGTGATGCTTCAATGGCATATCAACAGGGTGACATTTCGATTGTCCAAGTTAAAGAAAATGAGATCGAAAAGAGCAAGAACTGAGAGGTTTCCAGAAGCCCTGATGATGGGCCATTCGAATTCATGCAGATTGGAGATAAAATCGAAGGAGCTCTGATAAGGAAAACTATAAGCCTTTCGAATTAATGCAGATTGGAGACAAAATCAAATGAGCTATGATAAGGAAAACTCTGAGCATTTATAATTCATGCAGACCGTGGCTCAAACGAAGAAGCTCTAATGAGGAGAGCCTTGAGCAATTCGAATTGGAACCCAGATCCATCAAGAAGAATAATGCTTGGGGGTTGATCGAAGAAACTCTGATGTTGAGAATATGAGAAATTCAAATCAGGACTCATAGCCATTGAAGAGAGCAGAACAACTCTTCGACCAGTCAATAAGATAATGCTTCGATTGGTCAAGTTCAAAGCCATCAAAGAGATCAAAGCTTGAGACTTAATCGAATGAACCATGATGAAATCCTTGAGCCAAATTCGAACAAAACACCTATCATAACTTGCCCAGGTTCACTCAAAGTTAAAAATGGCATGTTTTCCTTGCAAATATGGCAAGAATTCAATTTTGATCGTGGCTTCAATTCCTGAGTTAAGGGCCAGATTATTTCCTTGTTTGTTCTTAACTCCACAAGAGTTGATTCGACTAGGGTGATTTTCTTCGAATCAAGCGATCGAAGCAGAGGGTGGCTCAATCGAAGGAGCCATGATAATGAAGCGGGTGCAATTCGAATTAGAACTCAGAGCCTTCGAAGGAAACAATGCTCTGATGAGGAAATCTCTGAGCAATTCAAATTGGAGCTTAGAGCCTTCGAAGAGAACAAATTCGAAGGGAAATGGATCTGCAGGGGCATGTCAGCTTTCGATTTCCATCATATTGAAGGCTCAAACAACTTATAACAGGCTGGCAGTAACGCATGAAAATATATTGGCACCTAATTGAATCAAATATAGCAAGTTTTTATGAAGAAATCAAATCAAATCTCTTCATCATAATGGACCAAGATTTGATACACAAATGTTAACCTAAAATCCCTTGCCTATATAAACCTCATAATCTCAGAGAAAAAGGACACACATATACTACCTCACAAAAAACGGAACCTGCCCCACAAAGTTCCAGAAAGTAGCATAAACTTCCAAAGTTGTCAAAACTCCATACCTTTGCAGGCACCTTCTGTCCAGATTAACACTCTGATCGTGTTCTTGGAGTTCACACAGACGCACACTCACTCGTTCCCCAGCCATCTCACACCCATGACTGCAGATCAAGGCGCCTCCAGTGGTAAAAATATTCAATCGCATTTAATCTTAAATTAAACCCATGATTGCATGTTCATGGTTTTGTTGTTATTTGTGAGTGATTTAACAAAATGTATGCAAGTTGCAGTGTCCAAATGTTCGAACACCATGGATAGGGTTTTCGAAGCTGGTAACCTTTTAAACCCATTATACAGGCTGTTGCAAATCGAAACAACCCCAGATTCGCGTTTAGGGATTGATTTCGAATGGAATCTTTTCTGTTTTGTTTGGTTTTGAACTAAATAATTTGCAGGACCCAAAGCAGGTTACATGTATTTCGAATGAACAAGAAGCTCAGATGGTGAAAGGGAATTCATGCAATCGAAGGGACCAGGGTTCAAATCCCAGGCCTTATATTCTCAATTTCTAAGAATTTTCTTGCAGATCTAGCGCCCCAAGGCCCTCGAACAATGCCTTCAATCATCCCTCTGGATCGAAAGGAAACTCGGGCTTTTTTCGATCCAGGCTTGCTTTTTTTCAAAATTGCACCTTTTTATTCACTACTTGTTCCTTCGACTGTGTTGTTTTACTTATGTTATCTCTTCTAGCTTTTTTTAACATAACATCAAAATCAAAAAATAATAAAAAGGCATTAGGTTTAGTTTTTTTATTAAACTAACTTTGTAAATTAACTATTTAATCATTTTAACTCTTTTTTTCTAAATTAAAATTAAATAGACTTAAAATCTCAATTTCAAGTCATAATCAGATAAAACAAAAAAAAATTCCTTTTACCTTAGGATTTTTAGGCGTATTTTCAATTCACGCGCTTACTTTAAATTTCGCATTTTTTTTATTATTGTAATTGCCTACTGGTTTGTAATAATAATTAGGATTTTACTTTCCGCATTTTTATAATGTATCTCTCCCAAAGCCGTGTAATAACTTAGGATTTATTTTTCTGCATTTTATTTTCCGCATATTTATTGCATTATTATTTTACTATATCACTGTTAGTAAATAGGCGTGTATGGAAAGACTAAAATCAAACGTTAGCTAACCTAACAAAAAGACAAAAAAATAACTGAATCTCAACACACTCGCACATGTGCACCTCTAGAGTACCCCCACTTCGGTTGCCTTCGGAAATAGTCACAACTCTCAAAACGTGAGAGGTTTTAGTGGCTACCCTCTAGTTTAAAGATAAAAAATGACCCTTTTTGACGTTGCCTCGGTATGATCTTAAAACCTTAGGGTGGTTACTAAGGCTTCTTGCCAAGTTGCCTTTGTAACTATAAAAACATCCCTTCGATTTTTCCTCAAACATCCAGCGATAGGGCTACCTACTCACTAATAGTAGGATAGCACTGTCTAAACGAAAAGAGGAAAAGAATAAACTTTTCCGAGTAGGTAGATAATTATTAGATGCTTTCACAAAATCAATTTTTCACACTTTACACTTTCAAAAACATTTTCAAAACGTTCTATCAACACTCTTGAGGACTGATACAAGAGTTATCATAAAGCCAACAAGCTTTTCATAACACACAAACACGAAAGCAATTTTAAAAAATGAGCAAGTGCCTAAGAGCCCGTAAAAAACCACGGATGGAAATGGTGCTAACACCTTCCCTTTCCATAATCTACCTCCCTTAATCAAAAACTCTCGAAAAAGGTCTTTTTCTGTTCTTTTTACCCTTTCCTTTATTAGATAAAAGAAAATTCAGTGGCGACTCTTGCTTACCGCATATTTGCAAATACAAAACACAAACCAGTATTAAACACTTGGTTCTACCACCGTATCACAGAACCCTTCAACATACATAGTAAGTACACGGTGACACACAACTGATGCATTCGAAGAACATGCATAAGGCCCATTCGAAGAACATGAAGTTGGTGGATTCGAAAGACACATATTTGTGCTCCATCCAAAGAACATGAATTTGTTGGATTCGAAGAACACATATTTGGTCCATTTGAAGAACACACAATTTATGTTTTGTCTCTTGATGAGTCTAGTCGAAGGCTACTGGACAAAGTCCCATGTGCTGCCAAGTCCAAGTTTGTTGCACTGCTATGAGACAGTCTTACATCAAGCTGCCACAACACTCCAAAATTGCTGCGAACCAATCCTGCTATGCTGCTCCCATACTTGTACCAAATTGGCATACAAGAGCTGCACCTCGAAGGCTATGAAGACAGCATACCTAATTTGTTCAAATCTCATTTGTTTTCCCCTTCAAATCTCAGCCAAACTCTTCTATAAATAAGATGTTCCACAACACATCTAAGGGGGGATTTTTAGTAGCTGGAGAGACTTTGGTTGGGTGGAAAAAATAATCAAACACTCTCAAACACTCTCAAACTATCAAGCACTCTCAAACTATCAAACTCTCAAACTCTCAAACTCTCAAAAAAATCTCAAACCTCTTCATGCATTAAACAGCCCTTCGATTTGTTAGAACATAGTTTGATTCTACAACCCTCAATTAGAGTTTTGATGATAACAAAATACAAGATTAGATAAATTCTGATATTTATATAAGACATATATGCTACTTAAAATTATGTAGTGTAATTACATAAACTCTGATGGAATCAGCATCAGAATATCAGTATCAACATCAGCATCAGAAGATATGTCAGCATCAGAAGATCAAACATGTGCTATACACGAAAGCCTGATGAACAGAATCTACGCAAAACATACTCTGACTCTGAGCAAGATACTTACCATGTCACCAGTACTCTGAAGCGTCAGAATAAGCTAAAGTCAAGAACACTGTGATTAGCATTAGCAGAACACTCTGAAGTGTCAACGTTACTATGCATTTAAGACAGATTAATTACCAACGGCTTTATTCCAAGACAAAGATCTTCTCAAAAAGGAAAGAACGTTATGAGCATTGAAATGGAATTATGGACAGCAACGTATCTATTCTAATGCTATATAAACAAGTCAGTGAGAAAAGAAATGGCTAATAATCTTTATACACGCACGCACGCATACAAAAACTCTCTCACTCAATTTGCTAAAGCTTTCAACCACGCCTACTCAATAGCATTAGCAGTCTGTTTCATCCTAAGCTTAATATTGTGTATTATCACAGTTGTGATATATAGTTTTGTAAGAAAACATCAAACACACATTTGTTCATTTATCTGTAAAAGAATTACCTTGAGATAAATCGGTCTGTGGTTAGACTCAAGAAGGCTTTGACAGTTGTTAAAGCAGTTGTGTATTCAGTTGAATATAGTGGATTAAGACCTCGTTGGAGAGAGGCGAAATCACCTTGACGGGTGGACTGGAGTAGTTTGAGATCAAACGAACCAGGATAAAAATAACGTGTTGTCTGCATTTGATTTCAAGTTTTACAATTCAACCCCCCTTCTTGTGTTTTTCACATCTTCAATTGGCATCAGAGCGCCTGGTTCTGAGCTTATAACACTTAACCGTGTCAGTACAAGATCCAGCGTTAGAAAAACACTATGGCAGGACCACATCAAAATGTCAGCAATGACAACAATGAAGAAAGAGATAGATTCAGTGGCAAACCTCCAGTCTTTGATGGAGAGAACTTTGATTACTGGAAAGACAGAATTGAAATCTTCTTTCTGGCCCACGATGCTGATCTGTGGGATATGGTGACTGATGGATACACGCACCCAGTGAATGCAAGTGGTCAGAAGATTGACAGGAAAGCAATGTCTGATCAACAAAAGCGTGATTTCAGAAATCATCACAAAGCAAGAACAATTCTTCTCAGTGCCATCTCTTACTCTGAATATGAAAAGATATTAAACAGAGACACTACAAAGAATATGTTTGACTCTCTGAGAATGACGCATGAAGGCAACATTCAAGTTAACAAAACTAAAGCTCTTGCGCTCATTCAGAAGTATGAGGCATTCAAGATGGAAGAAAGTGAATCAATTGAAACGATGTTCTCAAGATTTCAAATTCTGGTTGCTGGTCTCAAAGTTCTGGACAAAGGGTATTCTACTGTTGATCATGTTAAGAAGATCATCAGAAGCTTGCCAAAACAGTGGAGGCCAATGGTCACAGCGCTGAAGCTAGTTAAGGATCTCAACAAAATCTCTCTGGAGGAACTTGTCAGCTCCCTCAGAAGTCACGAGATAGAGCTAGAAGCTGATGAACCTCAAAAGCAAGGTAAGCCATTAGCTTTAAAATCTAACAGAAAATCTGACTCCAAAGTTTTGCAGGTTGTAGAAGAAACCTCTGATGGGTCCTCATCAGAAGAAGATGAACTATCTCTCCTCTCAAGAAGGGTGAACCAACTGTGGAAGCAGAGGCAAAGAAAGTTCAGGAATCCAAGAAGATCAGAGAATCAGAATGAATCCTCCTCCAAATACAGAAGGTCAGAACCCTCCTTTGGATACAGAAGATTTGAAGGCTCTTCAGGAAGCAGAAAGACAAACAACAAAGACATCATCTGCTATGAATGTAATGAGCAAGGACACTACAAGAGTGATTGCCCAAAGCTTCAGAGGGAAAATCCCAAAAAGAAGTTTGGCAAGGAAAAGAAGAAAAGTCTCACGGCTACATGGGATGACTCTGACACATCTGAAGTTGACTCAGAATCAGATGATGAGAGAGCAAACATAGCTCTCATGGAAAACATAACAGAAGACAGTGAAGCTTCTGAATCAGACTCTGAATCAGACACAGAAGAGGTATTTCCTGACTTTGCTATTAACTTTACTAAGGCTGAACTAGCTGAAAGCCTTAATGAAATTCTGGAAAGATATCAGCAGATCAGAGTCAAATTCAGAAACCTGAAAAGGAATCTTGCTTCTGACTCTGATAAAACTGAGAGTCTCAAATTGGAGAATTCTGAGTTGAAAAATAAAATTTCAAAATTAGAAAATCTATTACAAAACTCTCATAAGGAAACAATCCCTGAAACTCGCAGCAGTGCTGATGAGATCATCAAGGAGTATGATCACAGCTTTCAGAAGTTTCTAGCTAAAAACATAGATAGAAGCAAGATGGCTTCAATGATCTATGGAGTTAGCAGAAATGGCAGAAAAGGAATAGGATACCAAGGTAAGGTACCTACACCAAAGAATGCCATGGATTTAGTGATAAAACGCACTTCTCTTGATTCTCACTTTGTATATGAGCACACACATGACATCAAATATACTAGTAGTAATTATTCTGTCAAACCAAAATTCAACCAGAGTTTTGGTAAAACTAACAAATCAGGACCCAAGAAAATATGGGTACCTAAGGATAAAATAATACATGTTGCAGATATCTTTAGCAGCAAAGAAGAAACACCAGTCATGGTACCTGGACTCTGGCTGCTCACGACACATGAAGGGAAGAAAGCATATGTTCCAAAGCCTGGAACTTAAGCCTGGAGGCCACGTAGGTTTTGGAGGCAATCAGAGGGGAAAAATCATTGGCTCTGGAACTGTAGGTAATGGAAATCTTCCCTCTATAAGTAATGTTTTATTAGTAGATGGATTAATGCATAACATGTTATCCATAAGTCAATTAAGTGATAACGGTTATGATATAATCTTTAATCAAAATTCATGCAAAGCTGTTAGTCAGAAAGATGGGACTATCCTGTTTAATGGAAAGAGGAGAAACAAAATTTATAAAATAAAACTTTCTGAACTGAAAAGTCAGAATGTAAAGTGTCCTCTGTCTGTTAACAACGAGCAATGGATCTGGCACAGAAGATTGGGACATGTTAGTATGAGAAGAATATCTCAAATTAACAAACTCAATCTGGTTAGAGGACTTCCTAACCTGAAGTTCAATTCAGATGCTCTGTGTGAAGCATGTCAGAAAGGCAAGTTTGCAAAACCAGCTTTCAAATCTAAAAACGTTGTTTCCACCTCTAAGCCATTAGAACTTCTGCACATTGACTTATTTAGACCAGTTAAAACTGCTTCAGTCAGTGGCAAGAAGTATGGGTTAGTAATCGTAGATGACTATAGCAGATGGACATGGGTAAAGTTCTTAAGACACAAGGACGAGTCACACTCTGTGTTTGTCACCTTCTGCAACCAAGTTCAGAATGAAAAGGATCTTAGAATCGTCAAAGTCAGAAGTGATCATGGTGGAGAGTTTGAAAACAAAGATTTTGAATCATTTTTTAATGACAAAGGCATTCTGCATGATTTCTCTTGTCCTAGAACTCCCCAGCAAAATGGAGTTGTAGAACGAAAGAACAGAACATTGCAAGAAATGGCCAGAACCATGATCAACGAGACTAACGTTGCTAAGATCTTCTGGGCAGAGGCAATAAACACAGCGTGCTACATTCAGAATAGAATCTCCATAAGACATATTCTGGAAAAGACTCCATATGAATTGTGGAAGAACAGAAAGCCCAACATTTCATATTTTCATCCATTTGGATGTACTTGCTTTATTTTGAATACTAAAAATTATTTGAACAAGTTTGACTCTAAAGCACAGAAGTGTATTATGTTAGGATACTCTGAACGCTCAAGAGGGTACAGAGTATACAATACAAAAACACAGATTGTTGAAGAATCAATCAGTGTTCGTTTTGATGATAAGCTTGACTCTCAAAAGTCAAAGCAGAATGAATTACTTGCAGGTATGGAAGTTGAATTCACAGGTACTGAAGACAAGTCATCAGAAGCTCTCAACAAAGACACTCCCTCAACATCAGAAAGAGGCACTGCAAGCAATCCAGCACCTTTTGTTGATCAACTTCAGAAAAGACCATCCAGAAGCAGCATGGATCACCCAGAAGAAACAATCTTAGGAAGAAAGGAAGATCCAATCAGAACAAGAGCCAGCTTCAGAAACTCTGAAGAATCCCTCATGGGACTTGTCTCTCTGATTGAACCATCAACAGTTGATGAAGCACTTCTGGACAATGACTGGATTCTAGCAAAGCAAGAGGAGCTGAATCAATTCACAAGAAATGACGTATAGGATCTAGTTCCCAAACCAAAAGGATTCAACGTCATTGGAACAAAATGGGTGTTCAAAAACAAACTGAATGAACAAGGTGAAGTCATCAGAAACAAGGCACGATTGGTAGCACAAGGTTATAGTCAGCAAGAGGGGATAGACTATACAGACACCTTTGCTCCAGTCGCCATGTTAGAATCTATCATACCTCCTCTGGACACAATTCAGAAGATGGGTATGTGCTGAAACCTTCAAGTTGCAAGACCAGAGCTATGGACAGGCTCAACAGAACTTCAGCAATATGCTGAAGGAAATGGAAGGTCCAGTTCTGAGCAAGCTGCTGAAGGAAGAAGTTCTCCATCTGGACATTGCGCCTTGGTCTGAAAAGCGTCCAGCATCTAAAGTTTAACCTGCAGAAGAACAGATAATTCAAGCTGAAGACTTGGGTCAAGTAGAAGAAACTACAGAAAGCTCTGAGAAGCAGCCTGTATCTTAAGATCCTCAAGCTTCCTATCTTAACGGGAAGACTCTGGAGGATTTGAAGAGATCAGATATGCTGATGAATGAAAGGATGGACAAGCAGGATATCAAGATTGATTCTATAGAAAACATGGTATCTAAGCAACAGGAAACCAGCAATCAAATCAAGAGCATGTTGGAAGCTCTGTTCACACGACTTCCTCCTTCTTCTTAGAATTTTTCCTGTGTTTTCCTTGTTTTCTTTACATGTTTGTCTGTAATATTTCTACTTATTCTAAACTATCATTGCTTCTGTTTTTAATACAAACGTCTTTTGCTCTGATCATTTTAACTCTGATTATTTGTGCTTTTTGATAACTGACAAAAAGGGGGAGAAAAAATGATATTTTTCAATAACGGATTACTGAGACAAAAGTCTCAAACATTCTAACATTCTTATATATTTGAACTTCTTTGTTCTGAAAAGCTTACAGGTACAAGAATCTGATGAACTCTGATAAAGCAAAGTTTTGATGCTCAAAGAAAGTTCAGTAAAGTTCTGATGCTCAAGGTCTCAAGGAATCAAAGGGAAGTAATCAACTCAGGGGGAGTTTTTCTCTTCATTACTCTGATACTTTTTATTCCTTATCTTCTGAACTCTGATACCTTTTATTCGTTATTTGATTATCTATGACACCGTTTCCTCTCTATCCTTAAACTCTGATACCTTTCATCATTTTATTCTGATTGAAAAAATCTGGTTTTTGTCATCATCAAAAAGGGGGAGATTGTTAGAACATAGTTTGATTCTACAACCCTCAATTAGAGTTTTGATGATAACAAAATACAAGATTAGATAAATTATGAGATTTATATAAGACATATATGCTACTTAAAATTATGTTGTGTATCTACAGAAACTCTGATGGAATCAGCATCAGAATATCAGTATCAACATCAGCATTAGAAGATATGTCAGCATCAGAAGATCAAACATGTGCTATACACAAAAGCCTGATGAACAGAATCTGCACAAAACATACTCTGACTCTGAGCAAGATACTTACCATGTCACCAGTACTCTGAAGCGTCAGAATAAGCTAAAGTCAAGAACACTGTGATTAGCATTAGCAGAACACTCTGAAGTGTCAACGTTACTATGCATTCAAGACATATTAATTACCAACGGTTTTATTCCAAGACAAAGATCTTCTCAAAAAGGAAAGAACGTTATGAGCATTGAAATGGAATTATGGACAGCAACGTATCTATTCCAAGGCTATATAAACAAGTCAGTGAGAAAAGAAATGGCTAATACTCTTTACGCACGCACGCACGCATACAAAAACTCTCTCACTCAATTTGCTAAAGCTTTCAACCACGCCTACTCAATAGCATTAGCAGTTTGTTTCATCCTAAGCTTAATTTTGTGTATTATCACAGTTGTGATATATAGTTTTGTAAGAAAACATCAAACACACATTTGTTCATTTATCTGTAAAAGAATTACCTTGAGATAAACCGGTATGTGGTTAGACTCAAGAAGGCTTTGACAGTTGTTAAAGCAGTTGTGTATTCAGTTGAATATAGTGGATTAAGACCTCGTTGGAGAGAGGCGAAATCACCTTGACAGGTGGACTGGAGTAGTTTGAGATTAAACGAACCAGGATAAAAATAACATGTTGTATGCATTTGATTTCAAATTTTACAATTCAACCCCCTTCTTGTGTTTTTCACATCTTCACGATTCACTCCTAACCAACCTTTGATTCAGTGATTTTCAAAAAAAAGAAGCAACTAAAATAGCTTCAGGAAGGTCCCTGCAGGCTTAACCCATCATCGAATCATTCCTGGAAGTCATACAGATTTCTTTCGATTGGCACTTCAATAGGTAAGTTTTCTTAAACTTGGAACTTTTCATTCAAACATCATTTGTACATACAATAAAAGAAAAAATATACATATCATGTCTAGGGAGTTGACCATACTCTTAGCTTTCGATTGTCATTGCTTGTACATTTATAAAAGGTTCATCTATGAACATTTAAGCTTTGGCTTTGATATTTCATGCTGACCTTTGACCCAGTAGCTTTCGAAAGTTACATGGTTAGATTTGTATTCAGATTTTAGGCAGTTTTTACATCCTTCGATTAGCTGAGGAACGAAGCCGTTCGAAGTTTAAACAGTGGAGTCATGCATCCCTGCGCTCGAAGGAAGAAGCTGGGCATTTCTAACATTCAGAAGCGAGTTTAGTTTGTACCTAATCGAAGTCATCTTCTGAACGGATGAAACAGACCAGCCTAGTGGTACAAACAACGCGCCCTAAAGCCTTTCTAAGTAGAAGGTCCTGGGTTCAAGCCCCAGTGAGACCTTTTTGTTCATCTTTCATATTTTTCACTTTGCCTGCTTACTAACGCAAAAACTGCTCAAACATAAAACTCTTTTTTTACACAAAAACTGTTTTAAACACAAAAACTGTTTTAAATACAAAAAAACTATTTTCTACATAAAAAAACCAAAAATATATTTAAGTTATTTAGCTTATTTTATTTAACTTCTTACAATGAAAAAGACCAAAAACATTTTCCCATTTATTTTCTTTTCTTTAACTTAATTAAATTTCCTCGACAAAAACAAAACAAATCTTTTCCTTTTTCCATTTTGTCTTGTATATTATATTCCTTGTACATTATTCAAATTCATTGTAATATATAATTAGGATTTAATTTCTTGCAAATGCCCATTTGTACATTTGTATCCCCATCCCCTAATGATGTAATAGCGTAGTAAATTTACTTTCTGCAATTTACCGCTTTAATATAAATGCTAGTAACTTAGGGTGTGTATGGCAAGATAAAAATCAACCCTTAGAAAACCCTAAATTCAAGACAAAAATGTATGCAATCAAACACACTATTCACACACATGCACCTCTAGGGTAATCTCATTTGTTGCCTCGGAAAATAGTCATGTCCCTCGAATATGGGCGTTTTAACAAAGACCCTCGATAAAAAAAAAGATCATAGTCCCTCGATGTCCCTCGATGTTGCCTTCGGTAAACGATCTAATCCCTAACGAAAATTGTTAAAACGTCTCATAGGTTGCCTTCTATGACTATACAATTGACCCACGCATGTCCCTTCACATCCAATGATGGTGCTTCTTATCAAATCAATAGTAAGATATCAACATCTAAAGGAGTCGGAAAAGAACATAAACCTTTTGAGTAGGTAGGACGCTCGTAGTTGCTTGCTCGAAAACTAAAACCATTTCCACACTTACACTTTCAAAAACATCTTCAAAAACAAACATCTCTTTGAACTATTTTCAAAAAGTCTAAAACTTTGTATGCATTCTTATAGAGGCGAGAATCATTACAAAGTTTGCCTCAACGAAGGCGCTTTTCAAAAATACTTTCGAAACCCACCACAAGCACATTTTCAAAAAAAAGCATTTCAAGTGATCTAGAAAGAAACTAAGAGCCCATAGATAACTATGGATGAAAATGGTGCCAATACCTTCCCTTTTCATAATCTACCCCCCTAACTCAAGAAAATATCTCAAAGGTCTTTCCTGTTCTTTTCACCCTTTCCTTATTGGATAAAATAAAAGTAGTTGGAGACTCTTGCTATCCGCAATAATTGCGATCAAACGCAAAACACCAAGTCAGTTCTCCCATCGTATTACAATTGGTTTGATAATTATTTTATTATTTTATTTTGTGTGAATATGTGAATAATTATTTTAATTGGAATATGTGTGTTTCATATATGGTTGGGTTATTGAGTGAGAGAATAGAAAAATACAAATTTTGGGCCTTATGTTGCATTAGAGTGGGTGAGAGGAGTTAATCCCAATAAAGAAGAAAAAAAAGGTTAGTAAGAGTTGTAAAACAAAATAGAATTAGAAGAGAATTATCAAGAGAAGGGAAGAGGAGAAAAGAGGAGAAGAGGAAGAAGAAGGAGAAAACCTAGAAAAGTATCTACATCTAAGGTAACGGTGGGTATTCATTGATTTATGGGTGATGTAATGCTATGTGATGGGTAGGAACATGAAATTAGGGATTTGTTCTTCAAATGCTAGTTTTAAAATATTAGGGTTTGAATGTGGAATCATGAAATTGATGTTGGAAATCATGTTTTGATGTTTGTATTTGATGCTATATGTTAGATATAGGTTATAATACATTTAATTAGTGAAAAATATTTGTTTAAATGGTATTTGGATGGACAAATTCGTAGGAGACAAAAGTTGTCCATAGCCAAATTTTTCTTCATAATCGTGAGGCCGCTTAGCGCGGTCTGGAATGTGAAAATTATTATTTTCTGAAACTGTTATGGATTATATATGCTTATGATTTATCATTGATTTACATAAATTTTTATAATTTATTAGATGTGTTTTGAATTGGTTTTGAATGACTTTTGATGAGAAACATGATACTTAATTTTGTGTATGTAATTGTTGGAAATTGATGTTGATTGAATATAACATGGTTTAGACTTGTTTGCTACATGTTATAATAATGTGTTGAGGTTATTAATGCTATGAGAATGCATTGTGTGTGATTGATGACATGATGTATGTATGTTGTGCAATTTGGTGAAGATAATTCAAATGTGTTTAATCATGTGAAATATGCTTGTATGATTAAGATATGGAGATGGTCTTAATTGTATATATATGTCGAAACTTCACATGAATCATGAGTTGTAAAGAGGAAATGTTTTCTATCTTTTGTGAGAGTTATTGACTTGTCCCAAACCTGGAGATGTGCTTTGAAATCTTGAGACATGGTCTTTTTTGGTGGTTATCTGTCTTGGAGATATGAACCTGGCAGGACCGGTAAGGATAACAATTAATACCATATTCATATTTCATTGAGTCACATTGGAGTCACATATGTCGATGTGAATGTTGAATTGGTATGAAATATGTGATATTGGTGTGAATGTTACATTTGTGGCATTTATGAGTGATTTATCTTTGAATCTTAAATTGTGGAGCGATGTTGTATATCTAATCATGTGAATTGTATTGGAATATGTTGATTACATAATTATGTGAAGTGTGATGAATTATTTTGATGGATTTTGTGATGCATTACTTATTATTATATACTTCCATAATGATATGAATTCTCACGCTTCTATTGGAATGATATTTTATACGACATCGCTCAGGTACCGAAGATATCGTTACTTCTTGCAAGGAGTAGTTGGAGGAGTTAGTCCTTATTTATTTGTTTTACTAGGTAGTGAGTCATGTTCTGGTCTATGTAATACGCGGAACATTCGGATTCATGTTATTTTTGTTATATTCATGTTTACTTGAGAAATGTTGTTATACTCTCTGGATATTTATGTTGGATTGAGATGTATGTGGTGATGGCCTTCAGTACCTAATATTTTATGATATGATTGTCAGTATGGGATTTCAATCATTAGTATTATTTTGAAAAAATAATTATTCCACTCTAAGATGCATATGAGTAAGTGTATGGAACATGATTTTAAATGTGTGTTATGAGCATGACCAGTGTATTTGTATTTCTTGAGTTTCATGAAGTAAATGTGACGCCCTCTTGAAATATGCATGATATTTACTTTGAGTTACGCCATATATTATGTACGGGGTTTAGGGGGTGTTACACTTGTTCATCTAGAACCTTTATGTTTTGAGAATTTGAAAAGTTTCAAAGGTGATAACGCTAGACCTTCTACAAAAACTAACTCACCTGGACCCAAGAAAATTTGGGTGCCAAAGGGGAAACCTTAATTGATTTGCATGTAAGCTTTGCAGTTCAAAGCTTTAATGATGGTAAATGAATTTTTGCAAAGCAAGGAGGTATAATGAGGTATACAATAAGTCTCTAATCCAAGAATGAATGATATCAATGACAATGATAAAAGCAATAACTTTTTAGAATATTTCAACATTTATGATCCTTGGTGATCAGTTATCCTCATAGTAGGTTGGAAGGATATCTCTTTTATGGAATTACTCCTCTCGTTGTTTATACCAACTCTCGCATTCAACGATATATAGATAAGGACACACCATAATATGATTGGTGTTCCCTTTTAGGGAAGGTTTTATCAAAGTATTTTGATATCAAAGGTAGTACACTATTTTAAGGTTGAAATGATAGAAAAACTCTGATTAATCCTTTAAAATAATGGTTTTAATTTTGATCATCTCGATAAATTATGTCCGCTAACCAAAAAGATGACTTTATAAGTGTTTACTACATAGGGGGTGAAAACAAAACTAACCAGAGGTGCAACACAAAACACAAAATTGAAACATGTTAAAAATGGGCCAAGCAATCGATTGGCACTATGATCCAATCAATTGGATCATCTCAAAATTTAGAAAATAAAAGGTTGGAGCACACAAAAACGACTAATAAAATGATACATGAATGCAACAACTATTTGAAATGACTATTTCTCAAAATTTGAAGTTTCCAACCTATTGGCAGCAACATCCAATCAATTGGACATAGATTATAAATAGAGGTAACTTTCTCTTCTTTCTCATCTCATTCTACATTCTCTTATGCATTGCATTAGAAAAACTTTATCTCTCTCAATCATCCATCATCACCTTAAATGGAACAAAATAGATCCTGACTCTCTCAATCATCACCATCCTACTTTTCCAAAGACTTATCCTCTCAACAACAAGAGAACAATTGTAATCGATACTATGTTGATAGAGAATTTCAAGTCTCTCACTACTTGGATGAATAAATCTTCAAAGATTGATGTTTCATGAAAGCCGTCAACTTTGTCTGTCTAAAGAACTTTGTCTTTTAATGTTGTATGCTAATCTCACTTACAAATATGGCATCATCAATTATGAAGTTAAGAAATACCCTAATCTCTCTATCTTTTGAAGACTTTGCTCAATTTTGTAACCTGCCCTTAATCGAACAAGATCATGATCAAACAGGACTTGAAGATAAATGAGTTTAACTTTTAAATTTATGCTCACACTCTTTTAATTATCCTTTCTCTAGAATTACATCTCTATTCAATGTTGGCTTTGTATTCCCAGATATTAGGATGATTCACTTTACAATAAATCATGTTTTGTTTTCAAGGAAAAGTAATTTTAGCACCATCCAAAAATCAGACGTTCTTGTTGTTTGGTTTTTGGAAAACCAAGTTGAGAAAAATTGGGTAGATTATGTGCTTCATTACATGTTATAAAGTAAAAAGAAGAATTTCGCTCTACCCTATGATGAACTAATCACACAAATCTTGAGCTACACTGGCTATGACTTTGGAGAGAAAGAACCAGAATTCATGCATACAAAAATAGGAAAAGGGATTGTAAGCAAGATAATGTGTTCAAAAATTAAAAAGATCATTTAGAAAATGGAGAAAAGAAACCTCATATCTCCAATGGTGTCAAGTGAGGATGAAAAGAAACCTCATATCTCCTAATTGGTATAGCGTGTCACACATATCATCAAAAAACTTATGGACTCAAGATACTCCCCCGTTCAATGGTCTTAAAACACTTTGTCATCTATCAAAGACTTTGTGCTTTAGGAACTTTGTAGTGTTATTTTTGTAAAAGATCTGGAAAGGGTTGGAGCTTTGCCGCCCCTAGGAAGGGAAACTATCCTTATGTCTCCTTCCAGGAGATATCACATTTCCCTAACACTTTCCTCTCGTCCAGACATGGGAAAATGTGGGATAAGACATTTCTTGGGAAGAGAGAAGTCAGAGTCTATTGTTGGTCCGCGTCTCCCTACGAAATAGAGATTTAACGATCCATCATTGACTCAGTGAACGATGGCCCTTCCTAAGAAACCCCTAGACCCAAAAGGTCTCTATAAATACTTCTCCTTCTATTGAAGAAAGGTGATCATAACTTACACTATAACACCATAATTCATATGCTTATACCTAAGCACCAAACTGTGATATTGATCCTCTCACCTCGCGTGATCATGTCCTCTAAAACCACCATAAACCATCATATAGGGCTTCTCGACATCGTGCTCAAGCCTTAACCACCACTGATTATTATAAACCTACTAAGGCCTTTTAGTACTCCTACCCTTGCAAGGGTAACATGTACACATGTACTTTTTTATCAATACAATTTTCATGGTACGACTTGACATACGACAGGTGTTGGTCGTTACTAAATTCAAGTCTCCATTTATTGGATGTTAATGTCTCGAGATATGGTTAGGTTTAATATCCATAAAATAATGATAATTAGAAATCAATATCTTTATATCATTATTAAAACTTAATGATGTTGTATTTAATAGTGCAAGGGATCACCTATTTGGTAATGCAATTGATCTCACGTTATTTGCACTGTAATAATCTCACCTTAGGCCAACTAGACCTGGGGCTAGAGGAAACATGACAGATAGAAGAGACTCAGAGTTTGGGACAAATTTACATCATACTCTGAGGACGAACATAAACATGTAATGGCCATAAAAACTAACTCAACATTCAGACCCCAATAAATTCTAAAGGGCGAAGACCATGTTGCATTTAACATGTAAGCTCAGAAACACATTTGATGAATCTTTTGACAAGAATCCAGCCTAAATTAGTGACCTAAATCTTACTTCATCTTCAATCAAATATGAAAAACACTAATGTTTACACTCAGTTCATAGGCAAGGCAACCTTTCCCGTGTTTGTTGATTGACACAATATTTCTATGAGGTCAAAAACAAGACATAACCTGGATCAATCAGCTAAGGCTTTGTGGAAACTATTCTAAAGTGGTCCATAACACAATCCACAAGAGACAATGTCACCCAAGTCTCATCAAGCATGACAGGCCACAAAATATATATGACCTAAAGATGCACTAGGTTGAGATTGAGTGAACCATAGAGAATGTGTGATGGTAAGGCTGAAGGGAAATCGTGATTCAAAACACAGTGGAAATTAAAATTTCCCTTTAGTTGATCCTTACAATGATCATGATCAGTGATAGAAGAATTACCTCTTGCGAGGATCATCAACTTTTTATGTAGATCCGAATGAATGATCACGAGTGTTGATGAAGAACAAAACCTCTACTAAGTCCACACGAACATATTTCCTTCAATCTCAATGCTAGCTGATACGAATGAAGAGTTTTGAGTGAGAGGGAAAGAGAGAAATTACGGCAGGGTTTCACAAACCTAATTTCATCAAGTGCGAAAGCTTATGCACAAGGGTTGTATTTATAGAACCACTTATATGGGTTGCAAGCTAAAAAATCCAACTTAAGTGATCCATATAATAATAATAATAATAATAATAATAATATTTTTTATTATTATAATAACTTTTATTACAATAACTATTATTATAATAACTATTATTGTAATACAAATATTTTATTATTATTATTATATTTTATAACTAATATAAAATAATATTAATAATAATAACTATTATTATATTATATGATGTTCCATATTTCACTTAAGTGCACCGTACCTTACGGTGTTCCATAATTTTCTCAAGTATATTGTATCTTACGATGTTCCTTATTTATTCTATCTCTTATCAATTTGTTCTTATGTGTGTGATCCTGTAGGTTCTCGTAACATTGGCTATTATATTAAATCATACATTTAATATAATAAACAGTGAGCGGTATCTAGCAACACATCATTGCTACCCAAGTCATGAAAATGTCATGTGATCTGACAAATCCGTTTCTGTGATAATGTTTGTGTGTACATTTACCATTTTCCCCTCATGTATATATTGAACACAAGGCATAGACTGTGTCACCCTTGTCCATTTCAATATTGGGCCCTTAGACATTTATCATGTTACATAGGATGGGATAATTCCATCTAGGCTACTCATGTCCCTCAGCATGCTTTGTGAAGTTCCCATCAACTGTCTTTATGGTCATCCAGTTACGGATAACGTTTGATCAGCAATAAAGCCCTTAACTCTACATCTAGGGTCCATAGTGGTTTCAAGTCGAAGGGTGGTATACACCACTTATCACCATGAGAATAACTTTTGGCACTTTGCATAACATTTCCATTCTTGAAAAGTTGCTTTAATTACAAAGTCAACTTATCTTGAGCTTATAACTTGTTTGTTCAGCATACACTCAACATACAAAATCAGATGAGCATGCTTAAAGTATCCAACATCTCTATGCAGCAAAGTACAAAGCACTGGAACTATGATCTTCAAGCTTTCTTCATTGACAATGCAACCTAGCTACAACATGTGATCTTGCAAAATCTGATCAACCTTTTCCCCAAACCTTTTTCCTATTAATAGAGAGATAAATTGCAAGAGATAGGTCAGAAAAAAAGAAAGAGAAACAAGCACTCAAAATCCCTTCATTCACAAAAAACCAGAACTGCTCACAAAGCCTTCATCTTTGAACTTTGAAGTCCAAGTCTTTGAATCTCTCATACCTTGAAAGTTTTACCCAAACAAACCATCAAAATATTTCATATACATCATATAGAAGTTGTTCAAGCACAGGAACAACTTCTGTAACATCACTATCACCATTCTCCAAACTCAAAAACAGCCACTTGACTTCTCCAAGACAATACGAAAACTCTAAATCAAAACATGAATTTTAGTTTCAAGGTAAGTTTTCTTGACTTTAAACTCTTCATACAAGAATAATTAGTGGTTCATTTGTGAAGAAAAAATGTAAATATCATTGCCCTGAAGCTAACCATATGCTTACTTTTCATTTTCATTAACCATGTGTTGAGAACTGACTTGTATATGTAACAGAAAAATGTTAGAAAGTAAAAACAGCAGTATGAGTCGATGCATACCTCATATGAGTTGACTCATATTAGGTACAAAATAGGGTATGAGTCGATACAAGGCATTATGCATCAATACATACTGTTATCAAGACATATTACAGAGAGACAAAATGAGTATGAGTCGATGCAAAACACGAATGAGTCGATGCAAAACAGAAATGAGTCGATGCAAACCATTATGTATCGATACATATTGAGTTGGTTTTGATTTCCAAGAGAAATAAGTGATATGTATTGATGCATAAGTGCATGTGTCGATGCAAAACAGAAATGATCCGATGCAAATTATTATGTATCAATACATACTGAGTTGGTTTTGATTTCCAGGGGCAAGAAGTGATATGTATTGATGCATAAGTGCATGTGTCAATACATAAAGGTTTTTTTAAATATTTTTTCTTTCTTTTTACACTATCTTTATATTTTGATATTTTTATTGTTATTCATTATTCAATATGGTTGTAATAGTAATTATTTTTTAATTGATTTCATTCCCCATTTGTAATTTGTATCCCCATCCCCTAAAAGGATGTAATAGCGTAGGACTTTAAATTTCCGCAATTTATCGCTTTCAATATTATTGCTAGTATTTATGGTTTGTATGGCAAGACTCAAAATAAATCCTTATAAAACCCTAATTTTAAATACAAATACTTGAAAACAAAACACAATTCACACATGCACCTCTATGGTAACCCACATTTGTTACCTTCAAATAAAACAGTCATGTCCCTCGAACGTCGGATACTTTAGTAATGACCCTCGAATACAAGATCATAGTCCCTCAATGACCCTTCAATGTTGCCTTCGGTAAACGATCTTATACCCTCATAACAAATTTCTAAGGTATCCTACAATGTTTCCTTCTATGACTGTACGACGACCCACGCCCGTCTCTTCACATCCAATGATATGGTTACTTACTAACTAATGGTAAGATAACACTATCTAAAGGAGGAGGAGAAGAACAAAGACTTCCTTTTGAGTAGGTAGAACGCTCATAGTTTCTTGCTCACAACCATTTTCAAAACATCTTTCAAACACACCAACACTTTCCATGAAATATTTTCAAAAAGTCAACACTTTGTATACATTCTTATAGAAACGAGAATCGTTAAAAAGTTCGCCTAGACAAAGGCACTTTCAAAAATACTTTCAAAAACATAACAAACACATTTCAAAGAAATAATTTTAAAGTGAGCTAGCAACTAAGAGCCCGTAGATAACCACGAATGAAAAGGGTGCTAACACCTTCCCTTTTCATAACCTACCCCCCGAACTCAAGAAAATTCTCAAAAGGTTTTTCCTGTTCTTTTCACCATTTCCTTTATTGGATAAAGAAAAGTCGGTGGCGACTCCTGGTTGCCGCAACACTTGCGATAAAACGCAAAACACCAAGTTAGTTATCCCACTGTATCACACATGGCATGCTCATAACTTTTCATGAATCAAGATGTGAATTCCAAATTCCCAGCAAACCAAATTCACAAATTTTCTAGTTTTGCAACCTTAATCTTGAAATTATTCTTGTATGAAACATGATAAAGGCCTTTGTAATTTGAATTCTCGATTATCCACTTGACTAGATTTTGAACTCAGATTATACTTTGAATTTTTCACTTGCAAATTATATTCCAGCCAAACCATATACATGAATTCCATCGAATCAATCTTGAAAGAAATATTTCACAATAATGAATATATTCTTTAATTCACTCTTAAATTTCAAGTCAACTTGCAAACAATTAAGAAGTTGAAGATATAACAAGGCCTTGATTACAAATAATCCCTAAACTTTTACCATGCTGTAATACTGAAAACCCAAAGCCGCACTTAATCATTTGGCAAGTCTCTCCATAAGAAGAAAACCATGATTCTATCTTTTAGACGTATTAAAAAGAAATGACTCATAGAGTACGTAATAAAGGGAAGCTCTACACGATGATGATGAAATCACAATAAGGAACAGATGATGATCCTTGTAGCCTTAAGGAGAAAAACCTAACACGATGAACTCCTGTTGAAGATCTAATACCAAGCTCCAAACAAGATAGGAGAAATCCTAATTCTCAACCTGAGTGTACATTAATGAAGAAGGCTTGAGATAGTGAGAGGAACAAAATCCTGGCTTCAGAACATTCTTAATGAATACATGATGAAATCTTGAGCATACGGTAAACCCTAAAGCATTCTTTTCTTGAAGAAGTTCTGATGAAGACAACCTTATATCTCGAAGAACCCTGCTATTGTACCCAAAAACTTTCCCTCTCATTTATCAAGACTTTTCTCACAAGACTTCTTGGACTCAAGACAAGATTAGGGTTTGGTTAGCTCAAGACATCTCATCTTGCACTGATAACCCAAAATTAGGGTTTAAGTTTGCACAAGGATTTTTGGACCACCAATGCTTCATGTGACTTTCATACATCATTTTGGACCCCTAAGATTGCTCATGTTAAGTTTCAAGCCTTTGAACCACATTTTTGATCAGTCAATTGGACAGTTGCCCTAAAAATCAGTTGTATTAGGGAAAAGTCAACCATGGCCAATTTATAGTCAAACTTCATAATTTTTGATCCACATCAACATTTTAGACTCATATGTACCATTTGATCAAGTTTGGATCACAAATCCTCAAGAAATTTGATCAAATCATCTAAAGGGCAAAATGGTCAAAATTAGGGTTTTGACTGAGAAAGGGCAATTTCTGATTTTTTACCTAGCCAATGACCAATTGAGTTCAAGCATGATTTCAAGGATTTAATGGCATCATCTTGACCTAATTACATGGTTCAAAAGATCTCAAGTTCATTGGATTGACAGATGAATTTGCAGTCAACTGATCAAAAGTCAATTGTATACTAAAAAGTCAAACTTTGACTTTTTGATCAAAATCAAGTACCAAGGGTCATAATTCATCAAGATATGTCAAAATATGAAACTTGTTCACCAATAAAACCAAATTTGAAAATTAGGGTTTGAATTTGAAAATTTTCATAACTTAGAATTTTTCTAAGTATAAAACTTTTCTTATTTTTTCTCAACTTTTCACCACTTTTCACCATGATGCATTTTGATTCAAAACAATTTACCAACATGAAAGTTGTAGTCCTCCATGAAATCTACAACTTTTCTTCACAAACATTTCCCTAAAGATGCTTGGATCTCAAGTTATAAATTTGTGAATACATGCTCATAAACTTCTTAACTTAGTGAAATTTTGCCCTAATTTAGGCAGGTTTTGGACCCAACTTCATGGCAATGTTTCACCTAGTTCCAAGAGGTATCTAAAAATTCATTTCAAATATGGATTATAGAGCACATTGCAAGCTTTCCAAAATGTCCAAGAACTCTCCAAGATCATTTTTGAGTAGGGAGAATCGAAGAGAGGAAGTTGGCATTTTCTCACTTTTTGTTCAAGCCATTTTCACATAGAATCAAGTTGCAAACCAAACCCATGCTGGTTATTTCTTGCTTTACAGGTACTAAGCTTGCTATACACTCCTTAATTAAATGCATACTAAGTTGACAAAGCCTTTATCCTTGCTTTTGAAACTTTACACAAGGTGTATTTCCATTTTGGGCAAAAAGGCTTCATTGCCATTTTCATAAAGATGCACTTTTGCAACTTTATCAACTTGGAGCATTGGACCTGTCCCCTTGATAAAAGCAAACTATACAGGTCTCAAGCAAGCTGGTACAAGCATGTGGGATTGGTCTTGTCAACTTTACTTCAAGTATAAGAAAAATTGCAAAAGGGCTAAGGCTTGCACAGCTAGTAGGAAACTTACTTTGGATCACTTCTATACTAATATGCAAACATTGTACAAGACATTACACGCTTGGCTTAGACCTAGAACACTCTCAAACTGAAAAACACCAAAAATATACCTAAGCACACAGTTTCTGCAAAAAATCAGCCAACTCTCATTTGGCTCGTGCGTTTTGTGTTTAACTGATCAAAACATCTTACATACTCCACACCTAGTCAATCCAAACCATCACCATGGTTCTGTAACATCAGTTTCACCATTTCCCATTTTCAACTTGGAAGCTTGCAGTTGGACTTGGTTAGGGAGTTCCAGCCATCTTCAGAGCAAGACAAGGATTAGAATAGGTTCAGGGAAGCTCAAGGAAGCTCAAACAATCATCAAGCCTCCATTAAAGTCCCTACATTGCCATATACAATTTCAGCTGAAGGAGGTATTTTCTCAAACTCTATCTCTTTATATAGACAACCTCAAGCCACGATTTGTGAAGGAAAAATGTAGTTCTCATCATAACGAAGTTGTACATATCATTACTTTGCATTTATATTACTTGTGCTAAGAGAATTTGAAGCTTGAAATCTCTGAAACTTTTAGGTCACGATTTAGGGATTCCAAAATTCTCTTTGATCTTTGATAGTCAGGTTACATAATTTATATGGTTGGAATCGTGAGCTCAAATGCCACATTTTTCATGTTATGAGTTTCCATTTTTATGCAAGCATAAGCAAGATACAGGTTTGAACTGGAATGGCGCGAAGAAGATGAACGAAGGACAGGGATGAAGTTCTGGGCTTTTTGTTGCTTGGGCCTTTTTTGTTTTTGCTAAACACCACCCCTGACTTGCTATTGCACCCCCCCCCCTGACTAACTATTTTATATTTTTATATTTTTTTTTCATATTTTTATATTTAATACTTTTGTTTATTTTTTCTGAATGATAAAAAATCCTAAAAAATGATTTATTTATTTTCACACTTTTATTTTATTTTTTTATTATTTCTCATATAAAAAATTAATTTATTTTAATAGAATAGAATTTATTTTCTTAAATAACTTATAAATATAATTAAAAATACTTAATATTTTTATTATACATTTTATACTTACAAATACCAATTTTTACACATATTTAATATTTAAATATTCATATACAATATTATTTTTTATTTTTTATACAAGAAATATGCAAAATAATAATATAGAACATTATTTTCTTTTGAATAAAAACTAGGGTTTAACCCCTTTCAAAAAGAATTAATATATTTTTTCCTTATATTTTTAGGTTTAAATTAAATATTTTTCATACAAAAACAAGACATAAAAAAATCTTTTCTTTTACATACATATTGCATTGCATTTTAAATATTTGTATTATATTTATTTAATTCGTGCATATTCGATTTGGTTGTAATAATATATTTAGCTTTATATTTGTGCAAATCCCCATTCAAACTTGTATTCCCCCCCCCCCCCCCCCCCTCCCATAAAAAAATGTACTAATAGCTTAGTATATTTACATTACGCAATTTATCGTTGTATATACCATGATTAGTAATTAGGGTTTGCATGACAAGAACAAAACAAAGCAAAATAGAAAACCCTAAATACAAGACAAAATCAAAAGCATGAAAATAATACACTTTGCACACAAACACCCTTAGGGTTTCTCCCACTTGGTTGCCTAAAATAAAATGGTCGTGTTACGCATGCAAAGTATCTTGGCAAAACAAAACAAATATAAGATCATAGCCCTCGATGACGCTATTCAAAAGTTGCCTAAATGAAATGATCTTTGTCCCTCAAAAATGCTAAGATACTTAGCAACATTGCTATCATGGTTATACGATGACCCACGCCCGTCCCGTTTACATCCAAAGATAGGGTTGCTTACCAAACCAATGGTAAGTCAACAATGTCAAAGGAATAGAAAATGAATAAGAAAGACATTTGAGTAGGTAGATAGCTTCTAAGTTACTTGCTCCTTTTCAAACAATCCTTGCTATTTTCAAAAACAAACACACACATATTTCGAAACATCTTGCAAAACATTGAAAACATTTTTCAAAAGACAAACATCTTTGTATACATTCTTACGAACGAGAATCATTACAAAGATTGCCTAAACAAATGGACTCTTTTACAAAATACTTTCAAAATCACACCAAACACCATTTCAAACAAAACAAAGCAAGTGATCTAAGCAAGTAACTAAGAGCCCATGGAAAACCATGGATGAAAAGGGTGCTAGCACCTTCCCTTTTCATAATCTACCCCCTGAACTCAAGAAAACATCTCAAAGGTCTTTCCTGTGCTTTTTTACCTTTCCTTTTGGATAAAATAAAATTCGGTGACGACTCTTGCTAACCGCGACATTTGCGATAAAACGCAAAACCTTCAAGTCAGTTCTCCCATCGTATCACAGAACTGGCGACTCTGCTGGGGAAATTATTATAAAAGTGGGGTTACCTTAGGGTTTAGATCACATTTATTTGCTTACCTTGTTTGACTTGTTTGCTTTATATTTTGGTTCCATTGTTTGGGTTTGAATCCTCCACCCGGATATGGGAAACATTATAGGTAAATAGCAATACATTGTGGAAACTGTGCGGGGTATACCGACACGGTCTAAGCAATAGCTATGTTAGTGTGACATATTTGTGGGTACCGGTAGCCTTTGAGTCAATCAAAGAGAATACGGGGCCGCTGGGTGATGTCATGAAGCACTAATGAACTTCTAGAACCCTTTACTTGACCAACTTGGCCTTTTAGGATGTAGTGAGATGACCGGATTTGGTGCAGTCTAAAGTTGGTAGATACTCGATAATACACTCATTGAGGGTTGGTTTCTTGGGATATTTCGGCCGCCAGTAAAGAGGCTTGAACTGAAATGATGAACAAAGAAACAATCCAGTGATATTGAGCTCCTTATAACCCGGTTACTATTACTAGGACAGGTTGAGCCAACTAAACTTCAAGAGGGTACTTACCTATGAAACCCCATGCAAGCCTAAACTAGGAACTTGTTTGATTTGCTTGTACATATATACCTGTGCATAACATCATGGACATCATGAGCATCATATACATCCACTAACCATTTCAAGGATTTTTGGAAATTCATCTTTGTTCTTGTTTTGCAGTGTGATCGGTGGAAATAGAACTGACTGTTTTGGAATGCTGGTTCGCGAAATGTCGCAGTAAGCAAGAGTTGCCACCGTCTTTTATTTTCTCCAACAAGGAAAGGACAAAAGCACAGCAAAATTCCTTTTCGAGATCTTTCTCGGTTCGGGAGGTAGATTATAGAAAGGGAAGGTATTAGCACCCTTTCTATCAGTGGTTATCCACAGGCTCTTAGGTACTTGCTCACTATGTTTTCAAAAATTGTTTGCTTTTCTTGTGTTTGTGGGTTTTGAAAAAGTTTCGTTTTGAAAACTTCTAGGTAACTCTTGTATCAGTCCTCAAGAGTGTATGAAGTGTTTGTTTGAAAACTTTTTGAAAGTGTAGGTGCGAAAAGTTGTTTTTGTTTTTGAAAGAGCAAGTACCCAGGAGAAATCTACCTACTCTAAGGAATTAAGCTGTGTAAGAGTCCTTTAGACAGCACTATCCCGCTATTGAGAAGTAGGTAGCACCGTTGTTGGAGTTATTCGGGTCAATTCGATTATATGGGACATGTGTGGTCACCAAAGCAATAGTAGGACGCCTTAGTGGTAACCCTAATGTCCTAGATCCTTTTTTATCCGAGGCAACGGTTTCGAGGCAACTGGATCTTTAGACAGGAGGGCGACCTCTAAAACACCCTATACTTGACGACCACGTCGAGGCAACCAGTGAGGCGTACCCTAGGAGTGGCATGTGCGAGTGTGTCAGGTTTCAATTAATGTTATCTTTGTACATGTTATGGTGAGCTACGGATTGATTTTATTTGTCATACAAGTCTTTCATACATTTTTAACAGTTAAGAGTGCGGAAAATAAAGTGCGGAAAGTTAAATCTACGCTATTACAAGGCGCGGGTCTATACATCGCCAAAAACAAAACCCGTTTGGAAATAAATACGAGAAAAGTAAATAAAGCGATAAAATCCTAATTAACTATTACATCCTCGGAAACAGTTACATCAAATATAATCAAAAATAATGATAATGTGCGAAAAGAAATTGAATCAGGACCCTTTTTGAGAAATAAAGAAATTTTGGACCTTTGCATTTAATTAAATATTAACCCTAAACTAATTAATTAATTAATTAAAAGAAAAATGTTTTTTGTGTTTTTTAAGTTTTTTAATGAAAATAAAAATAAAAAGAAATTAAAAGTCAAGAAAACCCTAATTCTAAATTTATTTTATTTATTATAAAAAATGTCAAGGTTAACCTAATTAACTAAATTATTTAATTTACATTTATTTACACAAATAATTAATAGTGAATTTAATAAATAATAAAAATATTTAATATTTTAAGTTTTCTGAATTTAATATGAAAAATAATTAATTTATGAATTAATAATAATAATTAATAAGAGTTAATAAAAATAATTAGCTAAAAGGAAATAAAAAAGAAAAAGAAAACAAAAGAAAATATGAAAGAACCAGGGGGGGTATGCTGGTGTTGGCTTTTAAATTCGACACCCTTGTTTCATTAATGTCAGCCATTAAAGCTGAAGGTTGTTTTCGATCAGCTGAGTCTGTCGAAATGCCCATCGAAAGATGGCGATGTACTTAGAAGATTTCTTCCAAGAGAGAAGTTGGTTGCCTTCGACGTCGAAGGTGTTTCTCGTCGAAGATGCTTCTCGACGAAGGTGTTCGATGGTTCAGAGTGGAACGGTTTGAAATTCAAGCGTTTGGAGGGAAAACGGTTTCCAGCGGTTACCAAGTGCAACGTGCAAAGATCTGGGGCGTCGAACGTTGAGAACGTGCCAAGTGGAATCATCTCGAAGCAGTGTAACTGCCCGACGGTTACTTGGGATGTTTTAGTATAAATAGTAGTAGTTCACGCAGTTTCTCGCGTGTGTTCACAATTATATACAAAGTCACTCATATAGATTCGAGTACCCAGCGTGTGAGAAAGAATTGTTGAGAAATGTATGTGTGAAACACCAACTTTATTAATCAAAGTCATTTACTTTTCCAGAAATTTACTTGCTTTCTTCTTTACTTTCCTGTCGAAATCCTTTACTTTAAGCCTTCATTTATTTTACCAAGCCTACTTCTTCATGCAATTTACTTAAAGCCTCTTTATTTTATTGCCATTTAACCATTATCCAATTTAATCAAAACCTCAAAATCAACCTATGTCCTAGGATCAATCTGATCGATCCTGCGAGTAACCAAATAAGTAACCATTTGGAGGATCAGCGGTTGTTTACCAATAACCACGGTAAACAAATTGGCACACCTGGTGGGACAGTGTGTTGATTGTTGAAAATAATCTCATCTTTTCGAGGAGTGTTGCATGTTATTGAGAAGTGGTAGAATATACACTAACGATAACAATACTGCCAGAAGAAGGGAAGAGATGGCGAATCCGCCAAACAATAACGAAATCCCACAAACGAATGTGGGAGCAACGGTTATCTCGACCGTAAGTGAAGCGACGACTGCTGGTTTGACACCAGCAGTAACGGTCACAGCAACGGGGCCATTACCTCCGTTCACAGGCCCCAGAGTGCCTTTGGGAACTCCCCCGCCAAGGGGAAATTTAGGCACAAGGCCTTTTGTTCCCCCAGGATTTATGACAGGCGGTCATAACCGATAACCACTCTATGGCATGCCAACTTCTGACTTGGCTAGCCTGACGAATGCTGCGTCCACTTTTTCAGACCCTTTAGTGAGTGCCTCTTCGCCACTCCAAGGCTCTGGAGTAGGTATGGCGAATAGAAATAGGACCCAACTCTTAGGAGGAACGTCCCAAGTAGCCCATGGTCTTACAAATGCCTCGACAGCAGTCTTGAGGCAACAAATGGACGAAAGCAACCATGATATGGTGCAAATGTTGGCACAAACTTTAAGTACAGTGCTGAACCCTCTAATACAAAACACTACTCAATCGAATCAGCAGGTGACAGCGCAAATAATGCGTTTGGCTGATTTCTTTGGAGTACCCCAACCTATTCGACAGCCCCAAAGGGCGCAAATAAGGGGAAACCAGGGTATATTCTTAGAGGAAGAAACCACCATCAACCAGGTTCAACAGCCTGTCGAAGAAAACCTTAGGGCACGATTGGAGCAACCCGTCGAGGAACCTAGGGTAATAACCCCAGAGGTAAGGTTAGTTAACAGAAACCAAAATGCTGACGAAGTAGTTCAGCATATCCAATACCAAAACACGGGTTTGGAAAATAATCTGGCAACCATGATCGAAAGGATCATGACTCAAAATGGGATAAACATGGGCTTTCGAAGGCCCAACTTTACATCCCCATTGTCAGAATACGTGTTACAAACAGACTTACCTCCTAGATATAAAGTCCCCAAATTTACTAAGTTCTCTGGGGACACGACAGAATCTACTATCGAACATGTGGCGAGATACTTGATCGAAGCAGGAGATATTTCGAATAACGAAAACCTGAGGATTAAGTACTTCCCAAGTTCTTTAACAAAGAACGCTTTTACTTGGTTTACAACTCTCCCCCCCAATTCGATCCATCACTGGACCCAGTTGGAAAGATTGTTCCATGAACAATTCTACATGGGGCAAACCAAGATAAGCCTGAAAGAATTGGCCAGTGTAAAGAGACGTTTCACTGAACCTATAGACGAATATCTAAATAGGTTTAGGTTGCTCAAAGCGAGGTGTTTTACACAAGTGCCAGAACATGAGTTGGTCGAAATAGCCGCAGGCGGTTTAGATTATTCCATTAGGAAGAAGCTAGACACCCAATACCTGAGAGACATGGCCCAACTGGCCGATAGAGTTCGATAGGTAGAACGCCTCAAAGCTGAAAAAGCAAAGGCAACGAAAACTCACAAGAGAGAGAGGATAGCGTATGTTGATATGGATGACGAAGATCCAGAATCCTTCGACGATACTATAATTGTCGAAGAAGGAGAAGTCGATTTAGCGGAACTAAAACAAGGGCCACCATACTCTTGTAAACTGTTAGTCCCCTCAAGTGGGAAAAATCCCATTGGTCCAGAAAGGACCAACGATAGGTTCCCCAAAAAGACTTATAGTTTTGACATCACAAAATGTGATGAGATCTTTGACTTGCTTGTAAAAGATGGCCAAATGATAGTACCCCCAGGGGTAAAAGTGCCTCCTCTTGATCAAAGAAAGAAGAGAGGTTTTTGCAAATATCATAATTTTTTGGGCCATAAAACTTCTCAATGTTTTCTTTTCAGGAATCTTGTGCAAGACGCTATCGAAGAAGGGAGGTTGAAGTTTGCTGACAAGACCCCCATGGCTGTCGACTCAAATCCGTTGCAAGCTGAAGCCCACTATGCTGAGCCTTCTGAGGTGAACGTGATAGAGGCAACCAGGAGCCAGTCGAAGAGGCCAGGAATCACAATGGTCGAAGTCTCAAAGGACCATATCAACATGCCAATCTTTGGCAGTTCTTCTGGGAATTTATCCAGAAAGACAATTGAAGCAGTTCAGAAAGCGGTCGAAGGCCCAAAGCTGGAGACCGTTGAAGCACAAAAAACTGGACCAAAACCCAGTTCCCACTTGGCCACAGTTCAAGGCCAGACGGAGAATTTGGAGATACAAATGAAGCAGTTAACTCTTGCCAACAAAGATACAATGAATATCAACATGGTCGAACTCTCTGACCCAAAAGCATCAGAAGAGGCCATGAGGCAAGAACAAGCTAATAAGACTGCTTTCCCTCGGGAAAATGAAAATCTGGCAGATTTTCTGCAAAGATGCCAGAAGAAGAAATCAGAGGTGATGCTGTGTCCAAGATGCAGTTCGATCTTTGACAAAAAAGCTGCTGAGCACATTCAAGGCGTAAGAGTAGCGAATAAGAGAAGGGAAAATGTTGATCTTCGACATGACCCCAGAAGAGCCTCCCAAAGAGGTTCAAACCAAGAAAAGAGGCCATTGACTTTCAGGCCTCCAACAAATGTGTCGGTAGATACCTGGTACAAAACCTCTGGTCGAAAAAGGCCAAGTGAGGAGAGATGGCACTCTTTCGACGTGCCAAGGGGTTCATCTTTAACTCAAAAGAAAGAGCCTCAAGTTGCTGCACCTAAAGTTGCACAAGTGTCAAGCAACTACAAAGGGAAAAATCCCATGTCTCGATCTCAATGGAGGAGATACCAAAGGAGACGAAAAGCTGAGAGGGAGGCTGCCAACGAACCAAAGGCAGAAACCAGTTCGAATGTTCCTCAAAGGAAGCAAAGGAAACCTCTAGAAAGAGAGCCAGTAACCAACAGGCTAGTTTGGCCTAACCAAGGTGAAGTCGAGGACGAAGATGATTCTGAGTCTGATGATACTTTGGACATAATGGTGAATATAGTCTCAGTGCTGCCCAGAGAATTCAACCGACAGGTGGAGGTCGAAGCAAGTGACTGGGAAGTGGAGCAAGAAATGGCCAAACACAGGCCAGTATGCTATTTCGTCATGGACAATGGCACTACTGAGGAACAAAATGGATTCTTCGAACCACCCACAGAGGCGATGAAAAATCACCTCAAGCCTTTATTTATAAGGGCTAAACTCGAAGAAACTACAGTGAATAAAATATTGGTGGATTGTGGGGCAACCATCAACATTATTCCTCACTCTATGCTAAGGAAAATTGGCAAAAGGGATGAGGACATTAAGCCTCACAACATGGTCTTGTCGAACTATGAGGGCGGCATAGGGACCACTATGGGAGTGATCCAACTAGATATCAAAGTAGGGTCTATCCTTCGACCAATAATGTTTATGGTCATATCGGCCAAACCTAACTACAACCTTTTGTTGGGCCGTGAATGGATTCATGGTGTTGGAGCTGTGCCATCATCAATGCACCAGAGGCTGCTGCTATGGCGTCCAGATGGGATGGTCGAAAACATAGAGGCAGATCAAAGCTATTACCTGGGCGAAGTGAATCACCTGGGGTTGGCAGATTTCGACAAGAACTTGGCTCACATAGGGCCATGTCCAACACCTGACTTCGACATGGCGCCAGCGCCAAATACTTTTTGTTCCCTATACCTGCATCCTGAGCATGGTTTCCAATGGGACAGAGAAGACTTGTCCCACATAGACTTCAGTGGGTTAACTGATATCCAACCAACTGGTTGGGGAAGTGAATTCAGTGATAATGACTGAGTCACAATCTTTGAAGCGAATTTCGGCTTATGTAGCCGAAACTAAGATGATAACGGCTCTCGAAGCCGAAGTGAAGTACATGGCCACACAGGCCAATAGTCAACAGTTATCTGCTGCAGGTCCAGGAAAGGATTTCGATCCAGAACCCCCTGATATCATGCCAGAAGAAATGCAGGAACAGAGGCTCGGCGCCATCTATGACGATGAGCCTTTGGGCTTCGAAAAGGACCCCTTGGCGAACAACATTAAAATGTTAGCGCAAGATCCTTTAGAAGAAATCAACTTAGGCGAAGGGTCAGAGAAAAGGCCAACTTACATCAGCGCCAAAATTGACCCAGAACTTAGGTTGGAAGTAATCCAATTGTTGAAAGAGTTCAAGGACTGTTTTGCATGGGATTACAACGAAATGCCTGGTCTCGACAGAGGATTGGTAGAACTTCAGTTGCCAATCAAACCTGGGAAGAAGCCAATCAAGCAAAGTCCAAGACGCTTCGCTCCAGAAATACTGTCGAAGATCAAAACGGAAGTCGAAAGGCTTCTAAAATGCAAATTCATACGCGTTACAAGGTATGTCGAATGGATTGCAAACATTGTGCCAGTGATTAAGAAAAATGGTACATTAAGGGTGTGCATAGATTTTAGAGATTTGAATGCTGCTACACCCAAAGATGAATATCCTATGCCTGTGGCGGAAATGCTAGTCGATTCTGCCGCTGGCTATGAATACCTGAGTATGCTCGATGGTTATTCAGGATATAATCAAATATTCATTGCTGAAGAGGATGTGTCGAAAACAGCTTTTCGATGCCCTGGGGCCCTAGGCACTTACGAATGGGTAGTGATGCCTTTTGGCCTAAAGAACGCTGGGGCAACATACCAGCGAGCAATGAATACTATCTTCCATGATTTTATTAACACTTTTATGCAAGTATATATTGATGACATTGTTATAAAATCTGTTTCCAGGAAGAATCATATTGACCACCTTCGACAATCATTCGAAAGAATGAGAGAACATGGTCTGAAGATGAACCCTTTGAAGTGTGCATTCTGTGTGAAAGCTGGAGATTTCTTGGGCTTCGTTGTCCACAAGAAAGGAATCGAAATCAACCAGAACAAGACGAAGGCAATTCTGGAAGCGAAAGCGCCATCGAATAAGAAGGAACTGCAATCTCTGTTAGGCAAGATAAATTTCTTAAGGAGATTCATATCTAACCTAAGTGGGAAAGCTCAAGCCTTTTCACCCTTACTTCGATTGAATAAAGAAGGGTTCGAATGGGGGCAAGAGCAACAAGAAGCCTTCGACAAAATCAAAGGGTACCTCACTAAGCCACCTATTTTGGTGCCTCCTTGTAGCAATAGGAGTATGAGATTGTACATAGCTGCATCCGACAAAACTTTGGGAAGCATGTTAGCCCAAGAAGATGAGAATGGAGTCGAAAGACCCATTTACTATCTTAGTAGAGTTTTGAACGATGCAGAAACTAGATATAGTGAAGTTGAAAAATTGTGTTTATGTCTGTATTTCTCTTGTACAAAACTCAAGCAATATATAAAACCAGTTGATGTGTATGTTTCGTCTCATTTTGATGTTTTCAAGTATATGTTGTCGAAACCTATCTTGCATAGTCAAATTGGCAAGTGGGCATTAGCATTAACTGAATACTCCTTGACCTTTATGCCTCTTAAGGCAGTGAAAGGACAAGTGGTTGCAGACTTTATAGTCGACCACTCAATTCAAGTTGAGGATATTAATTATGTGGAGATCGAACCTTGGAAATTCTACTTCGATGGTTCCAGCCATAAAGATGGAACAGGGGTAGGAGTCTTGATCATTTCTCCAGAAAAAATTCCAACAACATTCAAGTACAAGATATCAGGTTCTTGTTCGAACAATGAGGCTGAGTATGAAGCTCTAATTACTGGCCTTGAGATATTGTTGGAATTGGGGGCAACTCGAGTCGAAATAATGGGAGACTCAGAGTTAGTCATTAAGCAAGTCACAAAGGAATATAAGTGCATAAGAGAAAATCTCATTATGTACTTTGTGATAGCAAATCGTTTATTGAAAAAATTTGAAATGGTCAATATTCGACACATACCCAGATTGGAAAATCAAATAGCCAACGACTTGGCACAAATTGCATCTGGGTACAAGATTTCAAAAACGAGATTACAAAGAGCAATCGAAGTTCGAGAAAAGATAAAAGCAACTTGTCTATCACCAACAGACTTGGAATCGACGAGACTAGGATATGCTGATCAAAGTAACTTCGAAATTTCGTTCATAGATAATTTGTCAGAACAAGATTGGAGGAAACCCATTGTGGATTATCTTCAAAATCCAGGAGCTTCGACAGAACGAAAAACAAAGTACAGGGTGTTGAGTTATGTACTCATGGGTAATGAGTTATTCAAGAAGACGCCTGAAGGGGTATTGCTAAAGTGCTTAAGTGAAACTGAGGCATACATAGCCCTTTCGACTACGCACGCTGGAGCATGTGGGGCTCACCAAGCAGGCCATAAGATGAAATGGTTGTTGTTTCGACAAGGACTATACTGGCCCACTATGCCGAAAGATTGTGTTAAGTTCGCCAAAGGTTGCCAAGAATGTCAAGTCCATACAGGCATCCAACATGTACCAGCAAGCGAACTTCACTCGATAGTGAAGCCTTAGCCCTTTAGAGGATGGGCACTGGACCTCATTGGTGAGATTCGACCAGCATCATCAAAGAGTCAGAAGTATATACTGGTAGGCATTGATTATTTTACTAAGTGGATCGAAGCTATCCCTTTAGTCAATGTAGACCAAGAAAATGTCATTGAATTTATTCAAAAGAACATTATCTTTAGGTATGGAATCCCTGAGACTATAACAATTGATCAAGGATCAGTTTTCACTGGTCGAAAGATGCAGGAATTCGCTCAGGAAACAGGTTTCAAACTCCTAACATAAACTCCTTATTATGCACAGGCAAATGGTCAAGTCGAAGCAGCAAACAAAGTAGTGATTGGCTTGATAAAAAAGCATGTTGGGAAGAAACCAAAAAATTGGCATAAGACGTTAGACCAGATTTTGTGGGCTTGTCGAACGTCCCCAAAAGAAGCCATAGGTACAACACCATATAGGCTAACTTTTGGCCATGATGCAGTGTTGCCAGCAGAAATTTGTCTTCAATCTGCAAGGGTTCAGAGACATTATGATATTCCCTCTGAAATTTATTGGGATATGATGTTAGACGAACTAGTGGATTTAGACGAAGAAAGATTGCGCGCTCTTGACCTACTCAGGCTTCAGAAGAAAAGAGTAGAAGACTCTTATAATAAAAAGGTGAAACCTAAGGTATTTTCGCCTGAAGAACTAGTTTGGAAGGTGATTCTTCCCATGGATCGAAGGGATCGAAGCATGGGAAAATGGTCACCCAAATGGGAAGGACCATTCAGAGTTATCCAGACTTTTTCTGGTGGAGCCTATGAAGTCGAAGAGCTAGGTGAAGATAAAAGGCTCTTGAGAGTAAATGGTAAATATTTGAAAAAATACAAACCTACACTCCAAGAGATAAAAATAAAATAACAAAGTAATGACTAAATTAACCATAAAAAAGCCAAAATGGAAAATTTTTATAATTTAGCCAAGATGGCAATGTTGTCGAATACATATTACAAAATATGGTTAAAAAAAAAGCTGAATCAATCAGAAGGGAATGGAGTCCTTGAGTCGAAGGTATTTGATTTGCTGCAGCTCCAATCTTTTGTTGCACCAGGCATTCGCCTGCACAAGCTTGGCAATCTGATCGTCGAAGCCTTGGGCTTTCTCAGCAAATTCTAGGCCTTGTTTGATTTCAATTTGACTTTCGGTGTCTGGGACGGTCGAGGGAAGTTCCTCCTTGCGCTTAGTATTGGCATTTATCTTAGCCTCTATTTCTTCGATTTGCACCCTGAAGGAAGCATTCTCTCGATCGATGGCATCAACTTCTTCTTGTTTAGATGCTTTTTGCTTCGACAACTCCGCAATTCGAGAAGTTGTCTCCGAAACAGCGGTCCATGCAGAAGAGCTTTTGCCATATAACACTTCAAGCTGGCTATTGAAGCCCCTTTGTCGCCGATAATATGCTGAGACTTGATCAATAATGGAGTGTAACTCCATGATAAAGCCTGAGACTTCTGGAGGCACAGCTAACAAGTCTACGGCATTCAAAACAGCCCCCAAATATGATGGAGCAGTAGGGTCCCCCTCCAAAGCTTTCATCAAGTCCTTCTTGAAAAACTGAGCCTTAACCTTCGTCAAAGCCTCATCGAGAGGAGAAGTTTCAGTGGACTTCCCCGACAGGGTAGGAACCTCCTGGCTAGTGTCAGACGAACTCTTGCTCTCGATGATGGCGTTCAGATAGCTAACAGGATCAGTTTGCTTCAAGAGTTCTAAGTTCTCTTTCGACCTGTGCTTTGTTGAGGTAACAGCCCTTGTGACAGCATTGTCTTGGGTTTGAGGCTGTTGAGTGACATTTGCCTCGACTTGATGCCCTTCGACTCGGGCTGCGACAGTACCAGCGTCGTCATGGTGCCCTTCGCCAGCGTCGTCATGGTGCCCTTCGCCAGCGTCACCTTGGTTTTCTTCTCCAGCGGCACCTTGATCCTCTTCGCCAGCGTTGCCATGGTCCCCTTCGTCACGATTCTCTTCCGATAGATCCACCACCTGAATCTCTTTTGGCTGTTGCTCTTCTGTTTGAGGATCTTCTGCTGGTTTTTCTGCCGTTTCAGCATTGGCCTCATTTATTTCAGTATGGGCTTCGTCATTCTCCAAGCCTTTTTCTTGTGGCCTGCTGAGTTCAGCAGACTCCAATGTTTCAGAAGTCCTTGGCGGTGAGCTTTCAGTGGTGTCCTGAAAAAGAAGAAGAATCTTCAAAATTCAAAAGAGACATAGTCGAATGTAGGTATCTACACCTAAGTTACAAAGAGGTCTAAGAGATTACCTGTAAATTAGCTTCAGCCCCAGGGCTGGAATTGTCGCTTTCGACAGGCTTATTGAGAAGAACGTTTAATTCCTCCTCTGTTGGCTCCTCAATGATCACTGGAGGTGGCCTGGGCTTTCTCCCAGCAACCTTTATTCTAATTGTTCGACCCTCAGGAGCAGGAACGTCCTTCTTCAGCTTTCGCCTTTTTAGAGGAGCAGGGGGAGAATCATCTTCTTCGTCGCTCCCGGATTCGAACATCAGTGCTGGCCGTTTCTTGGGCGAAGGTGCCTAAAAAACCAATGGGAATTCGATTTAGCAGTTACATCGAAAGTCAAAAGTCAAAGCCAGAAGAAAATAATGAAAGTCTGGTTACTGATACAGAAGGCTTTTTCGAAGGGCCTTCCCCCTGTTGGTTTGTTGTGGTCTTCGCCGGCGCTATAGTCTTCGCCGACGGTGGAGGTTTTGTTGAGGGGCCTCCTCCCTGTTGGCCTTCTGCAGCCTTCTTGGCTGCAGGCTTTCGAACAACTGAAAGCAGATAAAATAATTAACAGGCTAGCAGTCGAAAGAGAAAGACAAAGTAATTTGAAAGGATGAACTTACATTTCTTTATTTTGTCCAAGACAAGGACAAAAGATTTCTGAAGCTCATCCACGAAGTCCTTCTCGTCGAAAAACTCCTCAGCGTAATAACTTTTCCACCACTCCTCGAAGGATGGTGAGCAAAGAAAGTTAAGCTGGTAGTCAAACAACGAAAGAACTGTTCGACCAGCATATCTTCCGATATGTTTAGTGGCAGCTTCTTCGGTGTAGTCGTTGCAGAAGTATAACATAGACTTCTCCCTTGGAAAAATTGGAGAAGGTAGTGTTTGAATAATACCAAACTGGCGAGACACCAGGTTTGGTTGATATGCAATCAGACTCAAGTGAGTCTTAGAGCTCCTGAATCGAAGAGGCATGATTCTTGGTGTGAGGAACGCCTCCCACATTGTTGTATGTTCGTCAACCTGAGGACCACTCGACGTCCTAGGATGTGGCCTTGTGAACCACGCTGGGCCTACCTTCCGTCGAGCAAACGGAGCCATAGTCGAAGCAAACTCTTTCCTTCTAGCAAACATCAGAACAAAGTTTGTGAAAGTTTGCTGAAGCTCCAGTCCATCTTCCATTGGAGTCAACAGAGCCAGTCTGGTTCCTTCGACACGTCTGTTCGCTATCTCTGGAGCCTGCTCATTTATTTGAATCTTCTTAGGCAAGAAAGATTCGAAGGTGGCATTGAGCCACAGTTGGAGCAGCCAAAAAGGTCCAGCAAGCAGCAGACTGGCCCTGTTCTCGATAATCTTCAGAAGAGTCGCTCCATTACTAATCGGCTCATACAGGCTAGCCAAAATCAATTCTGCCAAACAGATATTTTGGCCATGATGGAGTTGAGTGGCGAGAGTGACCATCTTCTTGGTCACCTGCAAGGACTTGGAGCAAAACACAAAGCGTGTCAGCCATAAGGCTAGAAACGCAATGTGTTCGACATCCGACACAGCATCTGTCGACCTGTCGTGGTAGTGATTGATGAAGGTGGTGTAGGTTGTTTTTGTGGCAGAGAATCCAATTTGATCTTCTGACATTTCTTCCGGGTCGAAGTAGTCCCCAGTAGGTCGAAGGCCAGTGATGGCGGCCACATCGAAGAGTGTGGGAGTCAGCATTCCACAGGGAAGATGGAAGGTGAAGTGGGAGTAGTCCCAGAAGAGTAGAGAAGCTATCAACATCTCTGGGGAATAGTTAAGACTTGTCTTCGACAGCATAACCAGGTCGAAAATCCCCATGTCTTTCCAGATCGAAGCTTGGCGTTTCTCCATTTTTTCCAGCCAAGCACTGTAATCAGGAGTAAGGCTAGGGCCAGACCTGAAAGCCCTAACACCTTTGTTGAAGAAACGGAGGTCGATTTTCTCTTTAGCAGGGTCTTCATTATCCTCTGCATCTTTCTTGGCGCATGCAACCGGTTTGAGTCTCTCAACTACCGGAAAATAACTTTTAATCTTCATGGCCTCAGCAATGCTTGGGTACAATGGGCCAGACATAGCAAAGATCTGGTTGGAATATCCAACCGGAATCATAAGGTGGCGTGAGTAAGCATCACGTACAGCAATGTCCAAAGGTTCAGGGACCCTTCGTTGGCCCGTGGAAGTCACTACTAGAGCGGTGACGAAAACCCTAGGTTTGACGTTTCCAGATGGTGCGTTGGCGCTAGGAGCATTGGAAGAACCAGATGCCATTGTTAGTGGTGAGGATGAAGACGAAGTGAAGAAAAGAGGTTTGCAAAGTTGACAAGTTTGTATGCAAATGGAGAAGTCTGAAAGCTAGATAGCGTAAAAAGTCCCACAATGGGTACTTACTGCTATTTATAGTAGTGGGGGAAAATCCCCAAAATCGAGGACATTAAATGCCATTTAATGTTGCAGAAGGTAGTGGGACACGTGGCGTCTCCCTGTTGTTTTAGCCGTTCTGCCGAAATGGATGGGTGCAGCGTGCGCCCTCGTTTTTTGGAATTGTCATGATGACAATTTGTGAAATGACGTTTGACACACTGCACGCCGTACTGAGGTGACGTCTTAGGTACGGATAAATGATGGTTTTTCTTGGGATTGTCAATGGTTGGTAGAAGACAACAAAAAGTGCACAATTTAATTTGTGACTAAGAATGAAAAGACAGGTGTCGAATGGTATTTCAAAGAATGCCTTTTTCTTTCAGAGTCGAAATAAGGCATTCTTGGGGGGCAATTTGTTGGCTTTTAAATTCGACACCCTTGTTTCATTAATGTCAGCCATTAAAGCTGAAGGTTGTTTTCGATCAGCTGAGTCTGTCGAAATGCCCATCGAAAGATGGCGATGTACTTAGAAGATTTCTTCCAAGAGAGAAGTTGGTTGCCTTCGACGTCGAAGGTGTTTCTCGTTGAAGATGCTTCTCGACGAAGGTGTTCGATGGTTCAGAGTGGAACGGTTTGAAATTCAAGCGTTTGGAGGGAAAACGGTTTCCAGCGGTTACCAAGTGCAACGTGCAACGATCTGGGGCGTCGAACATTGAGAACGTGCCAAGTGGAATCTTCTCGAAGCAGTGTAACTGCCCGACGGTTACTTGGGATGTTTTAGTATAAATAGTAGTAGTTCACGCAGTTTCTCGCGTGTGTTCACAATTATATACAAAGTCACTCATATAGATTCGAGTACCCAGCGTGTGAGAAAGAATTGTTGAGAAATGTATGTGTGAAACACCAACTTTATTAATCAAAGTCATTTACTTTTCCAGAAATTTACTTGCTTTCTTCTTTACTTTCCTGTCGAAATCCTTTACTTTAAGCCTTCATTTATTTTACCAAGCCTACTTCTTCATGCAATTTACTTAAAGCCTCTTTATTTTATTGCCATTTAACCATTATCCAATTTAATCAAAACCTCAAAATCAACCTATGTCCTAGGATCAATCTGATCGATCCTGCGAGTAACCAAATAAGTAACCATTTGGAGGATCAGCGGTTGTTTACCAATAACCACGGTAAACAGCTGGCCCAGATGGAGGTGTTGTTCTGGAAATTTAGGCCCAATGGCACTCAAGCCTGTTGACTTCTGGAATTGTCCACGTGCATGTTGACTGAGGAACATGGTGTTCAGCGCTTCATAGCCATTGGATTGATGGTTGTGTCCACTTGGCATGCTGAGGCGTGAGGGACATGATGTTCACCCTTTGCGAAGCCTGCATAGGATTATGTTAGAAAAATATGAAACAAAGATTTGGGGGACCTGGGAATCGAACCCAGGTCCCAATGGTCAACGGCCACCTGCTCTTCCACTAGGCCAACTGAACGCGTTTATTAATATAGTGATCAATAAAATTAATATATGAAAACAACTATTATGCTGGACTAAACAAAAATTATGCGCGCCATTTGAATTATCCAGTAGCACGCTAACAACGCATCATCGTTCTCGTTGAACACCTGCAAAATAAAGCAAATAGCAGGGGTTTTTAACCCCCACAAAACAGAACGGCCAATAATAGCGAATAGAAATCCAAGCTATATAAATATGGCGCGAGGTGTCCAGTATGTTCGTCTTGATCAGACGGTTTCAACCATGGGCATCATTAGTCCTAATTTTTCTTATGCTGTAAAGCCCTAATTCGAGAGCTTGGAAACCCTAGAATCCTCCAATGGTGATTTGCGTTTCAGGGCACCATAATACAATTCACCTATACCATTAGCTTCAGAAAGGTCCTAGCAATGCAATACACACAAAAAATCTCATTAATAATGCATGAATATTGAATTACGATTATGGAAAAATTAACCAAACCGTGTGACTGTTTGTGGAGATTTCTTGAGCTTAAACACTTGGTTTCGATTGCAAATTGTTTCTGAGTATGCTAGCAATGTACTAGAATCAAGAAAAGGCTTTGAATTGGCCTGGAAGGTTGGATTCAGTTTTGAGTTTTTTTGATATTTTTTGGAATTGGTTATGGTGTTTCTTGCAGCAATCCCACGTGTATGGCATTAGGGTTAGGTTCAGCATATATAGTATAATGGATTTAGGTTACAATCTTGGCCAAGAATCCATTGCATTCATGTTTTCAATATTTGATTTCCAATCAAATCTTTTTGCATATTTTTGATTGATAAAGCTTACCAAACATGGAGATTTTTGCCTCTTGATTGATACACGAATTTGCCAGCTTGCCCTGAGTTTATTTGCTTCACAAAAGATTGAGAAAAACATATCTTGATATTTTCCTACATTTTAATGAATTAAATGAATTAATAATCAATAAAAAATCCAATTAATTAATAAAAATAAGAAAATAACTCAATTTAATCTCAATGGGTCGTGCATAAGCCTTGGATAAAGATTCAAGAAGAAATTTGAGGCCCATTAGCAAAAATGATGTGTTTTGAGCAAAGTTGACTTTTGCAAATTCACAAAAATTTCCCAACTTCTCCAATGCATATCTTGCTCAATTTTGATCATATGAACATGTTCTTGGACATTTTGGAAAGGTCTTGAAGTCCTATAACCAATGCCTTTGGTCCCACGTCATTTTGATTTACCAATCTCAAGTTATGGTCTTTGACTTAAAATTCCTTTTTGTTGACTTTTTAAATTGACCTATAATGTAGAAATTGATAACTTTTTGTGAGAGCATTTCTTGGATTTGGAATGTGAAGATGAGTTGTAGGAAATGTAAACCCCTTCAAAATGAGCATTGGATGAGATTTTTCTGATGAACCATGAAAAAGTTATGCCTTGGTCAAGTTACAGTTGACTTTTCAGCTGTCCAAAAATGGAAACTTTTGCATCCTTGATGATTTTTGAGCCATTCTTGTGGAATCATGATCAAGACTTGATCAAATGATGATTGTGGATTCAAAATAAGATGTTGACCAAAAATTCTGACTTTTGACTGCAAAATGACCATTTTACCCCTACAGTTGACTGTGAACCAAATGGGACTTTTGACTGTGCAAACTGGCATTGTGAACCTTGAAACCTGGCATGTAGATGCTTGACAATGTGTATAGGCCTATATGACTTGATTGAGCCATTGAAATCCTCAACTTCCTTGAAGGAACCAAAACCCTAATTTTGACTGGCTTAGGAGATGGTTTGACTGTGCAACCCTCTGAGAGATCTTGAACCATTTGGGGATGATTCTTGATAAACTTTGAAGAATATGGGAGGGCAAATTTTGGGGTACAACATGTAGGATATGGATTCACTTCGTAGGAAAACTATCCAAGTCAACCTTGTAAGAATTCCTCCACGACTCAAGGAGCTAGCTTCAAGGATTCTTGAGAATTCTCCATTCACCGAGAGGCATGGTCGTCTACTCAACTTGGTCACCCCCAACACAGAGGAAGACGTGATGAAGGTTCTCTTCCAGTTCTTTGACCCTTTGCATCACTGTTTCACATTTCCTGACTACCAGCTTGTGCCTACTTTGGAGGAATTCTCTCAACTCTTGAGGATCCCCATTCTCAATCAACTACCTTTCGATGGTACGGAAAGAGATCCAAAGCCAGAAGAGATTTCTCAAGCCCTGCACTTGCACTTATTTGATATCACAACCCATTGGGAAACTAGAAGTGGTGTCAAAGGCTTCTTAGCAAAATTCTTGTTTGAGAAGGCCCAAGACTGTTGGAATTCCTTGGACTTGCAAGCTTTTGAGGAGATTGTGGCTCTTCTTATCTATGGGATGGTCTTGTTTCCCAACTCTGACCAACTCATAAATGTGAGTGCTGTCAAAATCTTCATGTCACGCAATATGGTGCCTACGTTGCTTGGAGATATGTTACACTCTTTTCACACTCGTACAATGAGGAAAAGAGGTATTCTTATGTGTTGCACTCCTCTCCTGGCAAGATGGTTTATTTCTCATCTTCCCCAATCAATCTTAAAGAATGAGCAAGGTTTGAGGTGGTCACAAAGGTTGATGACGCTTAAACATTCAGATATTCATTGGTGTTCCCGATCCAAAGAGAATGTT
The DNA here is from genome assembly GCA_948472305.1 of Vicia faba. Classification (NCBI taxonomy): domain Eukaryota; kingdom Viridiplantae; phylum Streptophyta; class Magnoliopsida; order Fabales; family Fabaceae; genus Vicia; species Vicia faba. Next base: position 50,969,860 of record OX451739.1, on the reverse strand, counting down.
ATCATTGTTGACCATTGCGGGGAATTCCCTAATGTCCCTCTACTTGGAATTAGGGGAGACATCACCTACAACCCGTGCTTGGCTCTAAGATAGTTTGGTTATGCTCGGAGGGATGGCCCACATGATATGCTGATTCAAGGCTTGATTTTCGACTACGACAACGACGATCAAGGACTACACCAAAGATTCATCCGAGCTTGGAGGATGCTAAACAAAGTGGATAGCAAGACATTGGGACACAAGAATTCCATCCCTCTTGAGCCTTACCTCAAGTGGGTAAGAACCCGCGCTCAAAGTATTATGATGCCTTATCCTTCCATTCTCCCAGTGATTATTGAGCCTGTTAAGGAGGGAGAAGTTCCATACACTATCCTACATCCTGACATGCCTATATCACTCGAAGACCTACAAAGGGATTGGATACAGCTCAAAGGAGAGCGTGATACTTTCGAAGCCCAATTCTATGCAAGCGAGAAGAAGTTTTTAGAACTCACTCGGCTACTTAGTGAAGAGCACACTCTCAATACCTACATTGCACCAAAGAGGATGCGCAATATCTTTTTATCTTAGAATTTTGTATTATTTTTCCCTAGGGGCATTGATGTACTCAAATTCTATCTTATTAATATAACGTGTGTTTCTTTTTGTTTGAAACAAATTTGAATTTTTAAATCCTTGAAAGCATTGCATGATGTTGTACCCCAAAATTTTCCCTCCCATATTTCTCAAAACATTGCAAGAAAGATCCTCAAGTTGCTCAAGGTTGGCTAGACAAGCTCTCTCCTAAGGCAGTCTACCCCAAACTAGGGTTTGATGTTGCATCAAGATACTTGAGTCCAAGTGATCCCAAGTGCTCACCAATGTCCTAATATTTTATTAAGATCATCCATGTCAAGTTTCAAGCCTTGCAGAGAAAGTTTGCTCAGTCAATTGCTCAAAAGTCCAAAAATCGACTATGTTAGGGCAAAAGTCAACTGTGACCCACATACAGTCAAACTTCAAGATTTTTTGTCAACATTCTCATTTTGAAGTATATTCCATCATTTGATCAAGGGTTTATCATGATTCATCAAGGATTGCTCATAATTCATCAAGATTCAAAAGCTGCTAAATTAGGGTTTTGTAGGAAAAGTCAACCCAACTTTGACCAAGCATAACTTTCTCATAATTTATGATAAATGACCCATCCAAAGCTCATTTTTAAGAGGATGCAATTACCTAAAATACATATTTATCTACCAAGTTCAAAATATGCACTCACAAGAAGTTATGAATTTGTACATTATAGGTCATTTTGAAAAGTCAACAAAAACACCTTTTTTGTCAAAGCTTCATACATGAGCATGGAATATCAAAATGAGATGAGACCAAAAGGGTTGGTTATAGGACATCTCAATATTTCTAAAAAGTCCAAGAACACATCCAAAGATTCAAAATTGAGGAAGTTATGCATTGTTGAAGTTGACCTTTTTTCCAAAATTTCCAAAAGTCAACTATCCCCAAAACTTCAAATTTTGCCAAATGGGCCCATTCGTTTTCACTTGTTTTGAGTTGGCATTATATCCCACGTGCTCTAGCCTTGGCCATTTGTCCATATCATATTTTTATTATTTAATTTGGTTTTTATTTGAATTAATTCAATTTAAATCAAATAAAATCAAATAAATCCAAAAACATTTAAACCAAGGATTTGGTGATGATTGCAGGTCTTATTACACAGCTAGGATCAATCAAACTCGTATCAAGGCATATGTGTACAAAGAGATTGGATTTGGACCAATTTTGGAAAGATTTAAAGAAGAATCAAATCAAATATCAAAGTCATTGATGGAGAGGGATTTTGACACAAGAGTTAACCCTAATACATTGCTGGATACATAAGGGGGCGAGGCAGATCAAAATCAGGGTTGGAGACAGGCGCTATAGAGAAAACAAAATCTGAAAAATATCAAAGAAAATGGGAGATCAAATTGGTGGATAGAGGCATCCTCAAGGCCTGTTACTTGTCTCAATCGCTTCCTGGCATTCTCTAGAAGCTAGAGCAACCCAGAACCGGTCCATTCCAATCCCAGAACACGCTGTAAGTCGTTCATAAAATCACTCTATTCTTGAATTCGTATCTTGGAATTTACGCATTGTTAACCTGAATCAATTGCATATTCTTAACCTATGAATCATTTGCAAGCTTTTGACATTACCCAATTGCATTTTAATGGTCTGTAATGAAATCTACCATTGTTAGGGTTTCGTATTTGGTTTTAGGGCTTTTTGTTTCAGGAATAATTAGCCTTCATAATGGGCATGGTTGCATCAGGAGGATGAGACGACCTCAACCATGGTCTTAGATATCATTTCCATGGCCTATAGGAGTTTTTGGATGAACCCCTGTTTGTAGCGACGGACATTTGTCCGTAGGTATAAGTGGCTCAACTTTTAGCCACGGTTCAAGAACAGGGATGAAGGCGTGTCACTCCCCCATAGGCCCGTTCAAACATTGGCACGCGTTTTTTTCTGAAAATCCCATTATTGCGTTTGTTTTTTATATTATTATTGTTTTGTAATATATTAACAAATAAAAACAAGCAGCCTAGTGGTGACCACGTCAGCGCATAAGGATTCAGAGGCTGGAGGTCAGGGGTTCGATCCCTGCCTCCAGCAATTTGCCATTTTCTTATTTGTTTTCAGGTAATTCAATGCATATGCAAGCCTAATGCCCACCATGTGCCTTCAGCATCAAGCGTGTCAGATGGCCAGATGGCTAGATCTGGTGGCCACCATTGAAGGTGCACCAAAAGACCAAGTCAATGCATATGCGCAGGATCCAAAAAGTCAAACGGACTTCATGTCATTGGGCCCAGAAAACTGCTATTTACACACCCTAAATCAGGCCCATTTCTCATCTCTTTTTATTTTTATTTTTCTATTTTAATTATTTTTATTTATTCACTAACCAATTAATTAATTTTCTCTTTTTTATCAAAAATCAAAAAAATATTGTTACCCAATTAAATTCCAGAATTTAATTTTTCATTAATAAATACTAATTAATTTAATTAGGTTAATTTTAGATAACTTTCATTTATTTTGCAAATAATTAAAAATAAATTAGAATAATTAGGTTTTAACATTAGTTTAATTATTTTATTTCTTTCCTAAAATAATCAAAAATCCAAAAATATGTCATTTAATTATTTTTCATTAATTAATTTAATAACTAATTAATTTAGCATTTAATTTTATAATTAATTTCTTTTCTTAAAAAATAAAAACAACAAAAACATTTTATTTTAATTAGGAGGGTCAAAACCCTAATTTTGCATTCAATTTAATTTTGCATTGCACGCTTTATTATTATTTTATCCAATTATTGTATCCGCTCCCGGCTTGTAATAATTTAATTAGGACATTTACTTTTACCGCTTTTATTTTCAAAGGGTTGTTTTTGGCGATGTAAACACTCGACGCCTTGTAATAGCATAGTTTAATTTTCGCACCTTTAATTTCCGCAAATATTCAACTGCTAGATGTTTGATAATAGGGTTTGCATGACAAGAATGAATGTCTAATTTTAAAACAGTTAGATCACCCTAAACATGTGCAAAGATAAAAATAACTGAAATCATCACACTCGCACATGCGCACTCCTAGAGTACACCCCATTTGGTTGCCTTCGAAACGGTCATTGAGTAGAGGTTGTTTTAGAGGTCGACCTCTTGTCTAAAAGATCATAGTTTCCTCGAAATGGTTGCCTCTGATATCGTTGCCTCGGATTAATGATCTAAAAAATTAGGGTTACCGCTAAGACATCCTAACGTTGCTTTAGTGACTGTATGTCCCTCTTTCGAATTGACCCTCAAACTCCAATGATGGTGCTACCTACTCACTAATAGTGGGATAGCACTGTCTAAAGGAAACAAACATAGAACGATTCCTTTTTCGAGTAGGTAGATTAGTTCTTAGATACTTGCTCTTTCAAAACAAAACTTTTTCACACTTACACTTTTACGAACAAGTTTTCAAAAAACACTTCATTACACTCTTGAGGACAGAAGCAAGAGTTAAATCGAAGTTAAAACAAAAACTTTTTCAAAATCCACAAACACAAAGAAAACAATTTTGAAAACAATGAGCAAGTACCTAAGAGCCCGTAGATAACTACGGATAGAAAGGGCGCTAATACCTTCCCTTTCTATAATCTACCCCCCGTACTCAGAAATATCTCAAAAAATGAATTTTTCTGTGCTTTTTTCCTTTCCTTGTTGGATAAAATAAAAGTCGGTGGCGACTCTTGCTTACCGCGACATTTTGCGAACACAAACGCAAAACGCAAACCAGCATTCCAAAAACAATCAGTTCTTCCACTGTATCACAGAACTGGAGACTCTGTTGGGAACTTAATAAGCGGGGTGTACCTTAGGATTAGTTCATATTATTTTCAATTGTTTGATCTGTTTGCTTTATTTTTGTGGGTTTGAATTGGAGTTACTATAGATCTTAACCCGGATCTGGGGATACCTTTTAGTTAAGTAGCAATAGACTGTGAGGGAACTGTACGGTGTAGACCGATACGGTTGAAGCAGTAGCTACGTTGGTGTGACACTTTAGTTTGTACCGATATCCCTTGTGGAGGAACAAGGAGAATATGGGGATGCTAAGGGGTCATTAAGCACCAACTGACCTTAGAACCTATAATTAACCAACTTGGCCATAGAAAAGTAGCAGTATGCTACACTCATTGAGACCAAACTCTCGCGATGATTCTGGCTGCAAGAAAAGGTTGCTAAACTGGAATTATGACCGATCGAGGGTGGTCAGTGATATTGAGATCCTCTAGAACCCGGTTACTATTACTAGGACAGGTTGAACCAACTAAACTGAAAGAGGGTAATACCTAAACTCCATGCCAGCCTAAAATCTAAGGGCTACTGTGTGACTTGTTTGCCCTTACCATGTTTGCTATCTGTGAATACCTGTGGTGTGTTTCTATCATGACATCATGCATCATGACATTGCATGCATATTGCATTGGACTAACCATTTCAAAGACCAATGGGGATTCATCTTTGTTCTGTTTTGCAGATCATGGAATCTATGCGTAGAAACACTATTCGGATCAACTTTGTACAGATTCCTACTCAGCTTAGAGATTTGGTTTCCAAGGTTCCTGACACTTCCTCTTTTGACAAAAGACATGGTCACCTCCTCAGTTTAGTCACCTCAAAGCTGGATGAACAGATGATGAGCGTCTTATTCCAGTTCTTTGATCCATTATACCACTGCTTCACTTTTCCGGACTACCAGTTGGTCCCTACTTTGGAAGAGTTCTTGGATCTACTCGGCATCTCTATTCTACAGCAGACTCCATTTACTGACTCTTCTCATTTATGGTCTGGTTCTGTTTCCAAATTCAGATTCCTTTGTCGACATGAATGCAGTGAAGATTTCTATGTCCCGTAATCCAGTGCCCACTCTCTTGGGTGATATTCTGCACACTCTTTATGCTCGTACTGCTCGAAAACGGGGAACCCTTATATGTTGTGCACCATTGCTGGCAAGGTGGTTTATTTCTCACCTCCCCAAATATGTTTTTAAGAACAAGGAAGGCATGGGTTGGGCCTACAGAATTATGTCCCTTGCTCACACGGACATCATTTGGACTACTAAAGACATGGAAGAAGTAGCAGTCATTGATCACTGTGGGGAATACCCCAATGTTTCATTACTTGGAATTAGAGGAGTGATCACCTATAATCCTTGTTTGGCCTTACGACAGCTTGGGCGAGCTAGGAGTGACGGACCTCATGAGTTGTTGCTTCCAAGCATTATCTTTAACTTTCAGGGAGATGCTGAGGGACATCGCTGCAGATTCATACGAGCTTGGAACAGGGTGCACAGGTCTGATCCACATGAGCTAGGGATGAAGACCTCTCTTCCGATGGAACCGTATCTCCGGTGGGTTCGAACCCGTGCTCAAAAAATGGGAATGCCATACGAAGCTGTCTTACCGGTAATTGTTGAGAGTACTGATGAAGAAGGGGTTCCTCCTACCATCCTCCACCCATACATGCCTACTGACATTGGGGAATTAAAGAGGTCTTGGATCCAGCTAAGGGAAGAACGAGATACTTACAGAGAAAAGTATCATGAGCAGGAGCGGAAAATCCTGAAGCTTACAAGGCAGCTGGAGAATGAGAGGGTCTTCAACGACTATGTCAGCACCAAAGGAAAACGACCGTGGGAGCGCTGATTGTCTTTTATTGTTTCTAGCATAGATTTTCTTTCAGTATTTCTTTTTGTAACGCCTTAAAGGCATCTGTTAAACATTGATTTCAAGTATTTTTTTATCTAATAAAAGTGTGTTTCATTTTGGTTTACGAATTTGAAATCTCCAAAGCCTTTGAAATCATATCATACGCATTCCATTCCCATGCACCTCATTACAGGTACCCTTACAGGTTTCTCATCTTCTTCGCTGTTTATTTCAGCAATCATGTCTTTTGAAACATCAACTGATCAAGCTATCAAGGCCCTACAAGCTCAAAATGCCCAGTTCCAGGAAATGTTCATGAACTTGGCCAAGGGTCAGAAAGATCTGAAGACTCTTATCTTGAAGGATAAGAAGAAGAAGAAGAAGAAGAAGAAGAAGAAGAAGAAGAAGAAGAAGATGGTCCTCCAGAATATGGGTCACAGGTTTGGCAACAGATTGTGAGAGGGAGCTGATCTGTCTCATTCATCTAGTAAATACAAAGAAGATGATTTATTTGTGACCTCTGTGAAAGACATTGCTACTCCATTGATGACTGTGAAGAAGAACCTTCTGTTAGCCGGTTTATTTTCGAGTTGTGGCGAAGGTTGCCATCTGTGTTCCCGCCTACCTACCGGTTGCCATCTATTGAAGTCGGGTGTCCAACGCCTGATGGATAACAAAGAAATTATGTTTGAGAAAACTTTGGTTCCATTGATTCCTTTTGAAGATGTTTCTATAATCACCATTTCCGCCAATTCTTCCAAGGCTTCCTCGATAAAGCCTGTTAGAATTACATTTGTTCCGAGAATTTCTCTGTTGATCATTACCGTTCCTAGACATATCCCTTACACGTCAGATAAGGTTGTCCCGTGGCACTATGGGGCTGACGTGTATTATCATGGGATTAAACAAGACTTGAAGGATGAAGAGGTTGATACTGATGTCAGCAATATTGTTGGATCTAGTAAAGTCACCCGAAGCAGAAGACTTTTCTCCCCTGATATCTCTCCACCAATAGTTCAGAAGCCTGTTGTTATTACACCTGCCAGTACATCTGCTACTGTCCCTGTTCAAGTTCCAATCCTTACCCCTGTCGCTGAGTCGTCTAACACTCGGGACAAAGGGATCACCGGTGAGCCTGCCCGGACGGAGGCACCAAAGAAAATTGTTGTTGAAGCCTCTAGACAGGAGATAGAGGAAATTTTGAAGATCATTAAAAAGAGCGACTACAACATAGTCGAACAGTTGGGGTAAACCCCGTCTAAGATCTCTATGTTGTCTTTATTGCTATGCTCAGAATCCCATGCCAAGGCTCTGATTGCTTTCCTGAAAAATGTGCATGTGCCGCAGGAGACATCTGCTGACCAGTTCAAATACTGTGTGGCTAGTTTGACTGCTGATAACGGGTTGGGTTTCTCCAACGCAGACTTGACTGCCAAGGGAAAGAATCACAATGACGCTTTGCATGTTTCAATCGAGTGCAGGGGCACTACTTTGGCTCCCGTGTTGGTGGATACTGGGTCCTCGCTGAATGTTTTACCCAAGAAAGCATTAGACCGGTTGGACTGTGAAGGGCTGGTACTGAAGCCAAGCAATATTGTGGTTAGGGCCTTTGATGGGTCCAAGAGGATGGTACATGGATAAGTGGATATTCCTGTTAAGGTTGGTTCCCAAACCTTCGTGTCTACATTCTATGTGATGGACATTCGGCCATCTTATTCTTGTTTGTTGGGTCGCCCATGGATCCATAAAGCTGGGGCAGTAACTTCTACGCTCCACCAGATGCTGAAATACCCAATGAAAGGGAAAATTGTTACAGTACGAGGGGAAGAGGAGTACATGGTGAGCCACTTTAACTCTTTCCGATATGTGGAGATGAACGGGGAGTTCATTGAAACCCCGTGCCAGAACTTTGAAGAAGTCCCCCAGACACTGGCGTCGACTGAAACTGTTGCTGAAGATCCTCCAATGAAGATGGCTTCCCTCAAGGATGCCCGGGCTATTGTTGAAAAAGGTGGGTGTGCGAATTGGGGCCAACTCCCTGACTTTGCACACAAGACTGACAAATTTAGTTTGGGTTTTACTGCAGAAGCTCAAAGGGTCGTTCGACATGCGTGGGTTGGAAGACCTCCCCTGTTTATCACTAATTCGGGAGTGAATGCGATTGAAGACGATGGTGAAGAGTCTGAGTTTGACAACTGGATTTACCCGACTATCGACGGTTGATTAAGCAATTGGACGGAAAAGGACTTCGTGCCAATTTCTTTTATTACCTAGTAATGAGACTTTTGTTTTGAAATTGTAACAGACAATTTTAAACTTTACGGCCCGGTGCCTTACCCGAGACACCGTAGCTTTGTTTGTGAGGGCTTTATATTTGTCATCTACATATATCATTAATAAAAGCATTGGACATTTTTCTTGCATTACAAATTTTGCGCTCCTTGTTTTTCCTCTTTGCACCTTATCAAACAGCTATTTGTCTTGCACACACTCACATATCATGATCTACGTCCACTCTGGATCCCACTGATAACGACTCTGCTACTGCCAGTTATGACTTCGAAAATCCGATCAACCAAGCCGAGGACGAAGATGAGGATGATTCAGAAGTGCCTGGAGAACTTGCTAGACTATTACTGCAGGAAGAGAGGGCCATACAACATCTAGGAACCACCAATGCTGATGCTTCCAATTGAAGGAAGACCATTGATCTTATACTCGAAAGTGTTGGATAATACAAAGAGGTGTGTGCTGGGGCAGCATGACGAGTCTGGCCGAAAAGAGCATGCTATTTACTGCTTTAGCAAAAAGTTTACCGACTGTGAGACCCAATACTCACTGCTCGAGAAAACTTGCTGCGCTTTGGCATGGGCTGCTCGCCGGCTAAGACAGTACATGCTGGCTCATACTACCCTATTGATATCAAAGATGTGAGCGTCTTGACAGCTCCGTGGCCTTTTGCAATGTAGGGCATCGACATGATCGGCGAGATCAGACCTACTACGTCTAATGGGCATCGTTTAATCCTGGTAGCAATTGATTACTTTACAAAGTGGGTTGAAGCAGCTTCCTTTACTACTGTAACCAAGAACACCGTGGCGCGGTTCATTCGGCATAATCTGATCTATCGATATGGTGTACCAGAGAGGATCATTACGGGTAATGGTACAAATCTCAACAATAAGATGATCATCGAGCTCTGCAAGCAGTTCAAAATACAGCATCATAACTCTTCACCCTACCGGCCAAAGATGAATGGGGTTGTTGAAGCAGCTAATAAGAACATTAAGAAGATCATGCAGAAGATGACGGTGACATACAAAGATTGGCACGAGATGTTACCATTTGCTCTTCATGGGTACCGCGCCTCAGCGCGGACGTCAACAGGGGAAACCCCCTATTCCTTGGTATATGGTATGGAGGCCGTATTGCCCGTTGAATTTCAGATACCCTCTCTTCGGATTATGAAGGATGCAGATTTGAGTGAAGATGACTGGATTCAGACCCGGCTTGATCAGCTGAACTTAATCGACAAAAAGAGACTTATTGCTATTTGTCATGGTCAAACGTATAAAAAGCGGATGATCAAGGCATTTAACAAGAAAGTTAGACGACAAGAGTATCAAGTTGGGGATCTGGTGATCAAGCGCATCATCCTACCACAAGGTGATCCCAAGGGCAAATGAACCCCTACTTATGAAGGGCCATTTGTGGTTAAGAACATTTTCTCAGGAGGAGCTATGATTCTAACCACCATGGATGGTGATGACCTTCCTCACCCCGTCAATGCAGACATAGTGAAAAAATACTACGCATAATCAACGACCTGCTAGGTCGACTGGCCTAGGACAAAATAAGGGCTTCCCGGCGAACCAAAAGGGTTCGGGCAAAAATAAGGGATGAAAATGAAAAAAAATTATACACCCGGCAAGTCGAAAACATGAAAAGGTGGCTTGGGCAAAAAAGGGTATCCCGGTGGACTGAAAACCCGAAAGGGCGGTCCAGGCAAAAATTAGGGATCAAAGTGTAACACTATGTCTCATTGGATCACCTTGCAACCAGACTTTTGTATCGACTATCAAGCTCGGACGGCACTAATCAATCTGATCTACCTTCAACCCAGTAGAAAAGTGATAAGATGCTCGAAGACATAGGGGCAATAGCAGAGTTGGAACCCAGTGGGATTATCCACATAGTTGTTTTGTTTTTTTTCATAAATTGTATAAACTCTTTTGTTCGGCAGCGTTCTCTTACTGGGACGTCAACCTCTTGTACAAAAACGCCTATTTACAGGCCAAACTTCATAGTCAATACAATTCATTTTCAGAGAAATTACAAACTGTTTTTCCTTTTTCTGTTTTGTTTTGCAAAGAATGTCCAATGTTCATTTTTGATATATGCATTTGACATTAATTGTTGCTCATGAATATTTACATGTGAAACAAAAGACGATTACTCGTAATATCAGGAACAGGGGCAATAGGAATTGTCCAAGCTTTACAGTTGCTCTATCCACCAGGTAAAAAGGTAGATTTAGCTGAAGAATATGGCTAAGGTACATTCACTCCCCGCAGAGTGAGAAAAAGATAGTAGAGTTAACTCTCCCCAGATGAGGCTCACAACCGCGAATGAGTCGGCAATATTCTCCCCAAGCTGAGTTTATCTACCATCAGCACTAAAAAGTCTTAATATCCCCAGCGGAGTCTGGGAAATCATCCCCAGTGGAATTTGGAGGATCATCCCCAGTAGACTCTGGAAGATTTCCCCCAGTAGAGTCTAAAAGGTTATCCCAGTGAAGCCGCAACTGAAAGATCATCCCCAGCGGAGTTCATTCCTCTCACAAACAGAAACTCAATCCCCAACAGGATTCAGTATCTCCAGCAACGGTAATTCATCCCCAGCTGAATTTATCAGCGGAATCCTCTACAGAGCATCTCTTCCCCACAGAGTAATCTCCTCATCAGTCTATTCCCCAGCAGAGTTATCTTCTCCTGGAGGTTTATTCTTACAATCATCTTCGTTCGCTATCCCCGGCGGAAACGAAGAATTCAACTCTTTTCTCCAGCAGCTATCTGGGATTTATTTTCCCCAGCTAAAAACATTACATTTCTATACATCATGACACATGCATATACGCATCATACAACACAATCTCGTTTATTTTGAGAACATCATTGCTCGATACATATCATGCATTACATACAGCTAACCTTTACCTTTCAGGAAAGATACAATCATATTCTCACAAAGTTCAAGCTATGAAGCTTTTACCTCAGTTGAATTACGGTCAAGTTCCTAAATCTCAATGAAGATGTTTCCTCAGTTGAATTATGGAAAAGTTCCTAAATCTCAGCAAAGTAGTTGAATTACAAACGAGTTCCTAAATCTCAGCAAAGTAGTTGAATTACGGACGAGTTCCTAAATCTCAGCAAAGTAGTTGAATTATGGACGAGTTCCTAAATCTCAGCAAAGTAGTTGAATTATGGACGAGTTCCTAAATCTCAGCGAAGTAGTTGAATTACAGACGAGTTCCTAAATCTCAGAAAAGTAGTTGAATTAAGGACGAGTTCCTAAATATAAGCAAAGTAGTTGAATTACGGACGAGTTCCTAAATCTCAACAATGTAGTTGAATTACGGACGAGTTCCTAAATCTCGACACCTCGGTTGAATTATGGACGAGTTCCTAAATCTCGACACCTCGATTGAATTACGGACGAGTTCCTAAATCTCGACACCTCGGTTGAATTACGGAAGACTTCCTAAATCTCGACACCTCAGTTGAATTACGGACGAGTTCCTAAATCTCGACACCCCGGTTGAATTACGGACGAATTCCTAAATCTCGACACCTCAGTTGAATTACGGACGAGTTCCTAAATCTCGACACCTCAGTTGAATTACGGACGAGTTCCTAAATCTCGACACCTCGGTTGAATTACGGACGAGTTCCTAAATCTCGACACCTCAGTTGAATTACGGACGAGTTCCTAAATCTCAGCAAAGTAGTTGAATTACGGACGAGTTCCTAAATCTTAACAAAGTAGTTAAATTACGGACGAGTTCCTAAATCTCAGTAAAGTAGTTGAATTACGGACGAGTTCCTAAATCTCAGCAAAGTAGTTGAATTACGGACGAGTTCCTAAATCTCAGCAAAGTAGTTGAATTACGGACGAGTTCCTAAATCTCAGCAAAGTAGTTGAATTATGGACGAGTTCCTAAATCTCGACACCTCGGTTGAATTACGGACGAGTTCCTAAATCTCGACACCTTAGTTGAATTATGGACGAGTTCCTAAATCTCGACACCTCGGTTGAATTACGGACGAGTTCCTAAATCTCGACACCTCAGTTGAATTACGGACGAGTTCCTAAATCTAGACACCTCGGTTGAATTACGGACGAGTTCCTAAATATCGACACCTCAGTTGAATTACGGACGAGTTCCTAAATCTCGACACCTCGGTTGAATTATGGATGAGTTCGTATATCTCAGCAAAGTAGTTGAATTACGGACGAGTTCCTAAATCTCAGCAAAGTAGTTGAATTACGGACGAGTTCCTAAATCTCGACAAAGATTTTCCTCAGTTGAGTACGGACTATCGAAGTTCCAAAATATCAACAAGAGTCGACTCACCAGCAGAATAACGGACAACGAAGCTCCTAAATTTCTACTTCTTTCAACAAAGATCAGACTTCCCCAGCAGAATCTTCCTCAACAATAGGTATACAAGCACTCGCTAAGGAATCTCTTATGCGATCGACACCCCTTCAGATGACATCCTTAAGCCCATCCTCTCGTCAGCAATCTCCAAATGGAATCTGTAAGCCCATCACAAGACAATTACCATTTCATGCGAGTGCAAATTTCTGGGCACTCTAGTGTTCAATCCTCTTCCACCTTCGGATTACGAAAGGCACGAAAGCCAATCTACATCCTCAGTTTTAAGAAGATTTAACAGGGGAAGATGTTGTATCCCAAAATTTGCCCTCCCATATTTCTCAAAACATTGCAAGAAAGATCCTCAAGTTGCTCAAGGTAGTCCAAGGGTTGGTCAGACAAGCTCTCTCCTAAGGCAGTCTACCCCAAACTAGGGTTTGATGTTGCATCAAGATGCTTGAGTCAAAGTGATCCCAAGTTCTCACCAATGTCCTAATATGTTATTAAGATCATCCATGTCAAGTTTCAAGCCTTGCAGAGAAAGTTTGCTCAGTCAATTGCTCAAAAGTCCAAAAATCGACTGTGTTAGGGCAAAAGTCAAATGTGACTCACATACAGTCAAACTTCAATATTTTTTGTCAACATTCTCATTTTGAAGTATATTTCATCATTTGATCAAGGGTTGATCATGATTCATTAAGGATTGCTCATAATTCATCAAGATTCAAAAGTTGCTAAATTAGGGTTTTGTAGGAAAAGTCAACCCAACTTTGACCAAGCATAACTTTCTCATACTTTATGATAAATGACCCATCCAAAGCTCATTTTTAATAGGATGAAATTCCCTACAATCCATCTTCGTCTACCAAGTTCAAAATATGCACTCACAAGAAGTTATGAATTTGGACATTATAGGTCATTTTAAAAAGTCAACAAAAACACCTTTTTTGTCAAAGCTTCATAAATGAGAATGGAATATCAAAATGAGGTGAGACCAAAATGGTTAGTTAGAGGACATCTCAAGCTTTCTAAAAAGTCCAAGAACACCTACAAAGAGTCAAAACTGAGGAATTTATGCATTGTTGAAGTTGACCTTTTTTGCAAAATTGCCAAAAGTCAACTATCCCCAAAACTTCAAATTTTGCCAAATGGGCCCATTCTTTTTCACTTGTTTTGAGTTTCCATTATAGCCCATGTTCTCTAGCCTTGTCCATTTGTCCATATCATATTTTTATTATTTAATTTGCTTTTTATTTGAATTAATTCAATTTAAATCAAATAAAATCCAAAAACATTGAAACCAAGGATTTGGTGATGATTGCAGGTCATATTACACAGCTAGGATCAATCAAACTCGTATCAAGGCATATGTGTACAAAGAGATTGGATTTGGACCAATTTTGGAAAGCTTTAAAGAAGAATCAAATCAAATATCAAAGTCATTAATGGAGAGGGATTTGGACACAAGAGTTAACCCTAATACATTGTTGGATACATAAGGGGGCGAGGCAGATCAAAACAGGGTTGGAGACAGGCGCTATAGAGAAAACAAAATCTGAAAAATATCAAAGAAAGTGGGAGATCGAATTGGTGGTTAGAGGCATCCTCAAGGCCTATTACTTGTCTCAATCGCTTCCTGGCATTCTCTAGAAGCTAAAGCAACCCAGAACTGGTCCATTCCAATCCCAGAACACGTTGTAAGTCGTTCACAAAATCACTTTGTTCTTGAATTTGTATCTTGGAATTTACGCATTGTTAACCTGAATCAATTGCATATTCTTAACCTATGAATCATTTGCACGCTTTTGACATTACCCAATTGCATTTTAATGGTCTGTAATGAAATCTACCATTGTTAGCGTTTCGTATTTGGTTTTAGGGATTTTTGTTTCAGGAATAATTAGCCTTCATAATGGGCATGGTTACAATCAGGAGGATGAGACGACCTCAACCATGGTCTTAGATATCATTTCCATGGCCTATAGGAGTTTTTGGATGAACCCCTGTTTGTAGCGACGGACATTTGTCTGTAGGTATAAGTGGCTCAACTTTTAGCCACGGTTCAAGAACAGGGATGAAGGCGTGTCACTCTCCCACAGGCCCGTTCAAACATTGGCGCGCGTTTTTTTCTGAAAATCCCATTATTGCGTTTGTTTTTTATATTATTATTGTTTTGTAATATATTAACAAATAAAAACAAGCAGCCTAGTGGTGACCACGTCAGCGCATAAGGATTCAGAGGCTGGAGGTCAGGGGTTCGATCCCTGCCTCCAGCAATTTGCCATTTTCTTATTTGTTTTCAGGTAATTCAATGCATATGCAAGCCTAATGCCCACCATGTGCCTTCAGCATCAAGCGTGCCAGATGGCCAGATGGCTAGATCTGGTGGCCACCATTGAAGGTGCACCAAAAGACCAAGTCAATGCATATGCGCAGGATCCAAAAAGTCAAACGGACTTCATGTCATTGGGCCCAGAAAACTGCTATTCACACACCCTAAATCAGGCCCATTTCTCATCTCTTTTTATTTTTATTATTCTATTTTAATTATTTTTATTTATTCACTAACCAATTAATTAATTTTCTCTTTTTTATCAAAAATCACAAAAATATTTTTACCCAATTAAATTCCAGAATTTTATTTTTCATTAATAAATACTAATTAATTTAATTAGGTTAATTTTAGATAACTTTCATTTATTTTTGTAAATAATTAAAAATCAATTAGAATAATTAGGTTTTAACATTAGTTTAATTATTTTATTTCTTTCCTAAAATAATCAAAAATCCAAAAATATGTCATTTAATTATTTTTCATTAATTAATTTAATAACTAATTAATTTAGCATTTAATTTTATAATTAATTTCTTTTCTTAAAAAATAAAAACAACAAAAACATTTTCTTTTAATTAGGAGGGTCAAAACCCTAATTTCGCATTCGATTTAATTTCGCATCGCGCGCTTTATTATTATTTTATCCAATTATTGTATCTGCTCCCGGCTTGTAATAATTTATTAGGACATTTACTTTTACCGCTTTTATTTTCAAAGGGTTGTTTTTGGCGATGTAAACACCTGACGCCTTGTAATAGCATAGTTTAATTTCCGCACCTTTAAAATTTCCGCAAATATTCAACTGCTAGATGTTTGATAATAGGGTTTGCATGACAAGAATGAATGTCTAATTTTAAAACAGTTAGATCACCCTAAACATGTGCAAAGATAAAAATAACTGAAATCAACACACTCGCACATGCGCACTCCTAGAGTACACCCCATTTGGTTGCCTTCGTAAACGGTCATTGAGTAGAGGTTATTTTAGAGGTCGCCCTCTTGTCTAAAAGATCATAGTTGCCTCGAAATGGTTGCCTCGGATATCGTTGCCTCAGATAAATGATCTAAAACATTAGGGTTACCGCTAAGACATCCTAACGTTGCATTAGTGATCGTATGTCCCTCTTTCGAATTGACCCTCAAACTCCAATGACGGTGCTACCTACTCACTAATAACGGGATAGCACTGTCTAAAGGAAACAAACATAGAACGATTCCTTTTTCGAGTAGGTAGATTAGTTCTTAGATACTTGCTCTTTCAAAACAAAAAAATTTCACACTTACACTTTTACGAACAAGTTTTCAAAAAACACGTCGTTACACTCTTGAGGACAGAAGCAAGAGTTAAATCGAAGTTAAAACAAAAACTTTTTCAAAACCCACAAACACAAAGAAAACAATTTTGAAAACAATGAGCAAGTACCTAAGAGCCCGTAGATAACTACGGATAGAAAGGGCGCTAATACCTTCCCTTTCTATAATCTACCCCCCGTACTCAGAAATATCTCAAAAAAGGAATTTTTCTGTGCTTTTTTCCTTTCCTTGTTGGATAAAATAAAATTCGGTGGCGACTCTTGCTTACCGCGACATTTTGCAAACACAAACGCAAACCAGCATTCCAAAAATAGTCAGTTCTTCCACCGTATCACACATGAATACATATCATTCATCATAAACATGAACAGGTCTTTGCAACAAGTTTCCTCATCCCTCTATTGTTTTTTTCAGCAAGATGGATCTCGAACAGACGGTTAAAGACCTTCAAGCTCAAAATGCACAATTTCAACAGTTACTCATGACCTTAGCCAAGGGGCAAGAGGAGTTGAAGACTCTGCTAGAAAAAGAGAAAGAGAAAAAGAAAAAGAAGCCAGCTGGTGTGGTAATCATGGGTAGAAGGTTTCAGGGACAAGCCAGAAGGACCTTAGATTTTCCAACAACATCTGATGAAGGGGAAAGAAAAGGAAAAGAAACGGCAGTACCATCAGATTCTGAAGAAAAAGAGGAAGAGGAGGAATACTCTGAACAACAATACCCTTAGGCTGATGACAAGTACAAACACCTGGAAGAACGTCTAACCGCTATGGAAATACAGAGAGTATCGGGGCTAGATTTCGAGGAATTGGGGCTGGTGTCAGGAATTGTAATCCCGCCAAAGTTTAAAGTGCCATTATTTGCCAAGTATGATGGGGTGTCTTGTCCTAAAATGCACCTTCGATCATATGTCAGGAAGATTCAGCCGCACTCTGCCTGCAAAGACTTGTGGGTCCATTTCTTCCAAGACAGTTTATTAGGAACGCAACTTGATTGGTTTTACCAATTAGAAAGGGCCGATGCCCATAATTGGGAAGAGCTAGCAGCAGCTTTCTATAAATAATACCAGTACAACGCCGATTTGGCGCCTACCCGTACTCAACTTTAGAGTATGGCTATGGTTATAAATGAGGGCTTCAAAGATTATGCCCAAAAGTGGAGAGATCTAGCCGGAAGAGTGCAACGCCCTTTGTCTGAAAGGGAGTTGGTGGACATGTTCTTGGGAACTCTATCGGGCCCTTTCTTCAATCATCTGATTGGGAGCTCCTCTGCAGGGTTTACTGAATTGATTTTAATCGGCGAGAGGGTGGAAGCTGGTATAAGAAGTGGGAAGATTCAGAAGGACGCGTCTGCCTCTACAGCTGTGATAAATCCATTCACTGGGAAGAAGGAAGTATCTACTGTTTATTCACACAGAAATCAAGGAAGAACTGAACGCCGACCGACAGTGGGGGCCGTTATGATTCCAAAGCCTGCATCAGACCAGCCAAGAAATGACCAGCCAAGGGTGGAAAGGCCAGTCCGGTAATTCACCAAGATTAACATTACTCTAGCCCAGGTTCTACCACATCTTTTGAAATTGAATCTGGAGATTTTAAAGGAGGCCCCAAAGAATCCTAATATTGCGTCTCCTCATTACCATCTGAATGCCAGATGCGCATACCATTCTGAAAGTCCAGGGCACGACACTAACAACTGTTGGGCTCTGAAGAACAAAATTCAAGACCTGATAGATGCGAAGGAAGTTGAGTTTGAAGCGCCTTAGAAACCAAATGTTATTTCCGCTCCAATGCCTAGGCATGGTCACAATGCCAATGTTGTTGAGGAAGATTTATTTGTTGCCACCGTGGATGAACTATTAACTCCGCTCCCGATCATCAAGTTGAATTTGTTGAAAGCTGGTATATTCCCAGGTTGTTACAAAGACTACCATATTTGCCTATCCTCATCATTTGACTGCCCACTGTTGAAAAAAGGTATCCAACGACTGATTGATAACCAAGAAATTTTGTTTGAGAATGCTCCTGTTTCACCCGTTCCAGTTAAAGAAGTTTCTATCATAACCATCTACGCCAATCCTTCCAGGGTCCCCAAAAGGCCCGTTAGGATTACATCTGCTCCAAAGACTACTCCACTTAAGATTACAATGCCCGGGCCGATCCCGTACCAGTCATATAAAACAGTATCGTGGAATTATGGTGGAGAAATCTACTACCATGGTATCAAACATGATGAACTGACTGCCGAAGAAGAGAGCTCCGGAGAGGACAATTCCGACATTAGCAATATTTCCAGAAGTAGCAAGATTACCCGTAGTGGTAGAATCTTCTCTCCAGAGATTGCCCCTCCAAAGGCAATCTTTGGACTCGTGGTTGTTCCGAAGATTACCTCTGCACCAGTGATTATACCTGCGAGCATACCTACCAACAAAGACGATGCAATCCCTATCCCTATTTCCACTACTGATAATAAAGGAAAAAACATTCAAGAAGAGCCTGTCCGGACGAAGGCTCAATCACTAGCTATCCCCGAAACATCCAAGAAGGAAATGGAAGAAATCCTGAGGATAATAAAGAAGAGTGATTATGATGTGGTTGAACAGTTGGGGCAAACCCCCTCCAAAATCTCCATGCTAGCATTGCTACTGTGCTCTAAGGCACATGCAAAATCTCTGGTAAAATTTCTGAAGACAACTCATGTGCCGCAAGAGACGTCTGCTGACCAATTCCAAGAATGTGTGGCCAGTTTGACAGCTGATAACGGCCTAGGTTTCTCTGATGCTGACTTGACACCCAAAGGGAGAAAACACAACGAGGCATTACATGTCTCAGTGGAGTGTAGAGGAACAACCCTAGCCCATGTCTTGGTGGACACAGGATCGTCTTTAAACGTCTTACCGAAGAAAGCCCTTGATAGATTGGATTGCAAGGGGCTGACATTAAAACCCAGTAACATAGTTATGAGAGCATTTGACGGCTCTAAGAGGATGGTCCACGGGGAGGTGGACATCTCGATCAAGGTGGGAACTCAAACTTTCAATTCAACCTTCTATGTGATGGACATCCTTCCTTCTTATTCCTGTCTTTTAGGATGCCCCTGGATTCACAATGTCGGTGCTGTAACCTCCACATTGCATCAGATGCTGAAGTACCCGGTCCAAGGAAAGATCATAACCGTCCACGGGGAGGAGGAGTACATGATTAGTCATCTGAAATCTTTCCGATATGTAGAGTTGGATGGCGAGTTCATTTAAACCCATTTCCAACATTTTGAAGAAGTATCTCAAGAAATAGCAGCGACCAGGGAGGTATCCTCGATTCCTAAGATCACAAAACCTCCACTTCGGATGTCATCTCTAAAGGATGCAAAGGAAGTAGTGGAAGAGGTTGGATGCACCATCTTGGGGAAGCTTCCAGATATCTCATACAAATCAGATAAGTTTGGCTTGGGGTTTACTTCAACTGCTCAGAAGTCTATGTGTCGCGCCCGTGCTGGAGGGCCACCTGTGAAGATTAGTAACCAAGGGGTCAATGCCGTGGAAGACAGTGAAGAAGATGGCAGCTTGGAAGATTGGATATTTCCTACTGTCAACCGAGGACTTCGCAATTGGGAAGCCAAAGACTTTGTCCCAATAACTTTCATCTCTCAGTAATTTATCTTTTACATTTCTGTTGGACTTGTAATATTCACGAACAATTCGCACTTTAAAAACCTGTGTCTTACCCGAGGCACAATGGTCCATTTGTAAGGGTTTTTATTTCATCTTCATATGACATTCAATGAATCATGGACGCTTTTTCATATATAAAAATTTTGTGCTCATTGTCTTTCTTTTACATTTTATTGTTTTAAGATGGCTATACCCTTACACACACCCACACTCACAAATGCAGGTACCCTTCCATTCCGGATCCCATGGGTAACAATACTGCTATAGCCTTCAGTGACTCTGAAGATCTGATCTACCAAGCCGAATACAAAGGTGAGGAAGATTGTGAAGTGCCGGGGGAATTGGCCAGACTACTACAACAAAAGGAAAGAGATATTCAGCCTCATGAGGAGCTGTTGGATAAAATCAATTTGGGTACCGAGGAAGATAAAAAGGAAATCAAAGTGTGTGCCAATCTAGAGCCGAGTGTCAAGGAGCGCCTAATTCAGTTGTTGCATGATTATGTTAAGATCTTTTCCTGGTCATACGAAGACATGTCGGGACTCGATACAGACATTGTGGTACACCGTCTACCCACAAGAGAAGACTGTCCACCAGTGAAGCAAAAAGTCTGCCACATGAGACCTGACATGTCAGAGAAGATCAAAGCGGAAGTCATGAAACAGTTCAATGCTGGATTTCTGGCTGTTACTTCCTATCCTCAATGGGTTGCCAACATTGTTCCCGTGCCTAAAAAGGACGGCAAAGTAAGAATGTGCAAGGACTATAGAGATTTAAACAGGGTCATCCCTAAAGATGATTTTCCACTTCCACACATCGACATCCTGGTTGACAATACAGCCCAGTACAAAGTATTTTCTTTCATGGACGGATTCTCAGGCTATAACCAGATCAAAATGGCACCTGAGGACATGGAGAAAACTACATTTGTCACACAGTGGGGCACGTTCTGCTATAAAGTGATGCCATTCGGACTGAAGAATGTCGGGGCAACCTATCAACGTGCCATGATAGCTTTGTTTCATGATATTATACATCATGAGATAGAGGTCTACGTAGATGACATGATAGCCCGATCACAAACTAAAGAGGAGCACCTCGATCACTTGCAAAAGTTGTTTGTAAGGTTGAAGAAGTACAAGTTAAGGTTGAATCCAAACAAGTGCGCATTCGGAGTCCGGTTCGGTAAACTCTTAGGTTTCATTATCAGCAATAAAGGCATTGAGGTTGATCCTGCCAAGGTCAAAGCAATACAAGAAATGCCTGCTCCTCGTACTGAGAAGGAAGTCAGAGGATTCTTGGGACGCCTGAACTATATTGCCAGATTCATTTCTCACCTAACGTCTACTTGTGAACCAATCTTCAAGTTGTTGAAGAAAGATCAAGTAGTCAGATGGAATGATGAATGTCAGATTTCTTTTGAAAAAATCAAAGAGTATTTACAAGAACCTCCTGTCTTGATGCCACCATTCGAGGGAAGACCACTAATCATGTATCTGACCGTTTTAGAGAACTCAATGGGGTGTGTATTGGGGCAGCATGACGAGTCTGGCCGAAAAGAGCATGCTATTTACTAGCTGAGCAAAAAGTTTACCGACTGTGAAACCAGATATTCACTGCTCAAGAAAACTTGATGCGCTCTGGTATGGGCTGCTCGCCGGCTAAGACAGTATATGTTGACTCATACCACTTTGTTGATATCTAAGATGGATCCGATAAATTACATCTTTGAGAAGCCTGCTTTGTCTGGGAGGATAGCTAGATGGCAGATGATCCTAATAGAATATGACATATAGTACACGACCCAAAAATCTATAAAGTGCAGTGTGCTAGCTGATCATCTTGCTCATCAAGCTGTAGAAGATTATCAGTCCATGAAGTTTGAATTCCCAGATGAAGACATCATGACATTAGACAACGGTGAAGAAATCGGGCCATATGACAGACCTGAACAAGGATCCCGATGGACCCTGTTCTTTGATGGGTCATCCAATGCACTTGGTAATGGTATCGGTGCTGTACTCATATCTCCAGAAGGATGTCATACTCCTTTTACTTCCAGACTTTGCTTCAACTGTACGAACAATATGGCGGAATACGAAGCATGCATCTTTGGTCTCAAGGCTGCCATAGACTTGGGAATCAAATCTTTAGTTGTATTTGGAGATTCGGTTTTGGTCATCAGTCAGATCAAAGGAGAGTGGGACACTAAGCACCCAAACCTTATCCCTTACAAAGAACATGTTTTGACATTGCTATCACATTGTGAGCAGATTACCTTCGAGCACTTCCCGCGAGAAGAAAATCAGCTAGCAGATGGTCTAGCCACAATGTCATCTATGTTTAAACTTGATTGGGATGACGAGGCTCCCCAGATCACCATTGAACAAATGGACGAACCAGCACATTGTCACGAGATTAATACTGAAGAAGTAGTGGACCAGCCTTGGTTTCATGAAGTCAAAATGTATCTTGAGGCTCAAGAATATCCAGAAGGAGCTTCAATCAATGATAAAAAGTTCCTAAGGGGATTCTCTGCTAAGTTCTTCCTAAGTAATGGCATCCTGTACAAACGTAATCATGATTCTATTCTGCTTCGTTGTGTGGATAAGATTGAAGCTGAAAAGATCATGGTTGAATTACATGAAGGTACCTTTGGCACTTACTCTAGTGGGCATACGATGGCGAATAAAATCCTATGGGAAGGTTGTTATTATTGGTCTACCATGGAAGCAGACTTCTATCAACACTCCCGGACCTGTCATAAGTGTCAAATCTATGTAGACAAGGTGCACGTGCCTCCGGTTCCTCTAAATGTCTTAACAACTCCTTGGCCCTTCGCTATGTGGGGAATCGATATGATTGGGGAGATCAAGCCTACAGCCTCCAATGGACACCGCTTCATTCTAGTGGCCATTAACTATTTCATAAAGTGGGTCGAAGAAGCTTCCTTCGCCTCCGTTACTAAGAATGTTGTTGTCCGCTTCATCAAGCAGAATCTCATTTGCTGGTAAGGTATCCCAGAAAGGATCATCACTGATAACGGTATGAACCTTAACAATACTATGATCACCGTCTTATGCAAGCAGTTCAAGATTCAACATCACAATTCATCCCCCTATCAGCCAAAGATGAATGGTGCAGTCGAAGCTGCTAATAAAAACATTAAAAAGATCATACAAAAAATGACAGTCACCTACAAGGACTGGCATGAAATGCTACCATTTGCTCTCCACGGGTACCGTACCATGGCTCGCACATCGACTGGGGCAACACCCTATTCTTTGGTTTATGGCATGGAGGTTGTTTTGCCTATTGAGGTTCAAATCCCCTCTTTGAGAATTATGAAAGATGCAGGTTTGAGTGAAGACGGTTGGATCCAGACCCAGCTTGATCAACTGAACTTAATTGACGAAAAGAGACTTCCTGATGTTTGCCATGGTCAGATGTATCAAAAACAGATGATCAAGGCTTTCAACAAGAAAGTTAGACGACAAGTATATCAAGTTGGAGATCTAGTGATCAAGTGCATCATCTTGCCACAAAGTGATCCCAGGGGAAAATGGACTCCTACCTATGAAGGACCATTTGTAATCAAGAACATCTTCTCCGGTGGGGCAATGATCTTAACCACCATGGACGGCGATGACCTGCCACACCCTGCGAACACAGACATAGTCAAAAGATACTACTCATAAGAGACCCGCTAGGTTGACACTCCTAGGCAAAACAAGGGCATCCCGGCGAACCAAAAGGTCCGGGAAAAAATTAGGGATAAAATTAAAAAAATCTGTACACTCGGCAAGTTGAAAACCCGAAAGGGCGACTTGGGAAAAAAAGGGTTTCCCGGTGGATTGAAAATCCGAAAGGGCGGTCCATGAAAAAGTTAGGGAATTAAAGCGTATGACTATGTCTCGTCGGATCACTTTGAGGATAATCTCTTCACTAACAAACTAGGAATTCTGAACAATTAAATCATCTTCGGACGAAGCAACAAATAGACAAGATATTCAAAGATACAGAGGCTATAACAGAATGGGAACCCCATGGGATTATCACACATAGCTATCTTTCTTTGTATAAATTTTTCTTATTTTTATGACACCATCCTCTTACTAGGATGTCTGTCTCCTTTGTACAAAAATACTTATTCAAAGTAAATACAAAGATATCTCTTTAAAATACAGAAAACTATTTGTCCTTTTCTTTTTTACACTTGTGTTTTATTTGCAAAAACGTCCAATGATTTATTAATGAACATATGCATTTGAACATAATTACTGTTTACAAATAAACAAAATGAAAAAGAATAACTACTGATAGGTTGAAAGAATAGGAAAACATCTTTAGGCTATTCCATGAATAATCCCTACAGTACATCATTAAGATCCCCAGTGGAGTTGAAACTTCCAACTATTAATCCACAGTGGAAACCATCCAGTTTCTCCAAAATCCCCCAGCAGGTTATCTTGAAGCCCGAAAATCAACCGGATAACAGTTAACTTCTGTTACTCCCCAACCTAGAATAACTCCCCGGTAGGATGACAGACGATCGAAGCTCTTGAACTTTTTCCAAATAGGAATAAGCTTTTTCCCCACAGAGTTTTCATTGCTCCCCGACAGAACGAAGATTCCCATGGTTGAATCCCCAGTAAAAGTCATCAAAATTATATGGACTCTCCAAGCAGATTCCTCAAGAAGTACATAGCATTACTCTCACAACAGAATTTTTGTCAATACTCTAACTTCAAGACATGAAGAATTCACATATCCTCAGCAGCAGTCAAGGATTTATTTTCCTCAGCAATACAGCAAATCAGCTTATATGCACATACATTACATCCACATATCATAAACATTGATAAAACACATATGTTGCATCATACATTTCATGCATCATAACTTTGTGTTTCAGCTAACATTTTACCCTTTTCAGGACAAGATTAACGAGCTACCATTAACAATATGAAATCATGATACGGTACAGATACGCACCAGATACGGATGCCATCCTGATACTCATTTAGATTCAGCTTTCAGATACAATTCAGATACGCACCAGATACGGATGCCATCCTGATACTCATTCAGATTCAGCTTTCAGATACAGTTCAGATACGCAGCAGATACGGATGCCATCCTGATACTCATTCAGATTCAGCTTTCAGATACAGTTCAGATACGCACCAGATACGGATGCCATCCTGATACTCATTCAGATTCAGCTTTCAGATACAGTTCAGATATGCACCAGATACGGATGCCATCCTGATACTCATTCAGATTCAGCTTTCAGATACAGTTCAGATACGCACCAGATACGGGTGCCATCTTGATACTCATTCAGATCCAGCTTCTAGATACAGTTCAGATACGCTCCAGATACGGATGCCATCCTGATACTCATTCAGATTCAGCTTTCAGATACAGTTCAGATACACTCTAGATACGAATTCCATCCTGATACTCATTCAGATTCAGCTTTCAGATACGGTTCAGATATGCTCCAGACACGGATGCCATTCTGATACTCATTCAGATCACAACATTAAGATACGATACTGATACGCTCCAAACAAGGATGCCATTCTGATACTCATTCAGACCTCAACTTCAAGATACAGTCCAGATATGCTTCAGACACGGTGGCCTTTCTGTCACTTATTCAGATTCATCTTTCAGATATAATTCAGATACGCTCCAGACACGGTTTCCATTCTGTCACTCATTCAGATTCAAGTTCAGATACAGTCCAGATACGCTCCAGACACGGAAGCCATTATGTTACTCATTCAGATTCTAGTTCAGATACGGCTCGGATACGCTCCAGACACGGATGCCATTCTGTTGCTCATACAGATCCAGTCTCCAGATACAGCTCAGATACGTTCCAAATACGGACACCATTCCGTTGCTTATTCTTTTCAATTCAACAAGCATTCTTGGATGGAATCTACAAGCCCATCTCCAACAAAATTCTATCACCTCTCCAAATGGCATCTTTAAGCCCATTCCCTCAACTACACTTTGTCGAGTTCAAATTTATGGGCACTCTAGTGTCCAATCATCTTTTACCTTCGAGTCACAAACGGCCAAGCTCGCCAATCTAACTCTTCAGGTTCAAGAATATTGAACAGGGGCAGCAGTTGTACCCCAAAATTTTCCCTCTCATTTATCAAGACTTTTCTCACAAGACTTCTTGGACTCAAGACAAGATTAGGGTTTGGTTAGCTCAAGACATCTCATCTTGCACTAATAACCCAAAATTAGGGTTTGAGTTTGCACAAGGATTTTTGGACCACCAATGCTTCATGTGACTTTCATACATCATTTTGGACCCCTAAGATTGCTCATGTTAAGTTTCAAGCCTTTGAACCACATTTTTTATCAATCAATTAGACAGTTGCCCTAAAAATCAGTTGTATTGAGGAAAAAGTCAACCATGGCCAATTTATAGTCAAACTTCATAATTTTTTATCCACATCAACATTTTAGACTCATATGTACCATTTGATCAAGTTTGGATCACAACTCCTCAAGAAATTTGATCAAATTATCAAAAGGGCAAAATGGTCAAAATTAGGGTTTTGACTGAGAAAGGGCAATTTCTTTTTTTTTACCTAGCCAATGACCAATTGAGTTCAAGAATGATTTCAAGGATTCAATGGCATCATCTTGACCTAATTACATGGTTCAAAAAATCTCAAGTTCATTGGATTGACAAATGAATTTGCAATCAACGGATCAAAAGTCAACTATATACTGAAAAGTCAAACTTTGACTTTTTGATCAAAATCAAGTACCAAGGGTCATAATTCATCAAGATATGTCAAAATATGAAACTTGTTCACCAAGAAAACCAAATTTGAAAATTAGAGTTTGAATTTGAAATTTTTCATAACTTAGAATTTTTCTAAGTATAAAATTTTTCTTATTTTTTCTCAATATTTCACCACTTTTTCACCATGATGCATTTTGATTCAAGAAAATTTCCCAACATGAAAGTTATAGTCCTCCATGAAGTCTACAACTTTGCTTCACAAACTTTTCCCTAAAGATGCTTGAATCTCAAGTTATAAATTTGTGAATACATGCTCATAAACTTCTTAACTTAGTGAAATTTTGCCCTAATTTAGGCTGGTTTTGGACCCAACTTCATGGAAATTTTTCACCTAGTTCCAAGATGTATCTTGTAGGTGTTTAGGTATTGGCTTGCATTTTTGGTAAATCCCAAGTGTATGTGTGAATGTCATGACTGATGTCATAACATTCTAGTTTAGTTTGTACTGACTCATTAGGTACCTTTGCAGAAAAATATTGTAATTCAAGTACTGATGTTTATAAGTGTGTATCTGAGCATTTTGCAAAATGATCACATTTTGCTAAATCAGTAGACAGGTTTTCTCAGATGTCATAACAGATGTTATGACATCCTGTTCTGAAC
Organism: Vicia faba; assembly: GCA_948472305.1. Taxonomy (NCBI): domain Eukaryota; kingdom Viridiplantae; phylum Streptophyta; class Magnoliopsida; order Fabales; family Fabaceae; genus Vicia; species Vicia faba. The sequence goes on along the minus strand of OX451739.1, from coordinate 50,942,192 downwards.
TAACAGGTTTGCAGGTTGGATAAATCTGAGTTTTTTCAGGAAAATAACTCAGTCTTTCCTGAACAGAATCCTGCGTTTTCTGAGGGGTAACCTGGCTCAACCCTAACCTGGTTAATAAAGCCCTGTGACCTGGTCTTTAGGTCAAACGGAATTAACCCTAGGTTTTTGTGGAAACCCTAACTGAAGTTGCAGCTGCTATATATTCAACAGAGCTGCTGTTTTGCAAGGCATCCCTTTTTATTGATCAGAAGATCATTTGTAATCTGTATAGGTTTGATTATTGTACTCCAAGCAATTATCATTGTGATAAGTGACTTGGAATAGGTTTCTAATTGTAAGGGTTGTGTAGCACTCAAAGCTTTGAAGCAAGAGTGTTTGAATGTTCCTTGACTAAAGCTGTGAAGCAGAGTCAAGTTAGTTGTGTGCATCACTCAAAGCTGTGAAGCACGAGTGATTGTGTTGCTTGATTAAAAAGCTGTGAAGCTTAATCAAGTGTTTGTTTTTGAAGAGTGTCTTCATCAATTCTTAAGTCAAATTGGTTTATGTATCACTGCTGTGATTGAGGGGGAGTGAGTAGGAACTCAGGTTTAAGTTGTACTTAGATTGGAATTGCATTGGGTAGGTCTTAAGTGAAGGAGATAAACTGGTTGGTTTATTCCTGAATTAACATCTCTTATAGTGGATTTCCTCCCTGGCTTGGTAGCCCCCAGAGTAGGTATTGTTGCACACTGAACTGGGTAAACAATTGATTGTGTTCTTTATTGCTTTTGTATTTACTGTCATATAGTAAGTCAGATACGGTGTCATAACATTGAACGTGACATTGAGTATCTGCAGCCAGAATTTCAATTGGCATCAGAGCAGGCACCCTGCCTGTATTACTGGGTGAGATCTAGGGATATCACTTTCTGGCACTATGGACAAAGAAGGAGTTTTTGGAAATAGACCACCCATTCTGGATGGAACTAATTATGACTACTGGAAACCCCGTATGATTGCCTTCCTAAAATCTCTGGACAAAAAGGCTTGGAGAACTACTGACAAAGGATGGATTCATGCCACCATAACTGAGAAAGATGGGACAATCAGTCTGAAGCCTGAGGAAGATTGGAGTAAAGAAGAAGATGAGTTAGCCCTGGGAAATTCCAAAGCCTTAAATGCCTTGTTCAATGGAATTGATAGAAACATTTTCAGATTAGTACATCAATATGAACTGGCCAAGGAAGTTTGGGACACTCTCAAAATTACTCATGAGGGCACTTCCAAAGTAAAAATGTCAAGGCTTCAGATGTTGACTACCAAATTTGAGAATCTAAAAATGATGGAAGATGAAACCATTCATGAGTTTCACATGAACATCTTGGAGATTGCCAACACCTCAGGAGCACTGGGAGAAAAGATGTCAGAAGAAAAACTGGTAAGGAAGATTCTCAGATCCTTGCCTAAAAGATTTGCAATGAAGGTAACTGCCATAGAGGAAGCCCAAGACATTAGCAAGTTGAAAGTGGATGAACTTATTGGGTCTCTTCAGACTTTTGAGATGGGAATCACTGATAATGGTGTCAAGAAGAACAAGAGCATAGCACTTATGTCCAACACTGATGTTGAAGAAAACATTTCAGAAGCTGTAGCCATGCTTGGAAGACAGTTCAACAAACTCATCAAAAGAATAGATCCAAAGTCAAGGTCTAATGTTCATAACATTCCCTCTGACATTGACAGTTCCAGCAGAAGACCAAGGTCAGAAGAGAAGGGAATTCAAGGCAGAGGAATTCAATGCCATGGTTGTGAAGGATATGGGCATATTCGAGCTGAATGTCCTACCTTTCTTAAGAAACAGAAAGGAATGACAGTTACTTGGTCTGACTGTGATTCAGAAAGTAATTCTGAAGAAGAATCTGCCAAACGAGTTACTGCTTTAACTGGTGTGTGTACCTCTGAAAGTGACATCACTAATGAAGAAGTGACTTTTAAAGAACTGGCTGATACTTACAAGAAATTGTGTATCAGAAGTACTGAAGTTTGTGTGCAGAATGAGAAACAATCAAAACTCATCATAAAGCTGGAGGCTGAAAAAAGGGCAAATCTTGAAACTATAAGTCATCTAGAAGGAGAAGTTCAATTGCTGAACTCACAACTGAATCAAATGACCAAATCTGTCAAGATGTTGACCAATGGAACAGACAAATTGGAAGAGATCCTTCAGGTTGGACAAAATGTGGGAAATAAATCTGGACTAGGATTTATGGAAGCAAAGAAATCTGGTACTGGTAAGCAAATGTCAAAACAGATGTCTCAACACAACTCTCAACATCAGGAACAGAGACATATGAAGAAAAGGTACCAAAGATGGAAATGTCATCATTGTGGGAGATATGGCCACATAAAGCCCTTCTGCTTCAGACTACATGGATATCCTAATCAGAACTCAGGTTTCAAACCTAAGTCTAAAAAGGTACCACATGCTCCTAAATGGAAGAAAAAGGCTACTGCACTGATAGCTCACACTTCCCTGAGGGTCTCTGCAAAGGAAGATTGGTACTTTGACAGTGGATGTTCCAGACACATGACTGGAATCAAGAACCTCCTCAATAATGTTAAGCCTCACACTACCAGTTTTGTGACCTTTGGAGATGGGGCTAAAGGTGAAATCAAAGGAGTTGGTGATTTGGACTGCCCTGGAGTTCCAAGTCTGAATGAAGTACTGCTGGTGAAAGGGTTGACCGCTAATCTCATTAGTATCAGTCAATTGTGTGATCTAGGATTCAAGGTCAATTTCTCGAAATCTGAATGCCTTGTAATCAATGACAAACAAGAGATAATAATGAAAGGAGTCAGATCCAAAGACAACTGTTACTTGTGGGAGCCTGAGAACACTAATTTCTCATCTGTGTGTTCCATTGCAAGAGAAGAAAAAGAGGTGAAACTGTGGCACCAAAAACTTGGCCATCTTCATCTAAGGGGTATGAAGAGGATCATCTCCTTGGAGGCAGTCAGAGGAATTCCAAGACTGCAAATTGATGAAGGAAGAGTTTGTGGTGAATGTCAGGTTGGTAAGCAGACTAGGATGTCACATCCAAAGTCAAGACATCTGACCACCTCTAAGGTTTTAGAACTCCTCCATATGGATCTGATGGGTCCAATGCAAGTAGAGAGTCTTGGTGGTAAAAGATATGCCTATGTGGTTGTGGATGATTTTTCCAGATTCACCTGGATTAATTTCATTAGGGAAAAATCAGATGTATTTGAAGTTTTTAAAGAATTGTGCAAAAGAATTCAAAGAGAGACGGAAGGATGTATTGTCAGAATCAGAAGTGATCATGGCAAGGAATTTGAAAACAGCAAGTTTGGTGATTTCTGCTCTTCAGAAGGAATTAGTCATGAGTTTTCTTCTCCTATAACACCTCAACAAAATGGAGTTGTGGAAAGAAAAAACAGGACCATACAGGAATCTGCCAGAGCAATGTTACATGCCAAAAGACTTCCTATGTACTTTTGGGCTGAAGCTATGAATACAGCCTGCTATGTTCATAACAGGGTCACCTTGAGGAAGGGAACCTCATCCACCATATATGAACTCTGGAAAGGAAGAAAACCAACTGTGAAGTACTTCCATGTGTTTGGCAGCAAATGCTATATTCTGGCTGATCGTGAACAAAGAAGAAAACTGGATCCTAAAAGTGATGAAGGCATATTTCTAGGATACTCCTCAAACAGCAGAGCTTATAGAGTATTCAACTCCAGAACCAAAACCATGATGGAATCAATAAATGTTATAATTGATGACTATCATGAAGAGATAGATGTTCCTTGTACTGTTGAGACATTCTTTGAGACTTCAACCCAACAGAATGACCTACCCAACTCCACCACAACATAATCTGAATCAAAGGAAGCTAGCAAGATCCCTTCCATCAGAATTCAGAAGGATCATCCAAAAGAGCTCATCATAGGAGATCCCAATAGTGGAGTCATCACAAGATCTAGAGAAATCATCTCAAACTCTTGTTTTGTGTCCAAAATGGAACCAAGAAATGTCAAGGAAGCCTTAACTGATGAATATTGGATTGGTGCAATGCAAGATGAACTGAACCAATTCAAGCAACATGAAGTTTGGGAACTGGTTCCTAGACCTGAAGGAACTAACATCATTGGGACAAAATGGATATTCAAGAACAAGTCAGATGCTGAAGGAGTTGTCACCAGAAATAAGGCAAGACTTGTTGCTCAAGGATACACCCAGGTTGAAGGGGTTGATTTTGATGAAACCTTTGCACCTGTAGCCAGGCTGGAATCAATCAGACTCTTGTTGTCAATTGCTTGTCTTCTGAAGTTCAAGTTATTTCAGATGGATGTGAAAAGTGCCTTTCTAAATGGGTACTTGAATGAGGAAGCTTATGTGGAACAACCTAAAGGCTTTGTGGATCCAACCCACCCTGATCATGTCTACAAATTGAGAAAAGCCCTATATGGTCTGAAACAAGCTCCTAGAGCATGGTATGCAGATTAACAAAGTTTCTCTCAGACAAAGGCTACAGAAAAGGAGGCTTGGACAAAACTCTCTTTGTCAAAACTGAAGGAGGAAAGTTGATGGTTGCCCAAATATATGTTGATGACATAGTGTTTGGAGGAATGTCAGAACATATGGTTAAACACTTTGTTGACCAAATGCAGGCTGAATTTGAAATGAGTCTCATGGGAGAACTAACTTATTTTCTTGGACTACAAGTCTCACAGATGGAGGACTCAATCTTCTTATCTCAAAGCAAGTATGCTAAGAACATTGTAAAGAAGTTTGGTATGGAGAATGCAAGTCACAAAAGGACCCCTGCTCCTACTCATCTAAAGCTTTCCAAAGATTCAAGTGGGGTTAAGGTGGATCAAAGTCTGTACAGAAGCATGATAGGAAGCTTGTTGTACTTAACTGCCAGCAGACCTGATATTGCCTTTGCAGTTGGAGTTTGTGCAAGATACCAAGCTGATCCCAAAGTCAGTCATATCAATCAAGTGAAGAGAATTTTGAAGTATGTAAGTGGTACTTACAACTATGGATTGATGTATACTCATGGCTGTGAACCAGCTCTGACTGGCTACTGTGATGCTGATTGGGCTGGTAGTGCTGATGATAGAAAAAGCACCTTTGGAGGATGTTTCTTCTTGGGAAGTAATCTGGTTTCCTGGTTCAGCAAGAAACAGAATTGTGTGTCTCTTTCCACTGCTGAAGCTGAATACATTGCAGCTAGTAGTAGCTGCTCTCAAATGATATGGATGAAACAGATGTTCACCGAGTATAATGTCACACAAGATGTTATGACATTGTACTGTGACAATCTGAGTACAATCAACATATCCAAGAATCCCATTCAGCATAGCAGGACCAAACATATTGACATACGACATCACTTTATCAGAGACCTTGTAGAAGAGAAGACAATCAAATTGGAACATGTTGCCACTGAGCTACAGCTGGCTGACATTTTTACCAAGGCTCTGGATGCAAATCAATTTGAAAACTTAAGGGGTAAGTTGGGTATTTGCCAACATGAGGAATTGTAGCAATTAATTTTGCTTAAAACAAGGATCAAAGGAGTTATGCCTGTTCTGATTGGTTTAAAATTGTATTTTCTCATTTCCTACAATTCTTTTAAGAAGTTGAATAGACACTCCCTTGCTTCCTTCCCCTCTCGTCTCCTCATCAAAACCCAGTCTCTCAATCAAAATTTTCTCCTCAGTTGCTGTTGGTCCTCTAGGACTATCAAAATGTCTCAAACACCATCATCATCCAATACGACTATTTCAACCTCTTCCTCTGATCAAGATTCTAGGACAATCTCTTCTTGTCTGGACTCTGAAGTTCTGGAGATCTCTTCTCGTAGAAAAGTGGGAACTAACCCCACCAAGGTCAAAGAGTTGAGAACAAGACATGCAGGAAAGCCCCTAGCTTCTGCCTCTGGTAATCCATCTCATCCTTCTTCTTCAGTTCCCCCTGAAATTGCAAATAGGGAAGGGACAGCCTATGTTAATCAAGCAATAGCAAAAATTGTTTCAAGAATTCTGAACGATAACCACTCAGTTCCTGGCATTTCTGTTCCTCTGAACCAAGAAAGTTCAAATGCTGAAACAAATCCAGATGTCTCTAAGAATGTTGAGACATCAAACAAAGAGAAGAATGCTGACATTGCTCACAAGAAAAAAGAAGCCCGAATCCTCTGGATCTGATGACAGTGCTTGAAGGTTGGTTGCTGTTTGGTGGTGTTGCTGGTCAGTGCTGATATCTGGTGGAGTTTGGAAGTTTGTTCAGTTTTTTTTCTGCTGCTGCTCTTATTAATTGTCTTTGGATAACTGTATAATCATTATGAGCATGTATCTTTGGCCCATTTGTGGCTAAAGAGGGGGAGAATATTTTGGTACTTAATATGTTCTTGCTCAATTAGACATTCTATTTTTCTGCAGTCATTTATTTCTGCTGCTATCTATCTCTGATTGCTTAGGGTCTTTAGCCAAAAATTTGCCAAAGGGGGAGTTTGTAGGTGTTTAGGTATTGGCTTGCATTTTTGGTAAATCCCAAGTGTATGTGTGAATGTCATGACTGATGTCATAACATTCTAGTTCAGTTTGTACTGACTCATTAGGTACCTTTGCAGAAAAATATTGTAATTCAAGTACTGATGTTTATAAGTGTGTATCTGAGCATTTTGCAAAATGATCACATTTTGCTAAATCAGTAGACAGGTTTTCTCAGATGTCATAACAGATGTTATGACATCCTGTTCTGAACTAACAGGTTTGCAGGTTGGATAAGTCTGAGTTTTTTCAGGAAAATAACTCAGTCTTTCCTGAACAGAATCCTGCGTTTTCTGAGGGGTAACCTGGCTCAACCCTAACCTGGTTAATAAAGCCCTGTGACCTGGTCTTTAGGTCAAACGAAATTAACCCTAGGTTTTTGTGGAAACCCTAACTGAAGTTGCAGCTGCTATATATTCAACAGAGCTGCTGTTTTGCAAGGCATCCCTTTTTATTGATCAGAAGATCATTTGTAATCTGTATAGGTTTGATTATTGTACTCCAAGCAATTATCATTGTGATAAGTGACTTGGAATAGGTTTCTAATTGTAAGGGCTGTGTAGCACTCAAAGCTTTGAAGCAAGAGTGTTTGAATGTTCCTTGACTAAAGCTGTGAAGCAGAGTCAAGTTAGCTGTGTGCATCACTCAAAGCTGTGAAGCACGAGTGATTGTGTTGCTTGATTAAAAAGCTGTGAAGCTTAATCAAGTGTTTGTTTTTGAAGAGTGTCTTCATCAATTCTTAAGTCAAATTGGTTTATGTATCACTGCTGTGATTGAGGGGGAGTGAGTAGGAACTCAGGTTTAAGTTGTACTTAGATTGGAATTGTATTCGGTAGGTCTTAAGTGAAGGAGATAAACTGGTTGGTTTATTCCTGAATTAACATCTCTTATAGTGGATTTCCTCCCTGGCTTGGTAGCCCCCAGAGTAGGTGTTGTTGCATACTGAACTGGGTAAACAATTGACTGTGTTCTTTATTGCTTTTGTATTTACTGTCATATAGTAAGTCAGATACGGTGTCATAACATTGAACGTGACATTGAGTATCTGCAGCCAGAATTTCATATCTAAAAATGCATTTAAAATATGGATTATAGAGCACATTGCAAGCTTTCCAAAATGTCTAAGAACTCTCCAAGATCATTTTTGAGTAGGGAGAATCGAAGAGAGGAAGTTAGCATTTTCTCACTTTTTATTCAAGCCATTTTCACATAGAATCAAGTTGCAAACCAAACCCATGCTGGTTATTTCTTGCTTTACAGGTCCTAAGTGTTGTACCCCAATTTTTGCCCCTAAGATTCCTCTATCATATCATTTCAACTCGATCATAACAAGATCACATTAGGGTTGGTTCTTCCTCTTTTTTTCCTATCTTTAAGTTTGCTCTTGAGGAATCTCCAAGCACCTTGGTTGTGTATTTTGTATATGTGTTGTTGACTAACTTCTAATAAAAATACAAAAAATATTTGTCTTTGTCTTTGTATATTTTTGTTTTGTAGGTACCAAGTCGAAGCATCTGACAAATAAGGATTTCTGGTATTATTTTCCTAAAATCTCTATTTGCAAAGAAAAAGAATTAAAAATTTTCATTTTTTTCACTGATGCAATTGATTGCTCTTAAAGTGCAATCGATTGCACATAGTGTATTTTGGGCCATTTTTGAAAAAAATACATTGTGCAATCGATTTGCACTGTAGTGCAATCGATTGCACAGCGTGAAAATTATTTAAAAAAATCAGCATTTTAAACTTGTCAAATTTTGGCTCCAATTTTCCTTCACTTTTGAAAGATGTATCATTAATTCAAATTTTAGTCCCAATCTTTCATTTTTAAAAATAATTATCATTAATTCAAATTTTGGCTCTAATATTTGAAAGAATTATCATTAATTCAAATTTTGGCTCTAATTTTTGAAAGAGTTATCATTAATTCAAATTTTGGCTCCAAGAATCAATTACCAAATTACCACTAATCTCAATCCTAAAACTCTATAGATAGAGCTCTCATTTCATTCAAATTTCAAGCTTTTGATAGCCAAATCCACCTTGCTAAAAAATCTCTCAATTCTCTCCATCTACCAAATTCACTCAAAGCTCCATTTTCAAAAAGTTAGTAAGCTTTGCATTGAAGCTTACTAATCTTTGAGCTAAACCTTCATCCAAACACTTTTTCTCCATCAATTCTCTACATCCAAGTTTGATCAATTGATTCTTGTGGTTGAATTGAAGCAAATTCTTGAAGTTGTTTTGATAATTCTCTAGATCTACCTTTGGTAAGTTGGATAATTCATCTTTCACAATGTGATCTCTTGGTAATCTTTGGGATTGATTCATTGAGCATTATTTTGTGATTCCAATGGTGTTATTTTCTCATAATTTGATGGAATTTTCATGCTCAATTGGATCCATGATCATAAGGTGTTTGATGGAAAGTTTGAACAAGAAATTGGCCTTTTAAAATGATGTTTTTGCTATTGTAACAGTGTGCAATCGATTGCAGCAACTGTGCAATCGATTGCACAGAAGCAATTTTGCATAATTTTTTGAAAATTGTACTGTGTAAATCGATTTACACAATAGTGCAATCGATTTACACAGGGACATAATGCATTTTTTTGCCTTGTTTTGGGGCAACTTTGATCCAAAATGATTTTTCTACTCACTCCTTTTGATTGTTGGTTTGGATTGCAATTTTAAATGTCCGATTTGTCTTTAAACTCAATGGACTTTGTGATGTAGATGAAGTTGGATAAATGTTCATCAATTCAAATCTACCTAAGAGTGAATTATTTAATTCATTTTTGGTGCTTTGGATTAATGATATGTTTAGTGCTTTAATCCATCTAGAGGAGTGGTTGAATTTAAAGATGAAAGAATTTTGAAATGGTGATCCAAATTGGCTTATCATTTCCCTCCCTCTTCATCTTATCCCTTTATTTTTTAATTGTGCTACATGTTAAGGGATGGTGATCTCTATATCATTTATCCAAACATGAAGTACATATATTGCTATTGACCGACCTCAAAATAGGTGCGACTTCTACATAAGTCCACTTACGATTGCTTAACATAGCGCTAAATTTTGTCCCAATTCGAATAAATGATCATCCGTGGCCCAAACTTATGATTGCAAGCCCAAGTATGTTAATTTGATCTCTTTGATCCAATAACCTTGAGATTCATTGTGTGGAGGCTTTGGTTCTACCAATCCTCTAATGGATCTACAACACCTTTGGTCAACGCGGATCACTTAAACATCGTTGATCATTACATGTTGCTTTGTGAGAATTCCAAAATGGATGATATACTTGACAAAAAGAAAATGCAACTTGTTGTGTGGAGGCTTTGGTTCTACCGATCCTCTAATGAGTTCCAAATGCAAGTTTCAAGATGGTCATCCAACTAACCACTAATTACTAACAATTAACTTTACTTTACGCTTTTATTTTCATGCTTTATGTACCATTTACTTATAGCATTTTACATTTCATGCTATTTTCATCTTTGCTCACTTGAGCATTTACTTTTATGTCATTTTTATTTTGCTCACTTGAGCTTTTCTTTCTTTTTAAAGACACCTAATAATCAACATGAACCATAAAAATCATTAATGATACTTGGACTACATGGTTACTATCCTTTGCATTATGGAGTGATGGACTTCTTGGACTTAGAATTAGAGACCTTGGCCTATCTTGGAGACTTTGTGACTTTATTTGATATTTTGTCTGGAGTTCTTGAGGTTTACCTCAAGACATTGGGTTATTTGTTTGTTTTGTGTGCAGGTTATTGAGATTACGATCTTTGTTTGTAATCTGGAATTCACCCGTATACAGTCGTTACTCTGCCCAATTTTTGCGAAGACTTAAAAAACTTGAAGTTTGGTTCTCTCAAGAGGTCTAGTATCTTTGCTTGCTTGGTTTCAATCTGAAGAAAGGGAATTCTATATTGACTCATAATGTCAAGTATTGGCTTCTTGTTGGTTAGATGTTTCTTATCCCTAGCTTTTACCTTATGCTTTAGGATAGCCTCTTCTTCTCCTCCCATCTTCTTTAATTTCAAAAATCTTCTCCCTCCTTTTAAAAAAAACTCTTCTTGTTTTGAAACTTGAAACATTTTCATAATAAACTTGGACTTAGGTCCATGCATCTTCGAAACATTTTCATAAATAAATTTTAATCAATTTAATAATACCTTGACCTTTTTTTTGTGAGAAGACTAAAAGTCAATCAATCTCATTTCAAACCATTTTGCCACTTTGGCTTTTATCTTTAAACTTTTCTCAAAAGATTAGACTCTTGTCAATCCTTGTAGTGATGCAAACAACTATACTTCTACAATATGTAGTGAAGTGAGATATTTTCCACTTGGGTGTTGAGTGAGGCATTGTTTATTTTAAAATCCAAGCCATATCCTCCACTTTGAGATGATGCAAATTCTCCTTTTCTCATGATTGTGGGTAGTAAGTATGTTTTTTACACGGACAATTGCGATGATGTCTTATCTCAGAAAATCAACCAACACACTTGTGTTTCAAATTTTTAAAAGAGGAACTACGTGTACCCTGATCCCCTATTGCACGAAAGGTGGTACGTAGGCACTAAAGGTTTGCAACCGCGGCGGGTGCAAAAATCATAAAAATATTTCTTTTCTCACCTCCACCATCCATTTTATATACAACACATTTTTATAGCCAAAATATACAGATTTTTCAAAGAGGTTCCTGCGGAGTACCGTAGATGTTTAGGGTGCTAATACCTTCCCTTTGCATAACCAACCCCTTTACCTTGAATCTTTCCCCATCTTTTTGGGTTATTCGCTCTTTTCCCATTCCTTTGGAAACAATAAAGTGTGGTGGAAATTTTTATTTTGATTTGTATAAAGTCTAGTTAATCCAATGGCTTAGTCTTGCACATTTCTACCGCTACACTAAGCTTGCTATACACTCCTTAATTAAATTCATACTCAGTTGACAAAGCCTTTATCCTTTCTTTTGAAACTTTACACAAGGTGTATTTCCATTTTGGGCAAAAAGGCTTCATTGTCATTTTCATAAAGATGCACTTTTGCAACTTTATCAACTTGGAGCATTGGACCTGTCCCCTTGATAAAAGCAAACTATACAGGTCTCAAGCAAGCTGGTACAAGCATGTGGGATTGGTTTTGTTAGCTTTACTTCAAGTACAAGAAAAATTGCAAAAGGGCTAAGGCTTGCACAGCTAGTAGGAAGCTGACTTTGGATCACTTCTATACTAATATGCAAACATTGTACAAGACATTACATGCTTGGCTTGGACCTAGAACGCTCTCAAACTGAAAAACACCAAAAATATGCCTAAGCACACAATTTCTGCAAAAACTCAGCCAACTCTCATTTGGCTCGTGCGTTTTGTGTTTAACTGATCAAAACATCTTACATACTCCACACCTAGTCAATCCAAACCATCATCCTGGTTCTGTAACATCTGTTTCACCATTTTCCATTTTCAACTTGGAAGCTTACAGTTGGACTTGGTCAGGGAGTTCCAGCCATCTTTAGAGCAAGACAAGGATTGGAATAGGTTCAGGGAAGCTCAAGGAAGCTCAAACAATCATCAAGCCTCCATTAAAGTCCCTACATTTCCATATACAATTTCAGCTGAAGGAGGTATTTTCTCAAACTCTATCTCTTTATATAGACAACCTCAAGCCACGATTTGTGAAGGAAAAATGTAGTTCTCATCATAACTAAGTTGTACATATCATTACTTTGCATTTATATTACTTGTACTAAGAGAATTTGAAGCTTGAAATCTCTGAAATTTTTAGGTCACGATTTAGGGATTCCAAAATTCTCTTTGATCTTTGATAGTTAGGTTACATAATTTATACGGTTGGAATCGTGAGCTCAAATGCCACATTTTTCATGTTATGAGTTTCCATTTTTATGCAAGCATAAGGAAGACACGGGTTTGAACTGGAATGGCGCGAAGAAGATTAACGAAGGACAGGGATGAAGTTTTGGGCTTTTTGTTGCTTGGGCCTTTTTTGTTTTTGCTAAACACCACCCCTGACTTGCTATTGCACCCCCGTGACTAACTATTTTATATTTTTATATTTTTTTCATATTTTTATATTTAATACTTTTGTTTATTTTTTCTGAATGATAAAAAATCCTAAAAAATGATTTATTTATTTTCACACTTTTATTTTATTTTTTTATTATTTCTCATAAAAAATTAATTTGTTTTGATAGAATAGAATTTATTTTCTTAAATAACTTATAAATATAATTAAAAATACTTAATATTTTTATTATACATTTTATACTTACAAATACCAATTTTTACACATATTTAATATTTAAATATTCATATACAATATTATTTTTTATTTTTTATATAAGAAATGTACAAAATAATAATATAGAACATTATTTTCTTTTGAATAAAAACTAGGGTTTAACCCCTTTCAAAAAGAATTAATATATTTTTTCCTTATATTTTTAGGTTTAAATTAAATATTTTTCATACAAAAATAAGACATAAAAAAATCTTTTCTTTTACATACATATTGCATTGCATTTTAAATATTTGTATTATATTTATTTAATTCGCGCATATTCGATTTGGTTGTAATAATATATTTAGCTTTATATTTATGCAAATCCCCATTCAAACTTGTATTCCCCCCTCCCATAAAAAATTGTTGTAATAGCTTAGTATATTTACATTACGCAATTTATCGCTTTATATACCATGAGTAGTAATTAGGGTTTACATGACAAGAACAAAACAAAGCAAAATAGAAAACCCTAAATACAAGACAAAATCAAAAGCATGAAAATAATACACTTTGCACACAAACACCCTTAGGGTTTCTCCCACTTGGTTGCCTAAAATAAAATGGCCATGTTACGCATGCAAAGTATCTTGGCAAAACAAAACAAATATAAGAGCATAGCCCCTCGATGACGCTATTCAAAAGTTGCCTAAATAAAATGATCTTGGTCCCTCAAAAATGCTAAGATACTTAGCAACATTACTATCATGGTTATACGATAACCCACACCCGTCCCGTTTACATCCAAAGATAGGGTTGCTTACCAAACCAATGGTAAGTCAACAATGTCAAAGGAATAGAAAATGCACAAGAAAGACATTTGAGTAGGTAGATAGCTTCTAAGTTACTTGCTCCTTTTCAAACAATCCTTGCTATTTTCAAAAACAAACACACACATATTTCAAAACATCTTGCAAAACATTGAAAACATTTTTCAAAAGACAAACATCTTTGTATACATTCTTACGAACGAGAATCATTACAAACATTGCCTAAACAAATGGCCTCTTTTACAAAATACTTTCAAAATCACACCAAACACCATTTCAAACAAAACGAAGCAAGTGATCTAATAAAGTAACTAAGAGCCCATGGAAAACCATGGATGAAAAGGGTGCTAGCACCTTCCCTTTTCATAATCTACCCCCCGAACTCAAGAAAACATCTCAAAGATCTTTCCTGTGCTTTTTTACCTTTCCTTTTGGATAAAAGAAAAGTCGGTGGCGACTCTTACAAACCGCGACATTTGCGATAAAACGCAAAACCTTTAAGTCAGTTCTCCCACTGTATCGCACCTGCCAATGGAGACGTCTATGATGCTTGTGATCAAAAATCCTAGTTTCATACAAAGAATGATGACAGCACCAGTTGAACTAGCTTTATAAAGGTAGCAACCTCAACCCATAGGGAAAAACCCTAATGCCAAAGTCCCCCTTGATACCGTAACCATGTAATTGATGATATGCATGAGATGTCTAGGATGTGATGAGGGATCTTAAGGCAAAAAATTGGGGTATAACAGCTGCCCTTATTTAAGTGTCTTCTATTCGGAGATACGAAGGTTAAAATCTTCGTCTCGACGCGATTGAAGATACTTGAATATAAAACAAACCCTATTTTTGGCCCTAAGATGCCATGTGATGTTTATGATTATGTATGTAAAAGATAAACTTCACATAGGTGAACAAGACCCCACTGGAGAAGCAAAAATAAAATCAACAGACTAAGAAAAAGAGTTCGACCAGGCAAATAAATCTTTGGGGAACAACACGACTCTGAGGATAGAAATTTGAATCCATTTGAGACAAATAAAATCTGCTGGGGAAAAGAAGACTCAACTTTACTGAGGTAAAGCCCAGAGAGGAGATAAAGTAACATCAACTCAATGACTGAGAAAAAAGTAATGGATAATAATGATTAACTGATAACTGTGAACTATCAACTCATAGAGGAGATAGAAAAAAGAGAGTAACATCAACTCATGGGAGATTGGCAACTGCTAACCTGAAGGGGCGCGAATAGAAACCGTAAGATAATACCGACTCAGAGATGACAATAAACATCAACATTGAGACTAGTAAACGAGTGACTGGTATCAGTACTTATGACTGGTGACAAAGATTTGACGTCAACACTTATGGCTGGAAACAAGGTTTGACATCAACACTTATGGTTGGGAACAACTCAACTCTATCAGAGTAAGGTCCAATGAGGGGAAAGAGATAAATGCCAACTAAGAATGACGATAAACTACCAACTCGGGGATGAAGGTAGAAAAAACATAGGACAATACCAACTTTTGTTGAAGGTAACAATCAAAGGATATACCAATTTTTACTGAAGGTGACTACCAACTTCCGCTGAAGGTAGAGATCAAAGAATAACACCAACATTTACTGAAGGTGAAACAACCGTCTTTCACTGAAGGTAGAGATATAATAGAATGACACCGACATTTATTGAAGGTGAGCTACCAACTTTCACTGAAGGTAGAGATTCAAAAGATACACTAACGTTTACTAAAGGTGAGCTACCGACTTTTACTGCAGGTAGAGATTCAAAAGATACACCAATGTTTACTGAAGGTGAGGTACTGAATTTTACAGAAGGTAGAGGATCTAAGAATACACGAACGTTTACTGAAGGTGAGATACTGCCTTTTACTGAAGGTGGGGAGAAAAGAGAATACACCAACTTTTACTGAGGGTGAGCTACCAACTTCTGTTGTACCCCAATTTTTGCCCCTAAGATTCCTTCATCATACCATATTGTCTTAATCATAAAAAGATCACATTAGGGCTTTTGGTTCTTCTCCCTATCTTTAGCCTTGCCCTTTTGAGGAGTTACCAAGCACCTTGACTTGTTTTCTTTTGTGATCATGGATATTTTGCTTTGATTTTCTCTCTAATTAATAAAATGCAATGTTGGTTTGTCTTCCTTGTTAATAATGTAGGTAAAGGCAATGAGGTTTAGCAAGTTGCTTCATGGGTTCATGAGTTTATTTCCATGCTCTAGTCAACATAGCTTAAGGAGTTCAAACTTCACTATTGGAGTAATTTTGGAAGAAATGGCATGACAAGGCTTATTTCAGTTCAACATACCTCAAAGTTATCAAAGTTGATTCAAAAATACAAAGGGGTTAAGGGAAGAAGTTGTCATGATTGGACAAGGTCTTGTTCCTATTGGTCACAAGAGCATATTTATCTCTAATTTCAAGATATGGAAGTGGTTTTGGTGGCCATGAGTCCTCATCATCATCCTCAACAAATTCTATTCACAAAGGAAGAATATTGGCACAAAAAGTTTGTTCAAACTTGGCAAAATTCCACCAAGCATTCTCTTGATCTAGAGGCTAGAGTTTTGGACTTCAAAGGGGCATATCTTGCTCATCTTTTGGTATTTTTGAGTGATTCCAAAAACACTCTTCTCTTCAAAGAGTTACCAACAAATCACTTCAAAAGTTCCAAGTAGTTTTCATGTGGAAGGAACTTTGTGAAGAAGAAAGATTACAAGTCATCCAGATGAATCCCCAATTTTCCATGTGACTTAAAATGGTCACTTGGTCAATTTTTATGACCTTGAGCCCATTCATTTTCCATGATGATCTTAAAGATGTGTAATTCATGCTTTCTTTTATGTTCAAAGTAAGAAAATGGATGGAAGTTGCCTTAAGAATGCAAAAGATTATAGGTCATTTCATGATTTTTGGCCAACTTCAACAAGTCATAACTTGCTCAATTTTTGGAGATTTTGAGTGGTTCAAATTGAAAAATGTCATTCAATAGATCTACTTCATTCCATCTTTTTTGGTCAAGAGCAAATTCTAAGTGGAAGGCCATGTTTGGATACAAAAGATTATAGGTCATTTTTAAAGAAGAATTTGAAATATTTCTAAGTATGAAAAGTCAACTCTTTTTCTTCAACTTTGACTCCATGTAACTTCCATCTCAAGCATCCATTTTATTCCATTGCAAAGCTTGTAACCTCATCTTTCCAAAGCATCAAGAATTATGCCCTAAGACCCCTTGAGTTGGAAATGCCATGGATTTGAATTTGGTAGTTTGAAACTAAATTTTTCACAAAGTCAGGATTTTGAAATCTTTGTTTTGGCTTCTAATCACAAGATTTCCATGCGTCTTTGTTTCTAATCATGTTTAGCAACTTTCCAGAAGTGATTAGCATCATGAAACGCACGATTTGGCTGAGTTTTAATCAAGTTTGAGTCACACTTTCTTCATGATGCAAACCCACATGAATTCCCTCCAAAACGAATCATTTTCTATTACTTTTGATCCCATTTTCTTCCATATAAATAGAGGGTCATTCCCCGTTCAATTTCCCCAGCTTAGATAGCCAGAATCACCCTGCCAAACTTATTTCACAACCCATAATTCAGCAACTTCGAAATCTATTCTCAAGCCTTTTTCAATCCATTTTTCCCTCAATTCACCTTCCTTGATCTTCCCTGAAG
The DNA here is from genome assembly GCA_948472305.1 of Vicia faba. Classification (NCBI taxonomy): domain Eukaryota; kingdom Viridiplantae; phylum Streptophyta; class Magnoliopsida; order Fabales; family Fabaceae; genus Vicia; species Vicia faba. The sequence goes on along the minus strand of OX451739.1, from coordinate 50,924,839 downwards.
CTAACCATATAATTACATTCAAGAATCGTGCCCTATACTGCTCCATAGAAGTCTAATTTTAGAGCTCTGCAACTCAACTTCAATAGGTAGATTCCTTCATCAATTCTTCAAAACTCTAATATCATTGTGTTGCTCCCATTGCCCTGGTTCTAGTCGCAACACTTACATTTCACTAGAAACACGTTTTGACCATGAATTTTCAAATCCCTTTTCAAAACTTTCCTTCCAAATTGCTTGAGCTACAGTTTATATAAATTTGGCGCGAGGGTGTGTTTGTTTTCGTCTTGAAGAGACGAAGTGATTGGCATAGGTATGAGCTTCTGATTTTACAGTTTGAGAGACCTGCAAATCACGTTGGCTGGAGGTTGAAGATAACCTACGTGTCATCTTCCAACCAATGATGGCGTGCCATTTGTATTTTTCAAAAATCTGATTTATTATTGATTATGTACATTATTCACTAAAGACCATGATATGCACAGCGCGCCAGATCCCTTGGATTTGATTACTAATGCGTTTTGACTATCATCCAATGGTCCACATATTTTACTTTTATTTTCTTTTTCTGATTTTTATATTTTAATTGTTTTAAATTTCAAAAAATCATAGAAAATTCATTTTTAGTCCAAAAAATCTGGAAAAACTATGAAAAACATTTTTGATTATTCTCTTTCTGATTTTTATTTTTTCAGAACTTAATTTTGTGTTTTGGTATTTTTTACAAATTTTACACTTATTTGATTTGTTTAAAATGTTTAAAAATACTTTTATACATTTTAAAATTTTGAAAAAATTATGGAATGATCCAATAATATTGTGACAAATATTGGAGACCTTATTTTATTTTTGTTTCTGACTTTACTATTTTTTTACTATTTTTGTTTATTTTACCCATTTATTTTAATTTTTAAAAATAGTTTCTGACTTTTAAAAATTACCAAAAATTGTCTAAAACTACTTGGCCTCTTTTCTGATTTTTTCTATGGTCCTATTTTTCATTTCTTGATTAATTTGAACATAATTGATATTTTCCTCATTATTTTCCATTTTTTAAAACATTTTTAAACCTTTTACTGTATATATTAAATATATTATTATTTTGTGATTATTTTCTGGCTGTCTTGGGTTGGTTTTTTGATCATGGCTTTATTAACATCATTGGATCCATGGTGTTGATTTTAACTCCATAAAAAATGGATGAATGATTTTAATAATAGTTTGATTAAATATTAATTCAAATGTGGTTTCTATTTTTACCCTAATTCCTCTTCATCTCATCCCCTTCTCATTGCACTAAATGTTGTTGGAGCATGATCTCTATATCATGTCTCAAAACAAATGGTGCATAGATTTCTATTGACCGGCCTCAAAATAGGTGCGACTTCTATATAAGTCCACTTATGATTGCTTAACATAGTGCTAAATTTTGTCCCGATTATGATTAAAAGCCCAAGTATGTTAATTTGATCTCTTTGATCCAATAACCTTGAGATTCATTGTGTGGAGGCTTTGGTTCTACCAATCCTCTAATGGATCTACAACACCTTTGGTCAACGCGGACCACTTAAACATCGTTGATCATTAATTGGTACTTATGAGAATTCCAAATGGATGATATACTTGACAAAAAGCAAATGCAACTTGTTGTATGGAGGCTTTGGTTCTACCAATCCTCTAATGAGTTCCAAATGCAAGTTTCAAGATGGTCATCCAACTAACCACTAATTATTGACTTATTATCTTATGCTTTTATTCTTTAATTCTTTATGTACTATTTATTTTTTTAGCATTTTCATTTCATGCCATTTTCATCTTTGCTCATTTGAGCATTTATTTTCTTATCATTTTTACTTTGTTCACTTGAGCTTTTCTTTTTCTTTTCCTAAGATATTAATAATCAACATAAATCCTAAAAAAACTCTTAATGGTACTTGGACTATTTGGTTACTATCCTTGGTATGATGGAGCATGGGACTATTTCTTGGACTTAGGATTAGAAACCTTGGCCTATCTTGGAGACCTTGTGATACTATCTGATTATTTTGTCTAGAGTTCTTGAGGTTTACCTCAAGACATTGGGTTGCTTGTTTGTTTTTTTTTGTGTGCAGGTTTTTGTGATTACATCCTTTGTTTGTAATCTGGAATTCACCCGTATACAGCCGTTACTCTGCCCAATTTTTGTGAAGACTTAATACACTTGAAGTTTGGTTCTCTCAAGAGGTCTAGTATCTTTGCTTGCTTGGTTTCAATCCAAAGAATGGGAATTCTATCTTGACTCATAATGTCAAGTATTTGCTTCTTGTTGGTTAGATGATTCTTATCCTTAGCTTTTACCTTATGCTTTAGGATATTCTCTTCTTCTCCTCCCATCTTATTTAATTTCAAAAATCTTCTCCCTCCTTTTGAAAACTCTTCTTATTTTGAAACTTAAACTACTTTCATAATAAACTTGGACTTAGGTCCATGCATTTTCAAAATATTTTCATAAATAAACTCCAAATCAATTTAATAATACCTTGACATTTTTGTGAGAAGACTAAAAGTCAATTAATCTCATTTCAAACCATTTTGCCACTTTGGTTTTTATCTTTAAACTTTTCTCAAAAGGTTAGACTCTTGTCAATCCTTGTAGTGATGCAAACAACTATACTTCTACAATATGTAGTGAAGTGAGATATTTTACACTTAGGTGTTGAGTGAGGCATTGTTGATTTCAAAATCAAAGCCATATCCTCCACTTTAATATGATGCAAATTCTCCTTTCTCATGATTGTGGGTAGTAAGTATGTTTTCCACACGGACAATGACGATGATGTCTTATCTCTTAAAATCAACCAACACACTTGTGTTTCAAACTTTTAAAAGAGGAACTACGTGTACCCTGATCCCCTATTGCATGAAAGGTGGTACGTAGGCACTAAAGGTTCGCAACTGCGGCGGGTGCAAAACATCATAAAAAATATATTTCTTTTCTCACCTCCACCATCCATTTTATATACAACATTTTTTTATAGCCAAAATATACAGATTTTACAAAGAGGTTCCTGTGGAGTACCGTAGATGTTTAGGGTGCTAATACCTTCCCTTTGCATAACCAACCCCCTTACCTTGAATCGTTCCCCCTTTTTTGGGTTATTCGCTATTTTCCCATTCCTTTGGAAACAATAAAGCGGGGTGGCGATTTTTATTTTGATTTGTATAAAGTCTAGTCAATCCAATGGCTTAGTCTTGAACATTTCTACCGCTACAGAAAAATGGCGACTTCACTGGGGACAGATTGACCTCTTGCTGGTCCATCCCTAACTGGGCTAAGCCTATCTTTGTTTATATCTGTATATGTGCTATTGTTGTTTATGTGTTATAATTTGTATATATTTTTGTCTGGATTTTCCTGGTTTTCAGGGTGCTTGGTGATTACTCATAAGTCCTATACCCGGACTTGGGCAAACTTTAAGATAGGACGGGCGGTATAGTCATGTTAACTTTGAGGGAGTAATCCCAAAAAAGGAGGCATGAGATCCCCCACTCAGTGGAGGCCCCTTTGACTGTAGTGTCGTTTACCGAGTAATCGGGAAGACGTACTGCTTTCGACCTGGGAGCCTGCTGAAACTGAGGACCGTAGAATACCTAACCCATCTTGGCCTTTTAGGTGTAGTGCGGAAGCTATGACGGAGTAATCCGGAAATAGTTATCACGCGATACTACGCTCGGACGAGTCTTTCTTGAGAATATTACTAATTACCAAGTTAATCGGGAAGTTGGTAATATTCGAAGGAAGGATGTAGACTCTGGGAACCTCTAGAACCTTGTTCGGTAGGTGATAACTTTTTAGACCAACACCTTACGGGTAGTACCTTCGACTTCATGCTCGTGACGTTGAACCTATGAACCCTATATATGTGATCTTGTGTGTGATTGATGCATCATGCATCCATGCACTCATAAGCATCTTTTGAAGAAAACAATATTTCAAGGGATTTAAAGGTTGATTATTTGTGAATATCTTAGGTACTGTTAACCATGGATTCTGGAAAGAGAAAGACCGGGAAATACATTTTCAAGGATCCCAAGATAGATGAGTTGATCAGTCTAATTCCAGAGATCGAGTGTTCTGCAGACTTTCGAAAGAAGTATGGATCCATTATTCCACTCATGAAGCTGAAGATGAAGGAGGGTATTCTCTCGACCTTGGTCCAGTTCTATGATCCGATGTATCACTGCTTTACTTTTCCCGATTATCAGTTGATGCCTAAACTAGAGGAGTATTCCTATCTATTGGATTTACCCGTTACCGATCGTGTTCCTTTTACTGGTTTGGAGAGTGAGCCAAAACCACACGAGATTGCTACTTTGATTCATCTGGGGAAGTCTGAGGTGGAAGCCCATATGACTACTAAAGGAGGGATTAGAGGATTACCAGCTCAGTTCTTATTGGAGAAAGCTCGTTACTTTTCCAGAATGAAGAGTACGGTTGCTTTTGAGGCCATTTTTGCTTTACTTGCTTATGGATTACCCTTATTTCCTAATGTGGACAAGTTTGTCGACATTAATGCTATTAGGATTTTCATGATTGGAAACCTGGTTCCTACACTGTTGGGTGATGCTCATTACTATGTTCATCTTCGGAGTTCCTATCATGGGGGAATGATTATCTGTTGCACGCCTCTGTTGTACCGGTGGTTCATCTCTCATATGCCTCGGTCTGATGCTTTTTGGGATGTCAAGAAGGAACCCCGTTGGGCTCCTAAGATCATGGCACTTACTCACTCGGATATTGATTGGTATCATCGAGCTTATCAGGATATAGAGATTATTGACAGTTGTGGTAGTTTCCCCAATGTACCTCTTCTTGGTACAAAGGGAGGAATTAACTATAACCCTGTTCTTGCACGGCGACAACTTGGTTACCCGATGAGGGATAAACTGAATAGTATTCATTTGAGCAGTTTCTTTTTGAAGGAAGGATAAGACCACAGGGAAGCTAGGGAGAAGATTACGAAGGTCTGGCGTCACATTCATAAGAAGAGTAGGAAGGATTTGGGACCTAGGGGTGCTGTTTCTTTGGAGCCGTATCTTTAGTGGGTCCGATCGAGAGCCATTCAGTTGAAGATGCCGTATACTCAGGAGACACCCATGCCTGACCTATTTGTGAAGACCACTCCTCCTTTATTAGATGATCTAGAAGGCTGCAGCTCGCTTTGGTCAGGATGCAACAGGAAAGGGATGCTTGGAAGAATAAGTTCCAAACTTTAGAGAGTTCCTACATAGCAGACCTGAAGGAGAGTGATGATTTGATCGAGATCCTTGAGAGTCGAGCGGTAGAGTCTATGGAGAGGCAAGTGGATTTATTTTCTCCTAAGCCTCAAAAAGGTGTTGATTACTCACTTCCTGATCCAGATGATTGGAAAGAGGTTTCCATTAGAAAGGTGGAAGAAAACCAGAGGTTGAGGGCTCAGATTGTCAGGCTCACAGGGAAGCGCCAGCGTACAGATTGATCTCCATCAGTTCCTTTTTTCAGGATTTTAGATTGTATTTTCATCTTGTACTTGGGATCATTGAAACTTGTAATCCATGTTGGAGTTATTATAATAAAAAAAAATCAGTATTTCAAAAGCTTTATTACTTTGATGTTTGCAGTATGTCTATAAACGTTAGATCCCTTGAAATATTAAATGATAAAGTAAAAATAATCATATGCATTGCATATCATGCATCATATTGCACATATTTCTTACATTTATTATGCATATCCAGGTGCCTTACCCAGCTTTCTACTTCATCCAGCAAGTTGACTCATCACTACAACACTCGGGCTAATTTCAAAAAGAAGATGGACAACTTGGAACAGAAGAATCACGAGTTGCACAAAGAAGTTTCTGCTTTGAAGGCTGGCTTGGCCAATTTGACTACTCTGAGGGAAGCTCTGGTGGTTGCTCAGAATCAGCCACCGAGTGTTCAACCTTAACCAACAAGGGCAAATGCTGAAGTTCCAACTGTTCCTGTATCCGCTACTCCGGCTGTTGTTCAAAACTGTATGCCTCAGGGTTATCCGTGGGGAATGCCAGAGAATTTTGCACCTGGAGGTTTCAACTTGGGCCCCCAAGATGCTCCAGTGGTTCAAACTGTTGTTACTCCAGCACCTCCTGTGGTGCATGTTGTTCCTGCTGCACCTCCTTCGGTGAATTTGGTTCCGTTTGTTAATGAAGATGTGTGTCGTCCTTTCCCTCCGCTAAGTGAAGACTTGGGTCTTTATGACAGAATGGATGATTTCCAAGAGCAGTTCAATAGAATGAAAAGAGAGATGAAGGCTCTTAGGGGAAAAGAGCTATTTGGGCAGAATGTGAATGAGTTGTGTTTGGTCCCGAATGTTAAAGTGCCTGCTAAGTTCAAGGTCCCGGAGTTTGAGAAGTACAAGGGCAACACTTGCCCTCGTGCTCACTTGGTGATGTACGTGAGGAGAATGTCTACCCACACCGATGATCAGCGTCTGCTCATTCATTTTTTCCAGGATAGTCTGACCGGTGCAGCGTTGAAGTGGTACATGAGTTTAGACAGCACCAACATCCATACTTTTAATGATTTGGGAGAAGCATTCATTAAACAATACAAATACAATGTGGACATGGCGCCCGACTGTGACCAGCTTAGGGCCATGGTTCAGAAAGATAGAATCGTTCAAAGAGTATGCACAGAGATGGCACGAAGTAGCTGCACAAGTGATTCTTCCCATGGAGGAGAAGGAAATGACTAAAATTTTTCTGAAGACGCTGGGTGCTTTCTACTAAGAAAGAATGGTAGCAAGTACCCCAAGTGATTTTACAGAGATGGTAGGAATGGGTGTCCGCCTAGAAGAGGCAGTAAGAGAAGGTTGTTTGACGAAGGGTGAAGGAACTGGAGGTGTGAAGAAGCCATCTTATGGGTTTACTAAGAAGAAAGATGGGTATATAAATGTTGTCATACAAGAGAGGAGAGTGAACGCTCCTAGAAGGAATTATCAGCGTCACCAACAAGTCGCCTCAGTTACTCCTGTTATGAATGTCGCTCCGACTACCGTTGCTTATCAAAGACAGTCCCAGCAGGGGAACCAAGTGAATAATCAGAGAAGGGAGAACTATAACCCTATTCCCATGAGCTACGCAGAACTACTACCAGCATTGATTCAAAAGAAGTTGGTCCAGACACGACCACCTCCGGCCGTACCATCACCATTGCCTTGGTATTACAAAGCAGACCAGACGTGTGCCTTTCATCAGGGAGCACCAGGGCATAGTGTTGAGAATTTTTATCCTTTGAGGACTGAAGTGCAAAGGTTGGTGAAGTCTGGAATTCTATCTTTCAAATACATGGGACCTAATGTGAAAGACAATCCTCTACCCAAGCACGGTGGGGTGAATGTTGTAAATATGGTGGGCGGTTGTCCAGGAGACTTCCGGATTTTTGACATTAATCTGGTTAGAGGAGATTTGGTAAAGATGCATACAGATCTCTGTGAATTCAGTTATTATACGCATGACCATGCAGGTTGTGTTGTTTGCAGTATAGACATACAGGGTTGTGAGAAGATAAAGGTTGATTTACAGGAGATAATGGACGAGGGTTTAATCCATATAATCAGGCCTATGGCAGAATATGAGGAGGAAGTGAATATGGTTTCTGGATGTCCTGGTGAATTCAGAATTTTTGATGTAGAGTATTTGAATGAGGATCTCGTGCAGTTGCATGCTACCTTCTACCATATTGCTGGTCAAGTGGAACACCAATATGGATCTTGCATAGTTTGCTGCCGAGACCATCGAGGATGTTCTATTGTGAGGAAGGGTGTTCAATTTCTGTTAGATAATGGAACTATCAAGATCACAGGTCAGAGAGATGATTATCATGAGATTGATATGGTTGAAGTTTGTTTGATGGAAGAAGAGTCATAGGAAGAGTATGCCTCCGCAGATGAGTATTTCTCTTCAGACGAAGATTTGTTTGCAAGAAACGACTTTTTGATGGCTGATTGTGTTGAGGAAGGGGTAAACGTCATTGTACCTTGTTTTGGTGCACCCGCTTATCTTGAAGTGGAGTACCATAGCAAACCAGCTGTTACGCCATTGGTAATTAGTATGCCAGGTCTTGTTCCCTATAAATCAGATAAGGTTGTGCCTTACAAATACAACGCTACAATATTAGAAGATGGGGTGGAAGTTCCCATCCAGCCAATGCCAAATGTTGGAAATATAGCTGATAATAGCATGGTGACCCGTAGCGGTCGTGTGTTTGTGCTGGTTGTACGAAAAGATGTTGTTGCTGGAAAGAGAATTGCTGAAAATGATGAGCCTAAGAAGGCTACATGAGAGACTAGCGGGGCCACATTAGAGAAAGAAGTGGATGATATCTTGAAGATAATTAAGATGAGCGACTACAGAATTATAGATCATCTATTGCAGACTCCTTCAAAGATATCCATCCTAGCTTTATTAATGAATTCCTCTTCTCATAGAGAATCACTGATGAGAGTACTAGACCAAGCTTTTGTGGAGAGTGACATGCCGTTAGATCAATTCAGCAGCGTAATTGGAAACATTACATCATGTAACAACTTGAGTTTCTGCGATGATGAGTTACCAGATGAAGGGAGGAATCACAACCTGGCCCTCCACATATCTATGAACTGCAAGAATGATTCACTGTCCAATGTGTTAATTGATAATGGATCCACGTTGAATGTTATACCGAGGAGTACGCTCATGAAGTTAAAGTATCATGGAACACCTATGCGCCCGAGTGGCATCATTGTGAAGGCTTTTGATGGGCCAGGGAAATTTGTCATCGGTGAAGTGGACTTACCCACCATATAGGACCACATTTGTTCCTGATAACCTTCCAGGTCATGGACATTATTCCCGCATATAGCTGTTTGTTAGGACGGCCATGGATACACGAAGCAGGGGCTGTCACTTCAACTCTGCATCAGAAGCTAAAATTTGTGCGTGAAGGGAAGGTAGTGATCATAAATGGGGAGCAGGCTTTGTTGATATCCCATCTATTCTATTTTAGTATTGTAGAAGCGGATGAGGCTAATGTTGGAACCCAAATCCAAGCCCTATCCATTAACAACATAAGGAGGAATGAAAATTATGTGGTTTCCCTGAAGGACGCGCAGCAGGTTGTGCGCAATGGTCATAATGCAGTTTGGGGACGACTTGTGGATCCACCCGTGAACAAGAACAGAACTGGTTTGGGTTTCTCTTCAAGGAATGGCAAAGGCTAAAGTTTGAAGTCAAAATCTTCTATGAACATTTATCAAGATGTTTTCCGCAGCGGAGGCTACCTTCATCAAATTGATTCTGGAATTAATGTTGTTGAAGAGGATGAAGCAGAGCGGGAAGTACCGAATTATGTGACGCATGGAGTCCGAGTTCAGAACTGGGTCACCATTGATGTTCCTTATTGCATACATGTTTCAAAGTAATTTGTTTTGTTAATCTGTTTCTTTTGAAAAGCTTTCACTCTGCCCAAGGTGGAAGTATTAATGTTGTAGGGCTTATCTGTTTGCTATAACTTTTAAGATCATTAATAAATGTTGTCTTTGCTTCCAAAATTATGTCTTTATTTTCTGCTTTTTCTTGGGAAATGGTAATAAAAAAAACCCTTTCAAAACAAATAATAACTGAAAATTAATCTGCATGATCACTTGTTATAAGTGTCAGTTTCTAAAAGCAATCATAAATCATATGTGCAGATTAATTAAAAAACCCGTTGAATACAATGACCCTGCACCCTCTCCCAACTTTGAATGTCCTGTGTTTGGGGATGAAGAAGAAGATTATGATGAGATCCCGGAAGAGGTCTCATGGTTGCTTGAGCACGAGGAAAATACCATTCAGCCATATAAAGAGCCTTTAAAAGTGATTAATTTGGGTTCAGAAGAAGATCCGAAGGAAGTCAAGATTGGAGCATCGTTGCATCCTGATGTGAAGAGCAGGTGGATTGAGTTGTTGAAAGAATATATCGATATTTTTGCTTGGTCTTATCAAGATATGCCTGGTCTAGATACAGACATTGTCGAGCATCGCTTGCTGTTGAAGCCAGAGTGTCTGCCAGTTAAACAAAAGTTGAGAAGAACTCACCCAGATATGGAAGTAAAGATCAAAGAGAAGGTCCTAAATCAAATTAATGTTGGTTTTCTTGTGACGTCAGTGTATCCTCAATGGATTTCCAATATTGTTCCAGTACCAAAAAAAGACGGAAAAGTCTGCATGTGCGTAGATTACAGAGATCTAAATAAAGCAAGTCCAAAATATGATTTTCAATTGCCTCACATTGACATGTTAGTGGACAGCACAGCAAAATTCAAAGTATTCTTCTTCATGGATGGATTTTCCAGGTATAATTAAATAAGAATGGCTCTAGAGGACATGGAAAAAACAACGTTTATCACACCCTGGGGAACATTCTATTACAGAGTGATGCCCTTCGGGTTGAAGAACGCTAGTGCAACGTACCAGAGGGCTATGACAACCTTATTCCATGATCTGATGCACAAAGAAATCGAAGTATATATTGATGATATGATTGCCAAATCCCAAACTGAAGAAGGGAATATAGAAGATTTGTTGAAATTGTTTCAGCGTTTGAGGAAATATTGTCTCCGCTTGAATCCAAATAAATGGACCTTCAGAGTTAGATCGGGGAAATTGTTGGGTTTTATTGTTAGCCAGAAAGGAATCAAAGTTGACCCTGATAAAGTCAAAGCAATACAAGAAATGCCAGCACCAAGAACTGAAAAGCAGGTCAGGGGTTTCCTCAGGCGTTTGAATTATATTTCCAGATTTATTTCCCACATGACGGCAACATGCGAACCGATCTTTAAGTTTTTAAAGAAAGACCAAGGTTGTGTGTGGACAGATGACTGCCAAAGGGAATTTGAGAGTATTAAAGAGTATCTGCTTGAACCTCCTATCTTGATCCCTCCCGTAGAAGGAAGATCGTTGATTATGTATCTAACAGTGTTAGATAAATCCATGGGTTGTATTCTGGGAGAACAGGATGAAACAGGAAAGAAGGAGTTCGCCATTTATTATCTCAGCAAAAAGTTCACTGATTGTGAGTCGCGGTATTCCATGCTAGAAAAGACATGTTGTGCTTTGGCCTGGGTGGCAAAGCGTTTGCGGCAGTATATATTGAATCATACCACTTGGTTGATCTCCAAAATGGATCCAATCAAGTATATTTTTTAGAAGCCTGCTCTCACTGGGAGAATTTCCCGCTGGAAGATGTTGTTATCTAAATATGATATCGAATACCGTACTCAAAAGGCTATTAAAAGTAGTGTGTTGGCAGATTACCTTGCTCACCATCCGGTGGAGGATCATCAGTCTGCAGAATATGAATTCCCCGATGAGGATGTGATGTTCCTAAAAGTGAAATATTGTGATGAACCATTGCCTGAGGAAGGCCCTGACCCTGAATCTCGTTGGAGTATGATATTTGATGGAGCTGTGAATGCTTATGGTAAAGGAATTGGTGCTATGATTGTCACTCCTCATGGATCACATATTCCTTTTACTGCAAGGTTAACGTTTGATTGCACTAATAATATGGCAGAATATGAGGCTTGCATCATGGGTCTTGAGGAAGCTATTGATCTCAGAATCAAGATTCTAGATGTATATGGTGATTCAGCTCTGGTGATAAATCAGATTAAAGGAGAATGGGATACTTATCACCCTAGCTTGATCCCTTGCAAAGATTATGCTAGAAGATTATTACCATTCTTCAATAAAGTTGAATTCCATCACATTCCTAGAGATGAAAATCAAATGGCGGATGCTCTGGAAACTCTGGCTTCCATGTATCAAGTGAATACTGGGAATGATATACCCTGAATTACAGTTCGACGGCTGGATAGGACCGCTCATGTGTGTATGACAGAGGAGGTAGTAGATGAAAAACCTTGGTATTATGATATCAAGCATTTTCTTCAGACTCAGGAATACCCGATTGGTGCGTCGAGGAAAGAAAGAAAGACACTGAGAAGATTTGTAGGCAGTTTCTTCCTCGGTGAAAATGTGTTATACAAGAGAAATCATGACATGGTCTTGCTCAGATGCGTGGATAGACACGAAGCAGACATGTTGATGCATGAGATTCATGAAGGTTCATTTGGCACTCATGCTAATGGGCATTCGATGGCTAAAAAGATGCTAAGGGCAGGTTACTGTAGCGGTGAAAATCGGAGATCAAGCTATTAATTAACTTGACTCACAAAAGCAAGAGTCGCCACCGCACTTTATTATTTCCAAGGGAAAAGGGAAAAGAGCGAAATAAAACCCTAAAAAAACATGCAATGTAAAATAAAAAGTAATACAATGCATTTTTGAAAAGAGATCGAGAGTTCGGGGGTTGGTTATACAATGGGAAGGTATTAGCACCCAATGCATCTGCGGTACTCCGCAGGAACCTTTTGAAATATCTGTTTTTTGGTTAAAAATTGTTTGTTTGATTAAAATGGTTCGTTTGGCTAAAAATAGGTGTGTACTAGATTTTGAAGATACGACGACCTAGTGTCGAAGTTTTAACTTAAAAAAAGGGTGAGTTTGAAAGTGGAGTCTTTTGGGAAAATTATCTTAGGTTTAACAAAATAGTAAACAAACAAAAGATGAATGAGGGTATTCGCACGATTGGATGAGATGTGTTTGATGACGTGAAGTCAACAAAATTTAAATCTTTTCCTTGGAGTTAAAACCACATACGGATAAATAAGCTAAGAGTATATCAAACCTTAGGTGAAAATAAATCACAAGCCGACAGCATCATCAAAAAAAAACCTAATGTGAGATAATACTCCAAGCATCAGATAAAGCGCAAAGGCAGTGGATAAAGCTCACGGTGTCAGATAAGAATCCCTGCATCACAAGAGATATACCGACAAAATCTAACAGCACGGGAAACTTATGTGCGTCCGCACAATTTTCAGAAGTTAGTTGGAATTAAAAATAAAATGACAATGCAATGAAAATAATATTTACATAGACGGAATTTATTTACCAATGAAATGAGTAAAATATACAGTAAAAAAATATTATGTACAAGTATATATTTGCAGTACCAAATATTAAATCAAAATAGTAAGGTAAAAAGGGAATAAAGAAAAAGTATAAATGCGCTATGCGAGAACGAACGCTTGAAACAGTTCTCGGAAACATTCACAGTAAACAAACTTGTTAGTAGCATAAGAGATATAAAAACGAAATTGCAACAATTAAAACATGTGTTAGTAGTCACGAAGTATCAAATGAAATTGCAACAAATAGAACATGTGTTGGTAATAACAAAGTATAAATCGAAATGAAATTGCATGAATGCATATGAATAATTCAAAAACCAAACAATCAATTATTCAAGTATTTCAATTCACAAATGAACTAAAACCAAAGAAACTCATGCTATTACTCAATCCAATATTCAAAATATGGAAAGTTGAGCTCAAAGCGAACTAAAGTCAATCTAACCAAATCCGGGAAGCAACAAAAATTCATCACAATTAACTAACCATTAGCATAAACATGCTATTGTTTAACTAACAACACTAACAGCTCAGCTCAGATATCTAGCACGAATTAATAACAAATAACAATGTCATCACATCCATTTTTACACAATTGTTTCAAAACTCTACCATTTAAAAGAAAAGAAAACACATCACCACTTCACTTTTCTTTTCTAATATTATCAATTTATTTGAACATCTCAAAAACCGATTCAAAAATCAAACACAACCAATCAAAATCATCATTAATTAGTGAAACAAGTATAAACCCCATTTATCTTCAACAGAGTTTCAACATTAATCCAATCATATTAACAACAACACACCATATTAATTTCAATTCAACAATATTAATTAGAAAGAATAAAAGGAAAGTGAGTTTACCAAAAGGAAATGAGGTGTTGTTGTTGATGCGGACTGGAGAAGAATTGACGGTGGGGGTTAGGCGATTGGAAATTGGAGAAACTTATATCTCCATCTCCTTCTTCGGGTATTTGGGAAGCTTCTCGGTAAAATGAATGCTCAAGGGGGCCATTTTGATATGCCCTGTCAGATTCTGCTGCCAAAGATCGCACCTGTTTGTAGCTTCCCCCGTTTCCTGGAATGAAAAGGACAGGTACACCACTAAGCTTTTTTAGATGCTCCCTATAATCAATCTTTTTCCAACCTTCATGATACAAATACAACCCATACTTCACCGGCGTAACACTTTCTGAAGACGTAATAGGAATGTAGGTCGGATACATATAGGTCATAACACATCCATTCGAAATCGGCTTCAATAAACCATACAAAGCAGCAAGACAAATCCCTACTACCACAACAATCAATACTCCAACCCTCACTTTTCCTCTAAACGTCGGCATTGTGGAACAAAACTCCCACTCCGAAATCTCTAAATCACTACAAACTTCGATTTCACTTTAAGCTAACTAGCTCGAAATCGAAAAATCGAAAAACAAAAAAAGCACAGTTGAATTCAACTCTTAAATCAAGACTCATTCAAATAGTCATGGATCGAACTGATTCTTCGAATCGTGAGGATGAAGATGATGAAATGGCGTTAGGATAGCGGTTGGTATGGTTTGTTGATGATTGGTGATGTTGCGGAGAATGGATTGATAATGGTGGGTTGCTTGGTTGAATGAGGATGGTGGCTTGATGGTTGTTGGAAGAAAAATGGAAGATGAAGTGGAAGCAAGGATACGGGGAGTACGATGAGATTGAAAGGAGATAAAAGGTGGATTACTGTTAGCAGAAGAAAAAAAAGAGTTAAAGAGTAGATAGAGATTATTGTGTTGGACTTTTTTTTGTTTTTGTTTTTTTCTCCCCCTTGTTACAAAGAACATGAAGATTCTTAAATAGAGAAAATGAAAAGGAATATTGTTTTCAAATTTAATCTGATCCGTCCAAAATAAATTCAACTTACTGATCCGTAACTTTTGTTAGTAACCAATAGGAATCAAGCACAGTGTAAATAATATTTTTTTGTGACCAAATAGCCCTTAAATGATAAAAATAACCAAAAACTAAATGTATTAAAATTAACTCAATTTAAAATGATTTTTTGAATATTTTATGAATAAAAAATAAAGACCCAAAAATGACCGAAAATGATAAAAAAACGGACGAAAATTTATCCGAAAAATTAATATGAACACATTAAAATAATCTACATGTCACAAAGATTAAAGAAAAAAATATTCAAGAAATCAAAAATCAAAAATAAAATAATAATAAAATATCAGACTAAATAGACGTTTAAGGTTAAAAACGAGACTTCGAACTGTACCGAAAAATAAAGCGAGCATACCGTCATAATCTACGCGAAACGCAGATTCATAAAATGATCGGTAAAAGGTGAAAACTTGAAATATTTTTCTCGCTAATTTTTGTATAGTGTCGAATCGCTTTTAACAGTCTGTCTGTAAAACCAGAATATTTTTATTATCGACATATAAACAATTTTGAGCAATGCAAGAAAAGAGTAAAGAGATAAAAATGCATGAAGTGAAATGTCAGGTATTTTTAACTAAAAGACGATGCAAACTTTGATTTAAACTGACTTTTCTGGTCAACTTAAATACGACTAATGATGCAAAATATGATGAATGAAGATATTTACTAATGATTGTGACCAAATGACAAAATATGGTATGAATGTGCGACTGAAAAAATTAGGGGCGAAATTAAGGGTGCAACGGTGTGCCTTGATGAATCAGTCTTCGAGAATCCACGATCAACCGTACTTCTGGCTTGGGAGACTTAAAACCTTAATTGAGGCATGACATCTGATGCTCTTAATTCAGACCTGTCTCTGCACATGACACAAAAGAAAACATGAACATACACCTTTGTATGCGATTAGAAATTAGTAATACATAGGCTAAAAATGTTCAAAACACTTGACAATCTTCGCATAGTCAAAGCTCGAAGGTGAGAGGTTAAAACCAACCGTATTTCGTGACCTTGACTTATCTTTAAAAATGCAAAAATAAAAAATGGGATCTTAGGTCAAAAATTGGGGTACAACAGTTGCCCCTATTTAAGTTTCTTCTATCTGGAGATATGAAGATTGAGATCTTCATTTCGACGAGATTGAAGGGACTTAAATATAGAATACACAATTTTTGGCCTTAAGATACCGCGATTATGTTCATGATATGATATGAATGTAATGCTCTGAATTTTATGGGGAATGACGCCATATGAGACAGACTATGCTGGAGAAACCAAGCACGTTATACAGTAATCCCACAGAGGAAGAGGTTGTAACTCCACTGGGGAACAAAGTCATAGACTTCAAATGAGAGACTCTTGAATGATTTACATCAGTACTGAGACTGGAAAAGGTAATGATTTACATCAGTACTGTGACTGGAAAAGCATATGATTGACATCAGTACGAAGACTGGAAAAAAGAAATGATTTACATCAGCACTGTGGCTGGAGATAAACATCTCTGATTTCTGAATTTTACCAAGAACGGTAACACATTTCTTCTTTAACCAAGATATCGCTTGAAAAGGATAAAATAACAAACTTCCCCACGGGACTTTTCCGAAAGGGATGCCATTTGCTGAGTAGACATTATTGTTGGGGATACACAAGCTGCTCAAATAAAGAGGCCGCCACTTGCTTCCTTTCAAAGGTGTCAATAACATACAAGATGCTCATGAAGAGACCGCCACTTGCTGTCTTCAGAGAAAATTAAAGCATACAAGCTGCTCATGAAGAGTCTGCCACTTGTTGTCTTCAAAGAATATCAAAGTACATAAGCTGCTCATGAAGAGTCTGCCACTTGTTGCCAATAACCCACAAGCTGCTCATAAAGAAGCTGCCACTTGCCGTTTTCAAAGAATATTAAAGCACACAAGATACTCATGAAGAGTCCGCCACTTGTTGCTTATAACCCACAAGCTGCTCATGAAGAGCTGCCACTTGCCATTTTCCGTACAAGCTGCTCATGAAGAGACCGCCACTTGCCGTTTTCAAAAAGTGTTGATAACATACAAGTTGTCCATGAAGAGACTGCCGCCTGCTGTTTTTAAAAGTGTTGATAACATACAAGTTGTCCATGAAGAGACTGTCGCTTGCTGTTTTTAAAAGTGTTGATAACATACAAGTTGTCCATGAAGAGACTGCCGCTTGTTGTTTTTAAAAGTGTTGATAACATACAAGTTGTCCATGAAGAGACTGTCGCTTGCTGTTTTTAAAAGTGTTGATAACATACAAGTTGTCCATGAAGAGACTGCCGCTTGCTGTTTTTAAAAGTGTTGATAACACACAAGTTGCTCATGAAGAGACCGCCGCCTGTTGTTTTCAAGAGGACAATAACACATAAGTTGCTCATGAAGAGACCGCCGCTTGCTGTTTTCTCAAAGGTAACAACAAAGTATCGTGAAGATATTGCTGGAGGTGAGAATCAATAATTTCCTCGGCGACGGACAAACTGCTCATGAAGAGACCGCCATTTGTCGTAGAGAACTCAGAAATAAGCAAACTGCTCAAATAAAGAGTCAGTCGCTTGTTGTCATGTCGATATTCCAGAAGAAGGTTGTGATAACCCTACTGGGGAATAAAGTTCATCTTCAATGGGGAACCATGAATAAATCCTTCTTGAGGAGACCAAGTATTTATATTGCAAAATAAATGCACTTTCCATCTAGGTTTCACAGCCTAGAGATATTCACAAGGTATCATTCACAAGAGACAAAGCTCAATCCAGGAATAAACTGGGGAGAAAACAGTCAAACAAGACTCCACCCAATGAGGAAATAACTCAAATGGGGATTTATCCTATCCAGAGATGGAAAAGGAAAGCTAAAGCAAGATTATTCCACGAGAGTTAACTCAGTGGGGAATTAGAAAGAAGGCACACTTTATGCTTAAGTTGACACTCTATTTGGAAAGATCAAATACGCTATTTGAATAGACATAACCAAGGTATACGTACTCGAAGACATCAACAAATACAACTGTGCATGCATGATGCAAGTGTGAATGAATAAATGAATGTCATGTATATGCTGACAAAACAGACAGGGGAGATGGACAGAAAATGATAAGACATCACAGTACAACTCGACACTCGACTAATCTCAACAGGATGGTAACATTACTGGAGATAGAAAACAAAAGCCATCATTGGAGTAAAGTCCTTTTACAAGGCTTAAATCTCTCTGGAGAGGAAAGTATTTTCGGTAGAAAACCCAAAGTCCAGTCTTCTATCACCAACAATCCATTGAAAGGATAACAACACAAACAAAGTTTCAGTTGGAAAAAAGTCATGCTTAGCTGGAGATACTGGGAACACCACCCTCTGATAATGTGTGCAATACATATCACATATCTTGACAAATCCAGATTTCCCCTGGAACTAATTTTGGATGCCCCAAGTTTACCGCTGATGAGCTGTGTGATGCACGACAATTCTTGCGAATAACTTCACTTCTAAAATGCCTCAAGCTATCTGGTTGATGAGGAGAAATCGTCTCAAGAGGATTTTACAAAAGACCTGACATTCACCATGCTCTAGTGTCTTCAAACTCTTAGAGGAATTCATCAAATCTCTACGTGATTGCCCCGGATTGACTGTAGTCGGCACAACAAAGTCTTCGAATTTTTGCCCCAAACGAGCAAACAAGTTGGGAAAAGCATTAACTGGGAGAAGCAACATGTTCGTGCTTACGGTCTTCAGGTGACATGCCCATGGATATGATTTTTTCTTGACGTGATCCGCCAATTACTCAACATAGTTTCAGGCCTTAAAAGAATAAAACTCATCACTGGTGCTTATGTGAGCTTCCTTGATATCAAACAAATGTTTTGCAGTTAGAAAAAGTTTACAATGAGAATGAAAATTCTAATGCAACAGTTATGTAAGTCTTGAAGATTTTGAAAGATATCGCACAAATTTTGCGAGTTAAAGCACCATTTATTTTTGTATAGGAAAAACATATGATACCAACATAACTATTTAGAACATTCATGGGAGTCAGGAACACTATCTCATTGAAGTATGCTTTTAAAATAACCTTGCTTCAATTAGGACTTTTGAAGGTTGTAACGTGGTCTGGTTCATGGTTTTTAGAAAAAAGATTTTAAGGCTCAAAAATATTTGGTGCCCACCCATTCTTCATGATGTTCTCCAACCCTATGTTCAGTTAATTCAACATGAGTGTTCATCTCTCAAAAGGATTTTGTGACGGTCAAGGAAACGACGAGGCTTTCGGAGTAGAAACCGCCCTCATGTCTTCGTGTTTGTAGTCACCAATTTGTTCTTTGTTGAGGACTTTTCTTTGCAGTCCTTTTCTTTGCAATTTTTATTTTCCCTAACTTTTGCCTGAACTAATTCTTTTGAATTGATAGTCCAGCGGGATGCCTTAATTTTGCCTAAGTCACACGTTTTCATGTTTTTTGACTTAGCAGGCTTTTTCTTTTTTTCTCGATTTTTGACTTTTTGAACAAAATGTGTGACATTAGCTTGCATTTTCTTGTTGAGAAGATTGTGATTGCCTCGTTTCTTGATGAATGAGGGATAACATTGTGATTCCACATCTTCTGGCTTCATTATACATGAAAGATAGCCCTCGTAGTTTCTCTTCAAAAAAACATCTTCCTTATGAATTTTGAACACTCAGTCAGATTAACTAAAAACTACCCTGCCCCAGGTTAAAATTCAAGGTTTTTTCGTATAGAAAAGAAACTTCTGCTTCAAAGGCTCAAAAGGGGTTAGCAAGGGATTATCTTCCTTATATCTCCGGTGTTTAGGGATTTGAAACAATGCCTGTACATCATCAGCAAGATTTTATCCAAAAGCAAACAACCAGAGATTTTGTGTTCTTTAGATCATCATCCTCCCTTCAATCTCTGCCTAGGCAAGAGAATGGGCGACAAGTTGGTATCATAATGCCAAAAGAAATTTTAAAATTTGAAAACAAATATGAGTGAAATGAATGAATTTCTTCAAGACAAACATACTCATTGTATTAAGATAGTCATACAGATGCAAACAAGTTCTTACAGGCAAACAATGTTTTGATAAACAAGAAAAATTACAAAAGCATAAATAAGTTAATAATCTGGGAAGGCTTGCCATCTGGACTTGAACTACCAAAAACATCTTTCAAAACTCAAAGTGACCATCAATTGTGTTTACTCTTCAGCACGTGCTTGATTTGAACTTCAAAACCAACGTCATTGAATGACGAGATACCACTTCTAACCAACTTTAGTGAAGACTTTTATCATTGCTTCCTCCCTCCTAAAAGGATTGACTTGGGCGGCAACCAGAATTTCAACCAAGCCAGTTGAGTGCTCCACACTAGCTTTCAAATTAATCATCTCTCTGCGGAGTTCAGAAACCTCTTGCTTGATATTCTCCATTGTTCTCTTAGCGCGAGTGTTGTACTGGTGAGACCAAAGGAAAAATAAGACTCGGAAAAAGACCTTTGACAGTGAAACAAAAAAATGTAGAGTGATGCATGATATGCAAAAGAGAGTTTTTATTTGATTTTCAAGGAACTCAAGATATTAAGTTGTAAACATCAAAGTATGAAGATAGAAGATGAATTTTAAATTGGCTCCAAACATTGATCAAGTTATCATCAAGATCAATCATCCATTTTGGTGGATTAGGGTTTTCGCCCTATCAACACCCAAGATCCATTGAGCTTGACAAAACATGTGATGTTTACAAAGAAAGACCTACAAATTCCTTCAAAGTCAAGTGAAAAGGGTTTTATGGATGCATGAATGCATGGCTATGCAACAACCACAAGCAAGGTCACAAATAAAGTCGAAAGGTTCAACGTCACGAGCATGGAGTCAAGGTAAGGAACACCCCCAAGGTATGTACTAACGGTTTAATCACACCTGTAGAACAAGGTTCTAAGAGTTCCCGGAGTCTACATTCCTCCTTCGGATATTACCAACATCTTGATTACTCAATAATCAGCAATATTCTCAAGAGAAACTCATCCGAGCGTAGCATCGCGTAACAATTACTTCCGGATTACTCCGTTATAATCTTCGCGCTACACCTAAAAGGCCAAGATGGGTTATGGTTCTAAGGTTCCCAGCTTCTCTGGCTCCCAGGTCGAAAATAATAATGTCTTCCCGATTACTCGGTAAACAAATATTACGTTCAAAAGGGCCTTCCACTGAGTGGGGGATCTCATGCCTCCTTCTTCGGGATTACTCCCTCAAAGTTAACATGACTATACCGCCCGTCCTACTCCTAAGTGTAACTTAGTCCGGGTATAGGACTTGTCCTTTGTAAATATTATCAACACCCAAATAATCACAATATATACATATAATCAAACAGTCAAATAATGATAAAACAGATAAAACAAATTAGGCTTAACCCACTTAGGGATGGACCAGCAAGAGGTCAATCTCTCCCCAGCAGAGTCGCCAATTTTGTAGCGGTGAAAATTGGAGATCAAGCTATTAATTAACTTGACTCACAAAAGCAAGAGTCGCCACCGCGCTTTATTATTTCCAAGGGAAAAGGGAAAAGAGCGAAATAAAACCCTAAAAAAACATGCAATGTAAAATAAAAAGTAATACAATGCATTTTTGAAAAGAGATCGAGAGTTCGGGGGTTGGTTATACAATGGGAAGGTATTAGCACCCAATGCATCTGCGGTACTCCGCAGGAACCTTTTGAAATATCTGTTTTTTGGTTAAAAATTGTTTGTTTGATTAAAATGGTTCGTTTGGCTAAAAATAGGTGTGTACTAGATTTTGAAGATACGACGACCTAGTGTCGAAGTTTTGACTTAAAAAAAGGGTGAGTTTGAAAATGGAGTCTTTTGGGAAAATTATCTTAGGTTTAACAAAATAGTAAACAACCAAAAGATGAATGAGGGTATTCGCACGATTGGATGAGATGTGTTTGATGACGTGAAGTCAACAAAATTTAAATCTTTTCCTTGGAGTTAAAACCACATACGGATAAATAAGCTAAGAGTATATCAAACCTTAGGTGAAAATAAATCACAAGCCGACAGCATCATCAAAAAAAAACCTAATGTGAGATAATACTCCAAGCATCAGATAAAGCGCAAAGGCAGTGGATAAAGCTCACGGTGTCAGATAAGAATCCCTGCATCACAAGAGATATACCGACAAAATCTAACAGCACGGGAAACTTATGTGCGTCCGCACAATTTTCAGAAGTTAGTTGGAATTAAAAATAAAATCACAATGCAATGAAAATAATATTTACATAGACGGAATTTATTTACCAATGAAATGAGTAAAATATACAGTAAAAAAATATTATGTACAAGTATATATTTGCAGTACCAAATATTAAATCAAAATAGTAAGGTAAAAAGGGAATAAAGAAAAAGTATAAATGCGCTATGCGAGAACGAACGCTTGAAACAGTTCTCGGAAACCTTCACAGTAAACAAACTTGTTAGTAGCATAAGAGATATAAAAACGAAATTGCAACAATTAAAACATGTGTTAGTAGTCACGAAGTATCAAATGAAATTGCAACAAATAGAACATGTGTTGGTAATAACAAAGTATAAATCGAAATGAAATTGCATGAATGCATATGAATAATTCAAAAACCAAACAATCAATTATTCAAGTATTTCAATTCACAAATGAACTAAAACCAAAGAAACTCATGCTATTATTCAATCCAATATTCAAAATATGGAAAGTTGAGCTCAAAGAGAACTAAAGTCAATCTAACCAAATCCGGGAAGCAACAAAAATTCATCACAATTAACTAACCATTAGCATAAACATGCTATTGTTTAACCAACAACACTAACAGCTCAGCTCAGATATCTAGCACGAATTAATAACAAATAACAATGTCATCACATCCATTTTTACACAATTGTTTCAAAACTCTACCATTTAAAAGAAAAGAAAACACATCACCACTTCACTTTTCTTTTCTAATATTATCAATTTATTTGAACATCTCAAAAACCGATTCAAAAATCAAACACAACCAATCAAAATCATCATTAATTAGTGAAACAAGTATAAACCCCATTTATCTTCAACAGAGTTTCAACATTAATCCAATCATATTAACAACAACACACCATATTAATTTCAATTCAACAATATTAATTAGAAAGAATAAAAGGAAAGTGAGTTTACCAAAAGGAAATGAGGTGTTGTTGTTGATGCGGACTGGAGAAGAATTGACGGTGGGGGTTAGGCGATTGGAAATTGGAGAAACTTATATCTCCATCTCCTTCTTCGGGTATTTGGGAAGCTTCTCGGTAAAATGAATGCTCAAGGGGGCCATTTTGATATGCCCTGTCAGATTCTGCTGCCAAAGACCGCACCTGTTTGTAGCTTCCCCCGTTTCCTGGAATGAAAAGGACAGGTACACCACTAAGCTTTTTTAGATGCTCCCTATAATCAATCTTTTTCCAACCTTCATGATACAAATACAACCCATACTTCACCGGCGTAACACTTTCCGAAGATGTAATAGGAATGTAGGTCGGATACATATAGGTCATAACACATCCATTCGAAATCGGCTTCAATAAACCATACAAAGCAGCAAGACAAATCCCTACTACCACAACAATCAATACTCCAACCCTCACTTTTCCTCTAAACGTCGGCATTGTGGAACAAAACTCCCACTCCGAAATCTCTAAATCACTACAAACTTCGATTTCACTTCAAGCTAACTAGCTCAAAATCGAAAAATCGAAAAATCGAAAAACAAAAAAAGCACAGTTGAATTCAACTCTCAAATCAAGACTCATTCATATAGTCATGGATCGAACTGATTCTTCGAATCGTGAGGATGAAGATGATGAAATGGCGTTAGGATAGAGGTTGGTATGGTTTGTTGATGATTGGTGATGTTGCGGAGAATGGATTGATAATGGTGGGTTGCTTGGTTGAATGAGGATGGTGGTTTGATGGTTGTTGGAAGGAAAATGGAAGATGAAGTGGAAGCAAGGATACGGGGAGTACGATGAGATTGAAAGGAGATAAAGGGTGGATTACTGTTAGCAGGAAAAAAAAAGAGAGTTAAAGAGTAGATAGAGATTATTGTGTTGGACTTTTTGTTGTTTTTGTTTTTTTCTCCCCCCTTGTTACAAAGAACATGAAGATTCTTAAATAGAGAAAATGAAAAGGAATATTGTTTTCAGATTTAATCTGATCCGTCCAAAATAAATTCAACTTACTGATCCGTAACTTTTGTTAGTAACCAATAGGAATCAAGCACAGTGTAAATAATATTTTTTTGTGACCAAATAGCCCTTAAATAATAAAAATAACCAAAAACTAAATGTATTAAAATTAACTCAATTTAAAATGATTTTTTGAATATTTTATGAATAAAAAATAAAGACCCAAAAATGACCGAAAATGATAAAAAAACGGACGAAAATTTATCCGAAAAATTAATATGAACACATTAAAATAATCTACATGTCACAAAGATTAAAGAAAAAAATATTCAAGAAATCAAAAATCAAAAATAAAATAATAATAAAATATCATACTAAACAGACGTTTAAGGTTAAAAACGAGACTTCGAACTGTACCGAAAAATAAAGCGAGCATACCGTCATAATCTACGCGAAACGCAGATTCATAAAATGATCGGTAAAAGGTGAAAACTTGAAATATTTTTCTCGCTAATTTTTGTATAGTGTCGAATCGCTTTTAACAGTCTGTCTGTAAAACCAGAATATTTTTATTATCGACATATAAACAATTTTGAGCAATGCAAGAAAAGAGTAAAGAGATAAAAATGCATGAAGTTAAATGTCAGGTATTTTTAACTAAAAGACGATGCAAACTTTGATTTAAACTGACTTTTCTGGTCAACTTAAATACGACTAATGATGCAAAATATGATGAATGAAGATATTTACTAATGATTGTGACCAAATGACAAAATATGATATGAATGTGCGACTGAAAAAATTAGGGGCGAAATTAAGGGTGCAACGGTGTGCCTTGATGAATCAGTCTTCGAGAATCCACGATCAACCGTACTTCTGGCTTGGGAGACTCAAAACCTTAATTGAGGCGTGACATCTGATGCTCTTGATTCAGACCTGTCTCTGCACATGACACAAAAGAAAACATGAACATACACCTTTGTATGCGATTAGAAATTAGTGATACATAGGCTAAAAATGTTCAAAACACTTGACAATCTTCGCATAGTCAAAGCTCGAAGGTGAGAGGTTAAAACCAACCGTATTTCGTGACCTTGACTTATCTTTAAAAATGCAAAAATAAAAAATGGGATCTTAGGTCAAAAATTGGGGTACAACAGTTACTATTGGTTGACAATAGAATCTGACTATTACAAATTTGCAAAGAAGTGCCATAAATGCCAGGTTTATGCGGACAAGGTTCATGTGCCTCCGACACTTCTCAATATGATTTCCTCCCCATGGCCTTTCTCTATGTGGGGTATTGACATGATCGGGATGATAGAACCCAAAGCTTCGAATGTACACCGCTTCATCTTGGTAGCAATTGACTACTTTACCAAATGGGTAAAGGTTGCTTCATATGCCAATGTTACCAATAAGGTGGTTGTGCGTTTCATCAAAAATAATCTTATATGCCGGTATGGTGTGCCGAGCAGAATCATCACTGACAATGGCTCGAATTTGAACAACAAGATGATGACAAAACTGTGCGAAGAATTCAAGATTGTTCATCACAAATTATCTCCATACAGGCCAAAGATGAATGGGGTTGTTGATGCCGCTAATAAGAATATCAAGAGAATTATCCAAAAAATGGTTGTTACTTATAAGGATTGACATGAAATGCTCCCTTTTTCTCTGCATGGATATCGAACATTTGTTCGCACTTCAACAGGGGCAACTCCGTTCTCCCTGGTATATGGAATGGAAGTTGTACTCCTTGTCGAGGTAGAGATTCCCTCATTGCGTGTGATAATGGAAACCAAATTGACAGGGGCTGAATGGGTCCAAAACAGGTTTGACCAATTGAATTTGATTGAAGAAAAGAGGATGACAGCTTTATGTCATGGGCAGTTATATCAGATAAGAATGAAGAAAGCATTTGATAAAAAGTTCAAACCTCATGAATTCAGAGAAGGAGACCTCGTGCTCAGGAAGATCATGTCTTTCAACACTGATTCTAGGGGCAAGTGGACTCCCAATTTTGAAGGCCCGTATGTTGTCAAGAAAGCCTTCTCTGGTGGTGCATTAATTCTTGAAACTATGGATGGCGAGGAGTTCCCACATCCCATGAATGTCGACGCAGTCAAGAAATACTTCGCCTAAAGAAATAAAAGAACAGCTCGCTAAGTTAAAAACCTGAAAGGGTGGCTTAGGCAAAAAGGAGCGTCTCGGTAGGCTGAAAACCCGAAAAGAAGGTCTAGGAAAAAATTAGAGACATAAACAGAATAAATTTCCCGCTAAGTTGAAAACCCGCAAGGGCAGCTTAGGCAAAAGTTAGGGATTTTTCTTGGCAAGTAACTACGTCAGACAAGACTTGATCGTTGAAGCAACAATCTTCTCGGATCCTCACCATACTTCAACAAAAGCTGCAGCTCAGGACTTCAAAAGTTGTTAGGGAGGATAGTGGTCATTGTATCTCAATGTATCTTTTCCATTATGTATTACCATTTCCCAAACTTTGTAATCATCCATGGAGTCCCGCCATTCGTAGACTACCATTCTATTAATGAAATTCGAGCTTTTGCCCAATTCTTTGTGTTCTTATTTTATTTAGCTTGCAAAGACTCCATTTATTATTGATAATAATCGTTAAAGCTAAAAGATTAAAAATAAAAATTGACTTTTAAAAAAAAAATAGATCTTTACAATTTATTTTACTTTGGGATTTATGATGAAACAATGACAACAAAAATGGTGATCCCAAGAATGAACAAACTCTAGTTGTTTTAAGAAGATTTACTTCCTTCATGAAGGTTTTCTCAGGTCATTTCGTTGGTATGTGTGTAATCTTTGTATGTTTCTCAGATAGTTAAAGACGATACTAGTAGGTGTGAGGTACAGTATTGGGTTTGTAATCCCATTATCTCTAGTCAGGTCTTGGTTCACTTTTGATGATTGGGTTTACGTGGTCAGAAGCCTCCGTCCCAGATTCCCCAGTGAAGTCTTCCCTCATATGATGAAAAGGTTTTTATTCCCTTGGTGTGCTGAGATGTCGCTCTTTCTGCAGTATTGGCATTATTGTTGGTATTTAGTTCCCAGGCAACTAGACCAGGGCAATATCTCTTCTGAGAAGTGTTGAAATGATTATCAATCTTTGGGTTTTCACCCACCAAGTGCTGGGTGTAATTTAAAATCCCCATGGGTTTGACCTCTTTCTATAATGTTGACTTCTTGATTCCCAATGAGGCTATCCCAGGGAATCTTTTGTTGGATTAAGTTTTCATGATGTAAAGTTTCAATCCGCAATTTTTTCTCCAGGGAGGTAGGCTTGAATTCCCCAGTGAGGTTTGGTTGTTTCAGCGTCAGTCTACTTTATTTGAGGCTGGTCTTGCAATCTCCGGTAGGCATGTTGTTTTTGTAAGACTGCTTCTCCGATGAAGCTGAAAGAAGGATGTTATATCCCAGTATCTGTTTGATCTGGATACCTCTGGATTATGTTTCTCCTCAGTAAAGTTAAGGCAAGCAATAGGTTTGGTTTCCGCAGTTGGCTTTTACCTTTCTTGGATTGATCTTTCTGGTTGAAGTTTAGCCCGATGTTGTTAGTACCTGAGGCGGTTTTGTTTGTTTGTTCTGATTATGTGTCCTTTTTACCAGCATATGCACGATATCACTCATACATTCATACATACATCATGCATAGCTAAAAATCATTGTTCATTGACATTGTGTTCTGACCTTCCTGCGGCGCTCTTTTCTTAGTCGAATTTGGTTTTCCCTCTTGAGTTTTATTTCTCAAAGGATGTATCTTCGTTGGCTGTTTTGCTCCAATTTGTTTCTGATTTGGATCTGTGGTTGCATGACAATATTTTTTACTTTGGATTTCTGAGAACTTTGAGTTTTTGTTTGTGCATTTATTTTGCATGGGAAGACTTTATCTCCTCAGCAGGAATATTGTGGCATTTCCCCATAAATTCATTTCTTTTTGCAATTCCCCATGACAATGAGTAACAATTCTCTTTATTTGAGACAACTTATGTTTGATCTTTTCCAGGCAGATTCCCTTGGTTAAAGAAGAAGTTGAGACCCGTTCTAGGTGAAATACCAGAATTTCGGGGAAAACTTGATATATTTTCTCTTTCTACCTTCAGTGAATGTTGGTAGTACATAGGCAGTGAACGTCGGTATTTATTATCTTTTTGTTATCTTCAGTGAACGTTGATAGTTCATCGTCAGTGAACGGCGGTGATATGATATATTTTCTCTTTCTACCTTCAGTGAATGTTGGTAGTACATCGACAGTGAACGTCGGTGTTTATTATCTTTTTGCTATCTTCAGTGAACGTTGATAGTTCATCGTCAGTGAACGGCGGTGATATGATATATTTTCTCTTTCTACCTTCAGTGAACGTTGGTAGTACATCGATAGTGAACGTTGGTGTTTATTATCTTTTTGCTATCTTCAGTGAACGTTGATAGTTCATCGTCAGTGAACGGCGGTGATATGATATATTTTCTCTTTCTACCTTCAGTGAATGTTGGTAGTACATCGGCAGTGAACGTCGGTGTTTGTTATCTTTTTGCTATCTTCAGTGAACGTTGATAGTTCATTTTCAGTGAACGGCGGTGATATGATATATTTTCTCTTTCTACCTTTAGTGAATGTTGGTAGTACATCGGCAGTGAACGTCGGTATTTATTGTCTTTTTGCTATCTTCAGTGAACGTTGATGGTTCATCATCAGTGAACAGCGGTGATATGATATATTTTCTCTTTCTACCTTCAGTGAATGTTGGTAGTACATTGGCAGTGAACGTTGGTGTTTATTATTTTTTTGCTATCTTCGGTGAACGCTGATAGCTCATCGTCAGTGAACGGCGGTGATATGATATATTTTCTCTTTCTACCTTCAGTTAACGTTGGTAGTACATCGGCAGTGAACGTCGGTGTTTATTATCTTTTTGCTATCTTCAGTGAATGTTGATAGTTCATCGTCAGTGAACGGCAGTGGTATGATATATTTTCTCTTTCTACTTTCAGTGAACGTTGGTAGTACATCAGCAGTGAACGTCGGTGTTTATTATCTTTTTGCTATCTTCAGTGAACGTTGATAGTTCATCGTCAGTGAACAGCGGTGATACGATATATTTTCTCTTTCTACCTTCAGTGAATGTTGGTAGGACATCGGCAGTGAACATCGATGCTTGTTATCTTCCTCTCTGATTCAGTTTTTTTGGTTCACCAGTGATTTATTTTCCTGGTGGGGTTGCTACTTTGTTTCTTCATTTTTGTTGCATCCCTAGTCATACTTTGCGTCTCTTTGGTACTATTCATATGCATTCATATGCATAAGCATTTGCATGGCATCTTAGGGCCAAAAATAGGGTTTGTTTTATATTTAAGTATCTTCAATCACGTAGACACGAAGATTCTTAACCTTCGTATCTCCGGATAGAAGAAACTTAAATAAGGGCAGCTGTTGTACCCCAATTTTTGCCCCTATGATTTCTTCATCATACCATATTGTCTTAATCACAACAAGATCACATTAGGGCTTTTGGTTCTTCTCCCTATCTTTAGCCTTGCCCTTTTGAGGAGTTACTAATCACCTTGACTTGTTTTCTTTTGTGATCATGGATATTTTGCTTTGATTTTCTCTCTAATAATAAAATTCAATGTTGGTTTGTCTTCCTTGTTAATAATGTAGGTAAAGGCAATGAGGTTTAGCAAGTTGCTTCATGGGTTCATGAGTTTATTTCCATGCCCTAGTCAACATAGCTTGAGGAGTTCAAACTTCACTATTGGAGTACTTTTGGAAGAAATGGCATGACAAGGCTTATTTAGGTTCAACATACCTCAAAGTTATCAAAGTTGATTCAAAAATACAAAGGGGTTAAGGGAAGAAGTTGTCATGATTGGACAAGGTATTGTCCCTATTGGTCACAAGAGCATATTTTTATCTAATTTCAAGATATGGAAGTGGTTTTGGTGGCCATGAGTCCTCATCATCATCCTCAACAAATTCTATTCACAAAGGAAGAATATTGGCACGAAAAGTTTGTTCAAACTTGGCAAAGTTCCACCAAGCATTCTCTTGATCTAGAGGCTAGAGTTTTGGACTTCAAAGGGGCATATCTTGCTCATCTTTTGGTATTTTTGAGTGATTCCAAAAACATTCTTCTCTTCAAAGAGTTACCAACAAATCACTTCAAAAGTTCCAAGGAGTTTTCATGTGGAAGAAACTTGGTGAAGAAGAAAGATTACAAGTCATCCAAATGAATCCCCAATTTTCCATGTGACTTAAAATGGTCATAACTTGGTCAATTTTTATGACATTGAGCCCATTCATTTTCCATGATGATCTTAAAGATGTGTACTTCATGCTTTCTTTTATGTGCAAAGTAAGAAAATGGATGGAAGTTGTCTTAAGAATGCAAAAGATTATAGGTCATTTCATGATTTTTGGCCAACTTCAACAAGTCATAACTTGCTCAATTTTTGGAGATTTTGAGTGGTTCAAATTGAAAAATGCCATTCAATAGATCTACTTCATTCCATCAATTTTTGGTCAAGAGCAAATTCTAAGTGGAAGGCCATGTTTGGATACAAAAGATTATAGGTCATTTTTAAAGAAGAATTTGAAATATTTCTAAGTATGAAAAGTCAACTCTTTTTCTTCAACTTTGACTCCATGTAACTTTCAGCTCAAGCATCCATTTGATTCCATTCTTTTTCCATTGCAAAGCTTGTAACCTCATCGTTCCAAAGCATCAAGAATTATGCCCTAAGACCCCTTGAGTTGGAAATGCCATGGATTTGAATTTGATAGTTTGAAACTGAATTTTTCACAAACTCAGGATTTTGAAATCTTTGTTTTGGCTTCTAATCACAAGATTTCCACGCGTCTTTGTTTCTAATCATGTTTAGCAACTTTCCATAAGTGATTAGCATCATGAAACGCACGATTTGGCTGAGTTTTGATCAAGTTTGAGTCACACTTTCTTCATGATGCAAACCCACATGAATTCCCTTCAAAACGCATCATTTTCTATTCCTTTTTATCCCATTTGCTTCCCTATAAATAGAGGGTCATTCCCCATTCAATTTCCCAAGCTTAGATAGCCAGAATCACCCTGCCAAACTTGTTTCACAACCCAGAATTCAGCAACTTCAAAATCTATTCTCAAGCCTTTTTCAATCCATTTTCCCCCTCAATTCACCTTCCTTGATCTTCCCTGGAGCTAACCATATAATTACATTCAAGAATCGTGCCCTATACTACTCCATAGAAGTCCAGTTTTAGAGCTCTGCAACTCAACTTCAATAGGTAGATTTCTTCATCAATTCTTCAAAACTCTGATATCATTGTGTTGCTCTCATTGCCCTGGTTCTAGTCGCAACACTTACATTTCACTGGAAACACATTTTGACCATGAATTTTCAAATCCCTTTTCAAAACTTTCCTTCCAAATTGCTTGAGCTATAGTTTATATAAATTTGGCGCGAGGGTGTGTTTGTTTTCGTCTTGAAGAGACGAAGCGATTGGTATAGGTCTGAGCTTCTGATTTTACAGTTTGAGAGACCTGCAAATCACGTTGGCTGGAGGTTGAAGATGACCTACGTGTCATCTTCCAACCAATGATGGCGTGCCATTTGTATTTTTCAAAAATCAGATTTATTATTGATTGTGTACATTATTCACTAAAGACCATGATATGCACAGCGCGCTAGATCCCTTGGATTTGATTACTAACGCGTTTTGACTCTCATCCAATGGTCCACATATTTTACTTTTATTTTCTTTTTCTGATTTTTATACTTTAATTGTTTTAAATTTCAAAAAATCATAGAAAATTTATTTTTAGTCCAAAAAATCTGAAAAAATTATGAAAAATATTTTTGATTATTCTCTATCTGATTTTTATTTTTTCACAATTTAATTTTGTGTTTTGGTATTTTTTACAAATTTTACACTTATTTGATTTGTTTAAAATGTTTAAAAATACTGTTATACATTTTAAAATTATGAAAAAATTATGGAATGATCCAATGATATTGTGACAAATATTAGAGACCTTATTTTATTTTTGTTTCTGACTTTACTATTTTTTACTATTTTTGTTTATTTTACCCATTTATTTTAATTTTTAAAAATAGTTTCTGACTTTTAAAAATTACCAAAAATTGTGTAAAACTACTTGGCCTCTTTTCTTATTTTTCTATGGTCTTATTTTTCATTTCTTGATTAATTTGAACATAATTGATATTTTCCTCATTATTTTTCATTTTTAAAACATTTTTTAACCTTTTAATGTATATATTAAATATACTATTATTTTGTGATTATTTTCTGGCTGTCTTGGGTTGATTTTTTGATCATGGCTTTATTAACATCATTGGATCCATGGTGTTGAGTTTAACTCCACAAAAAATGGATGAATGATTTTAATAATAGTTTGATTAAATATTAATTCAAATGTGGTTTCTCTTTTTACCCTAATTCCTCTTCATCTCATCCCCTTCTCATTGCACTAAATGTTGTTGGAGCATGATCTCTATATCATGTCTCAAAATAAATGGTGCATAGATTGTTATTGACCGGCCTCAAAATAGGTGCGACTTCTATATAAGTCCACTTACGATTGCTTAACATAACGCTAAATTTTGTCCCGATTTGAATAAATGACCATTCGTGGCCCAAACTTATGATTGCAAGCCCAAGTATGTTAATTTGATCTCTTTGATCCAATAACCTTGAGATTCATTGTATGGAGGCTTTGGTTCTACCAATCCTCTAATGGATCTACAATACCTTTGGTCAACGCGGATCACTTAAACATCGTTGATCATTAATTGGTACTTATGAGAATTCCAAATGGATGATATACTTGACAAAAAGCAAATGCAACTTGTTGTGTGGAGGCTTTGGTTCTACCAATCCTCTAATTAGTTCCAAATGCAAGTTTCAAGATGGTCATCCAACTAACCACTAATTATTGACTTGTTTATCTTATGCTTTTATTCTTTTATGCTTTATGTATTATTTATTTTTTTAGCATTTTCATTTCATGCCATTTTCATCTTTGCTCATTTGAGCATTTATTTTCTTGTCATTTTTACTTTGTCACTTGAGCTTTTCTTTTACTTTTCCTAAGATACTTAATAATCAACATAAACCCTAAAAAAACTCTTAATGGTACTTGGACTATTTGGTTACTATCCTTGGCATGATGGAGCATGGGACTATTTCTTGGACTTAGGATTAGAAACCTTGGCCTATCTTGGAGACCTTGTGATCCTATCTGATTATTTTGTCTGGAGTTCTTGAGGTTTACCTCAAGACATTGGGTTGCTTGTTTTTTTTTTTTTTTGTACATGTTTTTGTGATTACATCCTTTGTTTGTAATCTGGAATTCACCCGTATACAGTCGTTGTTCTATCCAATTTTTGTGAAGACTTAATACACTTGAAGTTTGGTTCTCTCAAGAGGTCTAGTATCTTTGCTTGCTTGGTTTCAATCCAAAGAATGAGAATTCTATCTTGACTCATAATGTCAAGTATTTGCTTCTTGTTGGTTAGATGATTCTTCTCCTTAGCTTTTACCTTATGCTTTAGGATAATCTCTTCTTCTCCTCCCATCTTCTTTAATTTCAAAAATCTTCTCCCTCCTTTTGAAAACTCTTCTTGTTTTGAAACTTAAACCACTTTCATAATAAACTTAGACTTAGGTCCATGCATTTTCAAAATATTTTCATAAATAAACTCCAATCAATTTAATAATACCTTGACATTTTTGTGAGAAGACTAAAAGTCAATTAATCTCATTTCAAACCATTTTGCCACTTTGGTTTTTATCTTTAAACTTTTCTCAAAAGGTTAGACTCTTGTCAATCCTTGTAGTGATGCAAACAACTATACTTCTATAATATGTAGTGAAGTGAGATATTTTTCACTTTGGTGTTGAGTGAGCCATTGTTGATTTTAAAATCTAAGTCATATACTCCACTTTGAGATGATGCAAATTCTCCTTTCTAATGATTGTGGGGTAGTAAATATGTTTTCAACACGGACAATAACGATGATGTCTTATCTCTTAAAATCAACCAACACACTTGTATTTCAAACTTTTAAAAGAGGAACTACGTGTACCCTGATCCCCTATTGCACGAAAGGTGGTACGTAGGCACTAAAGGTTCGCAACCGCGGCGGGTGCTAATACAAAGAGGTTCCTGCGGAATACCGTAGATGTTTAGGGTGCTAATACATCCTCTTTGCATAACCAATCTTACCTTGAATCTTTCCCCCTTTTTTGAGTTATTCGTTATTTTCCCATTCCTTTGGAAACAATAAATCGCGGTGGCGATTTTTATTTTGAT
The DNA here is from genome assembly GCA_948472305.1 of Vicia faba. Taxonomy (NCBI): domain Eukaryota; kingdom Viridiplantae; phylum Streptophyta; class Magnoliopsida; order Fabales; family Fabaceae; genus Vicia; species Vicia faba. The sequence goes on along the minus strand of OX451739.1, from coordinate 50,890,301 downwards.
TTGAACATTTCTATTGCTATAACTTCCACTGAAGGTAAAGAAACAGAAGATACACCGACGTTTACTGAAGGTGAACTACCGAATTTCACTGAAGGTATACAAAAGATGCACCAACTTTTACTGAAGGTAGAGATACAAAATATGCATCAACTTTTACTGAAGATAAAATCTGCATTAACAATAACGAGTTTCCCAAATTTATGGCGTTCTACAAAAATTGATGACAACAAGTGCGTTGAAACCTTCAGAAGTCTTACCAACGGACAATCCCAAATCATACAAAAACTCCAACCTCTCCTGGTGATTGCAATTAAAAAACATCATTTAAATTTTCAATTCAATTAGCGATTTACAATAAACCCTAACCCTAAAAAATAAATTTGGGATTTTCAATAAAAATTGAGAATTTAATCGAGGAAAAGAGAGAGAAATTACGGGATGAGACCAACTTTTTCTTGAAGCTGGCGAAACTTGCAGCATTCACGTTCCTCTTAAATCTCCCTACGAATTTCTTTGAGTGTAACAGATTTTGAAAAATATGAGTATATCATAGTTGGAAGATCGTAAGATGAAGAGGAAAATGATATCAAACACGAAATCAACCATACTGCAAATGAAGAAGAATGATTTAAAAAAATACATAACCAACATTAATGATCAAAGACGGAAAAGTGGAAGATAGAGATGAAGCATACTGTAGCAGATGAAGTTTTCGAAAAGGGATACAGTTTTGTGAAAGTGTTACGATTTTGCGAAAGGGATACAATTTTGTGAAAGGTTGAATTTGTAAAGTTGTGATTGTAAGAGAAAGAGAATATAATAGATTGCAGCGGCTAGGGTTTCAGGATTATCAAGGATGGAAGTGTATTCCGTACAATTGTGTCTTTCTACCTTTAATAAAAAATTGAGAAGGCTACCAAATTGATTGATGGAATGAGAAAGGATTTAACATTTTCCAATGCAAAATTCAATCTTTTGAAATGATATACACATCTATTCATTGTATTTGTCTGCAATACTAAATGAAATATATCAAATATAACTAATTAGAGTTAGTAATTATTATAGGGTTCAAATTATGTTTAGGGGTACTAAATAAGACTTCTAATCTATTTTAATTTGAGTAATTAAGGGTTATTGGTAGTATTCCGCTTTATTAAATTAATATTTTCTATGTCCCATATTATTTGTCGCAATTGACCATTTCACACAAGTTAAAACACAATAATAAATGAAATAGAGATAATAGTAATTTTAACAAATTATCGTGATTAACTATTGGAATATTCAAATTAACATTAATGTTAAATGAGAAAACAATAAATTAAGAGTATTTATTAGAGAATACAATTAAAAGATTAAATATTTTGGGACAAAAAAATTTTCGTGACACTTATTGAGACAAATGAGTAATAGATTTTAATATCTGATATATATATATATATATATATATATATATATATATATATATATATATATATATATATATATATATATATATATATATATATATACCAGGTTTGATTATTTTGAAAAACCAATCAATGAACATCCCTAAATATATCTGCCTAATTTAATTTTTTCATTTGTGAAAAGCCAACACAATTTCGATCGTTGAAGAAACAAGGAAATTAGGAGCTAAAAATAAGATTTAAAAAGTTTGATTTGATTCTGTATTTTTTTTTTATTTGATTCTTTATAATAAATCAATAGAAACAAAATCGGACAAATCCTTCATAGTTGAAAATTTTCAGCACCACGCTGGAGTTTTCACCAATCACCATAAACTACGCTGGGAATTATCTATCTACATATTGAAGCAACGCAAGGAAATGAAATATACATTGTTCCTTCTACCAGCCCTTCATCTAGAAGAGTTTCGCGATATTAAGTTTAAAATATCATAGTACATTATGCGGCCAACAAATTCATATATGCAAAACTTTAGAGAAGTCTTTCTCTGCTCAACGTAAACAATAACTAAAAGGTGAAAAAATTTGAAAAAGAGCAAAGACACCAAAGCCAGAATCAAATCAGAATGCTTAACTGACAGCATAGATTAGCCTCCTTTGAGTCTACAATCTGAAACAAAATACAAGAGTAAGATGTGCATAGTAGATGAATTTTCCAGCCTCGAGTTTTTTTTACTCACGTGAACAGATTGCCGCGTTTACGTGAGAGCTGAGGCCTCTTTATTGGAGAGAGTATCAGATTCCTGAGATTCATTGATGGGTTGCTAGTAGCTCCAGGTCCAAAAACTGGGTGAGTCCTTCTGATTCCAATCCCAGCATCCCCCGAGTTATTGCTATTTTGTCTGGCTGGCCATAGATCCTCTCTTGGTCCTGGAGTGGGAGGAGTGAATACCGGCAGACCTGCAACAAATAAGTTATCTAATTTTGGAAACATTTAAAAAGCAAAAATGAGGTTATCAGCATAAGTCCATGTTCTCATTATTATGCTTAAATTATAGATACTTTATTTGGTTTTAAAGCTAACTGAAACTTTAATATATCATTCAACATTTTCGATTAAAGCTAAAATGTAGTCTGAGTGTTTAAAGTAAAAGATTACCTTTTCGACCAGTTTCTCTTTCATCCAATATGTTAGGCGGGTTGGAGAACAAATCACGGTCATTTCTCGGATAGAAGTTGCTTGCAGGCTGTATGGCAGACCGCTTCGCAGAGTCAAACTCATTTCTGAGCTGGTCATACATTTCATCTAGTTTTCTCTTCTGCCTGAAACAGAAATAACTTAGTCAGCAGATGAAGAGTTTGGACTTTTAAAAGATGCAGAAGTGATTGACACTGACCTGGATTTTTCAGCAAATTTCTCCTGAAGTTCTTGATTGTCCTTGGTTAAGCTCTCAATTTCCTGTTGCATCATCTGGCACCTCTTGGCCATCTTTTGGTAAGCAGTATGCAACTGCTCTACTCTTTCTGTAGCCTTTTCTTGTATCATCTCACATCTCTGCTGGCATTGACCAACAATCTTGTTCATCTTACACTGCATCTCAAGTTCTTTTTGCCCAATGTAGAACATCACACTTTTATGCGCACTCTTCATTACTAAGTTTTCTTTAAGGTAAAACAATTGGTCAAATGTAAACTTTAATTCTTTAATTTCAGAATATGCACTTTATTCACTTTAGTCAAATCCTCAGGTACTATAGAGTACTATAACATGCAACATTAATTTCAAATTTTCAACGCAGTGCCTTTTAAACAATGGGCATAAAGGATACACATCTGTGGAGACACTCCCGCCATGGCCATCTGCAACGGAAAACATCAAATTAACAGGGAATGATGTCCTTCAAATTATTACAGAAAATATCTAAACTGAATGTACTATGTAGTTAGCTGTACGCGTAGAATTTACTCACATTGACCCATTCATCATTGGGATTTATATCCACAGATTTCATGAGACTGATAAGAGAAACACATAAATTAGACAAAAACAAGTAATCCATAAAGCTTATAAATGACAACCCAAATTTATACGATAACAAAAACATCACATTTCAGCCAAGTATTGGTAATTAACATTGAGGGAATAATAGTGCCACCAAATAATCATATCAACGATGATCTAAATTGAAAGCATATGCTTTAGATAAAGGACAGAATACCCTAAAGAAATTTATATAAAAATCACTAAGGATGATTAATGCCATCAATTGGACGACTTTTTTATGTAGTGTTTAATCATGTGAAATTGTGAACATCAAAATCTCGACTTTTTGTGTCTGGATATAACTTATAAGCAACAGATCCCAATATAATCCTCACCTCTTTGAAAGAACTTGATCACAAACAGGGCATGCTCCATCATTGCTTAATATCTTATTGGCATCTTCTGTGCCTGTTAACTTTGTTAAGGAAACCAGAAATGTGTGAATTAACCACTTGAATGACAAAACAAAAGGGAATAACTACCTAATTTGATATGAACTATTCGATTTTATGCAGTTATAAGTTAAAAGGTATTCAAGGACACAATTGCTCTCAAATGGATACACAGTAGGTGACCACATGTTGTGGCAATGGCCCGGCCTTCTACTTCTCGCCAGCATGCATTGCATCTCATTTCAGCAGTCAGATACTACCTATACATGCCCAAGGGTTGACAATACCTGCAAGACAAAACCATGCATCAGGATAGTACATAGAACAATGCAACTGCTGGAATTTCTCACAGGGAGAAAAGAGCTAGCATACTAAAGCAGCATGCCTAATCTGTGAAACAAGTCTAACAGCTAGGATAAAAGCAATAATAATCAATCAATACTTCTTCAGTGAAAGCAGCTAAGTTCTTCCAACTAAAAAATAAGTACCTAAATCAAAAATATATGGATTGTAAGCTACGGATCAGTCAAGCAACAGAACAACTTAGAGTAAGAATTTCCTATATAAACATTGTTACATAATCTTACAATCATAAAATAATACACTTTCTAATGAATAAAGATTAAATACTTTCAATCTTAAAAGGAAGAAAAATTTGAACACTAATTTTAGATCCTTAACTGATGTGTACCTAAACAAAAATGTGAAACACGGGATTGTCATAGCCTACTAATAATAATAGTATTAAAAAGCAGAAACAAAGTTGAACACCAAACACTACATATAAGATTGAAAAACAAACTAATTCACTGTTTAAAGTCCAGACTCCTAACTTAGCTGTAACTGCGCCACTCTATTTTATGCACTCTAACCCCTCCCCCCCCACCCCCCCACACACACAGAGACTCTGATTAATAACACCAGCTCTCACTTTTTCAGTGAACTAGTCTGTATGTATTTATCAATACACAAGAGTAACAAACTGTTATCTTCTGAACATCACTTCTATTTCCAACAAAATTTTAAGTAACTGATGGGAAAAACATGACAAACTTATATCCCTACACCTTTGAATCATCAACAAATCTTTCACCCTTTACAATAAATATCACAAAAATGGGAAAAATTTGATGTTACACAAAGCTTTTACAAACCTTTCACGAAAGAATCTTTTACTTTTTTCTCTCTTCCACTCATGCATGAATAACAATGTTTCACAAGTAATCATAATTGAATTGACCTAGAACTAGAGGGAGCATTCCAAAAAAATCATGTCAACAAATCGATAACACGCATTTTCGTTCATGGTGATGGCAAGCAACAACAAAATTACAGAACTTCAAATACATTGAACTTTAACCTAAATAGCCAGCAGAACAAATCTAACAAAAACGCCATAGATACTGCAAATAAACATGTAAAATCAAAAGAAGCAGTATCAGGATCGTCACTGACAATTTACCTAAACGCTACTTGCTAGTTCAATTCCTCGTTTCCGCAACACTTCAATTCAAACACCGTGTCCGAACACGAAATCTGAACTAGTAAAAAGGAAAAAGTACAGGAAAAATCAAAATCACACAACTAGCTCTGAAATTTTTTGAAAAATTGAAATCTGAGATTGTTGTTTTCCGTAATGTTACAAAATCTGAGAGCAGAGGAAGAGATTGAAGAATTGAGCACTTACAGAGAGTAGAATGCAGATCGAAGGAACAAGAGAGGGTTGAAATCGGAGAGAAATCGATTGAATTTTGGCGCGAAAGGTTCTTCCGTTGGAACCTGTCAGAGAAATGGTGAATGGAAATTGAAATTCTAGAAAATGAACAAACTCTGGTCTATGGGCTTATAAGGCGTGTGAAATTAGAAAGGACGAGGTTTTAACTTCATACACCACCCTTAACCCTTATATAGCACTTCATTTTGTATGTTTTTATCATTATATTCTTGCTTAAAATTATTAATTTAAAAAAAATACGGTTTATCGAAAATTTTGAAAAATTATTGGAATTTTCAAAATTTCATTTATTCTTACTGAAAATTTCAAAAATATATCGGATACTTTGAAAAGTTTATTAGATTTTTAAAAAAATTCGATAGTTTATTTTCGAAAAAAATATTTTTTTATATTATAGGAAATTTTGAAATTTCCGATAGTACAAAAAGATTTTTTTTTGAAAATTCATACTAAAAATTTCATTCTTGCTGATGGGGAATTAAGACACAATAATAGACTAATACGCAACAGATATAATATTTCTCAAACTTGTACGAATCTTGATGATCAACAATAAATATAAGACGACAATCGAACAATAAAGGCACAAAAGAACACCGATATTTTTAATGTGGAAAACCCCTTAATATGAAAGTAAAAATCAGGAGTCATCCAGACCAAAGAAAAAACTTCATTATAATCAATTGCGGATACAAGAGAGTCTTAAAGTGATTCACAAAATAGTGATAACAATCACAAATCATAAAGCACACTAAGTTACAAATAAGAATAAAAAAAGCTGAAATTTTTTCCAAATCTGCAGCTTCAGTACAAAGTTGATATCTCTCAACTCAGATCTTGTTTTGAAGATCTCAACGGTCAAAAGCTAGATATATGTGTTGCGAATGAGTCCGCCAAATTTCAGCTCGATCTGACGATGAAAGAATTGGAGATCTTTGTTTTAGTGAGACTGATGCAGAAAAAATGGGAATGAGTTTCTCTCCTCTTTTCTCTATTTTTGAATCCTTATTTTCTCTCCATTTCTGTTAACCCTAAATTGACATTCTCCACTTAAATAAGTGAGACAAATAGGCTATTCATATTTGGGTCTTTCTCCACATATGAAGGGAGTCCAAACCCAACAAATTCCACCTCACAACTGTAACGTCCGTAATTTAATTAATTATTTAATTAAATTATTATTAGATTTAATTTATTTTATTAAGTAGAGAAATAATATCAGAAGAATGATATTATTTGATGTGAGCTTGTTTTTAAAGGAATAGAAGTAATAAGGGGGGTGTATTAGTTTTAAGCCCAATAAGGAATAAAGAATAATAGGTTATTTTATTATTGTTAGAAAGAATAGAAAGAAGAAGCAGTAGGAGAATAAGGATTGAGAAGAAGAACGTGAAGTTGCTGGAAAAAGAGGAAAAACGGCAGAACGAGGTTTCGATCGGAAGATTGTAGAGCGACCTTCAATCCAAGGTAAGGGTAGGGTTCTGACTCTATAATTGGGTTCATGATAATTGGTATGTGGGGTTAGAGGTGATTGTTGTCTTGTTCATGAATTGAATGTTTATGATGTTGTATGATGAAAAGTTGATGAATTATAGATGAATAATGATGTACTGATGCGGTTTAATTGATGTAGAATTATAGGGTAATTGTAAATGATGATTATCTATGATTGGATTAAGTTTTTAGGGCTTAAGTTATGGAACCCATAGTGGAAACGCAGAGGAAATCGCAGAAATTATGCAGGATGGAGCAGTATACGTCGACCTCAAACATGATGTGTCAATACAAGAAGGTTGAGAGACTCAAAATGAGTCGACACAAAGAGGTTTTACGTCGATACATGAGAACTTTTAGACTCAGAATGAGTCGATACGTAGGATGCATGTGTTGATACATGTTGTGTGTTAGACTCGAGATGAGTCGATCCAAAAGAGGATGCGTTGACTCATGTTGCGAGTTTAGTGCAGTACGCATCGATCCAAGACGTTTTGCATCGATCCATATTGTTTGGTTTTTGGCAAATTCAGTTTGAAAATATTGTAACTTGAGTTTTAAGATGTCGTTTGGGATGTCGTTAGAAGCGTTGAATAGCTAACACTATGAGCTTTATTCATGAGGATTAAAATGATGGATGGGAAGTGTAGTCCTAGTATCCAATTTATGGACTTAGAGTTAGTTTCCGTGTGAATTGTTACGTTAATTTTATGCAGAATGATGAAGATGAGATGCTCAGAGGCTGTTGTTTGATTTGTAACAGTAGGACTAATAATAATAACGATGTAGGATTACAAAATAGCAGTATGTGGAGGTTTGGTGACCTATAAGTAAGCCTTAGTTGATTAACTAATTATAGGCAATATCTAGTATAGGCCTATGGCCAATGTTGTGAAACTGATGGGTTACTTTCGTATTAATGTACAACTGAGTTGTTGATGAGATGTTATTAATGATGTTGTATTGATAATTTATGATGAATAAATGATGTTTGATGAATAAATGATATTTGATGACTTAATATGATGATATGAGATGTTGATGAAGAGATGTTGAGGTGCTTTGAGATGTAGGCCTTTGACCAACGATGATGTTGTATTAAGATGTTGTTAATTATGGTGTTGTCATTACATTCATGATTGTGTCGCATACATTGCATTTTGAGATTGAGCTTATGCTCGTTGAGATGGCCTGAATTTGGCGAATATTGAGAGGAAGTCTTATGCCTTGTTGATGCCTCTATTAATTGGCAAATTTCTGAGATGGGAGTTCTGCTCCAATGGTACCACATACATTTGCATAGTATTGAGTCGCATTATATGATTGCATAAGGAAGTGTGCATTGATGTGGTGAATGTGTATTATTGTTGTGATTATTTTTTATTACGAAATGAGAAGTGGTGATGATATGTGATCTAATTTAATATATTAATTATCATGCACTTTATTATATTGTTAGATATCTCACCTCTTATGTTTGAATGTTGCCCTTCTGTTGGTAACGTGCAGGTAATCGAGAGTGAAGGTTGTATACCTTCGGTAGTTCGAGTCGGTGTCATTACTCTGATATGTAACACTCAGGGGGATGAACGCTTGTTACTTTTGATTGTTGATTATTCAGTTGTTGAACTTTAAGTGGATTATTATTAAATTGTGTTGTTTCGAAGTTGCTGTAATGATGATAAAGATGTTATTAAGAATTCCACTGCGTAGATGTTGAATTATTTAATTAAAGTTGTTATGTTGATGGTTCATCCGATGTTTTAAAGTGTTATATATCCACAATGAATGCAATGTGTTTTGAAAGAAGAATCTGTGACGTCCCGATTCGTTTGCATGATATGATTTTTATAACTCTGATTTATTTATATAATTGCTGGGGTAGAATTGGGGTGTTACAAAGTTGGTATCAGAGCAAAAGGTTGGTCATACCTTGTCGTCGAGTCGTAGTTGTCTAACAATCGAGTATTGCTAATTTGAGTTCTAAACGATGTTTATGTTGTAGTGAGAAGTTGAGATGGCTGGAAGGAATGATGTTGCACTTGCTGCTGCTCTAGAAGCAATGGCTCATGCGATGGAGAATCAGCCGAATGCTGACGAGAATGCTGGATCTCGTAGCTTAGCGACTTTCCAGAGAGAGAATCCACCTACGTTCAAGGGAAAGTATGATCCTGACGGAGCATTGGATTGGTTGAAAGAGATTGAGAGGATCTTCCGTGTGATGGACTGCACTTCAGCGCAGAAGGTTCATTATGGTACTCATATGCTAGTAGTCGAGGCTGATGACTGGTGGCTAGAGACTTATCAAAAGTTGGAAGTTGTAGGTGAGAATGTCACTTGGGCTGTGTTCCGTAGGGAATTTTTGAGGAAGTACTTTTCTGAAGATGTCCGTGGTAAGAAGGAGATTGAGTTCCTTGAGCTAAAGCAAGGAAGTATGTCAGTTGTTGAGTATGCTGCCAAGTTTGCTGAGTTGGCTAAGTTTTATCCGCATTACGCTGAGGCAGATGCTGAGTTTTCGAAGTGTATCAAGTTTGAGAACGGGTTACGCCCGGAGATTAAGAAGGCAATTGGATACCAGAAGATTCGTGTCTTTGCTGATTTGGTTCATAGTTGCAGGATTTATGAGGAGGATAATAATGCTCATTATAAGATTATCAGCGAGAAGAGGGGTAAGCACCAACAGAATCGTGGTAAGCCTTATGATGCCCCAACTGGTAAGGGTAAACAAAAAGTTGCTCAGGGCCAGAGAACTAGTGGGGGAAATGTTTCTGCTAGTATGGTTTGCTTTAAGTGTGGGAAACCTGGACATAAGAGTAATGTATGCACTACTGAAGTGAAGAGGTGTTTCTGTTGTGGTAAGAACGAACATGTTGTATCTGAGTGTGAACATAAGGATGTGATTTGTTTCAATTTTAGATAAGAAGGGCACATTGGTAGCCAGTGTCAGAAACCAAAGAGGGCTCAGACAAGTGGTAAAGTGTTCGCTTTGGTTGAGGATCAGACAGCTACTGAGGACAGACTTATCATAGGTACATGTTTCATTAATAGTACTCATTTAATTACTATTATTGATACATGTTCTACTCATTGTTTTATTGTTATTGATTGTGTTGAAAGATTGGGTCTTATGTTGTCTTCTTTGAATGGAGAAATGGTCGTCGATACTCCAGCCAAGGGGTCGGTGACTACTTCTTTTGTGTGTTTGAAGTGTCCCTTGTCGATCTTCGACAGAGACTTTGTTGTTGATCTGGTTTGTTTACCGTTGAGAGGTTTGGATGTGATTTTGGGTATGAACTGGTTAGAGCATAACTATGTTCATATTAACTGTTATGACAAGTTTGTAAAGTTTTCTACTCCTGAAGAAGAGGAAGGTAGTCTATTGTCTGCTAGACAGTTGAGGAAGTTGATGCAAGAAGAAGTACAGATGTTCTTATTGATGGTGTCACTATCTGTAGAGACTCAAGCTATAATTGAGGAATTTCAGGTGGTGTGTGAATTTCCTGAAGTTTTCCTTGATGAGATTCCTGATGTACTTCCAGAGAGGGAAGTTGAGTTTATGATCGATCTTGTACCTGGTACTAGACCTATGTCTATGGCACCATACAGGATGTCTGCATCTGAATTGTCAGAGTTAAAGAAGTAGTTGGAAGATTTACTTGAAAAGAAGTTTGTAAGACCAAGTGTATCATCGTGGGGAGCTCCAGTGTTGTTAGTAAAGAAGAAAGATGGAAGTATGAGGCTTTGTGTTGATTATAGGCAGTTGAATAAAGTGACGATTAAGAACAAGTATCCACTTCCAAGGATAGATGACTTGATGGATCAATTGGTGGATGATAGTGTGTTTAGCAAGATTGATTTGAGGTCGGATTACCATCAGATCAAAGTGAAGGATGAAGATATCCAGAAGACGGATTTCATAACGCGTTATGGACATTATGAGTACTCAATGATGCCTTCGGTGTTACTAATGCGCCAGGAGTATTCATGGAATATATGAATCGTATCTTTCATACTTATTTGGATCAGTTCGTAGTGGTGTTCATTGATGATATTTTGATTTACTCTAAGTCAGAAGAAGAGCATGTTGAACATTTAAGAGTAGTGTTGCGAGTTTTGAAAGAGAAGAAGTTGTATGCAAAGCTGTCCAAGTGTGAATTCTGGTTAAAGGAGGTTAGTTTTCTTGGTCATGTGATTTCAGGTAGTGGCATTGCTGTAGAGCCATCGAAGGTTGACGTTGTGTTGCAATGGGAAACTCTGAAGTCAGCTACTGAGATTAGAAGCTTTTTGGGATTAGCTGGTTATTATAGAAGGTTTACCGAAGGGTTTTCTAAGTTGGCACTTCCGTTGATTAAGTTAACTTGTAAAGGTAGAGCTTTTGTATGGGATGTTCAGTGCGAAGAGAGTTTTACAGAATTGAAGAAGAGGTTGGCGTCGGCTCCGATTTTGTCGTTGCCTAATCCAAGAGAGCCTTTTGTGGTGTACTATGATGCTTCTAAGATGGGTTTAGGAGGTGTGCTTATGCAGAATGGTAAGGTAGTTGCTTATGCGTCAAGGCAGTTGAGGACTCATGAGAAGAACTATCCGACGCATGATTTAGAGCTTTCCGCAGTTGTTTTTGTGTTTAAGATTTGGAGGCATTATCTTTATGGTTCTAGATTTGAAGTGTTTAGTGACCATAAGAGCTTAAAGTATCTTTTCGATCAGAAGGAGTTGGATATGAGGCAGCGAAGATGGTTGGAATTGTTAAAGGATTATGATTTCGGTTTGAATTATCATCCAGGAAAAGGGAATGTGGTAGCTGATGCGTTGAGTCGAAAGACTTTACACATGTCAGCAATGATGGTTAAAGAGTTGGAATTAATTGAACAGTTCAAAGATATGAGCTTAGTTTGCGAGGTTACTCCGCGAAGTGTTGTGTTGGGTATGCTGAAGATTAATAATGAATTTCTAGACAGTATCAGAGAAGCTTAGAAGTTGGATGTGAAACTGGTAGATTTAATGGTTGGGAATGATCAGTCTGAGAATAATGATTTCAAGCTAGATGCGCAGGGTGTGTTAAGATTTCGTAACCGGATTTGTATTCCCGATGATGTTGAGATGAAGAAAGTGAAGTCATAGAAGTAAGCCAAGTATTCATCCAGGAGCTACGAAGATGTATCAAGATTTGAAAGGTTTGTTTTGGTGGCCTGGAATGAAGAGTGATGTGGCTCGGTTTGTGTATGCATGTTTGACTTGTCAGAAGTCAAAAGTTAAACATCAAAAGCCTGCAGGGTTGATGCAACCGTTAGAAGTTCCAAAATGGAAATGGGATAGCATTTCAATGGACTTTGTGACGGGGTTACCTAATACTTTAAGAGGACATGACTCGATTTGGGTGATTGTTGATAGGCTTACGAATTCATCTCATTTTATTCCTATTAACATGAGTCTTCCCGTGTCGAAGTTGGCTGAGATTTACACGAGTGTGATTGTGAAGCTGCATGGCGTTCCTTTGTGCATTGTATCAGATAGAGATCCAAGATTTACTTCTGATTTTTGGAGGAGTTTGCAATAAGCGTTGGGTTCTAAGTTGAGGTTGAGTTCAGCGTATCACCCTCAGACAGATGGTCAGACCGAACAGACGATTCAATCGTTGGAAGATTTGCTAAGGGCGTGTGTTCTTGAGCAGGGAGGTTTGTGGGATACTTATCTTCCTTTGATAGAGTTAACTTATAATAACAATTACCATTATAGTATTGGGATGACACCTTTTGAAGCATTGTATGGTCGAAGATGTAGAACTCTGTTATGTTGGCATGGATCTGGAGAAAGTGTAATACTTAGACCTGAACTTGTTCGTGAGACTACTGAGAAGGTGAAGTTGATTCTAGAAAATATGAAAGCCTCCCAAAGTAGACAGAAGAGTTATCATGACAAGCGAAGGAAAGATTTAGAATTGCAAGCTGGTGACCATGTGTTTTTGAGAGTTACGCCTGTGATCGGTGTTGGGCGAGCGTTGAAGTCTAAGAAGCTCACTTCTATTTTTATTGGATCATATCAGATTTTCGGAGAGAGTGGGGAATGTTTCTTATAGAGTGGCCTTACCGCCTAATCTTTCGAATTTGCATGATGTGTTTCATGTGTCACAACTTCGGAAGTATATTTCAGACCCATCTCATGTGATTCATATGGATGACGTGCAAGTATGGGATAATCTTACGGTGGAGACGATGCCTGTACGGATCATGGATCGTGAAACTAAGACTCTGAGGGGCAAATAGATTGCTTTGGTTAAAGTGGTTCGGCTAGGAGCTGCCGGAGAAAGCATGACTTGGGAGTTGGAGAGCAAGATGCGAGACTCCTACCCTGAGTTGTTTGATTAAGGTAAATTTTCGAGGACAAAAATATTCTAAGTGGGGGAGAGTTGTAACGCCTGTAATTTAATTAATTATTTAATTAAATTATTATTAGATTTAATTTATTTTATTAAGTGGAGAAATAATATCAGAAGAATGATATTATTTGATGTGGACTTGTTTTTAAAGGAATATAAGTAATAAGGGGGATGTATTAGTTTTAAGCCCAATAAGGAATAAAGAATAATATTTTATTTTATTATTGTTAGAAAGAATAGAAAGAAGAAGCAGTAGGAGAATAAGGATTGAGAAGAAGAACGTGAAGCTGCTGGAAAAATAGGAAAAACGGCAGAATGAGGTTTCGACCGGAAGATTGTAGAGCGACCTTCAATCCAAGGTAAGGGTGGGGTTCTGACTCTATAATTGGGTTCATGATAATTGGTATGTGGGGTTAGAGGTGATTGTTGTATTTTTCATGAATTAAATGTTTATGATGTTGTATGATGAAAAATTGATGAATTATAGATGAATAATAATGTACCGATGCGGTTTAATTGATGTAGAATTATAGGGTAATTGTAAGTGATGATTATCTATGATTGGATTAAGTTTTTAGGGCTTAAATTATGGAACCCGTAGTGGAAATGCAGAGGAAATCGCAGAAATTATGCAGGATGGAGCAGTATGCGTCGACCTCAAACATGATGTGTTGATACAAGAAGGTTGAGAGACTTAGGATGAGTCGACACGAAGAGGTTTTACGTCGATACATGAGAAATTTTAGACTCAGGATGAGTCGATACGTAGGATACATGTGCTGATACATGCTGTGTGTTAGACTCAGGATGAGTCGATCCAAGAGAGGATGCGTCGACTCGTGTTGCAAGTTTAGTGCAGTACGCGTCGATCCAAGATGTTTTGCGTCGATCCATATTGTCTGGTTTTTGGCAGATTCAGTTTGAAAATGCTGTAACTTGAGTTTTAGAATGCTGTTTGGGATGCCGTTCGAAGCATTGAATAGCTAGCGCAATGAGCTTTATTCATGAGGATTAAAATAATGGATAGGAAGTGTAGTCCTAGTAGCCAATTTATGGACTTAGAGTTAGTTTCCGTGTGGATTGTTACGTTGATTTTATGCAGAATGATGAAGATGAGATGCTTAGAGGCTGTTGTTTGATTTGTAACAGTAGGACTAATAATAATAACGATGTAAGATTATAGAATAGCAGTATGTAGAGGTTTGGTGACCTAGAATTAAGCCTTAGTTGATTAACTAATTATAGGCAATGTCTAGTATATGCCTATGGCCAACGTTGTGAAACTGATGGGTTACTGTCGTATTAATGTACAACTGAGTTGTTGATGAGATGTTATTAATGATGTTGTGTTGATAATTTATGATGAATAAATGATGTTTGATGAATAATTGATATTTGATGACTTAATATGATGATATGAGATGTTGATGAAGTGATGTTGAGGTGCTTTGAGATGTAGGCCTTTGGCCAACGATGATGTTGTATTAAGATGTTGTTAATTATGGTGTTGTCATTATATTCATGATTATGTCGCATACATTGCATTTTGAGATGGAGCTTATGCTCGTTGAGATGGCCTGAATTTGGAGAATATTGATATGAAGGCTTATGCCTTGTTGATGCCTCTATTAATTGGAAAATTTATGAGATGAAAGTTCTGCTCCAATGGTACCACATGCATTTGCATAGTATTGAGTCGCATTATATGATTGCATAAGGAAGTGTGCATTAATGTGGTGAATGTGTATTATTATTGTGATTATTGTTGATTACGAGATGAGAAGTGGTGATGATATGTGATCTAATTTAATATATTAATTATCATGCACTTTATTATATTGTTAGATATCTCACCCTTTTTGTTTGAATGTTGCCCTTCTGTTGGTAACGTGCAGGTAATCGAGAGTGAAGGTTGTATACCTTCGGTTTTGGTAGTTCGAGTCGGTGTCATTGCTTTGATATGTAACACTCAGGGGGATGAATGCTTGTTGCTTTTGATTATTGATTATTCAGTTGTTGAACTTTAAGTGGATTATTATTAAATTGTGTTGTTTCAAAGTTGCTGTAATGATGATAAAGATGTTATTAAGAATTCCGCTGCGTAGATGTTGAATTATTCAATTAAAGTTGTTATTGTTGATGGTTCATCCGATGTTTTAAAGTGTTATATATCCACGATGAATGCAATGTGTTTTTAAAGAAGAATTTGTGACGTCCCGATTCGTTTGCATGATATGATTTTTATAACTCTGATTTATTTATATAATTGTCAGGGTAGAATTGGGGTGTTACAACAACTATGTGGAGGAAATCGTTAAATCGATGATATCACAACAAGCTTCAAACTTTCCTCTTGGTAATGCTTAAGTCATCATATCAGAACCATTATTATTTGTATGAACCTTAGCTAACTCCAACAACTTAGCATCCAAAATATCATGTATCCAATGATATCTCATATCAATGTGTTTGGACCTATTATGAAAATCTGGATTCTTACCAAGATGAATAGCGCTTGACTATCAACAAATAACACATATTTGTATTGAATAAAACCAAGCTCCTGCAAAAACTTATTCAACAAAAGTAACCTTTTGCATGCTTTGGTAATTGCAATGAACTCACCCTCTGTAGTAAACAATGCTACACACTTTTGCAATTTGGACTGTCAAGCCACAACTCCCCCTGCAAATTTAATCATGTAGCCCGAAGTGGACTTTCTGGAATCAATGTCTCCAGCCATATCAAAGTCAGAGTATCCCACTAGAGTAGGTTTATCTCCTCCAAAGCAAATCCTCATTAAAGTAATACCGCAAAGATACCTTAAAATCCATTTTACATCATTTCAATTCTCTCTACCTATATTTAAATAAAATCTTCTAACTGTACCAACAACATGTGTTATATCTGGTCTTGTACATACCATTGCATACATCAAACTACCCACAACATACGCATAAGGAACACATTTCATATCAAACACTTCATCTTCACTTGAAATACTTTGATTAGAACTCAATTTGAAATGAGTAGCAAAAGGAGTGATTACTGGTCAGAAAAATAGCAAGTGTACTATTTTGCCTTTGTAGTAATAATGAGGAAAGTTCCCCAAATGTCGATCTCAAGGATTGCATGTAAATATGGAGTTCGAATCTTTTCCCAATTAAACAAAAAAACTAGAGTTTGGGTTTGATTTGCAAAAATAAAATAATTGCAAATAAAGTAAATGGATGTGAAGAACTGTTTCGATAGATGTGAGTAACATTCTAGGGAAGGTGTGCAATTTATTCATGTAACAACTCTGAATTAATATTGCAACAACTATTTTAAATAATCAATTACCGGTTCTTAAGGGTGTTTACTCATAAGTCCTTAGAGAGAAAACCTTCAATCATTCATCATAAGCCTTAAGTCCTAGGTGATATCTACTATAGAATATTATCAATAAAGCATTACCAACGGCGGTCCAACCTAATTGATAATATACATCAATCTCAATATAAAATCAAGTCATTACATAGTCAAATCAGGGACACCCCTAGCATTGGGGTTTAGCTACTCATACTATTCAAGGAAAACAAAAGATAAATTGTAGACATTACAAATATTCTGGAGAAATTTGATCTTCAATCGCTTCCGTTCATGAAAATTTCCTTCCACTGAAATCCTTATCTTCTCCAATCTTTTTCTCGTGTAATTATTCATTGTCAAAAAAAGTCCCCTAATTCCTATTAAAACTCATCTAAATAGCAAACACTCACTTAGATCAGTTGGAAATAACCAAACCACCTTTTCAGACCAAAACTTAAGCAAAATAAGAGAAAATACTGAAATCAGCATCACAAGTCGACACTGGCCGTGTTAGACAACACGGGCGCCCATGTTGCACCTCTGAGATTTTGGAAATTCATGATGTTAGGCTGACGCGGCCAGCGTCAATTGACACGGGCAGTCGTGTCAGACCTCCTGGAGTGTGCATAAAACTTTTTCGAATTCTTGCAATTTTCCTAGTTTTTGCTCCGATTCTTCTTGAATGCTTACTGTTGTACCCCAAAATTTGCCCTCCCATTTTTTCTCAACATTTTCTCATCACAAGGCCCTTGGAGCTCAAGATCTAGTTAGGGTTTCCTCTGCTCGAGACTTCTCCTAGCACTGTTGACCCAAATTAGGGTTTGTGTTTGCACAAAGTTATTTTGACCTAAAATGCCTAAGATGACTTTCATGCTTCATATTGGACTCCCAAGTTTATCCACATCAAGTTTCAAGCCTTGATTCCAAATTTTGCCCAGTCAATTGGACAGTTGACCTAGAAATCAGCTGTATTTGGGAAAAAGTCAACTGTGGTCAATGGACAGTCAAACCTCATGATTTTTGACCCACCTCAACATTATGAACTCATATGAACCATTTGACCAAGTTTGGATCACAATTCCACAAGAAATTTGATCAGATCACCAAAAGGGCAAAATGGTCATTTTTAGGGTTTTGACTGCACAAAGGCAATTTTTGACTGTTTGACCAAGCCAATGGCAAACCAAGCTTACATATGGACTCAAGGACCCAATGGAATTGTTTTGACATGTTCAACAAGTTCAAAAGATCCCAAATGCACAAGGTTGACAGTTGAATTTTCCAGTCAATTGATCAATTTTGACTGTATACTGAAAAGTCAAACTTTGACTTTTTGGTCAAAATCAAGTGTCAAGATTCATTTTTCATCCAAACATTCCAAATCATGAAACTTGTTCATCAAGAAATCAAGAATCACAAATTAGGGTTTGAAATGAAGATTTTTCATAACTTAGAATTTTTCTAAGTTATGAAAAACCCTAATTTTTTCCTAACTTTGTCCCACTTTCTCACCAAGATTCATTTGGATTCAAGCAAAAGTCAAAACATGAAAGTTGTAGTCCATTGCAAAATCTACAACTTTGATTCACAAAGTTTCCTCAAAATAAGCTTGTAGCTCAAGTTACAATTTTTGGAACAAGGGTACCAAACCATTCTTAACTTAGAGAAATTTTGACCTATTTTAGGCAAGGTTTTTGCCTAACTTCAAGACCACTTTTCACATACTTCCACTTGAAATTTCAATTTGCATTACAAATATGGATTGTAGTACATATTCCAAGCTTTCCAAAATGTCCAAGAACTCATCAAATAACCTCATGGTTAGGGAGAATCGAATTTGGCAAGTTGGGAAAAATCACTTTGTTTATGGCCAAGTTACATGTTCATACATCTAGGCCATTTTGAAATCAGCTTGCATTCTTTAATTACAGGTCCTATATCTCATTTGCACTCAATAATTTAATGCATATCCCTTGTGCCAAGACCTTATTTTGTGTGTCCAAACATTATATGCAAGATTAAGCCATTTTTAGATAAAGCATTTTTGCCATTTTTGAAAAGAAGTGCTTTATGTCAATTTGTAAATCAAGAAGGTACAAAGAAAATCTCTGAGGCACAAGTTATTAGACTAATCCCACTGATCAAGGAGAGATTATGCAGCATGCTAGAGGGGCCTGTACAAGCCTAAAACACCAACTTGCCATTTCTTGCTTAAGTTAGAAGTAACTTGGCATAACAAACAGAACTTGACATTCCTGTCAAGGCAAGCTTAAGAAAAGATTGCAAACAAATTCCATACATCCTAACTGAGCTAGAACACGAGCCAACCATCTCCAACACCCTCTCAAACACAGAATCACCATAAAACTACAAAAACAGGGCTTAGGCTGCAGTTGGATCCCCACAACTCATTTCCATCGTGCACTTCCATCCAAACCACTTCAAACACTTTCCCTACCATCCATACAAACTGTCCAAAGCATTGGAAGCAGACTTAACACCTCTAACCAACATCACCATTTTCATTTTTCTGTTTTGCAGGTGGAGTTCTATAGCTCGATTCAGCTAGTTTCAAAGCAAACTAAAGGTTGGAGAAGCATCCCTGAACTTCAAGCAAGCTATTCCAATCATCACCTTGCACTGAAAGTACCTCCATTGCCAGATACGATTCAAGCTGAACAGGTAAGTTCATAGACTTCTATCTCCCTATCCAGGCATTGTTAGCTCTAGGTTTGTGAATGAAAAATGTTCTACTCATGCCCCTGAAGCTGTACATGTCTTTACTTTCCATTTATTTTGCATGTGCTATGAGAATTTAAGGTCTGAACATTGATGGAAACTTAGGTCAAGAATTAGGGATGGAGAAATTCTCTCTCATCTTAGAGAGTTAAGTCAAGTTCTTTATATGTATGGATTCGTCTTTTAATGCTCTACATTTTTCATGTTGTGAGTTTTGCTTGAAAGTCCAGGAATCTGGAGATAGAAAACGCGCGTTTTTGTTCATGTTCAAACAGTCTGGAGGTTGAAGACAACCCTTTTGGGCTGGGCTTGGTTGTTTTTCCTATTTGCACCTCATTTCTACTTCTGCACCCCCTTGGCCCATTATGCTTATTTTTATGATTTTTTGACCTTTTCTTTTTTGTTCTGACTTATTTATTTTTTCTCATAATATTAAAAATATAAAAATTATTTTTTAAACCATTTTTGTATTTATTAGGCATTTATTTGTTTAAATGGGTATTTGTACATAAATAAATATATAGATATACTCTTATTCAAAATACTAAAAAATAATGCAAACATGTTTATTTTCTGATTTTATTTTATATTACCTCTTGAAAACATTTTACATAAAATATACTTTTTTTTTAATAAATATTAAATAGTTTATTTTTGTATATATAATATATATTTAGTAAATAATATAAATACTTATATATTTATTAGTATATTTAGGAAAGTATATAAAAGTAATACATTTTTATTTTTTTATTAATATTTGATCTCAAAAATTACTTTTTACAAATATACTTCATTTTTATTTTATTTTTGTACATAATTAATAAACATTATATATATTAAATAATAAATACCTTTTATTTGCAAAAATTAGGGTTTTGCCCTAAATACATAAAAACTCCAAAAATTAATACTTTTTATTTTGTTTATTTGACATATAAAAAACACTTTTTTCATACATATAAAAAACATTTTTTGCATCTTGCATATTTATTCCATTTTTATTTAATTATTGTATATTAAATAATTTGTATAATTCAATTTTGATGTAATAGTTAGGTTTAAATTCCTTGTCAAAATACCCCCATTTGAACATTTGTATCCCCCTCCCCATATATTGTGTTGTAATAACTTAGGAACTTTATTTTTCGCACTTTAAAGTTTTCTAAATATACCATGTTAGAATTAGGGTTTGTATGCAAATCAATTAACAAAAATAGTTTGACTTAAATTCAAGATAAACAAGCATGAAAATGGACAACACTAATCACACTTGCACCCCTAGGGTATTCCACTTGTTGCCTTCAATAATGGGCCATATTGCATGTTAGGTATCATTGGGCTAAAACAAAACAATCAAATGATCATAGTCCCTCGATGACGCTTTCGAAAGTTGCCTAAAAATGATCAAGTCCCTTAAAGGAAAATTGCCCAAAGATACTAAGCACCATTGCAATCATGGTCTAACGATGACCCGCGCCCGTCCCGTTAACATCCTAACACAAGATTGTCCACCAAATGCAATGGTGGAACAAAATTGTTAAAAGGGTTAAAACATAGCAAAGATCTTTGAGAACTTTAGGGTAGATAGCTCTCAAGTACTTGTCAACTTGCAAAACAAAAACACTTGCCTATTTTTCAAACTACACATCACTACACTTTCAAAGACAACTTTCAAAAACCTTGAAACATCTTTTCAAAAAGACAAACACCTTTTGTAAAACATTCGAGTAAAGAATTGTTACAAGGGTTGCCTAGACAAGGCATCTTTTTCAAAACATTTTCAAAACCACACACACAAAGCACCATTTCAAACAATTGAAAATCAAGGCAAGTTGATCTAAGCAAGTCCCTAAGAGCCCATGAATAACCATGGATAGAAAGGGTGCTAATACCTTCCCTTTCTATAATCTACTCCCCGAACCCAAGAAAACATCTCAAAGGTTTTTGCTGTGCTTTTTTAACCCTTCCTTAGGATAAAATAAAAAGTCGGTGGCGACTCTTGCTCAACCGAAACATTTGCGAAAACAAACACAAAACCCTAGTCAGTTCTCCCACCGTATCACAGAACTGGCGACTCTGCTGGGGAAAATTATAAAAGTGGAGTAACCTTAGGGCTTAGATCACCCTCTTGCATGACTAATTGTTTGTTTTGATTGCTTTATATTTTGGCTCTCTTGTTTGGGTTTGCAATCCTACACCCGGATTTTGGGGAAACATTCATAGATAGCAATACGTTGTGGAAACTGTGCGGGGTATACCGACACGGTCGAAGCAATAGCTATATTAGTGCGACATATTTGTGAATACCGGTAACCCTTGAGTTCAATCAAGGAGAGTACGGGGCCGCTGAGTGATGTCACTAAGCACTAATGACCTAGAACCTTACTTGACCATCTTGGCCTTTTATTAGGGGTAGTGAGATGACCGGCTTTGGTGCAGTCCGAAGTTGGTAGATACTCGATACTACACTCATTGAGGATTGTTTTCTTGGAATATTTTGGTCGCTAGTTAAGTGGCTAAACCAAAACCATGAACGATGAAAACAATCCAATGATATTGAGCTCCTTAGAACCCGGTTGCTATTTATAGGACAGGTTTTTAAGCCAACTACACTCAAGAGGGTACTTACCTATGAAACCTCATGCAAGCCTGAAACTAGGGTTTGGTGTGATTTGCCTGTACATATGTTTGTGCATACATCATAAACATCATAAAACATCATATGCATTCACTAACCATTTCAAGGGTTTAGATCTTCATCTTTGTTCTTATTTTGTAGGTCATGGAAATTCTTCGAAGAAAAACCATCCAAGTCAACCTTGTGAGGATCCCTCCTCAACTCAAGGAGCTCACATCAAGGATTCCGGAAAGCTCACCCTTCAGTGAAAGACATGGTAGACTGCTCAGCCTAGTCAACATCAACATTGAAGAGGACATGATGAAAGTGCTATTCCAGTTCTTTGACCCTCTTCACCACTGTTTCACTTTCCCCGACTACCAGTTGGTGCCTACTTTGGAGGAGTTTTCTCAACTCCTGAGAATTCCTATCCTTAATCAACTACCCTACAATGGTACGGAAAAGGAACCAAAGCCTGAAGATGTTGCTCGAGCACTACATCTACAACCATCTGACATCAAGGGGCATTGGGAAACCAGAAGCGGCGTCAAAGGATTCTTAGCAAAATTCTTGTTTGAGAAGGCACAAGAATGTTGGAATTCATTGGACCTACAAGCCTTTGAAGAAATTGTGGCACTCCTTATCTATGGGTTGGTCTTGTTACCAAATCCTGACCAGCTGGTAGATGTTAAAGCCGTCAAAATCTTCTTATCCAGAAATCCAATATCAACATTGCTTGGGGACATTCTTCACTCATTTTACACACGAGCAATGAGAAAGAGGGGTGTTCTCATGTGCTGTACTCCTCTCCTCGCAAGGTGGTTTATTTCGCACCTTCCACAATCTGTCTTGAAGAATGACCAAGGCTCAAGGTGGTCCCAACGGTTGATGACTCTTACTCACTCTGATGTACATTGGTGTTCTCGGTCTAGAGAAAATATCATCATCGTTGATCGTTGTGGAGAGTTCCCTAATGTTCCATTGCTTGGCATTAGAGGGGGCATTACCTACAACCCTTGTCTAGCTTTGAGGAAATTTGGATATGCACGGAGGGATGGCCCTCACGACATGTTGATTCCTGACCTAGTTTTTGACTTCGACAACGATGCGCAAGGACTTTGCCAAAGATTCATCAGAGCTTGGAGGATGCCCAACAAGGTTGATGGCAAGACACTGGGGCACAAGAACTCCATCCCTCTTGAGCCTTATCTCAAGTGGGTATGAGCCCGAGCCCAGAGTCTAATGATGCCTTATCCTCATGTTCTCCCTGTGATTAAAGAGCCCGTCAAGGAAGGAGAGGTTCCCTACACCATCCTATATCCTGACATGCCTACATCGTGGGAGGAGATGCAGAAGAGTTGGATTCAACTCAAGGAGGAATGGAACACTTTTGAAGCCAGCTTCTACGCTAGTGAGAAGAAGGTTCTAGAGCTTACCCGCCGACTCCACGAGGAAGAGACCCTCAACACCTACATCGCACCAAAGAGGATGCGCAACGTCTTTTTACCTTGAGAAATTTTGTAATATTTGGCCCATGGGGCATTTATGTACTGACAAATTTCTTCTTATTAATATGACGTGCGTTCTTTTTTGTTTGCAACAATTTTGAATATTCTGAATCCTTGAATGCATTGCATATATAAGCATACCATTCATCATGTGCATAAGCAGGTCTCCACACCAGGTTTCCTTATCTCTCTGCTGTTTATTTCAGTAAGATGGATCTCGAGCAAATGGTCAAGGACTTGCAGTCTCAAAACGCACAGTTTCAACAACTCCTGATGACCTTGGCTAAGGGTCAGGAGGATCTAAAGACCCTACTGGGAAACAAAGACCAAGTGAAAAAGAAGAAAAAGAGACTCGGGGTGGCTACTTTAGGAAGAAGGTTTGAAGGAGAAGCCAGAAGAGTGCTTGAATTTCCCCCTACTTCTGAGGAGGGAACCAGTAAAGGGAATGCGGCTGCAGTACCTTCCGAGTCCGATATGGAAGAAGAGGAGGCTGAAGAGGACGAAGACTACTCTGATCAACAATACCCGCCCGCCGGTGATAAGTACAAAGGTTTGGAAGACAGGTTGGCAGCTATGGAGCTGCAGAGAGTTTCGGGTTTAGATTTCGAAGACTTGGGATTAGTTGCTGGAATTGTGATTCCCCCGAAGTTCAAAGTGCCAGTTTTTGTAAGGTATGACGGGCTGTCCTGTCCAAAAATGCATCTCAGATCATACGTAAGGAAGATCCAACCTTACACTGCAGACAAGAACCTTTGGATCCATTTCTTTCAGGATAGTATTTCTGGGGCCCAACTCGAGTGGTTCTATCAGCTGGATGGAGCCAGTATCCGAAATTGGGAAGACTTGGCCACCGCATTTTATAAACAATATCAGTACAATTCTGACCTCGCTCCTACGCGTACCCAACTTCAGGGTATGTCACTGGGGACAGGCGAAGGATTCAAGGAGTATGCGCAAAAGTGGAGAGACTTGGCTGGAAGGGTGCAGCCACCTTTGACTGACCGTGAACTTGTTGACATGTTCCTAGGGACCCTGTCTGGTCCATTCTTCAACCATCTGATTGGTAATTCTTCCGCTGGGTTTACAGATTTGATCTTAACTGGGGAGAGGATAGAAGCTGGTATCAAGTCAGGGAAGATACAGAAGGGTGCCACTGCAAGTATTGAGAAGAAGCCTTTCAAGAAGGAAACGACTGTTGTGTACTCTCAGATAAGAGCAGGGAAGACTGAGCGCCGGCCGACTGTGGGGGCCGTAATGATCCAAAATCCATCAAGTGAGCAGCCTCGCTATAACCAGTCCAGACCAAATCAACAACGGGTGGAACGGCCACAACGGCAGTTCACCCGCATTAATATGACGCTAGCGGAAGTGCTTCCCCATCTGTTAAAGTTGAATCTCGCCACTATCAAAGAGGCACCAAAAAATGTGAATACATCCTCTCCGCATTACCATCCTAATGCTAAATGCGCCTACCATTCTGACAGTGTCGGGCACGACACCAACGATTGTTGGGCACTCAAGCATAAAATTCAAGACTTGATAGAGGCGAAGGAGGTGGAGTTCAATGCTCCAGAGAAGCCGAACGTGATATCTTCTCCGATGCCGAAGCACGGTCGAAATGTCAATGCTATTGAAGAAGATTTGTATGTTGCTGATGTCAATGATCTGATGACTCCGTTGTTAACCATCAAGTTAAATCTGTTAAAGGCCGGGATTTTCCGGGATGCAAAGAAGATTGCTACTGTTGTTACTCTCTGCCGTTTGACTGTCCGTTACTGAAGAAAGGCATCCAAGGCCTAATGGAAAGTCAACAAATTCTGTTTGAAAAAGTTTCTGCTATTCCAACCCATACTGAAGATGTCTCAATTATCACCATTCACGCCAATCTTTCCAAGGCCGTCAGAAAGCCTGTTAAGATTACACCAGCTACAAAGTCTGTTCCTCTGAAGATAACAATGCCAGGGCATGTCCCCTACATTTCTGAAAAGTCAATACCATGGAATTACGGCGGTGACGTCTACTACCATGGTATTAAACAAGTTGAAGTAACCGAAGGAAGCTCGGATGAAGAAGAAGCCAACATTGGAAACATTGCAGGCACAAGCAAGATCACCCGAAGTGGGAGAATATTTTCTCCAGAGATTGCCCCCCCAAAAGCAATCTTTGGACCCCCATCTGCTGCCAAAGTTATTCCTGCACCAATAAAACTCTCCGCTAGAACCCCATTGATTGAAGAACCACTTATTCCCCCATTCTTGCTTGCCTCGATGATTCAATATCTTGGTTAATCCTCTCTTTATCCTACCTTGATTACCTGATATCTTGGTTAGGTGTCCCTTTTCCCTTGTCCTACCTCGATGATACAATATCATGGTTAGGCGTGATCCCTCTCCCTTTCCTTCCTTGGTGACATGATACCTCGTTTGAGCGTGTGCTACTTGAGTGAGTGGATACTTCTCAAGCTTTGTGTGTTTACTTTCCATTGCACGATTGCATGCTCCTTTAGGATTTCTCGATTCAATCTTAGGAAGCGAATTGAGATAAACCTCAAGTTTTAAACCATGCATGACAACTCTAGGCTTACTTTGCTAGTTTCCCTTAGACCTTTTTCTTTCTCTTTTGCATTTGCATTAAAACTAAAACTTATTTTTTTCTTTTCAACTTTAAAACACTTTAATAATACAAAAACCCCTTTTCAAGGTAAAAACACCAATCAATTCAAACTTCATTTTGCCGCTTGGCTTTTCTTTTAAAAGCCATTTTCAAGGTAAAAAACATACAACAAACCAAAACATGTGAGCCGAACTACGATGCTCTGACTTTCTCGTTATACAAGGAAGTACATAGGCACTAGGTTGTGGGGCCTAGGAGAGCAAAACTTTGTAAATATTCATTCTTTTCCCTGTATTTTCTTTCACATGCATTTATTCTCAGCAATAAGCATTAAACATAGATTTTTACACACCCTTAGATTAGAGAAAGCTTAAGTGGATCATATGGAGTACCACAAACGCGTGGGGTGCTAATACCTTCCCCTTGCGTAACCAACTTCCGTACTCTTTCTCTTGGTCGCAAGACCATCTTATCCACTTCTTTGTGGTTCTCTCGATATCTTCCCTTCCTTTAGGATAAATAGAGTTTGATGGCGACTTTGTGTTTTTTTCGCGGCGTGATAGCTGCCATATAGATAGAATCAAAAGGAACGCATCCAACAATTCTTGCAGTGAGTCTGACAAGTACAAAGAGATAAAAATGAATGAGAATCATTGTTAGAATCCAAACTGAGCTTTGAGTTTTTCCAATTCTTCAATCACTTGAGCCAACTAGGCACTTCTCCCCTTCAATTGGGCTTCAGCTGCTAGCTTTTTATCATCTTTCTTCTTGAGTTGAATCTTGAGCTCATCAATCTGCATTTACTGGCTTTGGACCTGCCTTTATGAACTTTCGGGATGTTCGCAAGCTTCTTGAGATTTGGATTCCTCTTCTCAAAGTTGCTTCTTCAAATCTTTGACTTCCTCTCTATGATTGACTTGCATTCTATCTTTGGACACCCAAATACTTTCAAGCTTATGTTGACTCTTTGCAAGATTGGCTTAAACCTTTCTCACAACTTCCATCTGAACTGGAATGCGAGAACTTTCAACTCTTGGCCTCTTCAATTGTTCAAGAAAACCATGCTCTTCCAACACTTTGCCTTTCAGCTTAGCTTCATGCAACATTCTCTTTTTCTCTTGGGCATCAAAAGAAAGTTCCATACCTTGTTCCTGCTTTTCCAATTCTTACTTGAGACTATTAGCTTTAGCCTGCTAATAAAGCTCTATTATGACAAACTTGGATACACCTGGAACAAGCTATTGACTAGATGATTCATGAGAAAATGACTGATTGGTTGCGGCATATGGTGCTAACTAACCAATAGTTGGAGGATCAAAAGTAGGTTGCGAATACAACATCGCTTTCTTCTTGAAAGGAAACAACATAACCTTCACTTGATTCTTGACCCACTGCACAAATGGATCAAGGTATAAGTATCCTCTCTAACCAAAGAAAGTTGTCCCTTTCCAATGAACATGACTCCAGACCCTTCTCATTCTTTCCTGCAAGATAGAATTTTCACCTTTTCTGAAATAAACGGTTTCTTCCACTTCACGATCAATAGGCTTATCAGTCATAACATACCCTAGCTGACGTTGTGCTAGGACATGATTATAATTGATCCATCCCTTAGTCCCCGTGAACGGAATGTTGGGAAATCCTCCACAACTTGTGATGATTTCTCTTACCCCCCTTATGTTGTTCTAGACGTCATCATAAAAAGTAATAGCCATAATCCTTCGCGATCAAAAGAGAGTATCTACGGAGTCAACAAATGGTCCTCTTGTAGGAATATGCAGCATAAACCATTTGTAAAGAAGAGGAATGCAACAAAAAAAACTCCCTTTCTTGCCATGTCGGGAATGAATGGCATAGTAAGTGTCGACGAGAATCGTCGACACTGGGTTTCCATTCATGAAAATACAAATTGTTGAGAAGTATACAAAACTCTCCACATCGGGCAAGATGACAATACCGTAAATCATGGAGACCAAAAGTGTGTTGAACGCGACCCAATCTCCATTTCTTACAAAATCTTTAGGCTTTGGTTATCATAAACTCCATATGAAGACTGGATGTGTTGCTATTTTCTGTCCAATTACTTTTTACATTGCTAAGGTTCAAATAAAGAGTCTTAGCGATAGCCGCATAATCTGGAACCTCAGGTACACAAATGAAAGGAATGCAACTTGTGATTTTGACATCCAGGATATAAGCATATTTCTCAAGCGTGGGTACTAGATGATAGTCCTAGAAAGTGAAACAACGCAGCTGCGAATCATAAAATTGCAACAGCGACACCATAGCCCACTTCTCATACCCATCATTCAGTAGTGGCAACAAATTCCCATAACGATCTCTGAAAATCTTCTCATTTGGACCTGTCAGAAGAACCCTCACTTCTCTCAGCAAAGCCAGAGAATAGCCATGAAAATGGAAACAAGAGGTCTTCCTAAGCAACTCTTTGCCTATACCTATATCGTTATCCATCCCTGATGAAAATGACAATCTCGAATTAACCTGGAAATTATATGCATATGTAGATTAACTCTTTTTCCAATACATTATTTTATACATTTCTTTTGAAAACATAAATATGCTATGATGCAAATGTAATAATCATGGAATCAAGGTATCCATGATATTGGCTGTTGTGCTGTGTTGTCTCTAAACACACCACGAATACCAGAATCAATGGTCCAGAACATAACCATAGAACCATAGAACCATAGAACTATAGAACCGCATGGTCACCAATAGAACATAATCACCATGTGTACCTGTTAAGATATTTCTGCCCCACTTACAGGTCAAGACTAGGTCAAGGTAATGTCAATGGTAACTCAAAATCTCAGGTTCGCTTGAGAATACTATCATTGTACACCTACGTGATAATGATAGAACCTCATTAAAACCTCATCTGAGCATGGACGACACAACCACATAGGGAGATCTACATCCCCTACATGTCATGCTTCACTCTATTCCTAGTGTTCCTATTGTTTGTTATTTGACTTGGGTATTGGGCCTTTTACCTCAATAGTAACATCCCACCCAACCTGAAAAACTAGCAAATCCAGCACATCAACAGTATATGGAAAGCAGTAAAATGATATGCAAACATATGCGCGAAAGCATGTAAATAAATCAACAATAAAGCAATAACACACAAAACACCCAAAGACAAGAAAACAAACGAAAGCTAGGACTGAATTGCATAGGATGGACCAACAATTGGTCAACCTATCTCCAGTAGAGTCGACAGATGTCGCACCGCGAAAAAAACATAGAGTCGCCACCGAACTCTATTTATCCCGAAGGAATGGAAGATATCAAGAGAAACCCAAAGAAATGGATAATATGGTCTTGCGACCAAGAGAAAGGGTACAAAAGTCAGTTATGCAAGGGGAAGGTATTATCACCCCACGCGTCTGTGGTACTCCACATGATCCACTTAAGCTTTCTCTAATCTAAGTGTGTGTAAAAATCTATGTCTAATGCTTACTGCCGAGAAGAAATGCATGCAAAAGAAAATACGAGGAAAAGAAGGAATATTTACAAAGTTTTGCTTGCCTAGGCCCCGCAACCTAGGGCCTACGTAATCCCTCGTGCAATGGGAAAGTCAAAGCATCGTAGTTCGACTCACATGTTTTGGTTTGTTGTATGTTTTTTACCTTGAAAAAGGGTTTTAAAAGAAAATCCAAGCGGGAAAATGAAGTTTGAATTGATTGGTGTTTTTTACCTTGAAAAAGGGTTTTTGTATTATTAGAGTGTTTTGGAGTTGAAAAGAAAAAAAAGAAGTTTTAGTTTTAATGCAAAGGCAAAAGAGAATGAAAAAGGTCTAAGGGAAACTAGCAAAGTAAGCCTTGAGTTGTCATGCGTGGTTTGTAACTTAAGGTCTATCTCAATTCGCTTCCTAAGATTGAATCGAGAAATCCTATAATCATGCAACGGAAAGTAACTACATAAAGCTTGAGGAGTATCCACTCACTCAAGTAGCACACGCCTAAACGAGGTATCATACCACCAAGGAAGGAAAGGGAGAGGGATCACGCCTAACCATGATATTGTATCATCGAGGTAGGACAAGGTAGAAGGGACACCTAACCAAGATATCAGGTAATCAAGGTAGGATAAAGAGAGGCTTAACCAAGATATTGAATCACTGTCTTCAAAGAATTAAAATTCTCGGAGATCTTCTTCACAAAATTAGCTTCTAATCCAAACAAGAGAAATGATAAGAAAATCAGAACGGTCTCAATGCTCGAAGAATAAAATGAAAACACTAAATAAGATGAAAGTTATGAATCTCTGAACACCCGAGAAATAAATAACCAGTCATTAAATTCAAATATCGTTTCAGGGAAATCAAATTCTTCTGAGACTTTCTTCACAGAATTAGCTTTCGGTCTGAACAAATGAAATGAAGAAAATACCAAGACGGTTCAAATTCCTGAGGAACCATTTCAAAATAGTATCTCGACTATAAGTTGCGAATTTCTTAAGCTCAAACCAGTGAAAATGGTGTTTCTCGTTTGCACCGTCTCAAATTCACTGAAACACCCGATTCTTCCGCAATTCTGAGTGTGTTGACATACTCGAGAGCTTGACATGATGAGGGTTTGATTGATTATTGATTTGATAACTTGAAAAACATGAGTAACACATTTAAACCTTGAAAAACCAGAGTTTTTGCCTTATTATGTTGCCCGATGAAACAATCTTTTTCTGTGTAACTTCCGAAAGGAAATGCCTTGATCCCATGGCCATTTATGGATTAATGATGCATGTGATGCTAGATGAACTAATAAGAAGTATGTACACGAAGGATGCAATATGCATAATCCAGACAATCCTTATAAAGGGGTAGGATAAATTTGGGGTATGACAGCTGCCCCTATTTAATCATCTTAAACCTGAAAGTGAGATTAGCGCTAACCTTTCGAATGTTCAAGGTAGAAGATGATTAAATATCAATGCCGAAAATTTGTTCTGAAAGGATAGTGTAAGCGGATTATTTATTTTTATGATGTTTGCTGGGGGAAGAAATATTTCTGTTTTTCTGCTGAAAAAGGTTTACAGATGATTTTTGAGTAGTGATTACTCGTAACGTGGTAACGATGCCAATATGAGGTTCTCAAAAGGGATGTTTATTATGTGGCGTGGAGATTGACAGAATAGGTATGAAAAGACAACGAATAAGATCTATGTACGACTTGTGATCTTAAGGAGAAAGAGACCTACAGGCGAACTGCTTGGGGAACAAGGCCTACAGACGACCTGCGAGGAGAGCAAGGTCTACAGACAATCTATAATCCTAAGAGGTGAGACCTATGGGTGATCTACAAGAGAGCGAGATCTATGGACGACCTAAAATCCTAAAGAGACTAGACTTATGGGCGATCTGCTGGGGAAATCCAAATATACGAGCAATCTAAAATCATAAAGAAGCGAGACCTACAACGCGATCTGCTAGGGGAACTAGGCCTACAGACGACCTATAAGGAAAGCTAGATCTACGGGCGATCTAAAATCCTAAGGAAATGATACCTATGGGTGATCTGTTGGGGAAATCCAGATCTACGGGCGATCTGAAATCCTAAAGAAGCGAGACCTACGAGCGATCTACTAGGGGAACTAGGCCTATAGACGACCTATAAGGAAAGCTAGATATACACGTGATCTAAAATCCTAGGGTAAGATCTACCTACCAGAAAATTAGGCCTACGGGCGGCCTATACGAAAGGC
This sequence comes from Vicia faba, assembly GCA_948472305.1. NCBI lineage: Eukaryota > Viridiplantae > Streptophyta > Magnoliopsida > Fabales > Fabaceae > Vicia > Vicia faba. The sequence continues at coordinate 50,858,290 of OX451739.1, read as the reverse complement.
TAGATCTCGGGAGATCTACGATCCTAAGAAGCAAGACCTATGGACAATCTACAAGCCTAAGGTAAGACCTATGAATGATCTACCAGAAAACTAGGCCTACGAGCGACCAACGAGGAAATCTATATCTACGGACGATCTATAATTCTATGAAGGTGAGAACATCAATTACGACACGATGACTGAAGGGGAATGACCAAGTGTACTTGTTTTACTCGAATTCGAGGGAAATATAAACATAAGCGAATGTTTGAAAAACTAACACAAATGAGTGTTTGGACAACTGACACAGACGAGTGTTTAGAAAACTGACACGAACGAGTATTTGGAAAGCTAACACCGACGAGTGTTTAGAAAACTGACACAAATGAGTGTTTAGACCTGACACAAACGAGTATTTAGAGCTAACACAAACAAGTGTTTAGAAGACTGACACAAATGAGTGTTTATAAAACTGACACAGACGAGTGTTTAGAAGGCTGACACAGACGAGTGATTTTTTTTTCTGATTTTATCATAAAATAAAAATGGTTTTGAAAAATAAATCTAAAACAATTAAATAAATAAAGCTAAAAAGAATAAAAAGAAAAATGTGCTGGGCCTGATATACAAAGTAAATGGGGGTGCACGTTTGGAATTTGTTAGGCCCATAAAGGAGAGGCCCAGGATGCTGCGCCTGATCCTGTGGATCTGATTCCTAAGGGTTCATCATGAGGGGGCGCTCCAGGAACGCAGGATCTGGATTCGTTACGATCTACTGGCTGGGATCTGGAGGTACACGGTAAGCACGCTGGACTTCAAGATACATGATCTACAAGAATCAAATAATATGAAAACAAAATGTAGGAGGCATGGGTCAAACCCCTGCCCTTGCATACGAACGCCTTATCATACCCTACATCTACCATTGGGCCATTCGAAACAACTATTAGTATAATAACACAATAATAATATAATGAGGAATCAATAATATTCACAAATTTTTCAAACGCGTGCGCCAGTATTCAAATGGACCAATGGTAAAAAGACACACTTATCATTGGAGTCAACTTTCTGGTTGTCTTCTTCGGTGGTTCAAAATCGAATCTGCAAAAATACGTAGAATCAAAGCCCCAAATTCAGGCTACCCCCCTATTTCGCATGCTACGAATTCAACCATGGCATTGGCTTGACCTGAAATGGCCTGTATCACCCAGCTCGATGCTTGGCTGTTTTGAAACCCTAAGAATGGAAACCTGCATTCTAAGCCTCTATCTTTTCATGTAGCATGTTAGAATGATTCAAAATGATTATATGAACATGAATACATGCATTAGATTCATTTAAATTGCGTGTATTAAGAGATTCAAATATGAAAATTTTACCAAAAGGAGGTGACCCGGTTGGCCGGTTTCAGGCTGCTTCAATCGTGGATCAAGGTTGATATGGCTTCCTGGGACCTTCAAGAGATGGATTGGACACTTGGTTTGGTCTACAAACGGCTGGATCACGAAATATAGATTTTCAATATTCCTTGAAAATTTGAAAATTCTCTAGGGTTCGTTTTAGGCTGGCTGCGCATGTCCTTTTGAGATGTAAGGCTTGTGTACAGCCAAGATCGAAAAAATCTTATGCATTAATCATATAATATTTGTTTTGGAACAATATGAAATCTTTCCAAAATTGGCCATTCTTGCACAAATGAGCTCCATGCATTTTTTTCCAGCCCGTCCTGAGTTGTTTGGTCCTTAATCTTGATGGAAACGAAAACTTGCATGCCTTGCATCATACTGTGTATTTTATTTTGATTTAAATGATATTTAAATGAATAAAATTCAAATAAAAAAAATCACAATGGTGCATGAGTAAGTTTAGGGGTCCTTGAGTAAATCATAAACATGCTTGAATCCCAAAAAATAGGTCCATGAACTTAAAAATGCATTTTTGCTCAAAGTTGGCTTCTTGCATTTCCCCCAATTTTCCCTGGTCATAACTTGCTCAATTTTCATCTTTTTAAGATTATATTTGACTTTTTTGAAATCTCAAGATGTCCTCTACAATCTCTATGTTTACTATTTTTGCATTTGGAGAATTTATCTTGATGTAACTTGCCTTGACAAAAAGTGCCTTTTTGTTGTCTTTCAAAAAGACCTATAATGTATTGGCTCATATCTTTCCAATTATGCATTTTTTGAACTTGAGGACAAAAGAAAATTTGTAGGGAATGGAATTTTATTCACAACGAGCTTTGGTTGGGGCAAAACGGATGATGTATGTGAAAGTTATGCCTGGTCAAAGTTCAGTTGACTTTCTCTAGGAAACCCTAATTTAGCAATTTTTGATTCTTGATGATCTAAAAGCATTCCTTGAGGAATCATGATCAAACCTTGATCAAATGATGGATATAAATTAAAAATGTTGATGTTAACCAAATTTTTTGAAGTTTGACTGCATATTGACCACAATTGACTTTTGACCTAATACAGTTGATTTTTAATCATATGAGGAATTGACTGAGCAAACTTGTGATGCAAGGCATGAAACTTGGCATGAACACTCTTGAGGACATATTAGGGAACATGGAAATAATTTGAAGCCTTTGAAACCTAAAATTCTTTGTGAAAATTGAAACCCTAGTTAGAAATCCATTGCTTATGAGAGGCATTTGTCTGGTCCATTCTTGGTCAACCTTAAGCATTTCAGGATCTCTAGGAGTGTGTCTTGAATAAAATGAGAAGGCAAATTTTGGGGTACAACAACTTCCCCTGTTTAATCTTCTTAAACTCGGGGATTTAGATTGGCTTGTCTGCCTTTCACGATCTGAAGGTAGAAGATGATTGAATACCAGAGTGTCCAGAAATTTGCGCTCGCCGGTGCACGGAGTAACGTTGTCAGTTGATTGTATGCTTGAAGGAGCTTAAAAGATGCCATTCGGAGAGATAACTGAGGTTTATAGGAGATGGGCTTATAGATGTCATCCAAAGTAAATGTTGACTTCAAATTGGAAGAAGCACCAGAATAAACTTACGGTTGGTTTAATCTGAGCCAGAAAATATACATATTCGTCTTTGACTGGAGAAGTATCAGAATAGACCTATGGTTGGTTCTATTTGAGCCGGAAAATGTATTTGAATAGAATAAATATCAAAATAAATCATTGATCGATTTAATCTGATCCAAAAAAGGTCTATTGGGAGAAGTATCAGAATAAATCATTGGTCGATTTAATCTGAGCCAGTGACTATTTATGAATGTCTTCAACTGGAAGAAGTACCAGAATAAATCATTGGTCAATTTAATATGATCTAAAAGAGGTCTCTGTTATCTTTAACCGAAGGAAGTATCAAAATAAATCATTGGTCGATTAATCTGGACCAGAAAATGTCTTTTGACTGGAAGAAGTATCAGAATAAATCATTGGTCGATTTAATCTGAGCCAGCATTATATGTGACCGTCTTCAAATGGAAGGAGTATCAGAATAAATCATTGATCGATTTAATCTAAGCCATAAGAGGTATCTGTATCTTTAACCGAAGGAAGTATCAGAATGAATCATTGGTCAATTTAATCTGAGCCAGAAAAAGTCTTTTGACTGGAAGAAGTATCAAAAATAAACCATTGGTCGATTTAATCTGAGCCAGAAATCACCTGCCACCGTCTTCAACTGGAAGGAGTATCAGAATAAATCATTGATTGATTTAATCTAAGGCAGAAGAGGTCTCAGTTATCTTTAACCGAAGGAGGTATCAGAATAAATCATTGGTCGATTTACACTGAGCCGAAAAAAGGTATGCTAGAAGAAGTATCAGAATAAATAATTGGTTGATTTAATTTGAGCCAACATATATTTAAGTATGTTTTTTATCTGGAAGTAGTATCAGAACAAATCCTTGGTTGATTCAATCTGATCCAGAAAATGTCTTCAACTGGAATAAGTATCAGAATAGATCTACACCTGATCTAAGCTGAGCCAGAAGAATGTTTGCTGGAAGAAGTATCAGAATAAAACCTTTGGTTGATTTATTCTGAGCCAGAAGATGTTGTCTCTGATAAGACTGCTTGGTCCTACCAGTAATTGATGATGTTGGTCTTGTTGATTGCTCTTTTCCTGAAACGATAAAGAGTTAGATGTATGCAATGTCATGACGTATGAAACGCATTGTGAAATGATGTTCTCAAAATAAATGAGATTGTGTTGTATGTGTTTTGTATGCATATGATATGATGCTTGTAAATGATGTATGAATGTGATATACGAGCATATCAATTGATCTTTGTAGTTTCATTGAACTGGGGAAAATAAATGCCTGACTGCTATTGGAGATGAAGAATGATATTCCTCACTATCTGTTGAAGTTAAATTTGCCGAGGATTCCTGCTTTCTGTCTGAGGATATTCTGCTGGAGATTTTGGTTTCAGTTTGAGAGATAAAACTCCGCTGGGGATGGATTTCGGTAGCTAGAGAAATACTCTAACTGGGGGAAGAAATTTCATAAATTGCTTGGGGATTTTATGAAGCCCTGTTGGGGAATCCAAAAAATTTATAAACCATGCTGGGAAATTCTCCAAGATGCTAGGGATATGTTTGAACCTCTTGATCTGTTTAAGAAATGCCGGAATGTTTGAAATCATTAGGCTATATGTTAAAGATATGACAGTGACCCGCGGGAAGATGCCCTGTTTCTGAACCTACTGAGGAATGTACCCTTACGGATGCTGAATTTTGTGAAGATAGTTCCCCAAGGGTGGTTACTCTGTGGGAATTTACAAATGGCTTTTCGACATTGTCCCACTCTTAGAGCCCTTAGTAAATGTCTTTATGTTTTTATGCATATATTTGTAAATTGTAATCATATTTAAATGCATATGTTCATTTAAGATAATCACTGGACGTTTTTGCAAACAAAACAGAAAATAAAAACAAATAGTTTTGAACTTTAAAAGAGGAACTTTGTATTGATTTGAGAAAGTCTGCCTATAACAGGCGTCTTTGTACAAGGAGACATACATCCTAATAAGAGAAATGTCGTCGTAAAAAAATGATAAATATACAAAGTGGTACACAAAGAGAAAACAACTATGTGAAATAATCCCATTAGGTTCCCATTCTGTTATTGCCTTTATATCTTTGAGCGTCTCATCACTTTTCTGCTTGGCAGAAGCTGCCTGGATTGATTCGTACCATTCGAACTTGACACTTGATAACTAAGTTTGGCTATAAGGTGATCCAACAGGACATAGTCATATGCTTTTAATCCCTAATTTTTTCCTGGACCACCCTTTCAGGTTTTCAATCCACCGGGATACTCTTTTTTCCCTAAGCCGCCTTTTCAGGTTTTCGACTTGCCAGGTGTACAGATTTTTCCACATATATATCCCTAATTTTTTCTATAACCCTTTTGGTTCGCTGAGATTCCCTTATTTATGCCTAGGCCAGTCAACCTAGCGAGTCTCTTTTCAAGCGTAGTATCTTTTAACTATATCCGCGTTTACAGGGTGTGGAAGATCGTCATCGTCCATGGTGGTTAATATCATAGCTCCACCAAAAAATATGCTCTTAATTACAAATGGTCCTACATATTTAGGAGTCCACTTGCCCCTGGGATCACCTTGTGGCAGGATGATGCGCTTGATTTCTAGGTCACCAACCTGATATACCTGACGTCTGACCTTCTTGTTAAAATCTTGGATCATACGTTTCTGGTACATCTGACCATGACAAACAACCGCGAGCCTCTTCTCGTCAATCAGGTTCAATTGGTCAAGTCGAGTCTGAACCTATTCGTCTTTGTTTACACCTGCATCCTTCATGATTCTTAAGGAAAGGATCTGAACTTCGACGAGTTTTGTACCACAAAATTTCCCCTCTCATTTCTCAAGTAATCTCTCACAAGATCTCCTTTGATTCAAAATTGCACAAGGGTTGATCAGCTCAAGACACCTCCTCAAGCACTGATAACTGAAAATTAGGGTTTGAGATTGCACAAGGACAAATGGACTTTTAATGCCCCATATGACTTTCATGGATCATTTTGGACTCTCAAGATTGCTCATGTCAAGTTTCAAGTCTTGGATCACACTTTTGCTCAGTCAATTGATCAGTTGACTTAAAATCAACTGTATTGGGAAAAAAGTCAACTGTGGTCAATTTACAATCAAACTTCATAATTTTTGATCCATATAAACATCATGAACTCTTATATGTCATTTTATCAAGTTTGGATCACAATTCCTCAAGAAATTTGATCAGATCATCAAAAGGGAAAAATGGTCAAAATTAGGGTTTTGATTGAGGAAGTGCAATTTCTGATTTTTGACCTAGCAAATGACTCATTGGTTTAAGACATGATCTCAAGGACTCAAATGATTCATTTTGACCTAATGGCATGACTCAAAATATCTCTCAAGATTGATTGATTGACAAATGAATTTCAGTCAACTGATGAAAAGTCATCTGTACACTGAAAAGTCAAACTTTGACTTTTTGGTCAAAATCAAGTATCAAAGATCACAATTCATCAAGATATGTCAAAATATGAAACTTGTTCATCAAGAAATCAAAAATTCAAGATTTCATTTTGAAAAGTCAAAATTTCTAAACTTAGAAATTTTTCTAAGTGTTGGAAATTCACATTTTTTTCCATAACTTTGAGCCAAATTCCCACCATGATGCAAGATGATTCAAAGGAAACTTCCAACATGAAAGTTGTATATCTCAATGAGATATAAAACATTGTATAACACAACTTTTTCTAGAAATGCATGGATTTCAAGTTATGATTTTAAGAAGACATGTTCATGAAACTTGAAAAACTTAGTGAAAATTTTCCCTAGTTTAGGCAGGATTTTTACTTAACTTCATGGAGATTTTTCACACAGTTCCAAGATGAATCTTCAAAAACATCCAACATAGAGGTTGTCAAGGATTTTACAAGATTTAAAAAATTTCCAAGAACTCATTGAGATCATACTTGAGCAAGGAGAATTGAAGGCAAGAAGTTAGGGTTTCATTCTTGAACTACAAGCCATTTCTTGATGAACACATGAACCAAATTCATGCTAGGATGCATAATCTCTGCTTTGTAGGTCTCAAACTTGTTTGTCACTCCATAATTAGTGGTTTACACAACTCTTTAGGCCCTTATCCACTTGGTTTAAGCTTTTTCTAAAATGATTTCCATTTATGGCACAAAGTTGCCATTTCCATTTTGATAAAACATCACTTTTGCAATTGTCAACTTCTTGATCCTTGCACTTGTTCTTTCTGCACACACAACCCCTATAAACCAAAATCAATATGTCTAAGGCCTCTATCAACTCAAATCATGCTTGTACAACACTTTGAGATTTGTCTTCTCACTTTTCTTAAAAAGCAAGCTATAGAGCCAAAAGCCTAGGACTCAGAAATCTTGAGTGCATTTGATCTCCAACCTTTTCCATACATATGTACAAGTCTATTGCAAGACAAGGCACGAGCTTAAGCATCCTCAAACTCTCCCAAGCACCCTTGCTGCACAGAACTGCCCAAACTTGACAGTTTTGAGCCAAAACTCCCCATCTCCATTTCCACTCATGCGTTTTGTTTCTTAATCATCTAAACACCTTACATACATCATAAACAAGTGATCCAAGTCCCTGTTTCAAGACTGTAACCCCTCCATCATTGTCCACCATTTTCAAAATTGAAGCTTGTAACTTGACTTGAGTTGAGAGTTCCAGCCATCCTCAAAGCAAAGTAAGAGTTGGAATACATTCAAGGAGGTCCAGGCAAGCTACAAAAATCATCAGGCCATCTCAAAGGTTGCTCAAACTCCATACATGACTCCAGCTGCAAGAGGTAAATTTTCAAACTTCTATCTCTTCATACAAGCATCATTTGATTTTGATTTGTGAAGATAAAATATAGATATCATTGCCCTGAAACTATACATATCCATAGATTTCATTTATATTGCTTGAGTAGTGAGAATTTAAAGTTTGAACTTTCTGAAAAAGTTAGGTCAGAATTTGGTACCATTTAAAATTCATGCTCATCTTTGATTTATAGTTTTAGTAATTTACATTTCTGGAATCATTGTGGAATTTGGAACAAGTTCGATGTTTACATTTTTGGAAATGGATGATAAATGGTGAAGTTACAGATATTCAGGATGAAGGTTGAAGATGAAGTCATATCAGGACATGACTTGTGTTATGTATTTATTGTTTTGTTTATGTTACCGGATGTACAACCACCCCAGTGGCAAAGGTAGCGTGCGTGCATGCTGAGGGTCAGGGATTCAAGTCCCAGCGCTACCTTTTGTTCATTTTTTCATATTTTTCTTCCTTTTTTGTTCCATCAAGCAACGCTTGGGCCTCAATTAGTGGGCCTTACCATTTTTTCTGCCCCATACCCTTTTGCTCACTTTCACACACCTAACCAATTATATTTTTTCTTTTATCATTTTAATTAATTTTATTTCCTTTTTATTATTTTATTTTTCTTTATTATATTTTTATTACTATTATTATTATTATTATTATTATTATTATTATTATTATTATTATTATTATTTTTATTAATAAAAAATCCAAAAATATTTTTATTAATTATTTTCATATTTATGTGTTTATTTTCTTTATAAAACAAAAAGGATAAAAACATTTTCTTAATAAATTAATTTCTTTTTCTTAGTAAATTAATATTTAGATTTAGGTTTAATTATTATTTTTCTTTTTTATTTAAAATTAACTTAGAACTTAGGTTTCTTTTAATTAATTAATTTCCATATTATTTTTATTAACTTAAAACCCTCCATATAAAAAACCCAAAAAAATGTTTTAACTTAATTTCTTTATTAATTAGTTTAGGTTTAATTTTGTTTAATTTAATTAATCATTTTCTTTAATTAGGTCAAGACTAGGCCCTTTCATTAAAACCCTTAACAAAAATCAAACAACAAAATCATTTCTTTTCCATTTATTTCCTTGCATTATTTTCTTCTCAATTCTTGTACATATTCAATATGATTGTAATAGATAATTAGGTTTAATTTTCTTGCAATCCCCATTTATAAATTTGTACACCCCTCCCCTAATGATGTAATAGCGTAGTAATTTTACTTTCCATAATTTATCGCTTTAATATAAATGTTAGTAATTAGAGTTTGTATGGCAAGACTAAAACCAACAAGTAGCAAACCCTAATTCAAGATAAACAATGCATGTAAATCAAGCACACTTGCACACTTACACCCTTAGGGTAATTCCACTTTGTTTCCTTACAAAAATGGTCATGTTATGCATGTGAGGTATCTTAGCAAAAGTAATCCAAAATACAAGATCATAGTCCCTCGATGATTCTATAAATATTTCCTTTCAAAATGATCTTAGTCCCTCAAAGAAAAATGCTAAGATATCTCACAACATTGCTATCATGACTATACGATGACCCACACCCGTCCCTTTATATCCAAAGATAAGGCTTCTTACCAAATCAATGGTAAGATAGCAATATCAAAGGAAAGGAAGAAATGAACAAAGACTTTTGAGTAGGTAGATTGTTCCTAGTTGCTTTCTCATTTTAAAATCAAACATCCTTGCTTATTTTCAAAAACAAACACCAAATACTTTCAAAAACACTTTCAAAACATTTTCCAAACATGAAATATTTTCAAAAGCCCAACACTTTGTATACGTTCTTACGAACAAGAACTATTACAAAGTTTTCCTAAATGAAGGCGCCTTTCCAAAATACTTTCAAAAACCACCACAAGCACACTTTTCAAACAAAAGCAAGTGATCTAGAAAGCAAATAAGAGCCCATAGATAACTATGGATGAAAAGGGTGATAACACCTTCCCTTTTGATAATCTACCCCCGAACTCAAGAAATAATCTCAAAGGTCTTTCCTGTTCTTTTCAGCCTTTCCTTTTGGATAAAAGAAAAGTCGATGGCGACTCTTGCTAACCGCAACATTTGCAATCAAACGCAAAACATCCCAAGTTAGTTCTCCCACTGTATCACAAAAATGGCGACTCTGCTGGGGAGGATCTTAAAAGTGGGGTTACCTTAGGGCTAGATCACCTTTATTTGCTTTCATTGTTTGACTTGATTGCTTTACATTTTTGGTTCCTTGTTTGGGCTTGTTTTAAATCCTCTACCCGAATTTGGGATCCCTCATAGGTAAGTAGCAATAAGTTGTGGAAACTGTGCGGGGTATACCGACATGGTCTAAGAAATAGCTACGTTATTGTGACACATTTGTGGGTACCAGTAGCCCTTGAGTAGTCAAGGAGAATACGGGGCCGCTATGCGGTGTCATGAAGCACTAACTGACTTTAGAACCTTTACTTGACCAACTTGGCCATTAGAACATAGTGAGATAACCGGCTTTGGTGCACTCCGAAGTTGGTTGATACTCGATACTACACTCATTGAGATTTGACTTCTCGGGATATTTCGGTCGCCGTGAAAGAGGCTTGTGCTGAAATAATGCCCGGTAAGACATATCAGTGATATTGAGATCCTTTAGAACCCAATTACTATTTCTAGGACAAGTTTGAGCCAACTAAACTTCAAGAGGGTACTTACCTATGAGACTCCATGCAAGACTAAACCTAAGGACTTGTTTTCCTTGTTTGTATATACTTACTTGTACATAACATCATAACATCATACTCATTCTCACTAACCATTTAAAGGATTATTGGGATTTATCTTTGTTCTGTTTTGTAGAACATGGCTTCTATCCGCAGGAACACTATCCAATTCAATCTCGTAAGGATTCCTCCTCAACTCAAAGAGTTAGCATCAAGGGTCCATGAGAATTCTTCATTCACCGAAAGACATAGTCGCCTCCTAAACTTGGTTACCTCCAAAACTGATGAAGATATGGTGTAGATGCTTTTCCAATTCTTTGATCCTCTACACCATTTCTTCAATTTTCCCGATTATCAGCTTGTGCCAACTCTAGAAGAATTCTCTAAACTCTTGAGGATTACCATTCTCAATCAACTACCCTTCAACGGTACAGAAAGAGATCCAAAACCTGAAGAGATTGCCCAAACACTACACTTGCAACAATCTGATATCACGACTAATTGGGAAACAAGGAGTGGTGTCAAAGGTTTCTTAGCCAAGTTCTTGTTTGAGAAAGCTTAAGATTGTTGGAACTCTTTTGACCTACAAGCTTTTAAAGAAATCTTGGCCCTTCTCATCTATGGGATGGTTTTGTTTCCAAACTCTGACCAATTCATAGATGTAAACATTGTCAAAGTCTTCATATCTTGCAATCCAGTGCCTACTTTGTTGGGAGATATCCTACATTCTTTTCACTCTCGCACTATGAGGAAGAGAGGGATCCTAATGTGTTGCACTCCTCTCTTTGAAAGATGGTTTATTTCGCATCTTCCCCGGTCTGTGTTGAAGAACGAACAAGGTTTGAGGTGGGCCCATAGGCTGATGACGCTCAGATATTCAGATGTTCATTGGTGTTCTTGATCCTTAGAGAATGTTACTATCGTTGACCGTTATGGAGAATTCCCTAATGTCCCTTTGCTTGGAATTATGGGAGGTATCACTTACAACCCCTGCTTAGCTTTACGACAGTTTGGTTATGCCCGAAGGGATGGTACTCATGAGATGCTCATCCAAGGAGTGGTATTTGACTACGAGAGCGACGATTAAAGCTACCATCATAGGTTTATACGAGCCTGGAGGATGGTAGTCAAAGTGGATAGTAAGACGCTGGGACACAAGAATTCCATTCCCCTTGAGCCTTACCTTAGGTAGGTACGAGCTCGTGCTCAGAAACTTATGATGCCTTATCCCTCCATCTTACCAGTTATCTTGGAACCTGTGGTTGAAGGAGATGTCCAGTACACTGTCCTCCATCCAGACATGCCTAGCTCTCTTGGAGACTTACAAAAGGGTTGGATTCAGCTAAAGGAAGAAAGAGATACTTTCGAAGCTCAATTCTACGCTAGTGAGAAGAGGGTCTTGGAGCTTACACAACAATTATATGAAGAGAAAAGTGTGAACGCCTACCTTGCACCGAAGTGGGTGCGTTCGGTCTTTTTATCTTAGAAAGTTATTTTGTAAGCCCAAGAGGCATGTTGTAATCTTTTTGAACTAATTAATGAAAATTGGCGTTTGTTCATTATTTTGTCTACAAAAATTTAAATTTCATAAATCCTTGAAGTCATTTGCATATACATCTTCCATGCATCATAACATGACAGGTTTTCACACAACAGGTTTCCTTATCTTTCTGCTGTTTATTTCAGCAAGATGGATCTAGAGAAAAATGTGAAGGACCTTCAGACACAAAACTCTCAATTCCAAGAGACTTTACTGGCCCTAGCCAAGGGGCAACAAGATATGATGGCATTGCTGGAAGCCAAGAAGAAACCCAAGAGAAAAGCCCTGGTCAACATGGGTAGAAGGTTCAAAGAGTCAGTCTGTCAGATCCTGGTAGTAGAAGACTCATCTAAAGAAGATGAGAATCAGATTGGAGAAGTTATAAGTACACAGGCTGGGTGAATCAATGATCAAGCGTCTGATGATGATTATTTTGACGAGCAGTATCCCCCCCGCTGATGTCAAGTACAAGCAGTTAGAAGTCAGATTGAAGGCTGTCGAGATTCAAGTCGTCCCTAATTTAGCTTTTGATGATTTTGGTTTGATCTCTAGGGTTGTTATTCCCCACAAATTTAAAATACCAGTCTTTACAAAGTACGATGGGGTTTCTTGTCCAAAACTCCACCTGAAATCTTATGTGCGCAAGATACAGCCGCACACTGCTGATAAGAAACTCTGGGTTCACTTTTTTCAAGAAACCTTGGCCGGAATGCAACTTGAGTGGTTTTACCAATTGGATGGTTCCCGTATCAATACCTGGGAAGACTTAGCTACCGCTTTCTACCACCAATACCAGTATGATACCGACTTGGCACCGACAAGAGTTCAGTTGCAAGATATGACAATGGGGAAGAATGAAGGATTTAAAGAATACGCACAAAAATGGAGAGACCTTGCCAGTAGGGTCCAACCACCTTTGACTGATAGGGAGCACATTGACATGTTTATGGGCACCTTATCTGGTCCATTCTTTAACTTGTTGGTTGGCTGTTCTTCTTCCAGTTTCACCGAGCTGATCTTAACCGGTGAAAGGGTTGAAAGCGGCATCAAAAGTGGGAAGATTTCCATGGCATCTGCCTCCACTTCCAATCGTGCAAAGAAAACTTTTGCCGCAAAGAAAGAAATCAATGTTGTGTACGGCGCAAGGCCCCGTACTAAGAAGGATGACTGCCAGTCTGTTAACGCTATCTGAATCTCCAATTCAACTCCTGCTTAAAGACCATATACTAATCATCAAAGATTTGAAACTCCGAGAAGAAAATTCACGAGGATAGGCATGTCATTGTCGCAAGCCTTACAACATTTGCTAAAGGCTAATTTGGTGACATTGCGCGATCCTCATGCCAATCCAGATACCTCTTCACCAAAGCATAATTCAAACGCCAAATGTGCATACCATTCAAGTAGCCCTGGGCATGAGACTGACCAAGTTGGGCCTTGAAGAACAAAATTCAGGACTTGATCGATAACGACTATTGAATTTGATCCTCCTCCAACTCCGAATGTAATCATCGCGCCTATGCCAAATCATGGAAAGGGTGTTAATGTTATTGAAGATACAATTTGTGTTGCCTTTGTCGAAGACTTGACTACTCCATTGAACATCATCAAAAAGAATCTGTTGAAAGCCGGGATTTTCCCTGGCTGTGTGATGGATTATGTTTGCTGTGCCAAACAACTCAATGGATGCGAAGGGCTGAAGGAAGGCATTCAACGCCTGATGGATAGCCACGAGATCCTATTCGAGAAGACCCCGCTTGCCAAAAGTTTGACTAATAAATGTGAAGATCTCTCCATAATAACTATATCAAACAAGCCTCTTAGGATCTCCTCCAAGGGTCCTATCAGGATTTCAAATGAACCAGTTATTGCTCCCCTAATAATTACCAATCTCAGACCAATTCCGTACTCTTCAAACAAGGTGATGCCATGGAACTATGGTGCTAAGGTGCTTTACCATGGGATAAAACAAGACGCTTGGATCTAAGAAGACAAAGCTGATGATGTTGGTAACATGACTGGCTCAAGTAAGGTAACCCGAACCGGGAGAATCTTTTCACCTAACAACTCACCACCAGTTGTTGCAAAGGCACCCGTCTCCATCACTACTTCTAGGCCAAGTATTGATACAAGAGGGAAAGAGAAAGTTGTTGAGCCGGTCGTGAGAGAAATACCCGCAAAGAACATTGCTGATGGAGAACCCACCACTCGTGAGATGGACAAGATCTTGAAAATCATAAAAAGGAGCAATTTCAAGATTGTGGAACAGTTGGGGAAAACCCCTTCTAAGATTTCTATGATGTCTCTGCTACTTTGTTCTGATGCCAATGCTCGGGCATTAATCAAATTATTGAAGAAGGCTCATGTCCCTTATGAGACCACAACAGACCAGTTTGAGAATTGCGTGGCTAGCTTGATGGCTGATAATGGTTTGGGATTCTCAGATGCCGATGTAACATCGCTTGGGAAGAACCATAATAAAGCTCTACATGTTTATGTAGAGTGCAAAGGGACTACCTTAGCACATGTTCTGGTTGACACAAGTTCTTCTTTAAACGTGCTACCCAAGGGGGCGTTAGACTATCAAGACTGTGAAGGATTAGTCTTGAAACCAAGTGATATCATTGTGAGGGCCTTCGATGGATCAAATAGGACATTTCATGGAGAGGTAAATCTTCCAATCAAGGTGGGTTCACAAATTTTCAATTCCACCTTCTACATCATGGATATTTGTCCTGCCTATTCTTGTTTTTTGGGTCGCCCTTGGATCCATGGAGCTGGGGCAGTAACGTCAACTCTCCATCAAAAACTCAAATATCCGGTCAAGGGAAGAATTGTCACAGTCTGTGGAGAGGAAGAGTTTATGGTAAGCCACCTCAACTCTTTAAAATATGTGGAAATGGATGGAGAATTCATAGAGACTCCGTGTAAAGCCTTTGAAGTTGTGCCACCAATGATCGCCACTGCCAAATGTTCCTCTGATGTGTCCAAAGCTGTTAAGGTCGTGCCGAAGATGGTTTCAACCAAAGATGCTCGTGTTGTAATTGAAGAAGGAGTTGTGATACTTGGGGGCAACTTCTCGATATCCCATTCAAAGCAGACAAGTTTGGTATGGGTTTCACCGTTAAGGCTCAGAAGGAAGTGAGGCGTGCTCGTGCAGGAAAGCCACCTCTCTGTATTAGAAGCCACAAGGTCAACATTGTATCTGATTCTGATGATGAAGTTGCATTTGAATATTTGGTGTATCCTACTACATCGGAGCTAAAGAATTGGCATGCAAAGGAATTCGTGCCCATCTCCTTCATTGAGGAGAAATCTACTTGTTTATTGCTTTTTTCAATTCAAGAACATTTTATCTGTAATATTGAACAATGACTTTTATGCCATGTGCCTAGCCTGGGGCACTTTGGTCCATTTGTCAACGGTTTTATTATATTCATATTATCATATGATCATTTAATACAAACCACTGAACTCTTTTGCATTCAAATCTTTGTGCTCATTGTCTTTCTTTTTCTTCAAATACATTTTTCAAAATAGACATGTATCTTACATGCACACATACACTCTTGCAGGTCCTCATCCACTCCGGATCTCATTGCCAATGACTCTACTATTACCGACTATGACTTCGAATGTCCAATTAACCAAGCTGAAGACGAAGGCGAGGAAGATTGTGAAATAACTGGAGAACTAGCCAGACTTCTATTATAAGAGGAAAAAGCTATTCAGCCGCATGAAGAGTCAGTTGAAGTTATCAATCTGGGTACCGAGACAAACAAGAGAGAGGTCAAGATCGGCGTTAACCTGGAAAGCAGTGTCAAGAGCAGATTGGTTCAGATGTTGCATGATTATGTGGAAGTATTTGCTTGGCCATATGAAGATATGCCAGGGTTGGATACCGACATCGTAGTTCATCGTCTGCCGATAAAGGAAGATTGTCCTCCTGTCAAACAAAAAGTTCGTCAAATGAGGCCTGATATGCCTGAAAAGATAAAAACTGAAGTGATGAAACAATTTGATGCAGGATTCCTAGCTGTGACATCTTACCCCGAATGATTTGCAAATGTGGTGCCAGTATCGAAGAAAGACGAAAAAGTTCGTATGTGCATAGATTATAGGGATCTGAATAGGGCAAGCCCCAAAGATGACTTCCCTCTACCTCATATTGATGTCTTGGCCGATAATACTGCTCAACATAAAGTCTTCTCTTTCATGGATGGCTTCTTCGTCTATAATCAGATAAGGATGGCTCCCGAAGACATGGAGAAGACAACTTTCGTTACGTAATGGGGCACTTTGCTACAAGGTCATGCCGTTCGGATTGAAGAATGCAGGGGCAACATATCAAAGGGCTATGGTAGCCTTATTTCATGATATGATTCATCATGAAATAGAGGTATATGTGGATGATATGATTGCAAGATCACAAACTGAAGAGGAACATCTCGATCACCTGTACAAATTATTCGAGAGGTTGAAAAAGTACAAGTTGAGGTTAAACCCTAACAAATGCACATTCAGAGTACGATCCAGAAAGCTTCTAGGTTTTGTTGTGAATAGTAAAGGCATCGAATTCGATCCTGCCAAGGTAAAGGCCATCCAAGAAATTCTAGTCCCCCACTCTGAAAAGGAAGTTAGAGGATGCTTGGGTCATCTCAATTATATCGCCCGCTTCTATCTCACTTGACTGCTACTTGTGAGCCAATCTTCAAGCTCTTAAAGAAAGATCAAGTAGTCAGATGGAATGATGAATTCCAAGCCGCCTTCGATAAAACAAAGAATATCTACAAGAACCTACTATCCTCATGCCTCCATTTGAAGGAAGACCCTTGATCATGTACTTGAAAGTACTAGAGAACTCTATGGGGTGTGTTTGGTCCAACACGACGAGTTTGGCCAAAAAGAGCATGCTATTTATTACCCGAGCAAAAAGTTTACCGACTCTGAGACTAGATATTCACTGCTCGAGAAAACTTGTTGCGCTCTGGCATGGGCTACTCGCCGGCTAAGACATTATATGTTGACTCATACCATTCTATTGATTTCTAAGATGGACCCAATCAAGTACATCTTCGAGAAACCTGCTCTTTCCGAACGGAAAGCCAGATGGAAAATGATCTTGACTGAGTACGATATTCAATACACAATGTAAAAGGACATCAAAGGAAGCGTACTAGCAGATCACTTAGCCCATCAAACTGTCAATGATTATCAGTCTATGCACTTTGACTTCCCAGATGAGAACATCATGCTAGTGACCGACTATGCAAAACCTGGACCATATGACGGACCTGAACAAGGATCCCGATGGACTATGGTATTCGACGGGGCTTCCAACTCCTTGGGTAATGAAATTGGTGTTGTGATCATCTCCCCTGAAGGTTGCCACAATCCTTTCACTTCCAGACTATGCTTCGATTGCACGAATAATATGGCTAAGTATGAAGCGTGCATTTTGGGTATGAAGGCTGCCATTGATTTGAGGATTAAGCATTTGAATGTGTTTGGGGATTCCGCTCTGGTGATTAGCCAAGTAAAAGGAGACTGGGACACTAAACACCCTAATCTCATCCCTTACAAGGAACTTGTGCTATCCATGGTTCCCTACTTCGAAGAGATCACCTTTGAACACTATCCTAGGGAAGAAAATCAATTGGCTGACGCCTTGGCAACCATGTCTTCTATGTTCAAGGGTCAGATGGGACAACAAAGCCCCTATGATTACCATTGAAAGATTCAACGAACCCGCTCACTTCTATGAGCTTGACACTGATACGGAAAAGCCATGGTACCATGAGGTGAAGAGATACCTTGAGGCACAAGAGTATCCCGAGGGAGCATCCATCAATGACAAAAAGTTGTTACGAAGATTTTCAGCCAAATTCTTCCTAAGTAACGAAATATTGTACAAGCACAACCATGACTCTGCTCTACTCTGATGTGTAGACAAGAAGGAGGCAAAGGAAATTATGGAAGACATGCACGATGTTCTCTTTGGCACTCACTCAAGCGGACATACCATGGCTAAGAAAATCCTGAAAGCTGGTTACTATTGGTCAACAGTGGAGACTGATTGCCATCAACACTCTAGGACTTGCCACAAATGCCAAATCTATGCTGATAAGGTCCATGTACCTCCTATCCCTCTGAACGTCATGACCGCTCTATGGCCATTTGCAATGTGGGGCATTGACATGATTAGAGAAATCAAGCCCACCGCTTCCAATGGACATCGCTTCATTCTAGTTGCTATTGATTATTTCACCAAATCGGTCAAAGCCTCTTCATTTTCCTCAGTCACAAAGAATGTGGTAGCCAAATTCATCAAACATAACCTCATATGCCGCTATGGTATCCCCGAAAGGATCATCGCTGACAATGGGACTAACCTCAACAATGCTATGATTACTGAACTTTGCACTCAGTTCAAGATCTAGCATTACAATTCTTCTCCATATAGACCTAAAATGAATGACGCAGTCGAAGCGGCCAACAAAAACATTAAGAAGATTATGCAGAAGATGGTAGTGACCTATAAGGACTGGCATGATATGTCACCGTTTTCTCTACATGGCTACCGTACTTCAGCTAGAACATCAACTAGGGCAACTCCCTTTTCCTTAGTCTATGGCATGAAAGCTATTTTGCCAGTGGAAGTGCAGTTTCCCTCGCTAAAGATCATGAATGAGGCAGGCCTAGGTGAAGACGAATGGGTTCAGATAATATTGGATAAGTTGAGCTTGATCGATGAAAAGCGACTGGCTGCTGTTTGTCATGGTCAGACGTACCAAAAATGTATGATCAAGGCTTTCAACAAAAGGGTCAAGCCTCGAGCATATCAAGCTGGTGACTTGGTGATAAAGCGCATCATTCTGCCACAAGGCGACCCCAGGGGCAAATGGACTCCCACCTATGAAGGGTCATTTGTTGTCAAAAGAGTTTTCTCTGGTGGTGCCATGATGCTGACTACCATGGATGGTGAAGACTTCCCACATCCTATAAACGTGGACATAGTTAAAAAAATACTATGCATAAGAGACCCTCTAGGTTGACACACCTAAGCAAAATAAGGGCATCTCGTCAAACCAAAAGGATTGGGAAAAAATTAGGGATATATGCAAAAGATTGTACACCCGACAACTTGGGAAAAAATGGGTATCCTGGTGGGCTGAAAACCCAAAAGGACGGTCCAGGCAAAAGTTAAAGATTGAAAGCGTATGACTATGTCCCGTGGAATCACCATAGTCGACTTTATCACCAAGGTCCAAGTTCAAACGGTCCAAGATCAATCCAATCAACTCCTGTCAACGACAAGGGGCATCTAAAGACATTGGGGAAATATTAGAGTTGGGATGCAATGAGATCATTCCCACATGGCTATTATTTCTGTTTTCAATTTTGTTTTCCTTCCGACGATTTCCTCTTACTAGGATCTCCGTCTCTTTGTACAAAAAACGCCTATTCATGGGCAAAATATCAATACAAATATACTTTGAGTGCAAACTTTCTGTTTTTGTTTTGAATGCAAAAATGTCCAATGACTAAAATTGAACGATGTAGCAACTGGTTTTTTTAATCGAGAGTCACCACTATTAGTTTTTATCCTAGGGAAGGGAACCTAACAGTAAACCCTAATTCACGGACAAAGATTCTAGGTTTCAGACTCAATTGGATGAAAGGAAGGTGTTAGGCACCTTTCATCCAACTTGTTCACAAGGATACTAAGTTCTAGGTTTAGGTTTGAGGTAAATAGTGTTTTAAGTTTTAATTAGAAAGACTCTCCATGATTTTTGATCGTATTCCTGCGTATCCTCTTATGAGGAATCAGAGTCCCAATTTGTAGTTCGTATGGGTTAGTGTCTTTTAGGGGTTTGCAAACATATTTTGAATCACTTCGCACTCGGTCGGGAGTAGTGATTGCGGAGATTTTGACTGAGTACGCAGTAAGTCAAAATTAGTTTGAAACCCATTTGCAAAAAGGACTGTTGATTAGCTTAGTTTTATTTGTGAAAATAGTTTGATATTTGTTTGTATTTTTTATTTGTATTAATTGCGACAATCTTGATTAATGCATGATAAAAATGTTTTAATGCCATATATGAGAAAATAATATATATACATGAATTTTTTTTGAGAAAATAATTTATATGCTAATATGACAATATTTACATATAATAATATAAAAATAACAATAATAATAGAAAAATATGATAATAATAATTATAATTATAAGTAAAAAAAATAAGGAAAATAAATAATTAATGGAATATAATATAAAAAATATATAAAAAAGAAAAAAAATATTAACAATTTAAATAAACCGGGGGGGGGGGGGGGTGCGTTTTCAGTTAGGTATCAAAAACAGGGGGTGTTGCTTAGTAATCTAGGTTTAGGCCCAAGACAATTCTGGACAAGGGGGTGCAGATTGATTTGCGGTTTAGTAACTGCTGTAGGAGGGGGTGTCTAAAGCAATGGGCTCAGGCCCAACGAGTTTGGAGAGAAGCCTGGTGGATTGGGTGAGGCAAGGGAGCACAGTTTTACCATGGAACTTGGCACAACAACCGTTTGATGCGTATATAAGGGATGAAGTTAAGGGTGCATGATTATTACACTAGGAACGACGTATACGACCCAATCAGCATACAAGTTATTGTGTTTTTCATTTTTTACAAAAACAATTCCGTCTGTTTTACAGTGGCCATCTGTTCATCTCTTTTCTCTCTCTCTCTCTCTCTCTCTCTCTCTCTCTCTCTCTCTCTCTCGCTAACAACACAAACCCTTTACCCTAATCTTCACCTCCCAGCGGCACAAACCCAACCCTAATCTTCTACCCCAACCAAACCCACAGTCATGAACAACAAATAGAGTTAAGCGATTTTTTACCACCTTTCGTGACCTTCTGACTTTTGCACTTCCGGTCACTAATCTCTTTCTCTTGTTCTTCTTTTTGATCTGCAAGCTTTGAAGGTGATGGAGAGAACGACAATGCGAGGTTGAGCGGCGATGTTCAAGGGTGATTAGGGTTTCTGATCTGGAAACTCTAATCACTTTTCTTCTGGATCCAACAACAAGGGTTTGTCCGAACTTCCGTCTCCGTCTCCAAGATTCTTTTCTGTAAAATGATTTTTTCTCCTCCCTCGGTCTTCTTTTAGTTTTCTCTTTATAGGGCTAGCAGTTAGGGTTGTTGTTATAAATTGTTTAGCTCAGATTTAGGGATAATTTAGAGAGAAATTAGGGATTGTAACTTTAGTTTTTCTGAGATTTCTCCCCTGTACATTAGGGATTCAGATTGTTTGTAATTGAAATTTATGGGCTTGGACTCTATTGTATCTGATTTGCAATTCATTTTAAGATTGGATCACTTTTAGATTTTCATACTGAAAAAAGAATCTGGAATTGGCTTTTTTAGCAGATTTGATTTGCAGAAATATATTTCTACAGTACTTGTTGTATCGAAGAAAATGTGCGTAAATATTCTTTACGATATAATTGATTTTATGGATTTGATTGAGTAAAAAAATATGTATAATTTTTAGATTTGTTTCAGTTTGATATTGCATTGTAAAAGATTTGGTTTCAATGCTAATTTCTACAGTAATAGCTTATGGAGTAAAACGTGCATGATCTTGGATAAGATTTGCACAATACTTGTTAGCCCAATATGGGCCTGTGCATTATTTGAACAACATCCCTTTTTTATTACCGCACGCGTTTTTTTTAGTATAGTTGGGCCCAAATTACTTATTTCTAAACAAGACCCTTTATTATTAAAAACATGATTTATTAACATTAATAATAATTTAAAAAATTAATTAGTGAAAATTAAACCAACAATAATTTAAAAATACAAAATGGGCCACCAACAATTTTTCAGCGCCTTTTATTTTCAATTCATATTGGGCCTCAATTGGCCCAAACAGCAAGCAACCAAATAATTGAAAAAATAATTTCTTTAAATAAATAGTAAAATATTAATGGGCTTAGTTTGAAAAAAAAAACGTAATGAGCCTGTATTCCAAATTGCACCCCCCTTTTAATTTAAAAAATGGACTTTTAATTTTAAGGTAACAACGACTACCATTCTTAAACGGGATGTCATAATTAAAAACTTAATAATTATTATTCTTTGAAAATAACTTCCATTTTCAAATCGCATGGGCCATTGGCCAACATGCTTCGCGAATCAGTTTATGAGTCTTTCTGATTTAGAAAGCCCCACTCTCGCGGATTAAGATACACCCCCTAGTCTTAGATAAAGATAGGCCACCAGATACTGGTGTACAATCTTTAATTAAATATTTCTTCTCTTTTAATTTTTAAAAATAAAATCATCGAGGTAGGACAAATTTGGGTTATGACAGTTGCCCCTATTCAATTATCTTTCAATTGAATAGCGTGAGAAAACTCGAGTCTTGTGCATTTAGATTGAGAGTTTATTGAATACTTGAAGTATCCCCAAAATTTGTCCGACAAACATAAGGTTATGCTGATGTAGCATGCCCTTATAAGTCTCAAGGAGGTAGGCAAAGCTGATGATATATCGCTTACCCGGGTTTGATAAGGAGGCAGATAGCACAACCATTTGGAGGGTGAGTATAGCAATGATTGATGATGCACGGTTGCTTGAAGACTGAGGCCTTGGATTATGTTTGCGAATTGCTTCCTGATGTCTGGGGAGATGTTTTAAGCATGAATACATGGCGGCTCAGAGGCTATGTATTTGAGTCTGAAGAACGCATTACGGCTTAGAGGAAATGTGTTGGAATTTGAAGAACACACTGTGGCTTAGAGGCAATGTGTTGATATGGATAATGCATTGCGGCTTAGAGGAAATGTGTTGAGTGTTGTTTTCTTTTGAGCATCGTGGCGTGAAGTCCGATGTGATGTTTTATTTCGAACATCACTACGTGAAGTCTGAGACGATGGTCTGGTGTTTGGAACATATTAATGCATAAAGTCTGAAGCAATGATCCGTGTCGCAAAATAAGAAACACATTACTGCATGAAGTCTAAGGCAATAAGTTTAGGCTTGCAGATCACTACGTGAAGTCTGATGTGATAAGCTAATCTGGTTTCGAATATTACTGCCTAAAGTCTGAGACGATGGTCTGAGTTTGGGTAATGCATTGCGGCTTAGAGGCAATGTGTTCGGTTTGGATAATATATTGCGGCTTAGAGGCAATATATTGATCCGAAAAGATACATTGCGGCTTAGAGGAAATGTATTTGAATTGGATGATATATTGCAGCTCAGAAGCAATATACTTAGCTTTGACAATGCGTTATGGCTTAGAGGCAATGTAATGGGTTTTTGAGAATGCATTGCGGCTTAGAGGCAACATACAGAGTGTTGAGGATTCACTTGCGTCTTAGAGGCAAGGTAATGGGCTTTGAAGATATGTCGCGGCTTAGGGGCAACATACTGAACTTGTAAGGAACTCATCACTACAATGAAGACTTAGCTGATGGGTTGAAAGTGTCACGGCATGAAGACTGAGGTGACGACTTGAATCGTAGGAGAGGTATTGCACTAGTTGACCCTTAGATAGTTGTATCGAGGGTGAGATTATTTATCTATTTGCTATGTGTTGTACCCCAAAATTTGCCCTCCCATATTCATCAAGAATTGTCAAAGTCAAGGTCACAAAATGCCCCAAGGGTTGTGCAGCTCAACTGTCTCCTAGACAGTCAAAACTAGGGTTTGAGTTCTGGTCAAGCAAATGAACTTTTCAAAGGTCCAATCAAGTCTCACATGCTTAAAAAGATGGTCAAGTATCTTCATATCAAGTTTCAAGGCATTCAGCTCAAAATTGCACAGTCAAAACCCTAGATTGCACTACAGTCAACTGTAGGGGCAAAATGGTCATTTGGCAGTCAAAAGTTCAAATTTTTGGTCAACATATCATTTTGAAGCCACAAACATCATTTGATCAATGCTTGATCATGATTCTCAAAATTTGGCTCAGAAATCATCCAAGATGCAAAAGTTGCTATATTTGGACAGCTGAAAAAGTCAACTGAAATTGACCAGGGCATAACTTTCACATGGATTATCAGAAAAATTCCATCCAAAGCTCATTTTGAAGAGAAAGACATTTCCTACAATTCATCTTCATGTTCCAAGTCCAAGAAATGCTCTCACAAAAAGTTATCAATTTCAACATTATAGGTCATTTTCAAAAGTCAACAAAAAAGGACTTTAAGTCAAAGGCCATAACTTGAGATTGGTAAATCAAAATGACATGGGACCAAAGGCATTGGTTAAAGGACTCAAAGACCTTTCCAAAATGTCCAAGAACATGTGAAAAGCTTAAAAATTGACCAAGTTATGCCTTGTGGAAGTTGGGAAATTTTTGGAAATTTTTGAAAGTCAACAATGATGCAAAAGGCCTAAAAATGCAAATGGGCCCAATTATCTTCCAAATTTCTTCATGCCAAGCCTATGCACGACCATTAGGCCCAAAGGGAAGTATTCTCATAATTTTTAATTATTTATTTGAATTAATATTAATTTATATTCATTTAAATGATTTTAATATATGAAAAATATCAAACTAACCTAAAAAAATCTTTTCATGCACATTATAAGCTCAATATTTCGTGTAAGTCTTAAATAGGCAAGTTTTGGTGTGATTGGATCATGATTGAACAAAAACAACATGAAAAAAGATTGGAAAAGATATTAAGCAAATCAAATCTCCAAATAATGAATGCATAAGATTTTGTCCAATGTTTCTTGACCTAATCACTCCATATATGATCAGAATCACAACCCTAATGCTCTAAGACGGCAAGCTGCGCATGAACAAGCTTTTGCATATTGAAAAATTCACAAAAAACTCAAATACTGAAATCAAGGTTTTAGGTAGATTCAAGCTTCAACTTCCATTCCAATAGCTTCCTTGAGTGATTCTGAACGCGTGCCAATCATTAACATCAACTAAAATCTCAAGAATTGGTAGTTAGAATCAAGACTGAACCTTGAAACTTTTGAAATCGTATAGCATGATTCCATCATCCTTTTGCATTTTTCTTTGTTGATTCATGTTCATATTGATATTTCTAAGCTAACCACTACGCTTAATTACATTATTTTGCTGTATACAAGAATCCACCATGTGCGTTTTTTAGGGTTACAGGTTGCTTCAAATTGGGGGTTCTCACTAGGGGAAAAATTGGACCATGCCAGTACCATCATCACACTCAGCTCATCCAGACGAAGAAGATGGCACCCTCGCGCTCAATTTATGAGCGACGAGGGGCTAGTCGCTATTTTCTCATAGCCCCTCTAAAACAACACTTCAAAAACCGTGGCCTCTGAGTTTTGCTTTTTTCAGGGATGAAGATGATGATGTCGTGGCATAAAGGGACTGGCTCATTTAAATGTTGCGCGCGCTAATCCACTCATATTTTGTCTTCTTATTATATTGTTTATTTGCTAATTATATTATCAAAAGCACAAATGGCTCAGTGGGCAGGGATAGCGCTTAGAACCTTCAAGACCTGGGTTCAAGTCCCAGGTCTGGCAAAAGTCCCATATTATTTTTCATGAACAAATCTTATGCAGTGCGCTTGAGGAGGACTACCATGTTCCATCAGTATCTCACCATACACGCGTCCAGTGTGCACAGATCAAAGGCTTAAATTCAAGGAACATACCATAGGCTGGTCAACGTGTCATGCAAGATCAAGGAAAGTCAATGAATCAACCCTTATTGGGCCAGGCTTTTCAGATTTATACCTCCAGTTTTGGGACAACACCCCACTCTGGTTTGCTTTCCTTATTTATTTATTTATTATTTTAATTATTGTGTGATTTATTTTTATTGCTTTAATTAATTAATTTTCTTTTTTTACAAAATATAAAAACATTATAAAAATCAGAAAATACAAAAAAAACATAATATTTATTTTATTATAATTATTTTTCATAAATAAATTAGAATGTAAATTATGTAGTGTTTTTAGGTTTAATTTTAATTCCTTTCTAATAAAAATCCAAAAAATGTAGAATTTAGGTTTTAATTGTTAATTCTTTTTATTTCCCTTTTTTCCACAATAATAATTATTATTTATTTATTTATTTTCCTATTTAAATTGTACATAAATGAATTAGGTTAATTTAGGTCATATTTTAATTCTTTCTTAATAAATAAAAAAATCTTAGAAGTAGGGTTTGCCGTCTAATTTAATTTCAATTAACTTCCTTTTTTTTTCATTAAAACTAAAATACAAAAATACCAAAAAAAGCATTTAATCATTTAATCATTTAATTTGTAATTCATTATTAATTTTAATTGTTTGCAAAAGGGGCCAACGCCCTAATTTTGTTTTAATTTCTTTATTTCGCACATTATAATTTTGTAAATATCCCAAAGCCATGTAATTTAAATTTCTCGCACTTTTATTTATTCGCTTTATTTATTTTTCGCTAAATCGGGTCCGGTTTAATTTTGGCGATGTGGACCCGCGCCCTTTGTAATAGTCGTAGATTTATTTCCTCGCAAAATATTTAACTGTTAACCAAGCATGAAAGAATGAATGTCTTAATAAAATCAAGCGTAGAACACGACAAACATGACAAGACAAATAACTGAAACATGACACACAATTCGCACACACCACCCCTAGGGTACGCCTCACTGTTGCCTTGCCTTCGAAAGGTGATCGTCGAGTAGAGGACGTCTTAGTAAGTCCTCATGATCCGGGAACCTGGCATGAGGGTAGCTTCTAAGGTGTCTTCCCATTGCTCTGGTGATCACCATGTCCCTAAACATCGAATTGACCCGAACACCTCCAACGGTGGTGCTACCTACCTCTCAATGGTGGGATGGCACTACTTTAAAGGACATTTACACAGATGAATTCCTTAGGGTAGGTAGGTTCTCAAGGATACTTGCTCTAATTTCAAACAAACAAAAATCTTTTCACCGACACTTTTCAAAAGCTTTCAAAGCAAATTTTTCAAACACTCTGACGTACGAGTCGAACTGAAATTTTTCAAAGAAACTTTTTTAAACCCACATTGAAAAGCAAACAAACAATTTTGAAAACACAATGAGCAAGTATCTAAGAGCCCATGGATAACCATGGATAGAAAGGGTGCTAACACCTTCCCTTTCAATAACCTACCTCCCGAACCGAGAGCAATCTCTTTAAGGAATTTTTCTGTGCTTTTGTCCTTTCCATTTGGAGAAAATAAAAGACGGTGGCGACTCTTGCTTCCGCGACATTTCGCGAACCAGCGTTAAACAGTCAGTTCCAGATCCACCGATCACACTATGCGATACATGTATATACATGCGTATTGAATGTTTGGATGTATGAAAAATGCATGATATTTGACATTGATATGGAACCCTGATTATATGCGCATTGTATGCAAGAATGCATAGTGTATGTATGCTCGAGATATGCAAAATGTGTGTATGTATGAAATGTGTGTAGGATGCGTGTATGCCTTGAAATGTTATGAATACTATTTCTGGCATTCTCCTTTAAACCATTGGCTTAGAGTTACCAATTCCTGGCGGTGTATGTTGTGTTATCATAGCACTGTTGAACTTGAATGTTAGGAAAATTTGAATATTGATTTTGTATAGATGTAGGCGTAGACGTAAATGATGGCCTATGCATAGATTTGTAAGCGCAGACGTAAGCGTAGACCTTGTGTCGTAAGTCAGGCATAGGTGCTGACATGGGCGTAGACTTGCCGTAGGGGCGTGTATATAAATTTAATGACTTTGTATCATTGAGTACAAGCATAGGCGCAAATATGTGCGTGGTCGTAGACTTTGTGTATGAACGCGTAGATATGCATAGGTACAAATGCAGACGAATGTATAGATTTTTGCAAGACGTAGGAGTAACTGTGTGCATGGACGTATACGTGGATTTTCCTTCGATATTTTTATAACCCAAGTGTTTTTTTGATATTTGTCAGATTCTTTTATTCTGTTAATTCCCCAAAATTATTTCAAGACAATATTCATGAGTAATAATCGTAGTATTTTGTAAACAAATTTGAGAAAAGAAAATACATGATTCGAAAGATATAACAAAAACAAATGTTTTATTGATATGCCTCAGAGTGGGCGAGAATACAAGATGCAATTCCTAGAAAAGAGGTAATTACAGAAAGTCTTAAAACAGTAAATGGAAATGAAAAATGATAATCGCTATTGCTGTTCCCCCATATCTTTTGATGATCTTATCTCCTTTTCCTCTGAGTTGTATGATTCCAACCTATCCTTCCCTTCGTGGTTCGTAGTCATAGCTCTCAGATCGCAGTCTTTTTGTTCTTTATTTCTTTGTATGAAATCCCTAACTTTTGCATGGATTTCCCTTTCGGGTTTTCAATCCACCGGGATAATTTTCTTGTTGTGTGCCCCTAATTTTTGCCTGGATCTCCCTTTAGGATTTTCAATCCACCGGGGCGCTCCTTTTTGCCTAAGTCGCCCTTTTGGGGGTTCGATCTTAGCGAGATTTTATACATAGTATTTTTTGACTGCATCTGAGTTGGTTGGATGATGTAGTTCTTCCCCATCCATTGTTGTGAGGACGAGACCACCTCCAGAGAATGTTGTTTTGACTACAAATGGACCTTCATAGTTGGGTGTCCATTTACCACGTGAATCAAGGCGATGTAGTAGAATCTTTTTAAGCACTAGATCCCCTTCCTTGAATATTCGAGGGCATACTTTCTTGTCAAAGGCCCTCTTCATTCTCTTTTGATGTAACTGACTATGATACAAAGCCGTTGATCGTTTTTCTTCAATGAGGTTGAGTTGGTCGAGTCGAGCCTATACCCATTCTGCTTCTTCCAGCTTTGTTTCCCTCAAGACTCAAAGTGATGGCATCTCAACTTCCACTGGGAGTACTGCCTCCATGCCATATACTAGTGAGAAATGATTCACGCCTGTTGATGTGCGTACAGAAGTGCGATAGCTATGCAGAGTGAAGGGAAGCATTCCGTGCCAATCTTTGTATGTCTTCACCATTTTCTGGATGATCTTCTTAATATTTTTGTTGGCTGCTTCGATGGCCCCGTTCATCTTTGGTCTATATGGTGAGGAATTATGATGTTCGATTTTGAAATTGTTGCATAGTTCCTTCATTATCTTGTTGTTTAAATTAGACTCGTTATCTGTAATTATCCGGCTTGGGACACCATATATGCATATGATATTCTGTTTGATGAAGCGCGTAACCACTTGACTTGTTACATTGGCGTAGGATGCTGCTTCTACCCACTTGGTAAAGTAGTCAATGGCTACCAATATGAAGCGGTGTCCGTTGGATACTTTCGGATCGATCATGCCAATCATATCAATTCCCCACATTGAGAATGGCAAAGGGGAGCTCATGACGTTCAGAGGAGTCGATGGTACATTTATCCTGTCGGCGTAGATCTGGAATTTATGACATATCTTCGTGTAATGATAGCAATCAACTTCCATTGTTAATCAGTAATACCCTACTCGCAAAATCTTTCTAGCCATGGCGTGCCTGTTTGTATGGGTCCCGAAAGTGCCTTCATGGATTTCTCTCATGAGTTTATCTGCTTCTTGCTTTTCCACACATCTGAGTAGTACCATGTCATAGTTTCTTTTATATACCACTCCATTACTCAGAAATAATTTTGAAGCTAACCTTCGCATGGTTCGCTTGTCAATGATGGAGGCATTTTCCGGGTATTCCTGCCTCTCCAAGTACTTATTGATGTCGTTAAACCAAGGTTTGTTGTCAGGTCCCTCCTTAATAGCAAGGCAGTGTGCAGGCTCTTCGAAATGTCTGATCGTAATACGCGGTTCATGATTCGGCCAAGTTACTTTGAACATAGCTGATAAGATTTCCAGAGCGTCTGCCATTTGATTTTCTTCTCGTGGGATATGACTGAAATTGATTTATGTAAACTCTGCAGCAAACTTTAAAACATGATCCCGATATGGAATCAGTTTAGGGTGTTTAGTATCCCATTCGCCATTAACCTGGTATATGACTAACGCAGAATCCCCAAACACTTCCAGGTGCTTTATTCTTAAATCTATGGCAGCTTCCAGCCCTAGTACACAAGCTTCGTATTCGACGATGTTGTTGGTGTAGTCAAAACATAACCTTGCAGTGTAGGGATGGTGATGATTCTTGGGAGATGTTAATTCTGCCCCTACACCGTGACCTAGTGCATTTGAAGCCCCGTATCGAACATAAGTGTCCAACGTGCCCCTGGCTCGGGCCCTTCTTTGGGTCCTGGTATTTCATAGTCAGCTATAAATATGACATCCTCCTCAAGAAAGTCGAACTTCATGGGCTGATATTCTGATAGCAGTTGGTGAGCTAGATGATCAGCTAGTATACTACCTTTGATGGCCTTTTGCGTGACATATTGGATGTCGTATTATGATAGTAACATCTTCCATCATGCAATTCTTCCAGTAAGAGATGGCTTTTCGAACACGTATTTTAGAGGATCCATTCTTGCTATTAACCATGTAGTATGGGTTAACATATATTGTCTCAATCTCTTGGTAGCCCAAGCCAATGCACAACAAGTTTTCTCAAGGAGTGAATACTTGATTTCGCAGTCAGTGAATTTCTTACTGAGGTAATAGATTACATGCTCCTTTCTACCTGTTTCATCCTGTTGTCCCAAAACACAACCCATTGACCCTTCGAGCACTGTCAAGTACATGATGAGCGGCCTTCTGAGGACTGGTGGTATTAAGACTGGTGGCTCTTGCAGATACGGTTTTATCATTTCGAAGGCAGTTTGACAATCATCATTCCATACCACCGTCTGATCCTTTTGTAATAACTTGAGTATTGGTTCGCACGTAGCTGTTAGATGCGATATGAACCTAGAGATGTAGTTCAATCGCCCTAAGAAACCACATACTTCTTTTTCTGTCCTTGGAGCGGGCATCTCTTGTATAGCTTTCACTTTGTCGGGATCCACCTCGATACCCCGCTGGATTACAATAAAACCTAACAATTTGCCTGATCTGACGCCAAATGTGCATTTATTCGGGTTCAACCTTAGTCTGAACTTACGTAGCCGCTCAAAGAACTTTTGTAGATGTAGGATATGTTCCTCCTTCGTATGGGATTTGGAAATCATATCATCGACGTATACTTCAACCTCCTTGTGGATCATATCGTGAAATAACGTGACCATTTCCCTCTGATTTGTTGCCCCCTACATTCTTGAGACTGAATGGCATTACTTTGTAGCAGAAAGTTCCTCAAGGTGTCATGAAGGTAGTCTTTTCCATGTCCTCAGGCGCCATCTTGATTTGATTATAGCCCGAGAAACCATCCATAAATGAGAATACTGAGGCTTAAGCTGTATTGTCCACTAGGATATCTATGTGAGGTAACAGAAAATCGTCTTTGGGGCTTGCCTTGTTTAGGTCTCAATAATCTACGCACATGTGTACTTTTCCCTCCTTCTTGGGTACTGGTACAATGTTAGCTATCCAGGGTGGATAATCTACCACTACTAGGAACCCTGTGTCAAATTGTTTGAGAACCTCTTCTCTAATTTTACTGGACATATCTGGACTGGTTCTTTTGAGCTTTTTCCTGACTGGAGAACAACCTTCTTTGAAAGGTAATCTATGCACCACGATGTCTGTATCCAATTCTGGCATGTCCCTGTAGGACCAAGCAAATATATCCACATACTCGTGTAATAACTTGATTAGCCTGTCTTTGACGCTCTGCTCCAACATTTCCCCTAACTTGATTTCTTTTGGATCTCCTTCCATGCCCAGGTTAATGGTCTCAATAGGCTCTTGATATGGTTGTATGCTGTTAGCTTTTTGCTCTATTTCCCTCGCCATTTCCTCGGAGAGTTCAAGATCTTCGTCATCTTCCTTTTCAACTTGGTGGATAGGAACATCAAAATCGTATTGGGTCGTAGCAGTAGTGTTATCGGTAATTTTGGGCATGGATCTGCATATTTATCATGTTTTGGTGCATATTTTAGTGCTTGGAATTTGAAAATATGTATGCAAAGAAAGTATTTCCATTTTTATATTTAATGGATAAATGCAAACGAAAGCCAAGGATCTTAATTGACAACAGAATATAACTTTTATTAATTATAAATATTGTCTGAAATAAGAACAAGGAAAACCCTTACAAGCAACCCCTATGCCTCGGGTTTGACATAGGTTCTTTCAAAACAAGAAATATTACTTATAAAAGAAAAATACCTCAGGAATCTCCATAGTAGTCCATCCTTTGAGCTCTTCTCCCGGGGCGCCCTCTCTGATGAAGTCAGTTGCCCTTTTGGTATTGATTTTGCTTGATATTATTGCCACATGCCCGCCGTGCTCTGTTCCTTTGCTGATGAATGTCTCTCGGATCAGAGGAAAACATGCTATGCCTTTCAGAGTAGCTTTTGACGATTCGTAACCCAAACCAAAGCGATTCTTATTCTCAGGAATTTCTGGGAGATTTCCCCAGCGTTTCGAGGCATCGCCTCCATAGTCATTTGCAGATCTCTTTATGATGTCACTTTAGTCTTGTTACCCTTCTCGACTGATAATGTTATCATCGAGGCAATTTCCAAGGCTTGGAATGGGGTGGCTATGCAGTCTTTGTTGGCACTAATATACCTGTATGACTCAATGTGGCTCATGATGATGTCTTCCTCGCCATTAATTATGATCAGCTTCCCTTCCACTAGGAACTTCAACTTTTGATGCAGGGTCGAGGTTACTGCCCCTGCCGCATGGATCCAAGGTCTCCCCAGTAAACAAGTGTATGCTGGTTCGATATCCATGACTTGAAAAGTGATGTTGAAAATATGCGGCCCAATCTTGACGGGAAGGTCCACCTCCCCTAGCACCGAGCTTTAAGAACCGTCAAATGCCTTTACTATCGTAGAACTTGGTCTCATTGTCACATATTCTATTTTTAACTTTACGAGACTTGACTTTGGCAACACATTAAGAGCGGAACCAGTGTCAGTAAGAATCCTGGACAGATGGGTAGTACCCATCTGCATAGTAATATGGAGTGCTTTGTTATGGGCCTGGCCCTGTGGCGGTAATTCATTGTTGCTGAAACCCAGGTAGGATCCGGACGTGAGATTTGCTATGATATTATCAAATTTATTTACTGAAATTTCCTTTGCGACATGAGCTGAACTTAACACTTTCATCAAGGAATCCCTGTGTGTTTCAGAGTTGATGAGTAGCGAGAGTATGGAGATTTTCGTTGGAGTTTGATGGAGCTGATCCACCACTCTGTAGTCACTCTTTTTGATTATTTTCAGAAACTCCTTTACCTTTTGATCAGTAAAGTCTTTGTTCAGAGATTCTATTTCCTGATTTGAATCAACCACTGCTTTTCCTTTGTCCTTTGTCGGAGTCAAATCTGTCTTTTTCGATGGTTCGGCTCCATAGATTTGACCTTTTCGGGTCATACCTCCTGTTCCTGCTATGTTTGAAATTGCAGGTCCTTGACTTGCGGATGGCCCTCTTTCCTGCTTCACTCCATTGATGTATACGACTGAGTCATAACTCCAAGGTACCGCTTTATTATTCTCGTAAGAGATAGGTGACAATCCCTTAATTACCATCGTGGCTTTTGGAGTGGTGGGTATTAAGAGGGTCTTCTTAGGTACCCTTCTAGTGACCTCTGCTGATTCTCCCCATGGAATGACTAGAGTCTTCTTGTTAAGGCTTGGACCCTAGCAAGGTATTAGCAGTGGCCTTTTCCCTCCAATCGTGGCTATATATTTTTCTTCAAGGTACAGTCTGAATTGGACTATTCCCCGATCCACCAGATTTTCCAAATGTGTTTCAAAAGCTTTATTGTGCTCTAACAAGAATCCACATTCGAACAGATATTCCTTCAACAAGTTGATAGGGGTTTTTTCCTTTATGGTTCCCCCAAAGTCGGTGACCACCCCGATTACATTTATTGTCGGTCCATCATGCAGAGGCATAGGGTTTGACTTGATATTAGGCTTATCGAAGGTGATGTCTTAAGACTCTAGCAAATCCTAAACCTTATGCTTGAAGGCTCAACATTGGTCTATGGTGTGCCCTGGAGAATTAGCATGGTACTCACACCTAACGTCGACACTGTATCTTTGCGGGAGTGGCCCGACCAGAGGAGCTAAAGGCTTGATTTCCACCAGGGATGCCGTAACCAAGTGTTGTAATAACTGGCTTGGTGGCATGGGCAGTGGATCAAAATTTCTAGGTGGCCTTTTAAATCTGTCCTGCCTTTGTCCTTGCGGGATCACCAATGGTTGTGATGTCCTTGGTTGTGAGGCAACCATGTTGACTTCTCCCTCATTCCTTCTTGGGAATTTTGAATCCGGTCTTTTTGAATTGCAAGGGGTGCTTGACAACCCCCCTGATATCTTTCCGCTTTTCAAACCAGTTTCGATTCTTTCACCAATAGTCACTAAGTCTGAAAATCTTGATGTGACACTTCCCACCATTTTATCATAATAGAGCCCTTGTAGGATTCCCATGAACATGTCTACGAGTTCCTTTTCTAGCAGTGGGGGTTGTACAAGAGATGCCATCTCCCTCCACCTTTGAGCATATTCTTTTAAGACTCTTCCTTATTTTGAGACAGATTTTGGAATTGCAAGCGAGTAGGCGCCATGTCTAAGTTATATTTGTAATGTTTCAAGAAAGCATTAGCAAGATCCACCCAAGTTCGGATATGCATTCATTCCAACTGCATGTACCAGTCCAAAGATGCCCCACTTAAACTGTATTGGAAATAGTGAATCATTAGTTTCTGATCATGGGCATGGGCGTGCATCTTCCTGTAGTACATACGAAGATGATTCCTCGGACAAGTGATCCCTTTATACTTTCCAAAGTTGGGTACTTTGAATTTTTGTAGTATCACCACATCAGGGGCTAAACCCATTTCCAGAGTGTCTACTTCGAAAGCGTCGAAGCCTTCCACAATCTTCAGTCTTTCTTCCAAGGCTTTATACTGATTCACTACCAGTGGTTTGTCCACAGCATGAGCACCAGTTATCTTCAAAGGTGCCTGGTGCATATCCTCTGGGTCATGATCTCCGTATTGCAAGTCTAGGTAATTATCTGCATTATTGGTTAAAATTTGTAGGGTATGTGATGCCCCTACTTTTGATGGTGGTGGGATTAAATACTTCAGTTTCAACCTCTTGCCGGGCCATTGCAGACTTTTGGGGTCCTGCTTCTAGCTCTTTCCTCAGTTGGTGACCGCTCGATGCACCAACGATTTGGGCTACCTCTTCAAAAGCTACCCTGGGAATTTGATCTTGTCTATCTATAATGTTCTTCAAAGCTAGAAGAACCTGGCACAAATCTCCTTTCATTGAGCTTACGTCACCCTTCACCTGATCAAGATCCTCTTTGAACATAACTTGAGTCTCCTGATCTGTTCCATTGCTTTCTGTTGATGGGCCCTTGTTTGATATGGAGGCCAAGGAGGTCGAGGTCTTCTTTTACCAATGGCTTAACTGGAGATATTTTTAAAGCAAATGAGTTTTTGATATGACATGCAAGTGTTTTATAAATGCATGAGGGCAAATGGATGTGCATGATTATGAAATGATTTCTTATTTTAACTATCTTATTCACTTGGGTACATACTTGTATTTTCACTTATTATTTTATTTGGTGACTAGCTTTAAAATAGACACGCCTTCGAGATAGGGAAACAAACTGCCTTTATTAAGAGTAACATAATCCAGATATTGAAAAATATTACAAATTGAAATCAAAACTTGTTTGCGTAAACGTAATTAAAAAGGAACTATTTTTCCTAAGTGCGCATGCGGATGTGTGCTCTGAAGCCATCAACCATTACTCGGCAAAGCTGTAGAAAGTCTTCGACATCCTTCAGAAGAGGAACCATTACATTCTCTGCATTTTGTAAACTTCTAGGGATGTCCTCGATGACATTGTTGGCTAAGAAGACGAGCTTTTCATGTTTGTCCTTGTAGTACCTGTATTCCTGCTAAAGATATGGGATTATCTTGTGGTTATCCCTCCCAGCTTGGGCGATCTTGGTATACTGCTCTTCCCAATACATCTTTTCACCCCTCATTTCTATCTAAAGCCTTTGTTGGATGAGAAAATCCTTTTGAAGACCCTTCAGCTCTAAACATACATGCTCATATTCTCGAGTCCTCTGAGTCAAGAGTTTCTCTACTTCTATCCTTTCAAGGCGTGCTTTGACCTCTGATTCGTGGCTGTCTTGGAGTTCGGTGGCAAGGTACTTTACTTTCTCTTCTTGATCTAAGGAAGATTGTGCCAAACTTTGGATTTGGGCTCTCAAACTTTTCCTCTAGCACCTTTTTGTCATGTGTTGCCTTTTCATACCATCTAGTTAACCTCCCGATTTCAGCAGCGGCCTCTTCTAACCTTTAGTTGTGAGAATCTAGGTTGAACGTTGCACTTAACATCCCTTCCGTTGTACGCTTTCGTTTGAGACTTTCTTTCTCCAAGTACTTTTGACTTATCAATTTTCTCGTCCTTTGACTTAAGTATAAGCTGCATCTGTTTCTTTTCTCTGGTTAGATTGAGGAGACTGACTTCCAGCGCTTCTTTCTCTTTTTGAGCTTGCTTTAAGGCATTTTTCAGATTGTCGACTTCTTCCAAAGATATAGGTGTTATCTCTGGGACCTTTGACTTGTGCTCTGGATCTTTCTCGAATGGAAGCTTGATAATTCATACCCTATCTTGGACCCATTTGGTGTAAGGTTCTCTTGCTATGACATTCTTTCTTTCGGCCTTCCTTTTGTTAACCTTATTCCAGGCCCGAATAACCTTGTTGAGCAACCCTTTGTCTTCTATACCCATATTATGGATGATAAATGGTCAGAGTTGTTCGTCCGAAGGTTTGTCTTCCAAAGGATACCCTAGCTATTGTAGGGCCAGAGTAGGGTTGTAGTTAATACAGCCTCGCGATCCAATCAAAGGGACGTTAGGAAAATCCCCACAGCTAATAGTGATGTCACCAATATCCAACTTTCTTGCATACCATAATATTGAGTTTGCAGTGAGAGACCTTAATTTCTGTGGCCACTCACACCTGGTCAATTCTGGGATCATATAGTCTTCCTTGTAAAGATGAGTCATGAACCAAGTATATAGAAGAGGGATGCAACAATTTAGCGTGCCTCTTCTTTTTTCATACATCATATGCAAAGTGTAATAAATGTCAGCAAGCAAGGCGGGAGTAGGATCCGTATTAAAGACTTTCGCTCCCCAAAATATGCTAATGGCCTCGGGGTCAATATAGTCCACGGTTTAAGGAAATAAGATTACACCAAATACCAATAACCCTAAACAATCAACACAAGATTCCCACTCCTTATAATTAGCAAATTCTAGTGCCTTAACTTCCAGGTATATTCTTTTGATTCCTTGTATCGGTCCTTCGCGAATCGGTTTATGATTCTTTCTGATTTAGAAAGCCCCACTCTCGCGGATTAAGATACACCCCTAGTCTTGGATAAAGATAGGCCACCAGATACTGGTGTACCATCTTTAATTAAATATTTCTTCTCTTTTGATTTTGGAAAATGAAATCATCGAGGTAGGACAAATTTGGGTTACGACAAACGATTATATGCATGTGAACATAATTAAAACTATTTGGCACATGTATCCTACTAAGCAGAAAAATCTCTTCAATGTATATGGAATATCCCATAGAGTCATTTCATTAGCATTATCCCCACAAGACCGACTACAATAAACCAATCCTTAACAAAGTTACCCATAAAGTCTCTTTGCATAGGTTGATCTCCAACCAGAGTCTCAATCCCTTGACAACTTTCTTCCCAGCTAGGTTGATCCTACAGATATAAGCCTTGTGGGTCTCTTCCTCAAAGAACTCACCTCATCAGCAGTTCATCAAGTATTCATCAACAAGGTTTATTTCCCCAACCAGGTTTATTTCCCCAACATACAACAATCAGCAAATTCCCCAGGGATAGTCTATCTTCCCCAGCTGAGTTCGTCTTCCCCGACTGAGTCTATCCTATCCAGCTTGAGTTTTCCCCTCAGACTATTACAAACCAGAGGGCCACAACCCCTAATCTCCAGTAAATTCGTCAACAAAACCTTTATTATCTACAAAAGATGCTATAAATCCTGGACCCGACCAGATAATAGTGAATTTCTCAAGACACTTTGAAGCCTGGGCCCGACCAGATAACAGTGTAAGTTTTCCAGCTACTATGAAAC
Source organism: Vicia faba (assembly GCA_948472305.1). Classification (NCBI taxonomy): domain Eukaryota; kingdom Viridiplantae; phylum Streptophyta; class Magnoliopsida; order Fabales; family Fabaceae; genus Vicia; species Vicia faba. The sequence goes on along the minus strand of OX451739.1, from coordinate 50,819,968 downwards.
CTGGACCCGACCATATAATAGTGTGACCTTCCAAATACTATGATGACTAGACCCAACCAGATAATAGTACAACTCCCAAATACTATGAAACCTGTACCCGACCAAATAATAGTTCAACTCTTCGAGATATTGAAGAACCTGGACTCAACCAGGCAAGGGTTTAACTTCCTTTCCCCAATAGAGCTTGCCTCTACCCCAACAAGTTACTGTGAAGCCTGGATCCGACCAGATATCAATTTTCAACTTCATCTTTCCAACCAAGTTTTTGTAAATCCTGGATCCGACCAGATAGCAATTCCCCTCAGAAGTTCGTTGTGAAACCTGGAATCCGACCAGATAACAACTAAGTTCCAAGAAACTTACTGTAAAGCCTGGACCCGACCAGATATTAGTTCACACTATCTCTTCAGACAAGTTTATTGTGAGGCCTGAACCCGACTGGTTAGCAATTAACTTCATCCACCTCAGAAGTCTGCAAAGCCTGGAATCCGACCAGATAGCAGTTTAAAGTTATTCAGTTACTGTGAAGCCTGGATCCGACCATGTATTAGTTCAACTTCGTCTATTCAAGCAAATTATTGTGAAGCCCGAAATTCGACCAGATAACAACTAGCTACAATGTCAGCAAGACACTATGAAGCCTGGACCCGACCAGATAATAGTATAACTTTTCAAAAATTATGAAGCCTGGACCCGACCAGATAATAGTTACAACTTCAAGTTACTATGAAGCCTGGACCCGACCAGATATCAGTTCAACTTCATCCTTTCTAGCAAGTTACTGCAAAGCTTGAAATTCGACTAGATAACAGTTAACTTCCTTATCCCCAACAAGTTGTTGTGAAGATGGGAATCCAACCAGATAACAACCTAACTTTACTCTCCCCAAGAAATCTTATGCGAAGCCTAGAATCCGACCAAATAAAAGTTAATTTATTCTTCCCCAGTAAGTTATCGTGAAGCCTGGATCCGACCAGATAGCAGTTGACTTCCTTATCCTCAACAAATTGTTGCAAAGCCTGGACCTGACCAGATAACAGCTGACACTCAAGAGATAATCCCCAACAGCAACCCGGGATTCAGAATTCCTCACCAGTAGTCAGGGATTTATTTTACCAGACAAATATGCATCCCATACTCATACATCATAGCATATACATACAAAATTCAATTAGCATAATACCACATCTTGTGAACATCATGCATACATCTGCATTTAACTAACCTTTTTTTCCCACAGGTAAAACATCATGTTTTAGTCTAAATCGACCAAGATTTGTACTGATACTTCTTCCAGTGTTTACCAACATTCATCCAAATGGCATCTATAACTCCATTCCCAATCCATCTCCGAGTGCAAATTTCTGGGCACTCTAGTGTTCAATCATCTTCCACCTTCAAGTCACAAATGAAGGATCCACCAATCTAACTCTTCAGGTTTAAGAAGATTGAACAGGGGAAGCTGTTGTACCTCAAAATTTTCCCTATCATTTCTCAAGTAATCTCTCACAAGATCTCCTTTGATTCAAGACTGCACAATGGTTGATCAGCTCAAGAAACCTCCTCAAGCACTGATAACTGAAAATTAGGGTTTTAGATTGCACAAGGACAAATGGACTTTTAATGCCCCATATGACTTTCATGGATAATTTTGGACTCTCAAGATTTCTCATGTCAAGTTTCAATTCTTGGATCACACTTTTGCTCAGTCAATTGATCAGTTGACCTAAAATCAACTATATTGGGAAAAAGTCAACCATGGTCAATTTACAGTCAAACTTCATAATTTTTGATCCATATCAAAATCATGAACTCATATATGTCATTTGATCAAGTTTGGATCATAATTCCTCAAGAAATTTGATCAGATCATCAAAAGGGCAAAATGGTCAAAATTAGGGTTTTGACTGAGGAAGTGCAATTTCTAATTTTTGACCTAGAAAATGACTCATTGGTTTAAGACATGATATCAAGGGTTAAAATGCTTCATTTTGACCTAATGGCATGGCTCAAAACATCTCTCAATATTGATTGACTGACAGATGAATTTCAGTCAACTGATGAAAAGTCAACTGTACACTGAAAAGTTAAAAGTTTGACTTTTTGGTCAAAATCAAGTATCAAATATCACAATTCTTCAAGATACATAAAAATATGAAACTTTTTCATCAAGAAATCAAAAATTCAAGATTTCATTTTGAAAAGTCAAAATTTCTAAACTTAGAAAATTTTCTAAGTGTTGGAAATTCACATTTTTTCATAACTTTGAGCCAAATTTCCACCATGATGCAAGATGATTCAAAGGAAACTTACAACACGAAAGTTTTAGATCTCAATGAGATATAAAACATTGTAGAACACAACTTTTTCTAGAAATGCATGTATTTCAAGTTATGATTTTAAGAAGACATGTTCATGAAACTTGAAAAACTTAGTGAAATTTTGCCCTAGTTTAGGCAGGATTTTAACCTAACTTTATGGAAAATTTTCACATAGTTCCAAGATGAATATTCAAAAATATCAAACATAGAGGTTGTAGAGGATCTTACAAGCTTTCAAAAATGTCCAAGAAATCATTGAGATCATACTTGAGTAAGGAGAATCGAAGGCAAGAAGTTAAGGTTTCATTCTTGAATTACAAGCCATTTCTTGATGAACACATGAACCAAATCCATGCTAGGCTGCATAATATTTGCTTTGCAGGCCTCAAACTTGTTTGTCACTCCATAATTAATGGTTTACACAACTCTTTAGGCCCTTATCCATTTGGTTTAAGCTTTGTCCAAAATGATTTTCCATTTATGGCACAAAGTTGCCATTTCCATTTTGATAAAGCATCACTTTTGCAATTGTCAACTTCTTGAGCCTTGCACTTATTCTTTCTGCATACACAACCCCTATAAACCAAAAGAAATATGTCTAAGGCCTCTATTAACTCAGATCATGCTTGTACAACACTTTGAGATTTGTCTTCTCACTTTTCTTAAAAAACAAGCTATAGAGCCAAAATGCTAGGACTCAAAAATCTTGAGTGCATTTGATCTCCAACCTTTTCCATACATATGCACAAGTCTATTGCAAGCCAAGGCATGAGATTAAGCATCCTCAAACTCTCCCAAGCATCCTTGCTGCACAGAACTGCCCAAACTTAACATTTTTGAGCCAAAACTCCCTATCTCCATTTCCACTCGTGCGTTTTGTTTCTTAATCATCCAAACACCTTACATACATCATACACAAGTGATCCAAGTCCCTGTTTCAAGACTGTAACCCCTCCATCATTGTCCACCATTTTCAAAATTGAAGCTTGCAACTTGACTTGAGTTGAGAGTTCCAGCCATCCTCAAAGAAAAGTAAGAGTTGGAATACAGTCAATAAGGTCCAGGCAAGCTAAAGAAATCATCAGGCCATCTCAAAGGATGCTCAAACTCCATACACGACTCCAGCTGTAAGAGGTAAATTTTCAAACTTCTATCTCTTCATACAAGCATCATTTGATTCTGATTTGTGAAGATAAAATATAGATATCATTGCCCTGAAACCTTACATATCCATAGATTTCATTTATATTACTTGAGTAGTGAGAATTTTAAGTTTGAACTTTCTGAAAAAGTTAGGTCATAATTTGGTACCATTCAAAATTCATGCTCATCTTTGATTTATAGTTTTAGTAATTTACATTTCTGGAATCGTTGTGGAATTTAGAACAAGTTTGATGTTTACATTTTTGAAAATGGATGAGAAATGGTGAAGTTACAGATGTTCAGGCTGGAGGTTAAAGATGAATTCATATTCAGGACATGACTTGTGTTATGTATTTATTGTTTTGTTTATGTTACCGGATGTACAACCACCCCAGTGGCAAAGGTAGCGCATATTTATGCTAAGGGTCAGGGGTTCAAGTCCCAGCGCTATGTTTTTTTCATATTTTTCTTCCTTTTTTTGTTCCAGCAAGCAGCGCTTGGGCCTCAATCAGTGGGCCTTACCATTTTTTATGCCCCATACCCCCTGCTCACTTTCACACACCTAACCAATTATATTTTTTCTTTTATCATTTTAATTCATTTTATTTCCTTTTTCTTATTTTATTTTTCTTTATTATATTTTTATTACTATTATTTTTATTATTATTATTATTATTATTATTATTATTTTTTATTAATAAAAAAATCCAAAAATGTTTTTATTTATTATTTTCATATTTATGTGTTTATTTGCTTTATAAAACAAAAAGGACAAAAACATTTTCTTAATAAATTAATTTCTTTTTCTTAGTAATTTATATTTAGATTTAGGTTTAATTATTATTTTTCTTTTTTATTAAAAATTAACTTAGAACTTAAGTTTCTTTTAATTAATTAATTTTCATATTATTTTTATTAACTTAAAACCTTCCATATAAAAAACCCTAAAAAATGTTTTAACTTAGTTTCTTTATTAATTAGTTTAGGTTTAATTTTGTTTAATTTAATTAATTATTTTCTTTAATTAGGTCAAGACTAAGCCCTTTCATTAAAACCCTTAACAAAAATCACACAACAAAATCATTTCTTTTCCATTTATTTCCTTGCATTATTTTCTTCTCAATTCTTGTACATATTCAATATGGTTGTAATAGATAATTAGGTGTAATTTTTTTGCAATCCCCATTTGTAAATTTGTACACCCCCTCCCCTAATAATGTAATAGCATAGTAATTTTACTTTCCACAATTTATCGCTTTAATATAAATGTTAGTAATTAGGGTTTGTATGACAAGACTAAAACCAACAAGTAGCAAACCCTAGTTCAAGATAAAAAATGCATGTAAATCAAGCACACTTGCACACTTACACCCTTAGGGTAATTCCACTTTGTTGCCTTACAAAAATGGTCATGTTATGCATGTGGGGTATCTTAGCAAAAGCAATCTAAAATGCAAGATCATAGTCCCTCGATGACACTATAAATATTATCTTTCAAAATGATCTTAGTCCCTCAAAGAAAAATGCTAAGATATCTCACAACATTGCTATCATGACTATATGATGACCCACGCCCGTCCTTTTACATCCAAAGATAAGACTTCTTACCAAATAAATGATAAGATAGAAATATCAAAGGAAAGGAAGAAATAAACAAAAGACTTTTGAGTAGGTAGATTCTTTCTAGTTGCTTGCTCATTTTTAAATCAAACATCCTTGCTTATTTTCAAAACAAACATCAACACTTTCAAAACACTTTCAAAAATAAACTTTCAAAACACTTTCCAAACTTGAAATATTTTCAAAAGCCCAACACTTTGTATACGTTATTACGAACGAGAACTATTACAAAGTTTTCCCAAACGAAGGCGCCTTTTCAAAATACTTTCAAAAACCACCACCAAGCACACTTTTCAAACAAAAGCAAGTGATCTAGCAAGCAACTAAGAGCCCATAGGTAACTTTGGATGAAAAGGGTGCTAACACCTTCCCTTTTCATAATCTACCCCCGAACTCAAGAAATAATCTCAAAGGTCTTTCCTGTTCTTTCCAGCCTTTCCTTTTGGATAAAAGAAAAGTCGATGGAGACTCTTGCTAACTGTAACATTTGCAATCAAATGCAAAACATCCCAAGTCAGTTCTCCCACCGTATCACAACGTGTAAAACAACTTCCATATGGTATACAAGAGAAAAGAGGTTGCCCCATGTTGACGTGCGCACTGAGGTACAGTAACCATGAAGAAAAAAGGTTAACATCTTGTGCTAGTATTTATATGCTACCGTCATCTTCTATATAATCTTCTCTATATATTTATTGGTGGCCTCCACAACACCGTTCATCTTCGGCCGATAAGGAGAAGAGTTATGATGCTGGATCTTAAATTACATACAGAGCTCGGTGATCATAATATTATTGAGGTTGGTACCATTATCTGTGATAATTCTTTCTGAGATACCATACTGACAGATAAGATTATGACTGATGAACCGAGCCACAAAGTTCTTGGTAACAGAAGCAAATGAGGATGCCTCTACCCACTTCGTGAAGTAATCAATAGCAACAAGGATGAAGCGATGCCCATTGGAAGTGGTAGGTCTAATCTCTCCAATAATATCAATGCCCCACATTGCGAATGACCAAGGAGCAGTCAAGACATTTAAGGGAACTGGAGGCACATGTACCTTGTCGACGTAGATTTGGCATTTGTGACAAGTTCGAGAGTGATTATGACAATCTGTTTCCATGGTGGACCAGTAGTAATCTGCTCGGAGAATCTTCTTAGCCATTGTGTGTCCACTAGAATGGGTGCCAAAGATACATTCATGCATATCCTCCATAATCTAATCCACTTCTCTCTTGTCCACACACCACAGTAAAGTGGAATCATGGTTGCGCTTGTAGAGAATTCGGTTACTCAGGAAGAACTTGGTAGAGAACCTTCTTATGAACTTTTTGTCATTGATGGATGCTCCCTCAAGGTACTCTTGAGCTTCGAGATACCTTTTCACTTCGAGGAACCAAGGCTTTTCCTCTACTCTCTCAGCATCAATCTCATAATAGTGGGCCGGTTTGTCTAATCTTTCGATAGTGACCAGATGGGCTTCATTATCCCATCTGACCTTAAACATGGATGACATGGTAGCTAGAACGTCCGCTAACTGATTTTATTCTCGTGGAACATGTTCAAAGGTAATCTCTTCAAAATATGAAATCAAAGTCAACACATGCTCTCGGTAAGGGATAAGATTAGGATGCTTAGTGTCCCATTCTCCCTTCACTTGGATGATCACCAGGGCTGAATCTTCGTATACTTGTAAGAACTTGATCCTCGTATCAATAGTAGCATTGATGCCCATAATGCATACTTCATACTCGGCCATATTGTTGGTGCAGTTAAAACATAGTCTGGAGGTAAAGGGTGTATTGCAGCATTCGAGGGAGATAATCACAACACCAATGCCATTACCGAGTGCGTTGGAAGCTCTGTCAAAGACCATAGTCTATCAGGATCCTTTTTTAGGTCCTTCATCCGGTCCAGGTTCTTCACAGTCAGTTACTAGCATAATGTTCTCGTCCGGGAACTTAAAATCCATTGATTGGTAGTCGTCCACAGCCTGATGAGCCAAATGATCAGCAAGTACACCTCATCTTATTGCCTTTTGAGTGATGTACTGTATGTCGTATTCGGTCAGGACCATTTTCCATCTTGCTATCCTTCCGGAGAGAGCAGTTTTTTCGAATATGTATTTGATAGGATCCATTTTAGATATCAATAAGGTAGTGTGAGTCAACATATATTGTCTTAGTCGGCGAGCAGCCCATGCCAAAGTGCAGCAAGTTTTCTCGAGCAGTGAGTATCTTGTTTCACAGTCGGTAAACTTTTTTCTAAGGTAGTATATTGCATGCTCTTTTCGACCAGACTCGTCATGTTTCCCCAGCACACACCCCATTGAATTTTCTAATACTGTTAAGTACATAATCAGAGGTCTTCCTTCAACCGAAGGCATCAAAATTGGAGGTTCTTGAAGATACTCCTTGATTCTGTCAAAGGCTGTATGGCAATCATCGTTCCACTTCACTACTTGATCTTTCTTTAGTAATTTGAAAATTGGCTCACAAGTAGCAATTAGGTGGGAAATGAATCTGGTAATATAGTTTAGGCGTCCCAAGAAACCTCTAACCTCCTTCTTTGTGCGGGGGATGGCATTTCTCGAATAGCTTAAACCTTTGCAGGATCTACCTCAATACCTTTGCCACTGACGACAAAACCTAAGATTACCAGATCTTACTCCAAAGGTGCACTTGTTTGGGTTCAGTCTTAACTTGTATTTCTTCAACCATTCAAACAGTTTTTGCAGGTGATCTTCTTCATTCTATGACATGGCTATCATATCGTCAAGATAGACATCTATCTAGTGATGGATCATATTCTGGAATAAAGCTACCATAGCACGCTTATAGGTTTCCCCTTCGTTTTTCAACCCAAATGGAACAACTTTGTAAAAGAAGGTGCCCTTCTGTGTGACGAAAGTTTTTTTCTCCATGTCTTCAGACACCATTTTAATCTGATTATAACCGGAGAAACTGTCTATGTAGGAGAATATCTTATGCTGTGTGGTGTTATCAACCAGAACATCAATATAGGGAAGTGGGAAGTCATCTTTGGGGCTTGCCCTATTCAAATATCTGTAATCCACACGCATACGTACTTTACCGTCCTTCTTAGGTACCAGTACCACTTTTGCAACCCATTATGGATAATAAGTAACCAGTAAGAATCCAACATTTAACTGTTTCATGACTTCAACTTTGATCTTTTCTGACATTTCAGGGCGCATACGACAAACTTTCTGCTTCACTAAAGGGCAATCTTATTTTGTTGGCAGACGATGAACCACAATCTCAGTATCAAGCCCTAACATGTCTTCGTATGACCAGGAAAAGATATCAACGTAGTTACGTAACATATGGATTAACCATTCTTTGACACCATTCTCCATGTTGGCACCTATCTTGACTTCCTTTTTATTCTCCTCAGTACCCAAGTTTACTGCCTCGACTGACTCTTCATGAGGCTGTATTGCTCTTTCCTCTTGCTGTAATAGTCTAGCAAGTTCTCCTGGTACTTCACAATCTTCCCCACCTTCGTCCTCAGCTTGGTAGATCGGATTTTTAAAGTCATAACTGACAATCTCAGAACTGTTATCAATGGGATCCAGGGTGGATGTGGATCTGCAATTTGATATGTGGGTGTGTGTAAGAGCGCATAGCTATTTTGATAAAATAAAGTAAAAATAAGGACAGAGAGCGTAAAATTTGAATGTAAAACGTCCAATGATTTATTAATGACATATGAAAATGAAGTGTGATAACCCTCACAAGTAGACCGTTGTGCCTCGGGTAAGACACAAGGCTTTAAAGTTTAACTTGTTCAAAAATTACATATCCTCAAAAAAACAGAAAAAACAATTACTCCTGGATAAAAGAGATAGGCACAAAGTCTCTAGCTGTCCAATTATTGAGTCCACCGTTGATAGTAGGGAAGATCCAATTGTCCAGGTCACAGTCACTGTCAGTGTCCTCTATGATATTGACTCCATGGTTTCCGATGCATAATGGTGGTCCTCCAGCGCGAGCACGACGAACAACTTTTTAAGCCCCTGAAGTGAAACCCAAACCAAATTTGTCAGACTTATAGGGGATGTCAAGGAGTTGGACCTAAATAGTATACCCACCTTCTTCAATCACACCCTTGGAGCCCTTTAGAGAATCCATTTTAAGTGGAGGTCTAGTAATCTTTGGAACAACAATAGCAACTTTGGTAACAACGATCATCTGAGGAACCTCTTCAAAATTCTGACATGGGGTTTTGTGATACGGTGGAAGAACCGACTGTTTATACTGGTTTGCATTTTGTATTTGCAAATGTGCGGTAAGCAAGATTCGCTACCGACTTTTCTTTTATCCAACAAAGGAAAGGGTGAAAAGAACATAAAAAGACCTTTTTCGAGATTTTCTGAGTAAGGGGGGGGGGGGGGGGGGGGGTAGATTATGGAAAGGGAAGGTGTTAGCACCCTTTCCATCCATGGTTTTCCATGGGCTCTTAGGTACTTGCTCATCTTTTGAAAATTGCTTGTGTCAGTGTGGTTTGAAAAGCTTTAAAAATGCCTTAGTGCGGCGATTCACAATATGGTAACTCTTGTATCAGTCCTCAAGAGTGTGATAAAGCGTTTTGAAAACTTTGTTTGAAAAGTGTTTGAAAGTGTAGTTTGTAAAAAGAATTGTTTGAGCAAGTACCTAACAGTTATCTACCTAATCGAAAAAAAGTTTGTTCTTTTCCTCTTTTCCTTTAGACAATGCCATCCTACTATTAGTGAGTAGGTAGCCCTAGTCGTTGGATGTTTGAGGGACTATCGAAAGGGACGTACAGTCACTAAGGAAACAGGGCAAGATCTCTTAGTAACTGTCCTAAAGCCCTAAGATCACTTTAATACCGAGGGAACAATCGAGAGGGTCATCAAGGGACTAGTGATCTCTAGATTTAAGGACAACAACTAAGAATTCTCACATTTCGAGAATTGTGACTGTAATTCAAAGGCAACCGAGTGAGGTATACCCTAAGGGTGAGCATGTGCAAGTGCGTTTGATTCTGTTCATTTATCTTGCGCATTTAATGGTCTACTAATTGATTGACTAATCATGCACGCCTAGGTTGCTAACAATTATATAGAAGCATATAAAATATAAAAGCGATCTATAAAGGTCCTACGCTAGTACAAGGCTTTGGTGTAGATACATAAATAATTACTGAAAGTAAAGTGCGGAAATAAAACCCTAATTAAGCTATTACTAACCCGGGCGCAATTACATCAATAATGAAAAATAATCGTACGGAAAAAATAATTAAGCGCGAGAATTAAAAACTGGAGAAAAGATTCAAAACCCTACTTTGATCATTGAAAATATTTTTGGGATTTTTATGAAAAAGATTTGAATTTAACCCATTTTTTCTAATTAATCTTAATTAATGAAAACTAAATTAAAGTTGATGAAATGAATTTATTTACAAAAATTAATTTATTACGAAAAAAACTAAGTTCTATTTTTCTGATTTTGATTTTATGATTTTTATGAAAAAAACTGATTTAAACAAAATAACTAAACTAATTTAAACAAAATAAAAATAATAAAGTTAAAAAGAGAAATAGAATAAGCCTAAGGGGGTATGAGCCCAAACTGGAGTTGCAAGTTGAATTTCTGTCCAAAGCCCAATCTTCTGTGGCCCATAGCAAACGTTAGATTCAGTGGGGCTGTGCCAGGAGGGTCCACCATGAGGAGCTTCATTGGAAGCGTTTGACCTGGGCGCAGATGATCCAAGGGTGATGGATCTGGAGGCGTATGATGAGCGCGTTTGTGATAAAAGCATAGGATCTGCAAGGAAATGTTGAGAAAAATATTATGTAGAGGCAGGGATTGAACCCCTGACCTCTTACACGTGCGCTTTGAAAATCCTTCGCCTGTACCACTGAGCCAACGTTTCATTTGTTGAATAATATAAACATAATATATTATATTTAATAATGATCAGTAGTGATAAACAAAAAGCGCGCGCCATTCAAACTGGCCACTCATATTTTGACAAACCTTCATCTTCTTCGCTGGACCGTTGTTTTAGGCGAGGGGTTTTTACCTACGGACATGTGTTGTAGCTATAAACCTGCATATCTCAAAAATCACAATCACGCAATAAAAATTTAATCCAAGAATACAAATCAACTGGACTTAATCTCATGAGTATAATGGTACTCATCTTTTGCCCTGATTTTTCCTGAAATGAAAAACCCTAAAAAGAACCTTGAAACCCTAACAATGGCATTCAGTCAAATATGCATCAAAACACACAATTAATTATGCAAACATGTTTAAATGATTATACAAACATGAATATATATATTTAGAATTCATTTATCACGCGTGTATAGTCAAAACCAAATTCAAGAAAAGAGGCAAACCGTGGTACTGGTATGGGGCGTTTCTGGGTGTGATGAGGTGTGGTAATGGTCCAGATAGCTCCCAAATACTTCCAGGAATTGATAGCTAGCCTTGAAAATCCTTTAATCTCCTTGTAGACAAAAATTTGATCACCACTTTCTTGTCAAAAATTTGAGTTTTTTCTCTCAATTCCACATGACCAATCCTTCTCTTTGTGGTATGGAAATGTTATGCATATATAGTAGAACGAATTAGGTTAACAAAATTGAATTAAATCTTGAAGATTGAGTGAGAAAAGATTTGATTTGTGTCTTGTATTTTTTATTTCTAAAATAGGCCAAATCTTGCTATTTTTATTCCAATCACCACTTTCACGAAATCCTTGATTTGCTAGCTGATTATAGACTCATCACGTGCTCATAAAATCAAATCTTGGATTTTATTTTATTATTCCACTATTTTATTTGATTTATTTTTATTTTAATGAATAAAAAATCAAAACAAATAATAAAAATAATGAAATAATACATGAGTAAGCACAAGGGTCGTGGGTCATGTTAGGAACAAGTTTCAATCATGAAAACATGGGCCCATTTGGAAAAAAAATCAAGTTTGGTCATTATTTGCTTCATGCACTTTTCCAAAAATGGTCAACTTTAGCAATGCATATCTCTCTCATTTTTAACCCTAAGAGGGTGTTCTTAGACTTTTTAGCAAGCTTAGGATATCCTCTAAACAACCCTTTTGGTTTCATCTCAATTGGATCTTCCATGTTCATGTAAGGAGGTTTGACCCAAAAGGTGTTTTTGTTGACTTTTTGAAAGGACCTATAACGTATGAACTTATATCTTTTGATTGAGGCATTTCATGAACTTGAGGGCTGAAGAGGAGTTGTAAGGAATTGGATTCTCTTCAAAATGAGCCTTGGTTGGAAAATTTTTGATAAAGTATGACAAAGTTATGCTTGGTCAAAGTTTGGTTGACTTTTCCTATATAAACCCTAATTTGCCATTTTTGACTTTTGATGAGTTAGGAGCATTTCTTGAGGAATCATGACAAACCCTTGATCAAATGATGGATATTATTTCAAAATGTTGATGTTGAAAAAATCTTGAAGTTTGACTGTATTTGGGCCACAATTGACTTTTGACCTAGTACAGTTGATTTCTAGGCATTTGAGCAATTGACTGGGCAAACTTGTTATGCAAGGCATAAAATTTGGCATGGATGATCTTGAGGAAATATTAGGACAATGGAGAACATTTGGGATCCTTTGGACTCACACATCTTTCTTAGGAGTGAAACCCTAGTTTGAGGCTTATTGTCTTAGGAGGAGAATTTGTCTGGTCAATTCTTGGTCATCCTAGGACAAGTTAGGGACCTCAATGGGAGCGTGTTTAGTGAAATGAGAGGGTAAATTTTGGGGTACAACAGCTGTCCCTATTCAATCTTCTTAAACTTGAGGATGTAGATTGGCTGGTCTGCCTTTCGTGATCTGGAGGTGGAAGATGATTGAACACTAGAGTGCCCATAAATTTGCACTCGTGATACTCGACTGTGTAGGTAATATCGGGAATGGTCTTATGGATGCCATTTGGAGAAGATGATGGGAGATCGTCAGAGATGGGCTTAAAGATGCCATCCGGAAGATATTACAGAGAGTTGTTGGAGATGGGCTTAAAGATGCCATCCAGAACAATGTTGATTTCATGAGACGTTCCTTTGTGGGAATTCCTATGCCTATCGTTGAGGAGGACTCCGTTGAGGAACGTTGGTCTCTGTTTTGGAAAATAGAGTCTAGGAGCTTCAGTTGTCCGTTACTCTACTGGGGAGTCATCTCTTGATTGAAGGGATGGAACTGAACTGCTATTTGGTTAGGATCTAGGCTTTACAGTAACTTGCTGAGGATAATAAGGCTGACTGTTATTTGGTCGCACTCCAGGCCTCACAACGATTTACTGGGGAAATGAGATTAAACTGTTATCTGGTCAGAATCCAGGCTTCACAATGTCTTGAATTGTTGATTGACTATTATCCGGCCAGGTTCCGGGCTTCATAGTTTCTTTAATTGGAATAAAAATCTTAGTATCGATTTGAATGAACCAGAGAAAGGTCTTGAGTTGTCTTCGACTGGGATAGAAATCAAAAAAATCTTAGTATCGATTTAGTTGAACCAGGGGAAGGTCTCGAATTAACTTTGACTGGAATGGTAATCAGTAGAATCTTAGTATCGATTCGGCTAACCCAGGAATAAGTCTTGGAATATCTTCAACTGGAATAGTAATCAGAGAGATCTTAGTGTCGATCTGACTGACCCAGAGAAGGTCTTGGATTATAACTTCGACTGGAATAGTAATCAGTAGAATCTTAGTATTGATTCGGCTGACCCAGACAAAAGTCTTGGAACATCTTCAACTGGAATAGTAATCAGAGAGATCTTAGTGTCGATCTAACTGACCCAGAGAAGGTCTTGGATTAACTTTGACTAGAATGGTAATCAGTAGAATCTTAGTATTGATTTAACTGAACCAGACAAAAGTCTTGGAGTATCTTCAACTTGAATAGAAATTAGAGAGATCTTAGTGTCGATCTGATTGAACCAGAGAAGGTCTTTTGAGAAAATATTTTGGAGGAAGATGCTGAAATAGCCCTTTGTCAGACATAGCCTTTGAGAAGACTACCGGGTCATGTAAGTAGTCAAAAGTATCTGTTGACTTGATCTTTCCTGAAAAGGTGAAGAGTTAGTCATGATGTATGAAATGCATTGTGTAATGATGTTCTCAAAGTAAATGAGAATATGATGTATGCGATGTGTATGTGCATGACATGTTGTATGAATATGGAATGCTGTTGCGATGTTTCTTAGTCTAGGAAAGTAAATCCTAGACTGCTGCTGAAGAGTATTGGGAGGCTGAATCCTTCATTTCTACTGGGGATGATGAATGGAAACGATTCCCTGGGGGTTTCCTCTTTCTGTCTGAGGATATTCTACCGGGGATTGACTCCGCTTGAAAATAAACTCTGTGGAGGGAGATATGTTATTGGAAGATTCTGCCGTTGTAGAGAAATAAACACTGTTGGGGAATGACCTTCTGTAGTTAAAGAAATAAACTCTACTCGGGAGGAGGTTTTATAACTATTGGATCATACAACTCGGCTGGGGAATACAAATTTTAGCTCTCTGAAATAACTTTGCTGGAGAAGATAATTCCTGCTTGGGGAAGGAGAGATCGAAACTTTGGTTGTTTCTACTTTGTGGGGAACATAGACATCAAAGGGGTCATATGTAATGGTGACTTCATCTTAAAACATTCCCTGCCCCCTATACCTGCTGGAAGGAGTAACTTGTCGGGACTGAAATGGTTTTTGTTTTAGACTTTGCCCCGTTCCTTAAAGTCATGAGCAACTGTCTTTTTATTTCTTATGCAAATATTTATGAATATCAATCATATTCAAATTCATATGTCAAGAATAATTTATTGGACATTTTTTCATAACAAAACAGGAAAGAGAAAAAAAAATAAAAACAAACAGTTTTGTACTTCCAAAGGAACGATTTGTATTGATTTCTGAAGTTTGCCTATAACAAGTGTTGTGTACAAAGAGGCTGACATTCTAGTAGGAGAACACCACCGTGAGAGTGAAGACTATACAAAGTAGTGTACAAAGAGAAGAAAACAACTATGTGTAATAATCCCATTGAGTTTCAATTCTGCTATTGCTGCTATGTCTTCGAGCGTCTCATCACTTTGCTACTTGTCCGAAGCTGACTGAATTGATCGGTGCCGTTTGAGCTTGATAGTTGATACTGAAGTCTGGTCACAAGGTGATCCAATGGGGCATAGTGATACCCTTCGAATCCCTAAATTTTGCCTGGACCTCCCTTTCAGGTTTTCAGTCCAACAGGATACCCTTTTTTGCCCAAGCCTCCTTTTCAGGTTTTCGACTTGCCAGGTGTACAAATATTTTTTGTTTTCATCCCTAATTTTTTCCCGAACCCTTTTGGTTCACCGGGATGCCCTTATTTTTTCCTAGGCCAGTCAACCTAGCGGGTCTTTATTCATGCGTAGTAGTTTTTCACTATGTCCGCATTCACAGGGTGAGGAAGATCCTCACCATCCATGGTGGTCAGAATCATGGCTCCACCGGAAAATATACTTTTGATCACAAATGGCCCTTCATATGTGGGAGTCCATTTTCCCCTGGGATCACCTTGCGGCAGTATAATGCGCTTGATCACTAGATCCCCGACTTGATATACTTGGCGTCTGACCTTTTTGTTGAAAGCCTTGATCATCCATTTTTTATACATTTGACCATGATAGACAACAGTAAGCCTTTTCTCATCAATCAGATTCAATTGATCAAGTCGAGTCTGGTTCCAATCGTCATCATTAAAACCCGCATCCTTTATGATTCTCAGAGAAGGGATCTGGACCTCAATAGGTAGGACAACCTCCATACCATATACCAGAGAGTAGGGTGTTTCCCTTGTCGATGTTCGTGTGGAGATGCGGTACTCATGAAGAGAAAATTGTAACATCTCATGCCAGTCTTTGTATGTCACCGTCATCTTCTGTATGATTTTCTTAATGTTCTTGTTAGCAGCCTCCACAACACCATTCATCTTCGGCCAGTAAGGGGAAGAATTATGATGCTGGATCTTGAATTGTTTACAGAGTTCGGTGATCAACGTATTGGTGAGATTTGTACCATTGTCAGTGATGATTCTCTCTGGCACACTGTACTGAAAAATCAGGTTATGCTTGATAAACTGCGCCACAAGGTTCTTGGTAACAGTAGCAAAAGAGGCAGCTTCAACCCACTTTGTGAAATAATCAATGGCCACCAGGATGAAGCGATGCCCATTGGAAGCGGTAGGTCTAATCTCTCTGATCATTTCAATTCCCCACATTACAAAGGTCCAAGGAGCCATCAAGACGTTCAAAGGAACCGGAGGTACATGCACCTTATCGGCATAGATCTGGCATTTGTGACAAGTTCGGGAATGCTGATAGCAGTCCGCTTCCATAGTGGACCAATAGTATCTTGCCCGTAGGATCTTTTTAGCCATGGTATGTCCACTAGAATGGGTGCCAAAGGTACCTTCGTGTAAATCTTCCATAATCCTCGTTGCTTCGCTCTTATCTATGCACCGAAGTAAAGTAGAGTCACGGTGGCGCTTGTAGAGGATTCCATTACTGAGGAAAAATTTTGCGGCGAACCTTCTCAGAAACTTTTTATCATTGACAGATGCCCCCTCGGGATATTCTTGAACCTCGAAATACTTTTTCACTTCATGAAACCAAGGTTTGTCTGCTACTTCTTCAGTGTCAATCTCGTAGTAGTATGTTGGTTCATCCAAACTCTCGATAGTGATTCGAGGAGCCTCGTTGTCCCACTTGACTTTGAACGTAGATGACATGGTAGCTAGCACGTCCACTAACTGATTCTCTTCTCGTGGAAAATGTTCAAAGGTGACTTCTTCAAAGTGTGGAAGAAATGTCAGCACATGTTCTTTTTAAGGGATAAGATTCAGGTGTTTTGTATCCCACTCGCCTTTGATTTGAATTATTACCAAGGCTGAATCCCCGAAAATGCTCAAGAACTTGATCCTCAGGTCAATAGCAGCTTTGAGACCCATGATGCATGCTTCATACTCCTCCATATTGTTGGTACATTTGAAAGATAATCTGGCGGTGAAAGGAGTATGACAGCCTTCAGGAGATATAATTACAACACCAATGCCATTGTCGAGTGCGTTTGAGGCTCCGTCAAAAACCATAATCCATCGGGATCCTTCTTCAGGTCCTTTATTCGGTCTAGTTTCTTCATAGTCAGTTACTAGCATAATATTCTCGTCCGAGAACTCAAAATTCATGGACTGGTAGTCATCCATAGCTTGATGAGCCAAATGATCAGCTAGTACACTTCCCTTGATTGCTTTCTGGGTTGTGTATTAGATATCATATTCGGTCAAGATCATTTTCCATCTTTCCATTCTTCCGGAGAGGGCGGGCTTCTCAAAGATATACTTGATCAGATCCATCTTAGATATCAGCAAAGTAGTGTGGGTCAACATATACTGTCTCAGTCGGCGAGCAACCCATGCCAAAGCGCAACAAGTTTTCTCGAGCAGTGAGTATCTTGTTTCACAGTCGATAAACTTTTTGCTAAGGTAGTATATTGCATGCTCTTTTCGACTTGACTCGTCATGCTGCCCCAACACACACCCCATTAAATTATCTAACACTGTTAAGTATATTATCAAAGGTCTTCCTTCAATCGGAGGCATCAGAATTGATGGTTCTTGAAGGTATTCCTTTATTCTTTCGAAGGCAGTATGTCATTCGTCATTCCACTTTACCACTTGATCTTTCTTCAAGAGCTTGAAGATGGGCTCACAAGTAGAAGTTAAATGGGAAATGAACCTGGCAATGTAATTTAGTCGTCCCAAAAAGCCTCTGACCTCCTTCTCAGTGCGAGGAGTCGACATCTCTTGTATAGCCTTTACCTTTGCAGGGTCCACCTGAATACCCTTGTCACTAACAATGAAACCTAGCAGTTTACCAGACCTTACCCTGAAGGTGAACTTGTTTGGATTCAACCTCAACTTGTACGTCTTCAACCTATCAAACATCTTTTGTAAATGATCAAGGTTCTCTTCCTTAATTTGAGACCTGACTATCATGTCATCCACATATACCTTTATCTCATGGTAAATCATGTCATGAAACAAGGCTACCATTGCTCGTTGATAGGTTTCCCAGACATTCTTTAATCCAAACGGCATCACTTTGTAGCAGAAAGTTCCCAATTGCATGACGAAGGTTATCTTCTCCATATCTCCGGGTTCCATCTTGATCTGATTGTAACCGGAGAAACCATCCATGAAGGAAAAGATCTTGTGCTGCGCGGTGTTGTCAACCAAAACGTCAATGTGGGGGAGTGGAAAGTCATCTTTGGGGCTTGCCCTGTTCAGATATTTGTAGTCCACACACATCCATACTAACCGTCCTTTTTAGGCACCGGAACCACGTTGGCAACCCATTGGGGATAGGATGTGGCAGCTAAGAACCCAGCGTTGAACTGCTTCACAACCTCTGCTTTGATCTTCTCTGACATTTCAGGGCGTATGCGACAAACCTTCTACTTTATCGGAGGGAAATCTTCTTTAGTTGGCAGATGGTGAACCACAATATTCGTATCCAGTCCTGGAATGTCTTCATATGACCAGGAAAAGATCTCGACATAATCATGCAACATCTGTATCAACCGCTGTTTGACATTAAGCCACATATTTGCGCCGATCTTAACTTCTTTTATGTCTTCCTCTGTGCCCAAGTTTATTGTCTCAACTGGCTCTTCATGAGGTTGTATAGCCTTCTCTTCCTGCTGTAACAACCTAGCAAGTTCTCCAGGTACCTCACAATCTTCCTCACCTTCATCCTCAGCTTGGTTGATCGGATTTTCAAAGTCATAACTGGCAATATCAGAACTGTTATCAATGGGATCCAGAGTGGATATGGATCTGCAGTTTGATACGTGAGTGTGTGTAAGAGCATATCTGTATAGACAAAGTAAAAGTAGAAAATAAAAACAGAGAGCGCAAAATTTGTATGCATAAACGTCCAATGCTTTATTAATGCCATATGAAAATAAAACATGATAACCCTCACAAATAAACCGATGTGCCCCGGGTAAGACACATGGCCATAAAGTTATATTGTTTATTACATATCCAAAAAACAAGAAAGACAGTTACTTCTGAACAAAAGTAATCGGTACAAAATCTTTTTCCATCCAGTTACTGGATCCACCGTTGGTAGTAGAGAAGATCCAGTTGTCCATGTCATTGTCACCGTCTCCGTCTTCTAAAGCGTTGACCCCATGATTGCTGATGCGTAGAGGATGTCTTCCAGCATGAGCACGTCGAACAACCCTTTGAGCCCCTGAAGAGAAACCCAAACCAAATTTATTAGACTTGTATGGAATATCAGGGAGCTGACCCCAGATGGTAGACCCACCTTCTTCGATAACTGCTTTTGCATCCTTGAGAGAAGCCATCTTCAAGGGAGGTCTGGTGATCTTCGACATATTGGTAACAATTTTAGTTGCATCCAGAGTCTGAGGTACCTCCTTGAAATTTTGGCACAGAGTCTTAATGAACTCACCATCCATTTCCACATATCTGAATGAATTCAGGTGACTAACCATGTATTCTTCTTCACCGTGTACAGTGACAATTCTCCCTTTGGCCCGGTATTTCATCATCTAATGCAGAATGGACGTAATAGCTCCTGCCCCATGAATCCAAGGGCGACCCAATAAATAAGAATATGATGGTATGATTTCCATCACGTAGAAGGTAGAGTCGAAAGTTTGAGAACCAACTTTGATAGGGACGTCCACCTCCCCGTGCACCATTTTCTTTGAACCGTCAAAATCCCTCACTACAATATTGTTGGGCTTCAAGGTCAAACCTTCACAGTCTAGCCTATCCAGAGCATTCTTAGGCAGCACATTTAATGATGAACCAATATCTACTAGGACATGGGCCAAAGTAGTGCCCTTGCATTCGACAAAGACATGCAACACATCATTGTGCT
This sequence comes from Vicia faba, assembly GCA_948472305.1. Classification (NCBI taxonomy): domain Eukaryota; kingdom Viridiplantae; phylum Streptophyta; class Magnoliopsida; order Fabales; family Fabaceae; genus Vicia; species Vicia faba. The sequence continues at coordinate 50,799,901 of OX451739.1, read as the reverse complement.
TCCTCCCTCTAGGAGTCAAATCAGCATCAGAAAATCCCAAACCGTTATCAACCGTCAAACTGGCCACATAATCTTCAAATTGGTCAGCAGAGATTTCTTGGGGCACATGGGCAGTTTTCAGGAACTTCACTAAAGCCTTCGCATGAGCTTCGGAGCACAACATCAAGGCTAGCATAGAGATCTTTGAAGGGGTCTGCCCCAGCTGTTCGACCATTTATAGTCGCGTTTCTTGATAATTTTCAAAATTTCTTCCATTTCTTTCTTGGAATCCTCTGGGATAGATACCGAATATGCCTACATTTGGACAGGCTCAACCAATATTTCTTTGCCCAGAGTCTCGGTCGACTCGGTGATAAGGGTGTCAGCAGGGGTAATCATAGGTATAGTGGTAGTAGTATCAGCAGGAACAAAAGTAGGAATGAACACAGGACCAATAACAGCTTTTGGAGAAGAAATCTCAAGGGAGAACACTCTTCTGAAGTAGTGAAAAACACAAGAAGGGGGGGTTGAATTGTAAAAACTGAAAATCAATGCAATGAACAAGATATTTTTATCCTGGTTCGTTTGATCTCAAACTACTCCAATCCACCCGTCAAGGTGATTTCGCCTCTCTCCAACGAGGTCTTAATCCACTATATTCAACTGAATATTACAGACTGCTTTAACAACTGCTAAAGCCTTCTTGATGCAAACCACACCCCGGTTTGTCAAGGAAACACTTTCTTACAAAGAAGATAAATCTAAGTGTGTGAATGTTTTCTACAAAACTGTGTCACAACTGTGATGTATACACAACTTAAAGCTTAGAAACTAGATTGCTAAACAATGATTGAATAAGAGAATGTGTAGTGTTTAGCAAACTGAGAGAAGGAAGATTATGATCAGCTTTTAGGCGTGTAAAGATTTGGAGAGCATTAGCCAATTCAATCTTCAAAGTCTTGTTTATATAGCACTGAGATGTTGAACGTTGGAGCAATATTCTTGATTCAATGCTAATAACAAACTTTCCTTATCGAGCAGATCTTGTTTGGAATGAGGCCGTTGGTATTAATTTGCTTTCAATGCACAATATCGTTGCTTACTTAATGCAAGTTCTGGCTTGGCTCATTCTGACTCTGCTTAGCTGCTGATGAACTGTTGTGTTTCTTTATCAGAGTGTTGAGCGCAGTTCTGTTCATCAGGCTTCAGCATACACGTGAGTTAATCTTCTGATTCTGACATTCTGATATGGCAACTTCTGATGCTGATGTCAGGAACCAAATTTCTGATGCTGATTAGGTGTGATCTTGCTTATACCCATCAGAGTATCTGCAAATCAGAACATAATAATTTAGGCAGCAGATAGTTCATACATGAATCATATAAATAATATATCTTTTCACTTTGTTATCATCAAAACTTAAACATAGGGTAGTAGATTCAAACTTTGTTCTAACAATCTCCCCCTTTTTGATGATGACAAAAACTAGATATTTTTTAATGAAAATAACGTGAAAAGGTATCAGAGAGATGCATCAGAGTAAGAGGTTATCAAAGATAAGGGATAAAAAGATATCAGAGTTGAGAGATATCCCCCCTGAGTTTATTACTTCCCCTTTTGATTACAATTGTTCTTCAGGATCAGATCTTTTTGCCTTTCTTTGAACATCATAGTATCAGAGTCTTTGACTATCAGAAGCTTTAGATCAGCATATCAGAGCAGAGCTTCAGATCAGCGTATCCGAGCTTTTCTTGTCAGAGCTTTGCTTTGGATCAGAGTATCAGAGCAGATCAGAGCTTCAGAGCTTTTAGTCTTCAGAGTGTCCAGGAGCTTCCTTGTACCTGTAGACTTTAAGCAAAACAGAAAAAAACATTTTCAAGTATAATAGAGTTAGAATGTTCGAGAATTTCTGTCTTAGTTAACCGTTATTGTTTAAAATATCATTCTTGTTCTCCCCCTTTTTGTCAGCAATCAAAAAGTGTAGGTGATGTGCTAAAACAATTAAGATCAGAAAAACTTGTCATATTAAAAGGTTCAGAATCAAACAAAACATATTCAAACAGTACATCAGAAAATCAAAGAAAACATGAAAATGACATGAATACAAAAAAAAACTAAGGTTGAGGAGGAAAGCGTGTGAACAGGTTCTCCAGCATGGCTTTGATCTGATCAGCAGTCTCATTCTGCTTGTGCACCATGCTGACAACAGTGTCAATCTTGCTATCCTGCACATCCATTCTTTCTTTCATCTTCTGGTCGTTTTCATCCATCCTCTGCTGCAGACGCATGTCATTCAGCTTCAGCTCTTCCAGAGTCTGCCTGTCCAAGGCAGCTTGAGAAACATCAGAAGCAGGGAGCTTCTGAGAGCTTTCTGCAACATCTTCTGCTTGACTTGCTTCAGCTTGAATGGTCTTGTCTTCTTCTGGTTGCACCTTTGAAGCTAGCTGTTTCTCAGACCAAGGTTCACTATCCAGAGAGAGCACAACTTCCTGAGGCAGCTGACTTTCAACTTCCTTCAGCAGCTTGCTAAAGTTTTGTTGTGCCTGCTCATAGTTGATATCCTGCAACTTGAGGGCTTCAGCACGTACCCAAAGTCTGAATTGTGACCAGAGCTGGTCAGAGGCAGCTGGGTCAATCATTCCAGGACAGACTTGCTTCAGAGAAGCAATCCATTGCTGCAAACCTGTTTCAAAATTCATAATACCAGAGCCAACATCTGGTTGTTTTGGTTTTGGGATGGCTATTTTGTGTTTCAGATCAGCAAGACGGTCAAGGCAGGTTAAGTCTATGAAGGTCCTACTGGGGTTTTCGGTGGTTTGCTTGGCAGCTGTTTGTTTTGGAGATGGAGTGGGAGAATCAGAAATTATGATTGGACTGTTTGGTGTTTTGGGAGTATTGGGTGGTGTAGATTCTGGTGAGGATGGCAACTGGGCCATGGTGACTGTTGTTCCACATGGCAGCTGGATTTCCAGAGGTTGTGGTTCAGATGATTGAGGTGAGTGAGGTTCAGAAGGTGGAGGAGTTTGAGTTTCAGAGTGATGAAACTCAGGTTGAGGTGATGGTGGATGAATTTCTGGTTGAGGAGAGGGAGACAGAATTGCTGGTTGAGGAGAAGTTGTTGGAATTTCTGGTTGTTCAGGGATAAGGGGTTCTTCTGGAATTGATGAGAGAGGTTGTTGTTGTTCTGGTTCTTCAGCAGATTGTTGTTGTTCTGGTTGTGGAGGAGGGATAATTTGTGGTTCAGAGTTTGGATTGGCGGAGTGATCAGAAGTGTGTTGATCAATGTCAGACAACACTTTGTCAATTGGTGATGTTGTTGAGATTGTTGGTTTGGGATGTTTGGTTCCGGGTCTTCTGAGTTTTAATGCCTCAGAAGGGTCATCTTCTGGTTCAGTTTCATCTATTGTAGGGATGGGGATTGAGATTCTATGAGAGGTTGGAGGTGGAATAGATGCTGGAATAGTAGAAGAATTTAAAACATAAGCAGCAGATAAATTACCTCTTTTCTTGGGAGTCTGTTGGGATGATCCTTCTGAAGGTGCCTTCCTCTTCTTCGTCTTCTTCAGAGTCACTTCTGGTTGAGGTTGATGCAGATCTTTGATAATCAGATTTGGATCTGTACCATCTGCCTTGCACGCGTCTAAGTATCTGAGAACCACCTCTGGTTTAGATTCTATCTCAGAAAATAAAGGAAAGTCACGTAGTGGAACTCTTCTGCTGGTGATATCAGCAATAGGAGTAGCTCTGGGTTCCTTTTTGATATTCTCTATCAACTTCATTTTCTTCAAGTTCTTCGCGTTCAGAGGCTTCCCAACTGTTGGTTCAATGGTGCTTAACTCTTGAGCTTCTATCAGATGCTCTATCAGCCTATTCTCTGTCAGAATATCTGATATCAACCTTCCAAAGGGTATCCAATCCCTCTTTGTTCTTTCTTCTTCCCTGGTTTCCTTCACACTTGTTCTGAGGTGGTTGAACAGAAGATGAGCCAAGTTGATTTTTACCTTCTGATCGATAAAGTAGATCAGAAACTGCTGATCCACATTTATGTAATCAGGTGAACTAGTTGGCTTCCTATGGTTGAAGCACCCCAGAATTATCTTTGCCCAAACTCTGTGATGATCCTTCAGATCTTTGATCTTGCTGCTGGGCACCCCATGGGTGAAAATCCTTTCAGCTATCACGCCCATGTCAGCATATCTCTCAGCCATATCAATACAGCGGACGCCACCGCCACTGTAACCGATTAACCTTGCTATGTGATCCTCAGTGATCACAATCTTCTTCCCCATAACGAAGGAGGTGACTAGATGCGTTGAAGCCTTCGCATGAATCTAGAACTCCTTGAATAACATAGGGAATGTTGGTCCAACCAGCCTGTCAAAATACCTTTCCCATTTCTGTGCCCTAACTTCTTCTGTTAGGTCAAAACCGTTCTCCTTCAAGCTTCCAAAATCAATGATCAATTCAGATAACACTTCAAGATTCTTCACATGAGTGAGGAGTGTTCTGAATGGCACTTGATACTATTAAGATGATGCTTTCTTCTAAGGACCTGCAGAAGCACTGCTGGAGGTTGCCATGTTCACACTAAAAGATTTTGAGAAGAAACTGAGAAAAAGGGTTTTGCAAGAGATGAACACAGAAAAATGCAGAGAATGCTTGAGAATTAGTGAGAAACTGTAAAGAATTAGAATGAGAGGTTAATGTGTTTAAATAGAGTTCAGAATATTTTGAAAAAATAAACGTTTTTAAGAAAGAGAAAAATTATGATTGCGTTTTAAAAGCATGATTACTTTTATTAAATGCTTGCTGATTTTGGGGGATTTTAGAAAGATACTTAAAAACGGTTACCAGACATGTGTCTCAATGCACCCAATCAGCGTTTTGCCTTCTCAGAAGCGTGCACGCGTTCTGCTTCAGAGATTTGCTGATGATTGGATGACACTTGTTTGATGTAGTGATCAACACGTCTGTCTTTGAGCTTAGACTCTCAGATCTTTAGACTTGCATCTGATACAATCTGCATGTTCTATCTTTCTGAAAGAAGATTGATCAGAAGTTCACAGTAAAACAATTACATTCTGAAGGTAAATATATGGAATTAAAACATTTTCACTCTGGGAAGACTTTCATGCTGAGATGTTTCAGAATGAAATTAAACCTATCTTCTGAAAGGGGTTTAGTAAAGATATCAGCCCATTGATGGTTTGTATCTTTAAATTTTAAGTTCAAAATTCCTTTCTGAATATAGTCCCTAATGAAGTGATGTTTTATTTCTATATGCTTAGCTCTAGAATGTAAAATGGGATTCTTACTTAAGCAAATAGCAGAAGTATTATCAGAGTATAGGAATGTTACTCTCAAAAATCTGGAAGTCTTCAAGCTGACTTTTCATCCAGAGCATTTGTGTGCTACATCCTGCTGCTGCTATATACTCAGCTTCTACTGTTGATAGCGCAATTGTTGATTGCCTTTTGCTGGACCAAGAGATCAGATTTTCTCCCAGAAACTGGCAGCTTCCAGAAGTACTTTTACGCTCCACTCTGTCTCCAGCAAAATCAGCATCGTAGTAGCCTACTAAGCTGTAATCACTAGATTTTCTATAAAACAAACCCAGATTAGTAGTACCTTTCAGATACTTGAAAATTCGCTTAACAGCTGTTAAGTGAGATTCTCTAGGATCTGATTGGAATCTAGCACATATACAAACACTGAATAATATGTCAGGTCTTGAAGCAGTCAGATAGAGGAGAGAACCAATCATACCTCTGTAGACTTTCTGTTCTACATTTTTGCTTACCTCTTCTCTTTCCAGAATTCACGTGGGATGCATTGGAATCTTTGATGGCTTACATTCTGAGAGGTTAAATTTCTTCAGAAGATCTCTGATGTATTTGCTCTGATGAATGTAAGTTCCCTCTGGAGTTTGATTGACCTGAATTCCTAGAAAGAATTTCAGTTCCCCCATGAGGCTCATCTCAAATTCTGCCTGCATACACTTAGCAAATTTTCTTCCAAGAGAAGGATTAGTAGAACCAAAAATAATATCATCAACATAAATTTGACAGACTAAGATGTCATTCTTAACTGATTTACAGAATAGAGTAGTGTCCACTTTCCCTCTGGTGAATTCATTTTCTAATAGAAAGTTACTTAGCCTTTCATACCAAGCTCTGGGAGCTTGTTTCAGACCATATAGTGACTTCTTTAGTTTGAAAACATGTTCTGGATGTTTTGTATTTTCAAAACCAGGGGGTTGGTGTACATAAACTTCTTCTTCTATATAACCATTTAAGAATGCACTTTTGACATCCATCTGATACAGAGTGATGCCTCTATTAACAGCAAATGAAATTAAAAGTCTGATAGATTCTAACCTGGCGACTAGAGCAAAGGTTTCTGTATAGTCTATCCCCTCTTGCTGACTATAACCTTGTGCAACCAGTCGTGCCTTGTTTCTGATGACTTCACCTTGTTCATTTAGCTTGTTTCTGAACATCCATCTTGTTCCAATGATGTTGAATCCTTTTGGTCTGGGAACGAGATTCCATACGTCGTTTATGGTGAATTGATTCAGCTCTTCTTGCATTGCCAGAATCCAGTCATTATCCAGAAGTGCTTCATCAATAGAAGAAGGTTCAATCAGAGACACAAGTCCCATGAGAGTTTCTTCAGAGTTTCTGAAGCTTGCTCTTGTTCTGATTGGATCTTCCTTTCTTTCTAAGATAGTCTCTTCTGGGTGATCCAAGTTGCTTCTGGGTAATCTCTTCTGAGGTTGATCAGCAGCTGTTGTAGGATTGCTAGCCGTGCTCCTTTCAGACGTTGAAGGAGTGTCTGTGTTGAGAGCTTCTGATGACTTGTCTTCAGAACCTGTAAATTCAATTTCCATACCTGCAAAAACTTCATTCTGCTTTGACTTTAAGAGTCAAGCTTATCATCAAAACGAACACTGATTGATTCTTCCACAATCTGTGTTTCTGTATTGTATACTCTGTACCCTCTTGAGCGTTCAGAGTATCCTAACATAATACACTTCTGTGCTTTACAGTCAAACTTGTTCAAATAATTCTTTGTATTTAATATAAAGCTAGTACATCCAAATGGATGAAAATATGAAATGTTGGGCTTTTTGTTCTTCCACAATTCATATGGAGTCTTTTCCAGAATAGGTCTTATTGAGATTCTATTCTGAATGTAGCACGCTGTGTTTATTGCCTCTGCCCAGAAGGTCTTAGCAACGTTTGTCTCATTGATCATGGTTCTGGCCATTTCTTGCAATGTTCTGTTCTTTCGTTCTACAACTCCATTTTGTTGGGGAGTTCTAGGACAAGAGAAATCATGCAGAATGCCTCTGTCATTAAAGAATGACTCAAAATCTTTGTTTTCAAATTCTCCACCATGATCACTTCTGACTTTAACGATTCTAAGATTCTTTTCATTCTGAACTTGGTTACAGAAGGTAACAAACACAGAGTGTGACTCGTCCTTGTGTCTTAAGAACTTTACCCATGTCCATCTGCTATAGTCATCTACGATTACTAACCCATACTTCTTGCCACTGACTGAAGCAGTTTTAACTGGTCCAAATAAGTCAATGTGCAGAAGTTCTAATGGCTTAGAGGTAGAAACAACATTTTTGGATTTAAAAGAAGGTTTTGCAAACTTGCCTTTCTGACATGCTTCACACAGAGCATCTGAATTGAACTTCAAATTAGGAAGTCCTCTGACCAGATTGAGTTTGTTAATCTGAGATATTCTTCTCATACTAACATGCCCCAATCTTCTGTGCCAGATCCACTGCTCGTTGTTAACAGACATAAGGCATTTTACATTCTGACTCTTTAGTTCAGAAAGTTTGATTTTGTAAATGTTGTTTTTCCTCTTACCATTAAACAGGATAGTCCCATCTTTCTGACTAACAGCTTTACATGATTTTTGATTAAAGATTATATCATAACCGTTATTACTTAATTGACCTATGGATAACAGATTATGCATCAATCCATCTACTAGCAGAACATTATTAATAGAGGGAAGATTTCCATTACCTACAGTTCCAGAGCCAATTATCTTTCCCCTCTGATTGCCTCCAAAACCAACATGGCCTCCAGGCTTAAGTTCCAGGCTTTGGAACATATGCCTTCTTCCCGTCATGTGTCGCGAGCAGCCAGAGTCCAGGTACCATGACTGTTGTTTCTGACTTGCTGCTAAAGATATCTGCAACATGTATTATTTTATCCTTAGGTACCCAGATTTTCTTGGGTCCTGATTTGTTAGTTTTACCAAAACTCTGGTTGAATTTTGGTTTCACAGAGTGCTTAATGCTAGTGTATTTAATATCATGTGTGTGACCATACACAAAATATGAATTCAGAGGAGTGTGTTTAATGGTTAAGTCCATGAAATTCTTTGGTGTAGGAACCTTACCTTGGTATCCTATTCCTTTCCTGCCGTTTCTGCTAACTCCATAGATCATTGAAGCCATTTTGCTTCTATCTATGCTTTTAGCGAGGAACTTCTGGAAACTGTGATCATACTCCTTGATGATCTCATCAGCGTTGCTGGGAGTTTCAGAAATTGGTTCCTTCTGAGAGTTTTGTAAAGTGTTTTCTAATTTTGAAATCTTATTTCTTAGCTCAGAATTCTCCAATTTGAGACTCTCAGTCTTATTAGAGTCAGATTCAAGATTCCTTTTCAGGTCTCTGAATTTAACTCTAATTTGCTGATACCGTTCCAGAATCTCATTAAGGCTTTCAGCAAGTTCATCCTTGGTAAAGTTAACAGCAAAGTTAGGAAATACCTCTTCAGTATCTGATTCTGAATCTGATTCAGAAGCTTCACTATCTTCTGAGATGTTAGCCATGAGAGCTATGTTTGCCCTCTCATCATCTGATTCTGAGTCAGCTTCAGACGAGTCAGAGTCATCCCATGTAGCCATGAGACTTTTCTTCTTCTCTCTTCCAAACTTCTTTTTGGGCTTTTCCCTCTGAAGCTTTGGGCAGTCACTCTTATAGTGTCCTTGCTCATTGCACTCATAGCAGATGATGTCCTTGGTATTTGGCTTTTTGCTACTAGAGGAGCCTTCAGATCTTCTGTATCCAGAGGAAGAATCTGTCCTTCTGTATCTAGAAGAAGACTCGTTCTGATCAGATCTTCTGGGATTCCTGAACTTCCTTTGTCTTTGCTTCCACAGTTGATTTACTCTTCTGGAGAGGAGGGAGAGTTCGTCTTCTTCTGATGAGGATCCATCAAATGTTTCTTCAACTGCCTGCAAAACTTTAGACTCAGATTTTTTGTTAGATTTTAATGCTAAAGGCTTACCTTGCTTTTGAGGCTCGTCAGCTTCTAGCTCTATCTAATGACTTTTGAGGGAGCTGATAAGTTCCTCCAGAGTGATTTTGTTGAGATCTTTAGCTAGCTTCAGAGCTGTAACCATTGGTCTCCACTGCTTGGGTAAACTTCTGATGATTTTCTTGACATGGTCAGCAGTAGAGTATCCTTTGTCCAGAACCTTGAGACCAGCTACCAGAATCTGGAATCTTGAGAACATTGTTTCAATGGATTCAGATTCTTCCATTTTGAACGCCTCATACTTCTGAATGAGCGCCAGAGCTTTAGTTTCTTTGACCTGAATGTTGCCCTCATGCGTCATTCTGAGTGAGTCAAAAATGTTCTTTGCTGTGTCTCTGTTGGAGATCTTTTCATATTCAGTATAGGAGATGGCGCTGAGGAGGATGGTTCTGGCCTTGTGGTGATTCTTAAAGTCACGCTTTTGTTGGTCAGTCATTGTTTTTCTATCAATCTTCAGACCGCTTGCATTCACAGGGTGCGTGTATCCATCTGTCACCATATCCCACAGATCAGCATCATGTGCCAGAAAGAAGCTTTCAATTCTGTCTTTCCAGTAATCAAAGTTTTCTCCATCAAAGACTGGAGGTTTGCCGCTGAATCTGTCTCTGTCCTCATTGTTGTCATTGCTGGTGTGAGAATAGTTTCCTGCCATTGTGTTTTTCTGACGCTGGATCTTGTACTGACACGGTTAAGTGTTTTAGCTCAGAACCAGGCGCTCTGATGCCAATTGAAGTAGTGAAAAACACAAGAAGGGGGGGGGGGTTGAATTGTAAAAACTGAAAATCAATGCAATGAACAAGATATTTTTATCCTGGTTCGTTTGATCTCAAACTACTCCAGTCCACCCGTCAAGGTGATTTCGCCTCTCTCCAACGAGGTCTTAATCCACTATATTCAACTGAATATTACAGACTGCTTTAACAACTGCTAAAGCCTTCTTGATGCAAACCACACCCCGGTTTGTCAAGGAAACACTTTCTTACAAAGAAGATAAATCTAAGTGTGTGAATGTTTTCTACAAAACTGTATCACAACTGTGATGTATACACAACTTAAAGCTTAGAAACTAGATTGTTAAACAATGATTGAATAAGAGAATGTGTAGTGTTTAGCAAACTGAGAGAAGGAAGATTATGATCAGCTTTTAGGCGTGTAAAGATTTGGAGAGCATTAGCCAATTCAATCTTCAAAGTCTTGTTTATATAGCACTGAGATGTTGAACGTTGGAGCAATATTCTTGATTCAATGCTAATAACAAACTTTCCTTATCGAGCAGATCTTGTTTGGAATGAGGCCGTTGGTATTAATTTGCTTTCAATGCACAGTACCGTTGCTTACTTAATGCAAGTTCTGGCTTGGCTTATTCTGACTCTGCTTAGCTACTGATGAACTGTTGTGTTTCTTTATCAGAGTGTTGAGCGCAGTTCTGTTCATCAGGCTTCAGCATACACGTGAGTTAATCTTTTGATTCTGACATTCTGATATGGCAACTTCTGATGCTGATGTCAGGAACCAAATTTCTGATGCTGATTAGGTGTGATCTTGCCTATACCCATCAGAGTATCTGCAAATCAGAACGTAATAATTTAGGCAGCAGATAGTTCATACATGAATCATATAAATAATATATCTTTTCACTTTGTTATCATCAAAACTTAAACATAGGGTAGTAGATTCAAACTTTGTTCTAACATCTTCCACTTCTGGTTATTTTGCTGGTTCCCATAATGTTTCCAATGTCGGGGTCAGCCTTCTCGGAAACCTGGTCTTCATCAGCCAGCCAATCTTTCTTGGCACCGTGGTAGTAGACGTCACCCTCATAGTTCCAGGGAATAGTTTTATCTGAGGAGTATGGGATTGGCCCTGGCATAGTAATTAACAGCGGAGTAACCTTTGGAATAGATGTAATCTTGACGGGTCTTTTGGTGGAGACCCTGGGAAGATTGGCGGAAATGGTTATTATTGAAACATATTTGCAAGAAATGGTTGGAACAGGATTCTTCTCAAACAAAATCTCTCTATCATCCATCAGGCGTTGAACACCTGCCTTCAACAAATGATAACCAATCAGTAGAGATAAACAGAAGTGGCAACCTTCGCCACAGCCCGAAAATAAACCGGCCTTCAATAAGTTCCACTTAATGGTTATAAGAGGAGTAACAAGCTCTTCAACATTAGTATCAAACATATCATCTTCGATAGCGTTAACACCACGGTCGTGCTTGGGAATATGAGCAGTGATAACATTTGGAATTTCAGGGGCATCAAACTCAATTTCCTTCGCCTCGAGAAGGTCTTGTACCTTATTTTTCAAAGCCAAGCAGTCGTTAGTATCATGACCTGGACTTTTCGAATGATAAGCACAGCGGGCATTTGGATTGTAGCGGGGAGAGGAAGTGTTGGGATTCTTCGGAGCCTCCCGCAAGGTTACCAGATTAGATTTCAACAAATTAGGCAAAACTTGGGATAAAGTCATATTTATCCGGGTAAACTATCTTACCGGCCTTTCTGCTCTCTGCTGATTATTCCTCTATTGAGTGGGTATAGGCTTAGGGATCATGACAACCCCTACCGTTGGATGGCGTTCAGTTCTGTCCTGATTCCTTTGATTATACATAACACTAACCTCTTTCTTCCCAGCAAATGGCTTCCTTACTGCACTGGAGGATGCATCCTTTTGGACCTTACCACTCTTAATTCCAGCTTCCACTATTTCCCCTGTCAAAATTAATTCAGTAAAGCCAGCCGAGGAACTTCCAATTAGGTGATTAAAGAACGGACCAGACAGTGTATCTAAAAACATATCCACTAGCTCCCTATCAGACAGGCGAGGCAAGACTCTTCTTGCTAAGTCCCTCCACTTCTGAGCATAGTCTTTAAATCCCTCGCTCGAACCCATAGCCATGCTTTGGAGTTGAGTACGGGTGGGAGCAAGGTCTGCATTGTACTGATACTGCTTATAGAAAGCAGCGGCCAGGTCTTCCCAATTATGAATGTTGGTCCTCTCCAGCTAATAGAACTAATCTAAATGAGTTCCGGATAGACTATCCTGAAAGAAGTGGACCCATAAGTCCCTGTCAGCAGTGTGAGGCTATATCTTTCTTACATAAGATCGAAGGTGCATCTTGGGACATGAAACCCCATGGTACTTGGAAAACACTGGCACCTTGAACTTTGGCGGAATGACAATCCTAGACACCAAACCTAGCTCTTCAAAGTCCAACCAAGGCACTTTATGAATCTCCATTGCACTCAGACGCTCTTCCAGCTGTTTGTACTTTTCGTCGACCAGAGCATACTGCTCTTCATTGTAATCAGTCTCATTATCAGATTCCCCCAGACTAGGGTCTTCCTCTCTTGTCTCAAGGATTTAAGTTCCTCTTGCCCTTTGGCTAGAGCCATGATCATTTGTTGAAACTGGGCATTTTGAGTTTGTAGATCATTGATTGTCTGTTCGAGAGCCATTTCTTTACTGCATGAAATAAACAACGAAGAAGATGATAAACCTGTTATGAAACCTGTTTATGCAATGGTATGTATGATATATGTATGCAATGATTTCAAGGATTTCGGGAAATTTAAATTTGTGAACCAAAATGAAACAAAGATTTTATTAGTAGAATTCAAAATACAATTGTCTTTTAGGCATTTCAATTGTAGGTTCAAAAAACTTTAAAAAAATCAGGTTTCCTATGGGCGCTTCCTCTTTGTGCCGAGATAGAAATTAAGACTTATTTCCTTATGAAGTTTCTTCGTGAGCTCTAAAACTTTCCTCTCATGGGAATAAAAATGGTCTCTATAGGTATCCCGCTCTTTCTTCAGCTGAATCCAGGATCTCTGCAGTTCTTCAAGATCAGTGGGCATATCAGGATGAACAACCGTATAGGGAATATCCCATTCAATAATGGGCTCCACAATCACTGGTAAGATGGCTATATATGGCATCATAAGGTTATGAGCACGAGCTTGTACCCATTGGAGATAAGGTTCCATAGGAATGGAAGTCTTCAGCCCCAAAGTCTTGATGTCAAATCTGTTTACCATGCCCCAAGCTCGTATGAACCTCTGGCGATACCCTTGAACATCATCCTCATAGTTAAACACAATGCCTTGGATAAGCATCTCGTGAGGACCATCCCTTCGAGCGTAACCAAAATGTCGCAGAGCTAGAGAAGGATTATAGGTTATGCCTCCCCTAATGCCAAGTAGTGGGACATTAGGAAATTCCCCGCAGCGGTCAATAATAGAAACATCTCCCATAGATCAGGAATACTAGAGAATATCCGCGTGAGAAAGTGACATTATCTTTTGTGACCAGCCCAAACCTTCTTCATTCTTCAGTACTGTTTTAGGGAGGTGAGAAATAAACCACCTCGAAAGCAATGGCACACAACACATAAGAATCCCTCTTTTCTTTGTGGTACGAGTGTGGAAGGTATGCAAGATATCTCCGAGTAAAGTGGGCACATGGTTGTGAGAAAGGAAGACCTTGATAGCATTCACATCTATGAGTAAGTCTGGATTAGGGAACAGTACTAACCCATAGATGAGAAGGGTCAAGACCTCCTCAAAATCCTGGAAGTACAAATCATCCCAAAATAGCTGAGCCTTCTCTATTAGGAACTTGGCTAGAAAACCCTTAACTCCGCTTCTTATTTCCCAGTTGGATACAATGTCGGACCGTTTCAGGTGTAAAGCTTCTACAATGACCTCCGGCTTCAAAGCTTCTTCCAAACCGGTGAAAGGCAACTGATCCAAAATAGGTATACCCAATATCTGAGAGAACTCTTCCATGGTGGGTACCAACTAATAGTCTGGAAAGGTGAAGCAATGCTGCTTATGGTCAAAGAACTGAAAGAGCACACTCATCATCTTCTCATCAAAAACTGAGGTAACCAGATTGAGGATTCGACCATAGTTCTTGGTGAATGAAGAAGTCTCAGAAACCCTGGATACTAGCTCTTTGAGTTGAATAGGTATTCTCACAAAGCCGATTCAGATGGTATTTCTATGAGCGGAAGCCATGATCTGCAAAATAGAACAAAGATAAATTCCCCGAATCCTTGAAATGGTTAGTGTAATGAAGAATGAATGTTTATGATGCATGATGCCATGTTTGAGCAAATTAATCGCACACAAGACCTTAGGTTTAGGCTTGCATGGGGTTTATAGGTAAATACCCTCTTGAGTTTAGTTGGTTTCAAACCTGTCCTAGAAATAGTAACCGAGTTCTAAGGAGTCTCAATATCACTGATCTTTCTTTATCGGTATTATTTCAGTTTAGCAATCTTTTCTTGCGAATGAAACATCCCGAAAATCCGATCTCAATGAGTGTAGTTTCGAGTATCAACTGATTCCCAGCTTTTACACGGAGGCCGACTATCTCACTAATTTCTAATGGCCAAGTTTGTTCAACTAAGGTACTAAGGTTTGTTAGTGCTTCACGACACCATGCGGCAACCCCATATTCTCCTCGATTCAACACAAGGGATACCGATACCAACCAAAGTGTCACACCAACACAGCTATCGCTTCAATCATATTGGTCTACGCTGTATAGTCTCCACGATCTATTGCTGTTTACCTAAAAAGATGCCCCAGATCCAGGTATAGGATCTTTACAAGAATACCCCAACAAACCCTCAAAGATAAAGCAGTCAAAGAAAACAAAGAAAGCAATTTTAAAATGATCTAGACCCTAAGGCAAACCCCACATGAACAAGAATCCCCAGCAGAGTCGCCATTTCTGTGATACGGTGGCAGAACTGATTATTTATACTGGTTTGTGTTTTGTATTCGCAAATGTGCGGTAAGCAAGAGTCGCCACCGACTTTTCTTTTATCCAACAAAGGAAAGGGTCAAAAGAAAAGAAAAAGACCTTTTTCAAGATTTTCTGAGTAAGGGGGTAGATTATGGAAAGGGAAGGTGTTAGCACCCTTTCCATCCATAGTTTTCCACGGGCTCTTAGGTACTTGCTCATCTTTTGAAAATTTCTTGTGTCGGTGTGGTTTGAAAAGCTTTGAAAATGCCTTAGTGCGGCGATTCACTTTATGGTAACTCTTGTATCAGTCCTCAAGAGTGTGATACAGAGTTTTGAAAACTTTGTTTGAAAAGTGTTTGAAAGTGTAGTGTGTAAAAAGAATTGTTTGAGCAAGTATCTAACAGTTATCTACCTACTCGAAAAAAAGTTTGTTCTTTTCCTCTTTTCCTTTAGACAGTGCCATCCTACTATTAGTGAGTAGGTAGCCTTAGTCATTGGATGTTTGAGGGACTATCTAAAGGGACGCACGATCACTAAGGCAACAAGGTAAGATCTCTTAGTAACTGCCCTAAAGCCCTAAGATCACTTTTATACCGAGACAACAGTCGAGAGGGTCATCGAGAGACTAGTGATCTCTAGACTTAAGGACAACCACTAAGAATTCTCATGTTTCGAGAATTGTGACCGTAATTCGAAGGCAACTGAGTGAGGTATACCCTAAGGGTGAACATGTGCAAGTGTGCCTGATTTTGTTCATTTATCTTGCACATTTAGTGGTCTACTGATTGATTGATTAATCATGCATGCCTAGGTTGCTAATAATTATATACAAGCATATAAAATATAAAAGTGAGAAATAAAGATCCTACACTATTACAAGGCTTTGGTCTAGATACATAAATAATTACTGAAAGTAAAGTGCAGAAATAAAACCCTAATTAAGCTATTACAAACTCGGGCGCAGTTACATCAATAATGAAAAATAATCGTACGACAAAAATAATTAAGTGCGAGAATTAAAAACTGGAGAAAAGGTTCAAAACCCTAATTTGATCATTGAAAATATTTTTGGGATTTTTATGAAAAAGATTTGAATTTAACCCATTTTTTCTAATTAATGAAAAATAAATTAAAGTTGATGAAATTAATTTATTTACAAAAATTAATTTATTACGAAAAAAACTAAGTTCTATTTTTCTGATTTTGATTTTATGATTTTTATGAAAAAAATTGATTTAAACAAAATAACTAAACTAATTTAAACAAAATAAAAATAATAAAGTTAAAAAGAGAAATAGAATAAGCCTGAGGAGGTATGATCCCAAACTGGGGTTGCAAGTTGAATTTCTATCCAAAGCCCAATTTTTTGTGGCCCATAGCAAAGGTTCGATTCAGTTGGGCTGTGCCAGGAGGGTCCACCATGAGGAGCTTCATTAGAAGCGTTTGATCTGGGCACAGATGATCCAAGGGTGATGGATCTAGAGGCGTATGATGAACGTGTTTGTGATAAAAGCATAGGATTTGCAAGGAAATGTTGAGAAAAATATTATGTAGGAGGCAGGGATCAAACCCCTGACCTCCTACACGCACACTTTGAAAACCCTTTGCTTGTACCACTGAGCCAACGTTTCATTCGTTGAATAATTTAAACACAATATATTATATTTAATAATGATCAGTAGTGATAAACATAAAGTGCGCGCCATTCAAACTGGCCACTCATGTTTTGACACGCCTTCATCTTCTTCGCTCGACCGTCGTTTTAGGCGAGGGTTTTTTACCTAAGAACATGTGCTGTAGCTATAAACCTGCATATCTCAAAAATCACAATCACGCAATAAAAATTTAATCCAAGAATACAAATCAACTGGGTTTTATCTCGTGAGTACAATGGTACTCATCTTTTGCCCTGATTTTACCTGAAACAAAAAACCCTAAAAAGAACCTTGAAACCCTAACAATGGCATTTAGTCAAATATGCATCA
Source organism: Vicia faba (assembly GCA_948472305.1). Lineage (NCBI taxonomy): Eukaryota > Viridiplantae > Streptophyta > Magnoliopsida > Fabales > Fabaceae > Vicia > Vicia faba. The sequence continues at coordinate 50,782,824 of OX451739.1, read as the reverse complement.
AAACACACAATTAATTATGAAAACATGTTCTAAATGATTATACAAACATGAATATATATATATATATATATATATATATATATATATATATATATATATATATATATATATATATATATATATATATATATATATATATATATATATATATATATATATATATATATATATATATATATATATATATATATATATATATATATATATATATATATATATATATATATATATATATATATATATATATATATATATATATATATATATTTATAATTCATTTATCATGCGTGTATAGTCAAAACCAAATTCAAGAAAAGAGGCAAACCGTGGTACTGGTATACGGCGTTTCTGGGTGTGATGAGGCACGGTAATGGTCCAGATAGCTCCCAAATACTGCCAGGAATTGATAGATAGCCTTGAAAGTCCTTGAATCTTCTTGTAGACAAAAATCCGATCACCACTTTCTTGTTAAAAATTTGAGTATTTTCTCTCAATCCCACACGACCAATCCTTCTCTTTGTGGTATGGAAATGTTATGCATATATAGTAGATCGAATTAGGTTAACAAAACTGAATTAAATCTTGAAGATTGAGTGAGAAGAGATTTGATTTGTGTCTTGTATTTTTTGTTTCTAAAATAGGCCAAATCTTGCTATTTTTATTCCAATCACCACTTGCACGAAATCCTTGATTTTCCAGCTGATTATAGACTCATCATGTGCTCATAAAATGAAATCTTGAATTTTATTTTGTTATTCCACTATTTTATTTGATTTATTTTGATTTTAACGAATAAAAAATTAAAACAAATAATAAAAATAATGAAATAATACATGAGTAAGCTCAGGGGTCGTGGGTCATGTTAGGAACAAGTTTCAATCATGAAAACATGGGCCCATTTGGAAAAAAAAATCAAGTTTGGTCATTATTTGCTTCATGCACTTTTCCAAAAATGGTCAAGTTTTGAAATGCATATCTCTCTCATTTTTAACCCTAAGAAGGTGTTCTTGGACTTTTTAGCAAGCTTAGAATGTCCTCTAAACAACCCTTTTGGTTTCATCTCAATTGGATCTTCCATGATCATGTAAGGAGCTTTGACCCAAAAGGTGTTTTTGTTGACTTTTTGAAAGGACCTATAATGTATGAACTTATATCTTTTGATTGAGGCATTTCTTGAACTTGAGGGATGAAAATGAGTTGTATGGAATTGGCTTCTCTTCAAAATGAGCCTCGGTTGGAAAATTTATGATAAAGTATGAGAAAGTTATGCTTGGTCAAAGTTTGGTTGACTTTTCCTATATAAACCCTAATTTGCCATTTTTGACTTTTGATGAGTTAGGAGCATTTCTTGAGGAATCATGACCAACCCTTGACCAAATGATGGATATTACTTCAAAATGTTGATTTTGACCAAAATCTTGAAGTTTGACTGTATTTGGGCCACAATTGACTTTTGACCTAGTACAGTTGATTTCCAGGCATTTGAGCAGTTGACTGGGCAAACTTGTTGTGCAAGGCATGAAATTTGGAATGGATGATCTTGAGGACATAGGACAATGGAGAACATTTGGGATCCTTTGGACTCACACATCTTCCATAGGAGTGAAACCCTAGTTTGAGTCTTATTGTCTTAGGAGGAGAATTTGTCTGGTCAATTCTTGGTCATCCTAGGTCAAGTTAGGGACCTCAATGGGCATGTGTTGAGTGAAATGAGAGGGAAAATTTTAGGGTACAACAGGTTTCAATGAACTCTCCTTCCATCTCGACATATCTGAAAGAATTCAGGTGGCTTACCTTATACTCTTCTTCGCCACAGACTGTAACAATTTTTCCATTAACCGGATATTTTAACATCCGATGCAAAGTGGAAGTGACAATGCCGACCCCATGAATCCAAGGGCGTCCTAGTAAGAAGGAGTAAGACGAGAGAATGTCCATCACATAGAAAGTGGATTCAAAAGTTTGTGAACCAACTTTGATCGGGATATCCACCTCCCCATGTACCATCCTTTTGGAACCATCGAAAGCCCTTACCACATTATTGCTGGGTTTCAATGTAAGTCCTTCACAATACAATATGTCCAAGGAACCCTTGAGTAGAACATTCAGAGATGAATCAATGTCCACCAATATATGAGCTAGAGTAGTTCCCCCGCATTCAATAAAGACATGCAAGGAATCATTATGTTTTCTTCCCTTAGGAGTCAAATCAGCACCAAAGAAACCTAGTCCATTGTCGACAATCATACTAGCAACACAGTTCTCGAATTGGTCGACAAAAGTCTCTTGTGGATCATGAGTAGAATTCAGAAACTTCACCAAAGCCTTAGCATGGGCCTCAGAGCACAATAACAAATCTAGCATTGAAATATTCGAGGGGGTCTGCCCCAATTGTTCCACAACATTGTAATCGCTTTTCTGTATGATTTTTAAAATTTCCTCTATTTCTTGCTTGGAGGCCTCGGGGATGGCTTCTTTAGGTGCCTCCATCCAGGCAGACTCGCTTAGTATTTCTTTGCCCCGAGCCTCAGTCGGCTTAGCAGCGGGAATAACAATAGGAGTAACAACAGTCTTTAGAGATGTTTCCAGAGAGAAAATCCTTCCGCTTCTGGTAACCTTACTGGTCCCAACAATATTGTCAATGTTAGGATCAATATCTCCAGTAACTTCATTCTTGATATCTAATAGGTCTTGCTTGACACCATGGTAATAGATGCCAACTCCATAATTCCAAGGAACAACCTTGTCGGAAGAATATGGTATTGGTCCTAGAGAGGTAATAATTAAGGGAGCAACTTTAGGAGTGGAGGTAATCCTCACAGGACCTTTAGAGGGGGTCCTTGCAAGATTATTAGAGATGGTAATAATTGATACATCTTCACACAAACTTTTTTCAGAGGGAACCTTCTCAAAGAGGATCTCTCAATCGTCTATCAAATGCTGAACACCCATCTTCAACAACAAACAACCATTGGGCAGAGACGCACAAAGGTGGAAACCTTCACCATAACCCAGAAATAAACTGGCTCGTAAGAGATTCTCCTTAACAACTGGAAGAGGAGTAGTTAATTCACCCAAAGAAGAGATAAACATGACATCATCAATAGAATTGATACTCCTGTCATGCTTGGGAATCGTTGCAGTTATTACATTGGGGGTCTCAGGAGGGTAAAATTCAATCTCCTTTGCATCAATAAGATCTTGAAATTTATTTTTCAGAGCCTAACAATCATTCGTATCATGCCCCGGAATGTTGGAGTGGTAAGCACATCGTGCATTTGGATTGTAGCAGGGAGAGGAAGTATTTGGGTTTTGGGGAGGATCCTTCAAAGTGACCAAGCCAGCCTTCACCAAATGTTGCAATGCCTGAGACAAAGGCATGTTGATTCTGGTGAATTGTCTTCTAGGTGCATCCTGCCTGTGCTGATTATTTTGTCGTTGAGCTAGAGCAGGGTTGAAGATCATTACAGCTCCTACCATTGACGGTGTTCCACTTTACCATGATTTCTTTGACCATAGGCAACACTAACCTCCTTCGTTCCACTGAACAGCTTCTTCACAATACTTGAAGAAGCGGCCCCTTGGATTTTACCACTCTTGATACCAGCTTCCACTTGTTCTCATGTCAAGATCAACTCGGTGAATCTGGATGAAGAGCTTCCAATCAAATATTTGAAAAATGTGCCTATTAGGGTACCCAAGAACATATCCACCAACTCTCTATCAGACAGGGGAGGCTGGACTCTACCTGCAAGATCCCTCCATTTCTGGGCATAATCTTTAAAACCCTCACTAGAACCCATAGACATGATTTGGAGTTGCATACAGGTTGGAGCAAGGTCAACATTGTATTGATACTGCTTGTAAAAAGCAGCAGTCAAATCTTCCCAATTACGGATGTTGGTTCCTTCCAACTGATAGAACCACTCTAACTGCGTCCCCGACATACTCTCCTAAAATAAATGAACCCATAACTTCCTATCAACTTTATGGGGCTGGATCTTTCTGACATAGGACCTCAGGAAAATCTTGGGACATGAAACACCATCGTATTTTGCAAAAGCGGGAACTTTGAATTTTTGTGGGATGACCACTCCCGAGACCAACCCTAGCTCTTCAAAGTCCAAACCATGTACCCTCTGAATCTCCATAGCATTGATACGATCCTCCACTTGTTTATACCTGTCATCAGCAGGAGGATATTGTTCTTCAGAACAATCTGCTTCCTCTTCATCAGACCCTGGGCGATTATCTTCTTATTTCATCTTCTTGTTGTCCTCTTCCTGATTATCACCTTCATTTGATGGGGTTGCGAATTCAAGAGTTCGCTTGGATGGTCCTCTAAACCTTCTCTCCATGTTCAGGATGCCAACTGGTTTCTTTAGCTTCTTTGTCTTCTCTTTAACAATGAGAGCTTTTAGATCTTCCTGTCCTTTATCCAGAGCCAGGAACATCTGTTGAAATTGAGCGTTCTGTGCTGGAAGATCCTTAACTGTTTCTATAAGAGCCATTTCTTTTTGCTAAAATAAACAACGAAAAGATAAGAAACCTGTCTTGAAATAACTGCTTATGTAATGATATGCATGATATGCTTATGTGACGTTTTCAAGGACCTCGTGGCATTTAAACACTTTTAAATAAAACAGAAACAAAAACTTTTTATTAGTAAATTCAAATGGAACAAAATTTTTACAAAGAAATAAAATTAAAAACTTCTTAAAACTTCTAGGTTTCCCATGGACGCTTCCTTTTGGTGTTGATATAGGCATTAAGGCTCTGCTCCTCGTGAAGCTGCTTCATTAGTTCCAACACTTTCTTCTCACTTGCATAGAATTGATCCTCAAAGGTATCTCGTTCTTCCTTGAGTTGGATCCAAGACCTTTGTAGTTCTTCAATGTTTGTGGGCATGTCAGGATGAAGAATAATGCGAGACTCGTCCTCTTAAGCAATAAGCTTTAAGATCACTAGTAAGATGGAGGGATATGGCATCACAAGACTTTGAGCATGAGCTCACACCCATTTGAGGTAAGGTTCCAAAGGGATGGAGTTCCTGTGCCCTAAAGTTTTACCATCAGTCTCCTTAACCATGCCCCAAGCGCGTACGAACCTCTAACGATAACCTTGAAGATCCTTGTCGTAGTCGAACATAATACCCTGGATGAGCATATCATGAGGACCATCTCTTCGTGCGTACCCAAACTGACGTACGGCTAAAGAAGGGTTGTAAGTGATGCCTCGTCTAATGCCAAGCAATGGCACATTAGGGAACTCTCCACAGCGATCAATAATAGAAATGTCTTCTTGAGAGCAGGAACACCAATAAATATCAGAGTGAGAGAGAGATACATCAGCCTTTGAGACCATCTTAGGCCTAGCTCATTCTTCATTACCGATTAAGGAAGGTGCAAAATAAACCACCTATGGATTAAAGGTACACAACACATAAGAGTTCCTCGTTTCTTCATAGTACGGGTATGGAGAGAATGTATGATATCCCCGAGCAATGTAGGCATTGGATTGTGAGTAAGGAAAATATTGATGGCGCTCACATCTATAAGTTGGTCTGGATTAAGAAACAACACCAACCCCATAGATCAAGAGGTCCAATATATCCTCAAAAGCATGTGTAATATGGTGAGAGAATTGACTTGGATGTTTTGCGTTTGATTACAATTATTGCAGAGAGCAAGAGTCACCACCGAATTTTCTTTTATCCAATAAGGAAAGGGTGAAAAGAACAAGAAAGACCTTTGAGATATTTTCTTGAGTTCTGGGGGTAGGTTATGAAAAGGGAAGATGTTAGCACCCTTTTCATCCATAGTTATCTATGGGCTCTTAGTTGCTCGCTAGCTCACTTTTCAAATTGCTTTGTTTGAAATGTGTTTGTGGTGGGTTTTGAAAATATTTTTGAAAAGCGCCTTCGTTTAGGAAAACTTTATAATGATTCTCGTCTCTATAAGAATGCATACAAAGTGTTAGACTTTTTGAAAATATTTCATGTTTCGAAAGTGTTTGGTGTGTTTGAAAAGATGTTTGCTTTTGAAGATGGATTGTGAGCAAGCAACTAAGAACGTTTTACCTACTCAAAAGTATTTTGTTCATTTCTCCCTTCCTTTGATATTGCTATCTCACCATTGATTGGTAAGAAGCCCTATCTTTGGATATAAAGGGACGGGCGTGGGTCACTGTATAGTCCTGGATAGCAACATTGTGAGATACCTTAGCATTTCCTCAAGGGTCTAAGCTCATTTATAAGGCGACATTCGAAGCGTTATCAAGGGACTATGATCTTGCATTTTTTATTATTTTTGCTAAGACGTCTCACATGCATATCATGACTATTTTAAGGCAACAAAGTAGAGTTAACCCTAGAGGTGCAAAGTGTGCAAGTGTTTTGTATTTCATTCTTGATTTATCTTGAATTATGGTTTTCTAGTCATTGATTTTATCTTGCCATACAAACCCTTAATTTACTAGCATTTATATTTGAAAGCGGTAAATTACGGAAAGTAAATATCCTACGCTATTACATCGTTAGGGGATGGGGTATACAAATTTACAAATGGGGATTGCAAGAAATTAAATCCTAATTATCTATTACAACCATATTGAATTTTAATAAATGTACAAGAAATGAAATGAATATAATGTACAAGTATGAATGGATAAGAAATGAATTTTGTTTGGTCTTTGTTAAGAAAGATAGTTTTGACCTAATTTACTTAAGAGAAAATAATTACCTAAAATAAGAAAATTAAAATTAAGTTAATAAAAGAAATTAATTTATTAAAGAAAACAAATTTTTTAGGGTTTTGTTTGAAAAAGTTTTAATTAAATTAAACTAGTATAAAAATTAATTAGTTAAAAATCCTAAGTTTCTAAATTAATTTTAATTAAAAAGAAAATAAACTAAACCTAAGTCTAATTATTAGTTTATTTAAGAAAAGAAATTAAAGTTGTATAAGAAAACATTTTGTCTTTTTGGTCTTAAAGGAAATAAAATATAAATATATTATTACCTAAATAATAAATAAAAATATTTTTTTGGATTTTCATTAATAAAAATAAAAATAATATTAATATTAATAGTAATAAAAATAAATAATAAAATAAAATATGAAATAAAATATGAAAATAAAGTCAGAGGTGTAAAACAAATTTTGAGTGTATGTGTGTAAAAAAGTTTATGGTCTGGCCCATTAACATGTTTTGAAGTCAGAAAAAAAAAAAGAAACAAATGGGCTGTATTGCTGTATGGTAGACATGGGGTGAAGAATAAGCAAAAATGGTAAGGCCCAACGCTAAAGGCCCAGGAGCGCATAGTCCAAACAAAAAAAATGGATAAATGTTAGAAAATATGCAAAATGGCAGCGCTGGGGCTTGAACCCACACCCTTCACATAATATGTGCGCTACCTTACCACTGGGGTGGCTATATGTTGTACCCCAAAATTTTCCCTCTCCAATTTTTTCAAATATTCTCACACAACATCCCCATTGCTCAAAATTTGTATAAAGTTTGATCAGCTCAATACACTTCCTCAACACTGATGGCTCAAATTGAAGTTTGGGTTTGGACAAGTACAATTGGAGTTTTAATGACCCATATAGTTTCCATGGATCATATTGGGCTCTCAAGCATCAGGTCGAAGATGGAACTTTTGAATCCTCAAAAGGAAGAAGTGGAAATTGTCGAAAGGGAAAAGCAGATAAAAAAGGTGTGCAGGTGCTGATAACAGTTTGAATTCAAAATCTGGTACAGGCTGTTCGAACCACATGACTGATTGAAAAGGAGTGGTGGGCAGATTTTGACAAGTAAAAGAAGAGCAAGCTTGCTTCGATCCACAAGCTTCGATTGGGAAATGGTTTCCTTCGAGAAACATGCTTCTATCCACCTCTAAACCTGCTTCAATCCACATACTAAACCCTTCGACACACATAGTTTCGACACTATGAATTACAAGTCTACCTTCATGCTTGCTTTGATACACAAACTTCGACTTGGAAATGGATTCCTTCTAGCAACCTGCTTTGATCCACTTCTAAACCCTTCGACATACATAGTTTCGACACTATGAATTATAAGTCTATCTTCATGCTTGCTTCGATCCAAAAGCTTCGACTGGGCAATGGCTTCCTTCGAGCAACCTGCTTCGATCCACAAGCTTAGTTGGTTGTGGCATTTGAAGTTTGGACATTTGAACTTTTGACCACTTAATCAACTTATTACTCAAGATATGGTTACTGGTACTCCAAGTCTTGAGATGCCTGAAAAAACTTTGTGAAGTTTATTTAGAAGGAAAGCAATCCAGAAATTCTTTCATTTTGACTATGCCAATGAGATCAACTTGCATACTCAAATTGGTACATTCAGATGAATGTGGTCCATCCGAAGAACACATAATTGGTGGAAACAAATATTGTTTTATCTGTTGATAAGTTTGGTCGAAAGTTGGAAGTGGTCCATTCGAAGAACACATAATAGGTGGAAAAAAATATTGTATTGTCTATTGATGAGTTTGGTCGAAGGTTGTAAGTGGTCCATTTGAAGAACATACGTTTTGTCTATTGATGAGTTTGGTCGAAGGTTGTAAGTGGTCCATTCTAAGAACCTACAATTGGTGGAAACAAATATTGTTTCGTCTGTTGATGAGTTTGGTTGAAAGTTGTGGATCTATGTGATTAAAACGAAAGGATAGAGTATTCGACCAGAGTAAAGAAAAATATCAAAGTTCTACAGAGATTCAAGATCTTTGTAGAAGGAATCAAGTCGAAGACAGAATTTTGAAGAACATTGATCAAATCCTTATGCCATGCTACACGATCTCGCTTTGCAGGCCTCAATGCTTGTGTTTCACTCCATAATTAATTGTTTACACAATGAATTAAGCTCTTACCCAAGTATTTAAAGTATTGTTCAAGCCAATTTTCCCTTAATGGCAGAAAGTTAACATTGCCATTTTAGAAAAGCAAGCTTTATGCAAAATGTTAATGCATTAAGCCTTGTGACCTTTATCTCTGATTGCAATCAATATCAAAAGCAGGAATCAAGTCTCCTGCACCCAACAAACATCAGACCATGCTTGTACTTGAACTTTGGAACCATGAAAATCCATTCAACTTGATTTTTGCATTTCCAACCAAACCATAATTTGTTATCTTGCAAATATGATTACTTCAACTTCCCAAACCTTTTCTCTATAAATGGAGAGATCATTTGCAAGCTAAAGGGGTCAGATTCTTGTATGTTGAAAAATCCTCAAACACTCCCAAACTCTCAAAAACTCAGAACCTGCACACAAGCACAAAACTTGGCACATCTTGATTTTACACACAAAAATATCAAATTCCTTCGTGTGTTTTTTGGCCTTTTGATTCACTAAGCTTAGAACACTCCCAAAGCCCTCAAAAAAACTCTCAAAGAAGGTAGCGATCCTTTCGATTCACTCCTAACTTCCATATACCAGCCTTTCGATTCAGTGACTTTTAAAGCAAAGTAGTGATCCCTTTGGCTCAAGGAGGGTCCTTGCAAGCTTAATCCATAATTGAACCATTTCTGGAAGTCATATAGAGGTCATTCGAATTTCACTTCAAGAGGTATGATTTCTTGACTGTGATATCTTGATACAAGCATTTTCAACACATACAAATAAAAGAAAAGATGTAGATATCATATCTAGGAAGTTGACCATGCTCCTAGTTTTGATTTTTATTTCTTGTGTCTTAAGAATTTCATATCTGATCAGCTAGGTTTTAGTTTTGGTACTGAACAAAATTTATGCTAACTTTGATCCATATCTATTGAAAATTATATGGTTGGATTCGTATTTAAATTGTAGGTAGGTTTGATGTTTACAATTTTTGATTTGGCTGGGAAATGAAGCTTTTAGAAGCTTAACAATGGTGATATACATTCCCGCGCGCACGAAGAAAGAAGATAAAGCCATGTTCAAATTTTCAGAAATGATTTCATTTTATATTTAGTGCAAGTTGTATAACTAACGAAAGAAACAAACCACCCCAGTGGTACAAACAGCATGCACTAAAGCCTTGCCATGTATAAGGTCCCGGGTTCAAGCCCCAGCGAGACCATTTGTATTTATTTTGTCATTTTTTCCAAACTATCATGCAGGTTTATGACATATGAGTGTTGGCTGTTTTGAATGGAAGATATGGAGAACCCGGATTCAAACCTTGGCAGAACCAAAACAAAATTTTATCACTTGTCTGTTTTCATTTTTAACAAAATTCAATGTTTTTCCAACCAATCAAAACAACTCCTTTTGAGTTGATTTTTTGCACACTATTTATTTACAATGTCTATTTTATGAATATATAAAAAATATCACAAAAAATATTTTATTTTCACATTTATTTTAATCAACCTAAAGCCTTCCATCAAAAACCCTAAAAAATGATTTCTTGATTAATTTAATTTCCTTTTAACTTAGGATTAATTATCCTATTTTATTAATCATATCCCTTTAGGTTAATTAGGTCAAAATAATTTTCCTAACAAAAATTAAAACAAATTCATTTTTTTTTCATTCATGTCTTGTACATTATATTCCTTATTATTCTTGTACATTATTCAAGTTTCAATATAGTTGTAATAGATAATTAGGTTTAATTTCTTGCAATCCCCATTTGTAAATTTGTACACCCCATTCCCAAAATGATGTAATAGCGGAGGATATTTATTTTCCACAATTTATCGCTTTTGATATAAATTCTAGTAATTAGAGTTTGTATGGAAAGATGAAATCAATGCTTAGATAACCCTAATTCAAGACAAAATCAAGCATGAAATAAAAAACTTGCACACTTGCACCTCTAGGGTTAACTCCACTTGTTGCCTTATGAAAAATGGTCATGTTATGCATGTGAGATGTCTTAGCAAAATTAATAAAAAATACAAGATCATAGTCCCTCGATGACGCTACAAATGTTTCCTTATAAATGATCTAAGTCCCTCAAGAGAAATGATAAGATATCTCACAACATTGCTATTCATGACTATACGATAACCCACACCTGTCCCTTTACATCTAAAGATAAGGCTACTTACCAATCAATGGTGAGATAGCAATGTCAAAGGAAGGAAGAAATGAACAAAAGACTTTTGAGTAGGTAGAACGTTCTTAGTTGCTTGCTCACAATCCATCTTCAAAACAAATATCTTTTCAAATACACTAAACACTTTCAAAACATGAAATATTTTCAAAAAGTCCAACACTTTGTATGCATTCTTATGGAGACGAGAATCATTACAAAGTTTGCCTAAACGAAGGCGCTTTTCAAAAATACTTTCAAAACCCACACCAAACACTTTTAAAACATGAAATATTTTCAAAAAGTCAAACACTTTGTATGTATTCTTATAGAGACGAGAATCATTACAAAGTTTGCCTAAACGAAGACGCTTTTCAAAAATACTTTCAAAACCCACACCAAACACTTTCAAAACATGAAATATTTTCAAAAAGTCCAACACTTTGTATGCATTCTTATAGAGATGAGAATCATTACAAAGTTTGCCTAAACAAAGGCGCTTTTCAAAAACACTTTCAAAACCCACCACAAACACATTTCAAAGCAAAGAAATTTCAAAAGTGATCTAGCAAGCAACTAAGAGCCCATAGATAATAACTATGGATGGAAAGGGTGCTAAACCTTCCCTTTTCATAACCTACCCCCCGAACTCAAGAAAAATTCTCAAAGGTCTTTCCTATTCTTTTCACCATTTCCTTATTGGATAAAATAAAACTCGATGGCGACTCTTGCTATCTGCAACAATTGCGATAAAACAGAAAACAACCAAGTCAGTTCTCCCACTGTATTATAAAACTGGCAGATCTACTAGGGAGTACTTAAAACCGGGGTTACCTTAGAGTTAGATCATATTTAATTGCTTTAATTGTTTGAATTGATTGCTTTACATTTATGGGTCCTTGTTTGGGTTTGCATTGATCCTCTACCCAGATCGGGGAACACCATTAGGTAAGTAGCAATAGACCGTGGGGATTGTGTGGTGTATACCAACATGGTTGAAGCGATGATTATGTTAGTGTGACACATTGGTTGGTTCCGATAGCCCTTGAGTTTAGTCAAGGAGAATACGGGGCCGCTGTGTGGTGTCATGAAGCACTAACTGACCTTAGAACCTTTAATTGAACAACTTGGCCATTAGGAAGTAGTGAGATAGCCGACTTTGGTGCAGTCTGAAGTTGGTTGATACTTGATGCTATGCTCATTGAGATTGGACTTTCGGGATATTTCAGTCTCCAATAAAGAGGCTTGTGCTGAAACAATTCCCGATGAAGAAAGATTAGTGATATTGAGATTCCCTAGAACCCGATTACTTTCTAGGACAGGTTGAGCCATCTAAGCTTCAAGAGGGTACTTTCCTATAAACTCCATGCAAGCCTAAACCTAAGGATTTGTTTATTTTGTTTTTACATAACGACTTTTTTGCTTTTATTTGTGTATGATTGCTTGTACATAACATCATGACATCATACCATAAGCATTTTTCAATAACCATTTCAAGGATCTTAAAGGCCTGTGATGCAGAGACTTGTTGAACCAGACGTCTATCAAGGGGCAAAAGGATTTATTTTCCTCCAACCAAACATCGTCAAAGACCAAAGGACGATAACTTGAGTCAAGGGCTATGACCCACTCGACATGGTGAGCTTGATTCTCGTGGAAGAACATTCAAGGTTCTTTAATCAAAGCTGTGATCAAAATCTAACTCCTAACATTTTCTTTTGTTTACAACACGAGATCCCTGAAAACATTGCATTTTACATATCATGCATGTCATTACATAATAGGTATTCTCAAGACAGGTTGCTCATTTTTCTCGCTGTTTATTTCAGTAGAGATGGCTCTAGAGCAAACAGTTAAAGATCTCCAAGCTCAGAATGCCCAGTTCCAACAAATGTTCCTGAACATAGCCAAGGGGCAGGAAGATCTGAAATCACTCTTCACTAAAGGGAGAAAGAAGAAGACTAAGAAGAAGGCTATCATCCTCAACATAGAAAGAAGGTTCAAGGGGCCTGCCTAACTAGCTCAAAAAGAAGATGCTTCTTCTGAAGAAGAAGACAATCAAGAAGAGGAATCTAGAAGCACTAGAGCTAAGGATAACCAAGCTACTGAGGACAAAGACTATTCTAAGGAGCAATATCCACCGGTAGATGGAAAATACAAATAACTTAAAGACAAACTAAAGGCTGTGGAGATCCAAGTTGTGCCTGGCTTGGACTTTGGAGGCTTGGGTTTGATTCCTGGGGTGGTTATTCCCCATAAATTCAAGATCCCTATCTTTGCCAAGTATGACAGTGTCTCTTGTCCTAAGATGCACCTGAGATCTTATGTCCACAAGATTCAGCCACACACCACTAATAAGAAGTTGTGGGTTCACATTTTCCAAGAGAGTCTAGGTGGGACTCAACTTGAATGGTTATATCAATTGGAAGGTTCCCGCATCCATACCTGGGAGGATCTAGCTGCTGCTTTCTACAAGCAGTACCAATACAATGTTGATCTTGCACCAACTTGTGTACAGTTAAAGAATATGACCATGGGTTCCAACGAGGGCTTCAAATAATACGCCCAAAAATGGAGAAACTTGGATTGTAGGGTGCAGCCATCCTTAACTAACAGGGAGCTGATTGATATCTTTATGGGAACTTTGACAGGACCTTTCTTTAATCACTTAATCGGAAGCTCCTCAACTGGGTTCACTGAGTTGATTCTAATCGGGGAATGAGTTGAAAATGGAATCATAAGCGGAAAGATCCAAGGAGCTACATCCTCCGATACTCAGAAGAAGCCATACAATGGAAAGAAAGAGTCCAATACTGTGTACGGCCAAAAGGGTCGTAACAAGAGTAACCACGATCAATATATAGGGGCAGTCCTGATCTCTAGTCCTGCATTGATGCGATAACAACAATGGGGAAACTAGCGAAGGCAAGACGAGCCCAAGAGACAATTTACCAAAATCAACATGCCACTGTCTCAAGCATTGCAATACATGTTGGGGATGAATCTGATTACGTTGATAGGACCTCATCCAAACCCTAAAACTTCTTCTCCTAACTACAATCCCGATGCAATACGTGCCTATCATTCTGGTAGCCCTGGGCATGATACTAACGATTGTTGGGCGCTGAAATACAAGATTCAAAATATGATTGATTCCAAGGAGATTGAATTCGGCCCTCCTGAGACTCCTAATGTGATCACTGCTCCCATGCCAAATCATTGAAGAGTGTCCACTTCATTTTGAAGTTTTCAATTGTAATTTCTTTTGTTTGTTTGGACACTTACCTATTATGTAAAACTTTGTTTCGTTAATGCATTGCATATGTTTGTCTTGAATTAATCCATTCATTTTTAAGCTGTGCTTTTTACTCCCTTTATGATATTCAACTCTTGTTTAAAAGTTGTAAGCGTTTAGAGGGAGGATGACAAAAACAATACCATAATCCCATACAATATGCTTTTGAACAGACCTTGCTGATGATGTACAAGCATTCTTTCAATCCCTAAACACTGGAGTTATAAGGAAGATGATCCCTAGTCAACCCTTTTGAGACAAAGAAGTAGGAGTTTTCTTTTTCACACAAATTGAAACCTTTAATGAAAACCTGGGGCAGGGTTAGTTTCTCAGTTAATTCAAATGCATGTTCAGCCACAAGCTTTCATTTCGTACACAACGAATGACATCAAAAACATCCTTCTGAATCAAAAGACGGCGATGGTTCCCCATAAAATAGGCATTCATTTTCTCTCAAAAGAAAAGCCCACTAAGTCAAAACCTATGAAGGAGACTTAAGAAAAAAACTGGGGCATCCCGCTGACTTTAATCTCAAAACAGTCAGGAAAAAAATAGGGACAATAAATCAAAAAAGGAGGTCGCTGCAAATCCTCAACAACAGAAAAATGTTGCAAAAATGACTTCCTTATCCAATAAACTTAACTTATCTGAACCATCACCAAAATAACATTCCAGATTCAATAGAAATTCAAACGCACAATTAACTGAGTTTAGGATAGGAGAATATCATGAAGAACAGGTGGGTACAAATAAACTTTGAGCCTTATCCTTTATTTCTTAAACCGTTAACCAAGCCACATTACAACCCTTTAAAAGTCCTAATTAAAGTGTAGGTTAGTTTGAAAGCATACTGTTACAAAAGGTATCCTGACTCCTGTAAGGCTTACTGTAAATCCTGAGTTGAATTCATATTCTTACAAAATTCTTTTATTTGATAAAAGTGCATTTTCAAAACTTCAAGATAGATATAAACTTTGCATTGTTTTAATATCGTTGTTTGCATATGGCCAACTGTTTGACAATAGAGAAATTCACACGACAAATATCCAATGAACAAAAACTCTCTCAATAAACAGAATCACTTCAAATGGAAATATGCTTCCAATGACAAATCTCTCATGATCAAGGGGCAAGGCATGATCTTTGTCTAGCACATCTGGGGCAGTCAAGTCGAGATTCCAAGAAATCTCTCAAGAAGTGTTGAATAATAGGGGCAGGTATGCATCCGAATCACTCAGGGGATTGAACTTGAATTCCAGCAAAAAGGTCATGTACAACCAAGCATACATTTTTGGCAGTGCTACAACACTTACTACTATGGACAATGACAAATCCCCACAAAGTCCCTTTCATAAGGTGATCCCCATTGAAGTCGCCAGAGCCACCTCTATAAGGTTATCCCCACAAAGTAATCTTCACGGATAAGGGTACAAACCCCTCAATGCCAAATTCATGGAAATCCCCATAAAATTGGATCCATTCAATCCCCAGCCAGAGTTTCAGTCTCCGGAAAACGTCTCCCCAGCTGAGTTGGTCTCAAGAAGAACCCTCGAGGAGTTCTGCCAAAAGAAAACACCTCCCCAGTAGTTCGTCAAATATTCTCTTCAACAGGGTTTATTTCCCCAACAAACTACAAATTCTCCAGATTAAGTTTACCTCTCATACTATTACAAATTAAGGGATCACAACCCCCTAATCCCCAGTGAAGTCATCAACAAAGTCAGTGTTACCTCTGAAAGTTTCTATGAAGCCTGGACCCGACTGAAAAATAGTTCAACGTCATTCTACTATCAACTTACTGCAAAACCTTGACTCGACCAGATAGCAGTTCAAAATCTCCTATTCCTCAGTGAATTGCTTTAAAGCCTGAGATCCGACCAGATAATAATTAACTTCCTTATCCCCAGCAAGTTGGTGTGAAACCTGGAATCCGACCAGATAATAACTAACTTTCAAGAGGTAATTCCCCACTAGAGCAACGAACGACTAGAACTCCTAAACTCTCTCCCTCAAGCAGAAATTAACACTCTCCACGGAGTTTCCTTCAAGCAGAAATCAACACTCTCCACGGAGTTTCCTTCAAGCAAAGTCAACATTCCCCAGCAGAGTTCTCCTTAAACAACATAATAGGAATCCCCAGCGGAAACATCCTAAAACAAGGTCTGAAGAGGTGCATACTCTTCATCCCCATCAGCACTCCGGGATTTCATTTCCCAAGGCTCACCAGCATTTGTCAAGGATTTATTTTCCCAAACAGACACACTTCAACAACATTTCACATTTCATACGTCATAGCATATGCATACGAAACACATATAGCATAATCTTATTTATTTTGAGAACACCATTACACAATGCATTTTATACATAATGACATTGCATACAGCTAACGCTTTACCTTTTCATGAAAAGATCAACCAACAGATAGTTATCATAAAAACTTTTCAATAGGTCCAAGATTAGTTTCTGAAGCAAGACATAACAACTACCTACGTGACCAGATGCAATTTCACACGGGCTCATCATGAAGCAATCTTACACGGGTTCCTTATGACTTCCAAATGCATCTTTACACGGGCTCATCATGAAGCAATCTTACACGGATTCCTTCCCATCCTGAAGTGCAACTTTACACGGGCTTATCCTGAAGCAATCTTACACGGATTCCTTCTCAAAATTTCCAGATGCAGTTTCACACGGACTCATCCCGAAGCAGCCCTACCCAGGCTTCTTCTCATAAATTTCCAAATGCAGCTTCACACAGGCTCATCATGAAGCAATCTTACACGGGCTCCTTCCAATTTCCAGATGCAGTTTCACACGGATTCATCCTAAAGCGGCCCTACCCAGACTCCTTCTCATAAATTTCCAGATGCAGCTTCACACAGGCTCATCATGAAGAAATCTTACACGAGTTCCTTCCAATTTCTAGATGCAGTTTCACACGGACTCATCCCAAAGTAGCCCTACCTAGGCTCATTCTCATAAATTTCCAGATGCAGTTTCACACGGACTCATCCCAAAGTAATCTTACACAAATTTCTTCTCATACATTTCCAGATAAAGTTTCACACGGACTCATCCCGAAGCAGCCCTACACATGTTCCTTCTCATGAATTTCCAGATACAGTCCCACACAGATTCATCCTGAAGCAGTCTTACACGAATTCCTTCTAATACATTTCCAAACACAGCTTAACGTGGGTCCATTCCAGCATGTCATTCAGAATTAAATCGACCAAAGATTTATTCTGATACTTCTACTAGTTAAAGTCAAGCTTAGACTTAGTCTAATTTATACCAACAATCACCTTTGAATGGCATCTATAAGCCCATCTCCAACAACTCTCCATCATCTCTCCAAATGGCATCTTTAAGCCCATTCCCTACACAATCAACTAACAGTCGGGTGCAAATTTCTGGGCACTCTAGTGTTCAATCATCTTCTACCTTCAAGCTACGAACGACAACATGCCATTCTCGCTTTTCAAGTTTAAGAAGATTGAACAAGGGAAGCTGTTATACCCCAAAATTTTCCCTCTCCAATTTCTCAAAGATTCTCTCACAAGATCTCCATTGCTCAAAATTTGCATAAGGTTTGATCAGCTCAAGACACTTCCTCAACACTGATGGCTCAAATTAAGGTTTGAGTTTGGACAAGTACAATTGGACTTTTGATGCCCCATATAGTTTCCATGGGTCATATTGGACTCTCAAGCATCATGTCAAAGATGGAACTTCTGAATCCTCGAAAGGACGAAGAGGAAAATGTCAAAAGGGAAAAGCAGATAAAAAAAGGCGTGTAGCTGTAGATAACAATTCAAATTTAAAATCTGGTTCAGGCTGTTCGAACCACATGACTGATCGAAAAGGAGTGGTAGGAAGATTTTGACAAGTCGACGAAGAGAAAGCTTGCTTCGATCCACAAGCTTCGACTGGGCAATGGTTTCCTTCGAGCAACCTCCTTCGATCCACCTCTAAACCTGCTCTGACCCATATAGTAAACCCTTCGACACACATAGTTTTGACACTATGAATTACAAGTCTATCTTCATGCTTTCTTTGATCCACAAGCTTCGACTGGGCAATGGCTTCCTGCGAGCAACCTGCTTCGATCCACCTCTAAACCCTTCGACATACAAGTTTCGACACTATGAATTACAAGTCTATCTTCATGCTTGCCTCAATCCACAAGCTTCGACTGGGCAATGGCTTCCTTCAAGCAACCTGCTTCGATCTACAAACTTAGTTGGTTGTGGCATTTGAAGTTTGTACACTTGAACTTTCGACCACTTAATCAACTGATTACTCAAGACATGGTTAATGGTACTCCAAGTCTTGAGATGTCTGAAAAAACTTTGTGAAGTTTGTTTAGTAGGAAAGCAATCCAGAAATTCTTTCGTTTTGACTATGCCAATGAAATCGTCTTGCATACTCGAAGTGGTACATTCAGATGAATGTGGTACATTCGAAGAACACACAATTAGTGGAAAAAATATTGTTTTGTCTATTGATAAGTTTGGTCTAAGGGTGTAAGTGGTCCATTCGAAGAACACACAATTGGTGGAAACAAATATTGTTTTATCTGTTGATGAGTTTGGTCAAAGGTTGTAAGTGGTACACTCCAAGAACACACAATTGGTGGAAACAAATATTGTTTTGTCTGTTGATGAGTTTGGTCGAAGGTTGTAAGTGGTCCATTCTAAGAACCTGCAATTGGTGGAAACAAATATTGTTTTTTCTGTTGATGAGTTTGGTCGAAAGTTGTGGATCTATGTGATCAAAACGAAAGGATGGAGTATTTGACTAGAGTAAATAAAAAGATAAAATTCTATAGAGATTTAAGATATTTGTAGAAGGAATCAAGGCAAAGACAAAATTTTGAAGAACATTGATCAAATCCATAGGCCATGCTACATGATCTTGCTTTGCAGGCCTCAATTCTTGTGTTTCACTCCACAATTAATTGTTTACACAATGAATTAATCTCTTACCTAAGTATTTAAAGTATTGTCCAAGCCAATTTTCCCTTAATGATACAAAGTTGCCATTTCCATTTTAGAAAAGCAAGCTTTATGCAAAATGTCAATGCATTGAGACTTGTGACCTTTATTTATGATTGCAAAAAATATCAAAAGCAGGAATCAAGTCTCTTGCACCCAACAAACATCAGGCCATACTTGTACTTGAAATTTGGAACCATGAAAATCCATTCAACTTGATTTTTTCATTTCCAACCAAACCATAATTTGTCATCTTGCAAATCTGATTACTTCAACTCCCCAAACCCTTTCTCTATAAATGGAAAGATAATTTGCAAGCTAAAGGGGCCAGATTCTTGTGTGTTGAAAAATCCTCAAACACTCCCAAACTGTCAAAAACTCAGAACCTGCACACAAGCACAAAACTTGGCACATCCTGACTTTATACATAAAAATCTCAAATCCCTTCGTGCGTTTTTTGGCCTTTCGATTCACTAAGCTTAGAACACTCCCAAAGCCCTCAAAAAAACTCTCAAAGAAGGTAGTGATCCTTTCCATTCACTCCCAGCTTCCATATACCAGCCTTTCGATTCAATGACTTTTAAAGCAAAGCAGTGATCCCACTAGCTCAAGGAAGGTCCCTACAAGCTTAATGCATCATCAAACCATTTCTGGAAGTCATATAGAGGTCATTAGAATTTCACTTCAAGAGGTAAGATTTCTTAACTGTGATATCTTGATACAAGCATTTTCAACACATACAAATAAAAGAAAAGATGTAGATATCATATCTAGGAAGTTAACCATGCTCTTAGTTTTGATTTTTATTGCTTGTGTCTTAAGAATTTCATATCTGATCAGTTAGGTTTTAGTTTTGGTACTGAACAAAGTTCATGCTAACCTTTGATCCATAGCTATTGAAAATTATGTGGTTGGATTCGTATTCAAATTTTAGGCAGGTTTGATGTTTACACGTTTTGATTTGGCTGATAAATCAAGCTTTTAGAAGCTTAACCATGGTGATATACATCCCTGCGCGCGTGAAGGAAGAAGATGAAGCCATGTTCAAATTTTCAGAAATGAGTTCATTTTATATTTAGTGCAAGTTGTATAACTAACGGATGAAACAGACCACCCCAATGGTATAAACAACACGCACTAAAGCCTTGCCATGTATAAGGTCCCGGGTTCAAGCCATAGCGAGACCTTTTGTATTTATTTTGTCATTTTCTCCAAACTAACATGCAGGTTTATGACATATTGAGTGTTGGTTTTTTTGAATGGAAGATGTGGAGAACCTGGGTTCAAACCTTGGCAGGACCAAAACAAATTTTTATCACTTGTTTCTTTTCATTTTTAACAAACTTCAACATTTTTCCAACCAATCAAAACAACTCATTTTGAGTTAATTTTTTGCACACTATTTATTTACAATGTCTATTTTATAAATATATAAAAAATATCACAAAAAATATTTTATTTTCATATTTAATTTAATTAACCAAAAGCCTTCCATCAAAAACCCTAAAAAATGATTTCTTGATTAATTTAATTTCCTTTTAAATCAGGGCTAATTTTCCTATTTTATTAATCACATCCCTTTAGGTTAATTAGGTCAAAACCGTTTTCCTAAAAAAAATCAAAACAAATTCATTTTCTTTTCATTCATGTCTTGTACATTATATTCCTTTCAATTCTTGTACATTATTCAAGTTTCAATATGGTTGTAATAGATAATTAGGTTTAATTTATTGCAATCCCCATTTGTAAATTTGTACACCCCATTCCCAAAATGATGTAATAGCGTAGGACATTTATTTTCGGCAATTTATCGCTTTTGATATAAATGCTAGTAATTAGGGTTTGTATGGAAAGATAAAACCAATTCTTAGATAACCCTAATTCAATACAAAATCAAGCATGAAATACAAACACTTGCACACTTGCACCTCTAGGGTTAACTCCACTTGTTTCCTTATGAAAAATGGTCATGTTATGCATATGAGACATCTTAGAAAAAATAATCAAAAATACAAGATCATAGTCCCTCAATGATGCTACGAATGTTGCCTTACAAATGATCTTAGTCCCTCAAGAGAAATGCTAAGATATCTCACAACATTTCTATTCATGACTATACGATGACCCACACCTGTCCCTTTACATCCAAAGATAAGGCTACTTACCAATCAATGGTCAGATAGCAATGTCAAAGGAAGGAAGAAATGAACAAAAGACTTCTGAGTACGTAGAGTGTTCTTAGTTGCTTGCTCACAATCCATCTTCAAAACAAACATCTTTTCAAATACACGAAACATTGTCAAAACATGAAATATTTTCAAAAAGTCCAACACTTTGTATGCATTATTATAGAGACGAGAATCATTACAATGTTTTCCTAAACGAAGGCGCTTTTCAAAAATACTTTCAAAACCCACACCAAACACTTTCAAAACATGAAATATTTTCAAAAAGTCCAACACTTTGTATGCATTCTTATAAAGACGAGAATCATTACAAAGTTTTCCTAAACGAATGCTCTTTCAAAACACCACACCAAACACTTTCGAAACATGAAATATTTTCAAAAAGTATAACACTTTGTATGCGTTCTTATAGAGACGATCAAAACCCACCACAAACACATTTCAAAGCAAAGCAATTTCAAAAGTGATCTAGCAAGCAACTAAGAGCCCATAGATAACTATGGATGAAAAGGGTGCTAACACCTTCCCTTTTCATAACATACCCCCCGAACTCACGAAAAAATATCAAAGGTCTTTCCTATTCTTTTCACCCTTTCCTTATTGGATAAAAGAAAAGTCGGTGGCGACTCTTGCTATCCGCAACAATTGCGATATAACACAAAACAACCAAGTCATTTTTCCCACCGTATTACACTATACATCCGTGTACTTATGTCAATTCATGTTATTATATTACAAACTCCTTCCTAAAGGCAACTTCATCTTCAACCTCGCGCCCATCCTGAACCTCTGCATCTCATTCATTTCTCAACCAAAATAAAAAATTTAAACATGAAAGTTATGGAAAATTTCATCACAATTTCAGAAATGTAACTCATTAAAATGAAACTCAAAGATAAACATTAATTTTGAATGGTACCAAATCTAACCTAATTTTTTCAGAAAGTTCAGGTCCAAAATTCTCTCTACTCAAGCAATGTAAATGAATTCTAAGGACATGGTCATCTTCGGGGCAATGATATCTACATTTTATCTTTGAAAATGGAAGATTAACAATTCATATATGAGGAGCTTGAAAATCATAAAACTCACCTTATAGCTGGGTATCGTCTTTTGAGTTAGAGGAGATTTCAAGGTGTTGTGATGATTGAGTTAGCTTCCTCGAACCTCTAGGAAGCTAATGTAATAGCTACTTTAGGCTGAAGATGGTTGAATCGTGCTGGAGAAGTCAAGGTGCAAGCAAGATTTTTTGGTTATGAAAGTTGATGAAGATGGTGTTATAGTTGTGTGACAAGTGTGTGGATTGTTTGTAAATGGTGTTTAGAAGCTTTTGGAAGTGAAAGACCAAGAAACGCACGAATGGATTAAGTGTTTGGGATTTCTGGCCAGAAAATGCAACAATGGAGGTTGTTTATGCAATCCTAACTTTGAGAGGGTTTTAGGGCTTAAGCATTCATGTCTTGGCTTGAAAATACTGTATGTATTTATAGGCAAGAGATTTTGTATGCTAAAACAAGCCATAATTTGAATTCTACAAGTTGTGGCTCTTTGCTTACTTTTGAAGTAAAGTGGAAAACCAAAATACCAATGTGTGGTACAAGCTATGTAGAGTGGTTGAATAACTTTAAACATGCTTCTTCTGAGTTGCTATGTTGAGTGTGTGCAGAAGGATCCATTGAGAGGCTCAAGAAGGGTTGACATTGTGAAAAATCTTGCTTTACAAGAATGGATATGTTACTTTCTTCCCAAAATAGAAAATTGTTTTGGATAATGGATTAATCACTTGGATCATACCTCAATAAATTGTGTAAATAATTAATTATGGAGTGATTTATAAGTTTGAGGTCTGTAAATTTGGATTTGTACAACATGCTTGAAGATTGGATAATTGTTCATCACAAATATGCCTTATAAATCAAGTTTGAAACCCTAACTTCTTGCCTTCGATTCTCTCAGCTCAAGTATGATATCAATGAGTTATTTGACATTTTGGAAAGCTTGTAACATATTCTACAACATTTATGGACATTTTTTAATAATAAAATTGGAACTATGTGAAACTTGACCAAGAAGTTAGGTCAAAAATATGCCTAAACTAGGTCAAAGTTTCACTAAGTGTTTTTGTTTCATGTACATGTCTTCATGAATTTATAACTTAAAATCCAAGAATTTTTAAGATTTTATTTGTGAAGAAAAGTTGTAGATTTCCTCAAGATCTACAACTTTCATGTTGGAAGTTTCTTTTGAATCATTTAGCATCATGGTGAAAATTTGGCACAAAGTTATGAAAAAAGTAAAATTTCCAACACTTAGAAAAATTTCTAAGTCTTAGAAATTTTGACTTTTCAAAGTGAATTTTGAATTTTTGATTTCTTGATGAACAATATTCATATTTTGACATGTCTTGATGAAATATGATTTTTGAAATTTGATTTTGATCAAAAAGTCAAAGTTTGACTTTTCAGTGTATAGTTGACTTTTTCATCAGTTGACCAAATTTCAATTATCAATAAATTGATCTTGAGGAGTGTTTTGAACCATGACATTAGGTCAAGATGATGTATTTGAACCCTTGATATCATGTCTCAAACCAATAAGTCATGTATTTGGTTAAAAGTAAAAAATTGAGCCTTCTTAGTAAAAACCCTAATTTTGACCATTTTGCCCTTTTAGTGATCTGATCAAATTTATTGAGGAATTGTGATCCAAACTTGACCAATTGACATATAGGAGTTAAAAATGTTGATATGGATAAAAAATTATGAAGTTCGACTGTAAATTGACCATAATTGACTTTTGCCCAATACAATTGATTTTAGGTCAACTGATCAATTGACTGAGCAAAAATGTGATCCAAAGCTTGAAACTTGACATGAGAAATCTTGAGAGTCCAAAATGATCCATGAAAGTCATATGGGGCCTTAAAAGTACAATTCTACTTGTGCAAACTTAAACCCTAATTTTGAGTCATCAGTGCTTGAGGAGGTGTCTTGAGCTGATCCATCCTTGTGCCTTCTTGTACCAATGAACCTTTTGTGAGAGAAATATTGAGAAAATGATAGGGAAAATTTTGGGGTACAACATTTTCCCCTATTCAATCTTCTTAAACCTGAAGAGTTAGATTGGCAGATCTGCCATTCGTGGCTTAAAGGTGAAAGTTTATTGAACACTAAAGTGCCCAGAAAGTTGCACTCGATGATGTATTGATTCAGGAATGGGCTTATAGATGCCATTTGGAGATATGATGGTAGAAACTGGGAGAAACATTAGCATAAATCTTTGGTCGATTCGTGTTGAAAACTAGGTGTCTTTTCTGTCTTTATCTAGAAGAATTAATTCTGATCTAGAAGAGGTCTTTGGACCAATGGTTTTTTTTTCTTCTGCAAGGAACAAGGGGTTAGCTGTATGCGAATGTATGCATGGTGTAATGATGTTCTCAAAACAAACGAGGTTATGTTGTATGTATATGTTATGTATGTTATATGATGTATGAATGCAACATGTTGCCGAAGCGTATCCTTGACAAATATTGGGGAGTTTTGAGAAGTTAAATCTCAGACTGCTGTTGGAGATGAAGAGTACGTGTATCTTCAGACTTTGTTAAAAATGCTTCTGCTGGGTATTCCTGCTTTGTTAAGAAGAACTCCGCTAGGGAATATTGACTTTACTTGATAAGATTTTGTGGAGAGTGTTGATTTCTACGTGGGAACCAGAATTCAGGAGTTTTAGTTGTCCGTTGCTCTGGTGGGGAATTATCTCTTGAAAGTTAGCTGTTATATGGTTGGATTCCAGGCTTCACAATGACCTGCTGGGGATAAAGAAATTAATTTTTATCTGGTCGGATTCCAGGCTTTGCAGTAACTCACTAGGGAAATTGGCAAACTCTACTAGGAAGGAGGAGTTTTGTTAGTGATTTTAGGAATTAAACTGTTATCTGGTCGATTCCAGGCTTGAGCAATTGAAGAAATTAAACTATTATCTGGTCGGGTCCAGGATTTAGTAACTTGGAACTCAGATTAACTATTATCTGGTCGGGTCCAGGTTTCAGCAATTCGAACTGTTAATTGGTATCTGGTCGGGTCCAGGTTTCAGCAACTTGAAATGTTAACTGGCCGGATCCAAGCTTCAGCAATTGAAGAAATTAAACTATTATCTGGTCGGGTCCAGGATTTAGTAACTTAAAATTGAGATTAATTGTTATCTGGTCGGGTCCAGGTTTCACAATAAATTGAGGATATGATGAAGTTAAACTAACATCTGGTCGGGTCCAGGATTTAGTAACTTGAATTTGAGATTAATTGTTATCTGGTCGGGTCCAGGCTTTAGTAATGATTTGAGAAGTTAAACTATTATCTGGTCAGGTCCAGGCTTTAGTAACTTAAGAATGAGATTAACTGTTATCTGGTCGGGTCCAGCCTTCAGTAGCAACTTAAACTGTTCTCTGGCGGGGTCCAGTCTTCACAGTAAATTAAGGGTAGGATGAAGTTGAACTAACATTTGGTTGGGTCCAGGCTTTGTAGTAACTTATTTGGATAGGAATGAAATTAAACTATTATCTGGTCGGATCCAGGCTTTAGTAACTAAAAATTAAGATTTACTGTTATCTGGTCGGGTCTAGGTTTAAGCAACTCAGACTATTTTCTGGTCGGGTCCAGGCTTTGCACTAAGTTGAACTTGATGGAGTTGAACTAGTATCTATCCGGGTCCAGACTTCGTAGTAACTTGCTTGAAGTTGACTGTTATCTAGTCGGGCCCAGGTTTTACAACAGCTTTCGGGGATAACAATGACTCTGTTGGCGACTTCACTGAGGATTAAGGATTGTGATCCCTTGATCTCAAGCTGGGGAATTTGTCATTTGTTGGGGAAATAAACCCTGTTGAAAAGGATATTTGACGACCTGTTGGGGAGGTGTCTCTTTAAGAAGAAATTCAAAAGCCTTCCTTTTAACACCAACTCAGCTGGGGAGAGGATATTCCGGAGATTGAAATTCTGGTTGGGGATTTTATGAATCCAAATCTGTGGGGATAATGTTATTGAAATAAACTTTGTGGGGATATCTCAAATGAATTTAAGGAGATGCTTGTCACTATTTTTAAGCATACATTTGATAAAAGTTTAATCTTGTTCATATGCATATGTTCATTCAATTTTAATCATTGGACACCTTTGCAATCAAAACAGAAAAAAAAAGTTTGTACTTAAAAGTATATTTGTATTGATGTTTTGCCCATGAATAAGTGTTTTTGTACAAAGATACAGAGATCCTAGTAAGAGGAAATTGTCGAAAGAATGAAAGGAATACAAAATAAAAATAACAGCCACGTGGAAGTGATCTCATTATGTTCCAACTCCACTATTGCCCCTATGTCCTCGAACAACATCCCTTGCCGTTGAAAGAAGTTGATTGGATTGATCTTGGACCATTTGAATTTCAGACTTTGGTAATAAAGTTGGCTGTAAAGATCCCACGGGACATAGTCATACGCTTTAATCCTTAACTTTTTCCTGGACCGCCCTTTCGGGTTTTCATCCCACTAGGATACCAATTTTTGCCCAAATCGCCCTTTTAGGTTTTCGACTCGCCATGTGTACAATATTTTTCATATATCCCTAACTATTTCCCGAACCTATTTGGTTCGCCGGGATGCCCTTATTTTTGCCTAGGTATGTCAACCTAGTAAGTCATTTTATGCATAGTATTTTTTAACTATGTCCGCGTTCACAAGATGTGGGAAGTCTTTGCCATCCATAGTAGTCAGCATCATGGCACCACCAGAGAAAACTTACTTTACAACAAATGGTCCTTCGTAAGTGGGAGTCCATTTGCCCCTGGGGTCGCCTTGTGGAAGAATGATGCGCTTTATTACCAAGTCACCAGTCTGATATACTCGAAGCTTGATCTTTTTATTAAAAGGCCTTGATCATATGTTTTTGGTACATCTAACCACGACAAACAGCAGCCAGTCGCTTCTCGTCAATCAAGTTCAACTGATCGAACTTGGTCTGAATCCATTCATCTTCACCTAAATCTGCTTCTTTCATTATCCTTAGAGAGGGAATCTGAACTTCGACAGGTAGGACCACTTCCATGCCATAGACCAAGGAGAACGGGGTTGCCCTAGTTGATGTTCAATATGAAGTACGGTAGCCATGGAGAGCCAACGATAACATCTCATGTAAGTCTTTATACGTTACCACCATATTTTGCATAATCTTCTTGATATTTTTATTGGCAGCTTCCACTATGCCATTCATCTTGGGTCTGTACGAAGAAGAATTGTGATGCTTGATTTTGAACTGAGTACAAAGTTCCGTAATCATGGCATTGTTGAGGTTGGTTCCATTATCAGTGATGATCCTTTCAGAGATACCATAACGGCAGATGGGGTTATGCTTGATAAACTTGGCTATAACGTTCTTGGTAACTGAGGCGTATGAGGCAGCTTTGACCCACTTGGTAAAGTAATCAATGGC
Organism: Vicia faba; assembly: GCA_948472305.1. Lineage (NCBI taxonomy): Eukaryota > Viridiplantae > Streptophyta > Magnoliopsida > Fabales > Fabaceae > Vicia > Vicia faba. The sequence continues at coordinate 50,754,814 of OX451739.1, read as the reverse complement.
AACAAGGATGAAACAGTGTCCATTGGAAGCAGTAGGTTTAATCTCTCCAACCATATCAATGTCCCACATTGCAAACAGCCATGTAGCAGTCTTGACATTTAGAGAAATAGGAGGTGGACCTTGTCAGCATAGATTTGACACTTGTGGCAAGTTCTTGAGTGATAATGACAATCAGTTTTCATTGTGGACCAATAGTAACCGACCCTCAAAATTTTCTTGGCCATAGTGTTTCCACTAGAGTGGGTCCCAGAGAGGTCATCATGCATGTCTTCCATAATTTTCTCAGCCTCCTTCTTGTCTATACATCAGAGTAGAGTAGAATCATGGTTACGCTTTGTGATCGGTGGAAATAGAATTGATTGTTTTTTAAGTTGGTTCGTGAAATGTCGCGGTAAGCAAGAGTCGCCACCGTCTTTTATGTTCTCCAATATGGAAAGGACAAAAGCATAGCAAAATTCCTTTTCGAGATGTTTCTCGGTTCGGGAGGTAGATTTATAGAAAGGGAAGGTGTTAGAACCATTTCTATCCGTGGTTATCCACGGGCTTTTAGGTACTTGCTCTTATGTTTTCAAAAATTGTTTTCTTTTCAAGTGTGCGTGGGTTTTGAAAAAGTTTCGTTTGAAAAATTTCTAGGTAACTCTTGTATCTGTCCTCAAGAGGGTATGAAAAATTTGTTTGAAAACTTTTTGAAAGTGTAGGTGCGAAAAGATGTTTTTATTTTTAGAAAGAGCAAGTACCCAGGAGAAATCTACCTACTCTAAGGAATTAGGCTGTGTAAGAGTCCTTTAGACAGTACTACCCCCCTATTGAGAAGTAGGTAGCACCGTCGTTGGAGTTGTTTGGGTCAATTCGATTATAAGGGACATGTGTGGTCACCAAAGCAATAGTAGGACACCTTAGCGGTAACCCTAATGTCCTAGATCCTTTTTATCCGAGGCAATCGTTTCGAGGCAACTGGATCTTTAGACAGGAGGGCGACCTCTAAAACGCCCTATACTTGACGACCACGTCGAGGCAACCAGTGAGGCGTACCCTAGGAGTGGCATGTGCATGTGTGTTGTTTTCATGTTATGTTTATCTTTGAACATGCATTTGTGAGCTACGAATTGATTTTATTTGTCATACAAGTCTTTCATGCATTTTTTAACAGTTAAGAGTGCGGAAAAGGTAAATCTAGCTATTACAAGGCGCGGGTCTATACATCGCCAAAAACATAACCCGTTTGGAAAATAAAAATGCAAGAAGTTAAAAGAAAGCAATAAAGTTCTAATTAACTATTACATTTCTGAGCAGATACATAAATAATCAAAATAACGAATTAAAAACAATATGCGCGCGAAAGATTGAATCGGGATGTCCTTAGGGTTTCGACCCTTTTTTGAGAAAGAATTGAATTTTGTCCCTTTTTTGCAATTAATTCAAATTAAACCTAATTTACTAATTAATTAATTATTTATAAGAAAAAGTAATTTTATGTTTTATGTTTTTTTTAATAAAAATAAAATAACAAGAAAATATGATTGAAAATTGTCAAACCCTAATTCTACATGATTTTTATTTATTGTAAAAAGATTAAAGTTAACCTAATTTAACTAAATTAATTAATTTACATTTTATTTACAAAAATAATAATTAATAGTAAAAATAATAAATAATAAAAATATTTACATCTTTTGATTATCTGAATTTATTATAAAAAATAATTTGTTAGTTAATAATAATAATAATAATTATAATTAAAAGAAAATAAAAAGAAAGAAAATAAAAGAGAAAATAGAAACCAGGGGGTGTCAGGCCTTGTTTGGAGGTTTGTTTGTAAATTCCAGGCCCATTAAGCACAAAGCCACGTTGACTTTCTGGAATATTCCATGGCGTAGCTGACTGGAAACATGGTGTTCTACTCATCCTGACCATTGGATTGAGGGCTGTGTCCACTTGGCATGCTGAGGCGTGAGGGACATGATGTTCATCCTTTGAGAAGCCTGCATAGGATTATGTTAGAAAAATATGAAACAAGGAATTTGGGTGGACCTGGGAATCGAACCCAGGTCCCAATGGTTCTTGGACAGATCACCAACCACTGAGCCAACCTGCACGCGTTTGTATGTATAATGCTAAACAAATATATTATTAATAATCAATCAGCATACTGGAAATTATGAAAGCGCGCGTTATATTTGAATTAGCCACTAGTACATTGCCAGCTCACCGTCTTCTTCGTTTTCCTGCAACAAGATAAAGAGATAGCGGGGGTTTTTAACCCCCATAATATAGGACGACGAAAAATAACGAACAGGCCTACAGGTTATATAAATAGGGCGCGATAGTCTTGTTCAATTCGTATTGATCTCCTGAGTTCAACCATAGGCGTCATGAGGCTTAATTTTTCTTGTATGGGAAAGCCCCAATTCAAAACCTCAAGAACCCTAAAATCTGTTAATGGCAAGTCACGATTCTGCGTGTTATAATGCAATTAAACCATGCCAAAAGCTTTCTGTGGATTCATACAATACAAAACAAAAAACAAATTGTGTTAAAGATGCATGGAATATGGATTTCGATTCTGAGAAAGAAAGTTAAACCGTGAGTTTGTTCTGGACAGTTTCTCGAGCTTTGAAGCTTGGTTTTGATTGCAACACGTTCTAGAGACTCCCATCAATGTATCTGGATCCACAAAAGTCCTTAGTTTGCCCTAGAACACTGAAAACAGTTTTGAGTTTTCTTGGTTTTTTTTCAATATGGTTATGGCTCTTACAACAGCTTTTTCCCGTGTATCGCATTAGGGTTGGCTTGCTTGCATATATGGGAATAGAATTAGGTCAAAGTTTGGGCCAATGATCCATGGAATTAAGTTTTGGAGATTTGGTTGACCACCATTGAAGAACTTTCCAAATTTGAAGCAAATCTTGGATTTTATGCACAAAAAGCCCCTAGCACGAATTTGAGAGTTGGCACATGACATATAAAAGCTATTCAAATCAAAAAGATGCCATTCCATTAATTTTTAGATTTTATTTGAATTATTATGGATTTAAAATGAATTAAATTAATAAAAATTAAATAAAAATGGAAAAATAAATTTTTGATCTTGAAATTAATCATGGGACACGTGTGTGTCATGACAAGGCTGAATCAAGTGGAAGAAAGTGGGCCCTTTTGTCAAAAATTGAAGTTTTAAGGATAGTTGACTTTTGCACATTCATGAAAATTTCCCAACTTCTCCAATGCATATCTTGCTCAATTTTGATCCTATGAACATGTTCTTGGACATTTTGGAAAGGTCTTGAAGTCCTCTAACCAATGCCTTTGGTCCCATGTCATTTGGATTTACCAATATAAAGTTATGGTCTTTGACTTAAAGTGCATTTTTGTTGACTTTTGAAATTGACCTATAATGTAGAAATTGATAACTTTTGTGAGAGAATTTCTTGGACTTGGAATGTGAAGATGAGTTGTAGTAAATGTCATCCCCTTAAAAATGAGCATTGGATGGGATTTTTCTGATGAACCATGAAAAAGTTATGCCTTGGTCAAGTTACAGTTGACTTTTCTACTGTCCAAAAATAGAAACTTTTGCATCTTGATGATTTTTGCGCCATTCTTGTGGAATCATGATCAAGACTTGATCAAATGATGATTGTGTCTTCAAAATAAGATGTTGACCAAAATTTCTGACTTTTGACTGTAAAATGACCATTTTACCCCTACAGTTGATTGTGAAGCAGATGGAGCTTTTGACTGTGCAATTGGACCCTGTGAGTCTTGAGACTTGATATGTAGATGCTTGAAAATGTATATAGGCCTATATGACTTGATTGAGCCCTTGAAAACCTCAAATTCTTTGCTAGAATAGAAACCCTAATTTTGACTGTGTTAGGAGGCAATTGGACTGTGCAACCCTTGATCAATCTTGAACCATTTGAAAATGATTCTTGATAAACCTTGAAGAATATGGGAGGGAAAATTTTGGGGTACAACAGTTGCCCCTGTTCAATCTTCTTATACCTGAGGATGTAGATTGGCTAGCGTGCCTTTCGTGATCCGAAGGTGGAAGATGATTGAACACTAGAGTGCCCAGAAATTTGCACTCACATAGTGGAGTATCAGCAATGTGATGTCGGGAATGGGCTTACAGATGCCATTTGGAGAGATGATGGATAGGAGGATGGGCTTATAGATGCCATCTGGAAATGTGACAGAATCTTGTCGGGAATGGGCTTATAGATGCCATTTGGAGACTGTTGGTAGGTGGATGGGCTTATAGATGCCATCTGGAGATTGTCTGTTGAATTGTAATTTTTGTAAGTTGAAAGAGGGAACCTGTGTAGGATTGCCTGATAATGAGCTCGTGTAAAACTGCATTTTGGAAAGAAGGAAACCCGTGTAGGGTTGACTGATGATGAGTCCGTGTGAAACTGCGTCTGGAGTTGAGAAGGAAACTTGTGTAGAGTTTACTGATGATGAGCCTGTGTGAAACTGCATCTTTGAAGGAAGGAAACTTGTGTAGGGTTTACTGATAATGAGTCCGTGTAAGACTGCATCTGAAATGGAGAAGGAACCTGTGTAGGATACTTTGATGATGAGTCCGTGTAAAACCGCATCTGGAGCTGAGAAGGAAACCTGTGTAGGGTTTATTGATGAAGAGTCCGTGTAAAACTACGTCTGGAGTTTGAGAAGGAAACTTGTGTAGAGTTTACTGATGATGAGCCCGTGTGAAACTGCATCTTTGAAGGAAGGAAACCTGTGTAGGGTTTACTGATAATGAGTCCGTGTAAGACTGCATCTGAAATGGAGAAGGAACCTGTGTAGGGTACTTTGATGACGAGTCCGTGTAAAACCGCATCTGGAGCTGAGAAGGAAACCTGTGTAGGGTTTACTGATGACGAGTCCGTGTAAAACTACGTCTGGAGTTTGAGAAGGAAACCTGTGTGGGGTTACTTTGATGATGAGCCCGTGTAAAACTGCATCCTGGAAGAAATAAAACCTGTGTAGGGTTTCTGATGACGAGTCCGTGTAAAACTGCATCTTTGGAAAGAGAGAACCTGTGTAGGGTTTCTTCGGGATAAGTTCGTGTAAAACTTCTGGAGGAACCGAGGTAGGGTTACTTCGGGATAAGTCCGTGTAAGACTTCTGGAGGAACCGGGGTAAGGTTACTGCAGGTTAAGTTCGTGTAAAACTTCTTGATGAACCGGGGTAAGGTTATCTTGAGGTAAGTCCGTGTAAGACTTCTGGAGGAACCGGGGTAAGGTTACTGCAGGGTAAGTTCGTGTAAAACTTCTTGATGAACCGGGGTAAGGTTATCTTGAAATAAGTCCGTGTAAGACCTCTGGAGGAACCGGGGTAAGGTTACTGTAGGGTAAGTTCGTGTAAAACTTCTTGATGAACCGGGGTGAGGTTACCTTGAGATAGGTCTGTGTAAGACTTTTTCTGAATGAAAAGGAACCGGTGTAGGGTTACTTTGACGATAAGTCTGTGTAAGACTTCTTCTGAAAGAAAAGGAACCGGTGTAGGGTTACTTTGACGATAAGTCCGTGTAAGACTTCTTCTGAAAGAAAAGGAACCAGTGTAGGGTTACTTGTGGAGGGTGAGTCCGTGTAAGACTTCGTCTGAAAATTGAGAAGGAACCGGTGTGGGGTTTCCTGATGATGAGTTCGTGTAAAACTACATCTGAAGTTGAGAAGGAACCAGTGTAGGGTTGCTTCATGATGATCAAGTAGATAATTGTCCTGTCTGGTTTCAGATATTAACCCATGATCAATCGTCCACAGAATTTTCCTGGCTTTTTACCAGTGTTGATCTGGAACTGTAAAGGTAGATGGTAATCATCTTTTGATTGACCTTTTCCTGAAAAGGCAAAAGGTTAGCTGTATGCAGTGTCATGATGCATGAACTACATGATATTAAGATGTTCTCAAGAATAAATGAGATTTATGGTGTGATGCGTATATGCATGTATCAGGATGTGAAATGTTTATGAATGTATTTTCGTCTAGGAAAATAAATCCTTGACGAATGCCGGGAAGTTCGCTCTTGGGCTGCTGTTGAAGAGTAAAGTTCTTTATTTCCGCTGGGGATGATGACTGCAAGAATAAACCGGTAGGAGGAGATGACTCCGTCGGGGAATAAACTTGTTGAGGAGATTACTCTGCGGGGAACTACTCTGTGGGAAGAGATACTTCACTGAGGTTTTGATGATAACTCCTCTGGGGATACCGTTGATAAGTTATGTTAGGAAATTTGATGAACTCCGCTGGGGGATAGGAAGAACTTCGCCGAGGACGATCTTTCCGTGGTAATTAGCTGAGGATAACCCAGTTATAAGCTCTGGTGGGGAATAACCTTTGAATATGGTCGGGGAGAGACGTATGTACCCTGCAGGTGCTAAGCTTCCAGAATCTACTAGGGATAAGCTTCCAGAATCTACTGGGGAGGACTGATTCAACTCTCCTGGGGAAACTTTGGACTGCACTGGGGAATGATTCCACTGGGGTGTCTGTATTCCGCCGGGGAACAATCTTATATTAAGACTGCCGGGGATGCTTGCTTAGGAACATCTATATACTCCGTTGGGGAATATTGAGATCTTCTGGGGATACCCATCTTCCTTAAGGCTGACAGTAGACTAACTCTACTTGGGGAGAGCGTTGCTGACTTGTTGGGGATACTGTGCCTTTTTAGGGCTGCCGGGAGACCAACTTTGCTCGGGGGAGAGTATTGCTGAACCTTGTCTTACTCTACAGAGAGTGAAGGTATCTTGGTCATGTTCTTCAGCTGAACTTACCTTGGTACCTTGGTGGACAGAGCAACTAGATCGCTTAGACAATTCTGATTGCCCCTGTTTCTGTGGGAGAAGACGCCTGTGGTGGTCTCGATAACTGCCGATTGACAAATCTTCTTCTTCTGGTAGGCAAGTGAGGAGATGACGGGACATAGTCGTACGATTTTGATCCCTAACTTTTGCCTGGACCGCCCTTTCGGGTTTACAGTCCACCGGGATGCCCATTTTTGCCCAAGCCGCCTTTTCAGGTTTTGGACTTGCCGGGTGTACAAATTTTTCATTTTCATCCCTTATTTTGCCCGAACCTTTTTGGTTCGCCGGGAAGCCCTTATTTTTGCCTAGGTGTGTCAACCTAGCGGGTCTTTGATTTTGCGTAGTATTTTTTCGACTATGTCCGTGCTCTCAGGATGCAGGGAGTTGTCACTGTCAGTAGTGCTGTGTTGCCATGTTTCCAGAAGATCTTTGTTCGATCATGCAGGATTCGTTGCTGGAGTTCATGTCCAATGCCCCCAGTGACTCAGGCGGAGATTTGCCCCAAGCTGTTTGGCATTTGAGAGATTCTCCGAATCTTGACTTAACTACCCCAGATGATGGACAATGATCATGCCATGCCCCTTGATTGGAGGTGCTTTTGTTCATTAGACATTCATCGTGCGAACTTCTATGTTGTTCAAACAAATAGTCATATGCAAGCAATGTTATATTAAAAATGCAAAGCTTATGTCTGTCTGGAAGATTTTGAAAATGCATTTTTTTTAGTAAAACAAACAAAAATTTTAAAATGTGATGTCAACTCGTTATTTTACCGCAAGCCTTAAGGAGTCAGGATACCTTTCGTAACAATATGCTTTCGAACTAACCCATGCTTCAGCTAGGACTTTTAAGGGTTGTAACGTGGCCTGGTTCATGGTTTTTAGAAACAAAGGATAAAGGCTCAAAATGTATTTGTACCCACCCGCTCTTCGTGATGTTCTTCAGACCTAAACTCAGCTGATCGTGCGTTAGACCTTGTTTGAGTCTTTGCTTTGATATACCAGTGATGGTTCGGATATTGACAGTTTATTTAGAATAGGCAGTCATTCCTTTTTTTGTTGAGGGTTTGTAGGACCTCTTTCTTTTTTATTTCGTTATCCCTGTCTTTTTTGCCTGAACTGTTTCTTTTATGATTACAGTCAGCGGGATGCCCCAGTTTTGTAAGTCTCCTTCATAGGTTTTGACTCATTGGGCTTTTATTTCTGAGAGATAACGATTGCCTGTCCTTATGATTATACGGAACCATCACTGTCTTTTGTTTTGGAAGGACTCCTTTGATGCTGTTCGTTGTGCACCTAGCTTAACTGAGAGAACTACCCTGCCCCAGGTTATGATTAAGGATTTTAATTTTCGAAAAGAAAAACTCCTACTTCTTTGGCTCAAAGGGGTTGACGAGGGATTATCTTCCTTATGACTCAACTGTTTAGGATTTGAAACAATGCCTGTACCTCATCAGCGGGGTCTGTTCAAAAGCATACTGTAAAGATCGTGGTATCGTTTTTGTCATCCTCCCTCAAGAGGCCTAGAATTATTAATCGAGAGTTGAACATCAAGAAAAATAAAAGCAATTTTGAATATAGTGAACACAATTACTTCAAAACAGACACGTGTAATGCATTAATGAAATAATAGAGTTTGACATGATAATTGTTTGAATAAGCATAGAAAAATACAATATCAGAATTTAAATGAAACAAGAGTCTCTCAATCCTAGCCATGTTTTGGCAAGGGAGCAGTGATCACGTTGGGAGTCTCGGCAGGCTCAAATTCGATCTCTTTGGCGTCAATCATATTCTGGATCTTGTATTTCAACGCCCAACAATCCTCAGTATCATGCCCCGGGCTACCGGAATGATAAGCACACCTCGCATCTGGGTTGTAGCTTGGAGAAGAAGTCTTAGGATTTGCAGGAGGGTTTATCATCGCAATCAGATTCATCTTCAACATGTGCTGCAGTGCTTGTGACAATGGCATGTTGATGTTGGTGAACTGCCTTTTAGGCTCGTCTGGCCTTTGCTGATTTCCCTTTTGCGGTTGTCGGCGTGACGCAGAACCAGAGATCATGACTTCCCCTATGTGTTGGTCACGACGACCCTTCTGACTGTACGCAGCATTGGACTCTTTCTTGAATGGTTTCTTCTCAGTGTTCGAGGAGTCACCCTTTTGTATCTTCCCAGACTTGATACCATCTTCTATCCTCTCACCAGTTAAGATCAGATCTGTGAACCCAACAGAAGAATTCCCAATCAGATGGTTGAAGAACGGACCAGACAGGGTCCCCAAGAACATGTCAACGAGCTCACAGTCAGTCAAAGGTGGCTGCACCCTTCCATCCAGGTCTCTCCACTTTTGTGCATACTCTTTGAATCCTTCACCCGTCCCAAGTGACATACCCTGGAGTTGGGTACGCGTAGGAGCGAGGTCGGAATTGTACTGATACTGCTTGTAGAATGCAGTAGCCAAGTCCTCCCAGTTACGAATACTGGCTCCATCCAGCTGATAGAACCATTCGAGTTGAGTCCCTGAAAGTCTTTCCTGGAATAAATGGATCCATAGATTTTTGTCAGCAGTATACGGTTGGATCTTCCTTACGTATGATCTGAGATGCAGCTTAGGGCAGGATTCCCCGTCGTACTTTGCAAAAGTAGGTGCCTTGAACTTGTGAGGGATCACCACCCCAGAGGATAGATCTAGATCATCGAAGTCCAGGCCAGGCACTTTTTGTATCTCCATAGCACTTAACCGGTCTTCCAGTTGTTTGTATTTGTCCTCAGCTGGAGGGTACTGTTCATCATTGAAATCTGTCTCGTCGTCGGAGACCACGGGACTAGGAACCCTTCTCTCTTGGGGACTGTCTTTGCCCACAGATGAGGTAGTCAGCTCAGCCTCATTCTGTAGTCCGTTCCCAGATCTGCGTCTAGGGTTGAACAACACAGTCCTCTTCTTCTTCTTCAAAAGCAGAGTCTTCAATTCTTGTTGACCCTGGGCTAAGCTCATGACCAACTCCTGGAACTGGGCATTCTGGGTCTGGAGGGCATGGATAGCTTGTTCATTGGATGATTCAGGATTCATGACGACGCGCTGAAATAAACAGCGAAGAAGATAAGTAACTTGTAACAAGGGTACCTGTAATGCGATGATATGTATGATATGCATGCAATGTTTTCAAGGATCTCGCGGGGTAAACAAGAAAATTGTTAGAATCTGGTAGCTTGATTGAAGGAACTTCATATTGTTGAGAGTCCTTCTTCAAGAGTCAAATCTCACCATATCGAGTGGGTCATAGCCCCTGACTCAAGTCCTTAACCTTGGCTAGAGGAAAATAAATCCCCTTTTGCCCCTTGCTAGACATTTGGTTCATCATGACCTGCATCACAAAACCTTGAGATCCTTGAAATGGATTAGTCCTTATGTAGGATGTATGCAATGGTATGATGGTATGATGTTATGCTATGCATGGAGTGATGTAAGTAAAGCTTGTTATAAGCCCAGATTAAGGACTGTAAACAAAACCTGCAAGAACCTCATGTGTCAGATAACAAGCATGCAAGTAGTCAAGTTTGAAGGCACACAAGTCACACCAGATAGCCCTTAGAGTTTAGGCCAGCATGAAGTTTAGGTACTACCCTCTTGAAGTTGGTGGGCTCAAACCTGTCCTATCAAAAGTAACCGGGTTCTAAGGAGCTCAATATCATTGGGTTGTTTTCTATGTTCATTGTTTTGATTTAGCCACTGAACTGGCGATCAAAATATTCCAAGAAAACAACCATAAATGAGTGTAGTATCGAGTATCTACCAACTTCGGACTGAACCAAAGTCGGTCATCTCACTACCCTAAAGAGGCCAGGATGGTTAAGTAAGGTTCCTAAGGTCAGTTGATGCTTCACGACACCACGCGGCGGCCCCGTACTCTCCTTGACTTGACTCAAAGGTTACTGGTACTCACCAAAGTGCCACATCAACGTAGCAACTGCTTCAACCGTGTAGGTATACCCCGCACAGTTCCCTCACAGTTTGTTGCTACTTCTAAAAGGTATCCCCCAGATCCGGGTTAGGATCTATGAAACTCCAAGACAGGCCCACAATCTTAAAGCAAACAAAGCAAGCAATTGAAAACATAAGAGTGGTCTAATCCTAAGGTACACCTCACTTATTAGTTTCCCCAGCAGAGTCGCCAGTTCTGTGATCGGTGGAAATAGAACTGACTGTTTTTTAAGCTGGTTCGCGAAATTTCGCGGTAAGCAAGAGTCGCCACCGTCTTTTATGTTCTCCAATATGGAAAGGAAAAAAGCACAACAAAATTCCTTTTCGAGATGTTTCTCGGTTCGGGAGTTAGATTTATAGAAAGGGAAGGTGTTAGCACCCTTTCTATCCGTGGTTATCCACGGGCTCTTAGGTACTTGCTCTTATGTTTTCAAAAATTGTTTGCTTTTCAAGTGTGCGTGGGTTTTGAAAAAGTTTTGTTTGAAAAATTTCTAGGTAACTCTTGTATCTGTCCTCAAGAGGGTATGAAAAATTTGTTTGAAAACTTTTTGAAAGTGTAGGTGCGAAAAGATGTTTTTATTTTTAGAAAGAGCAAGTACCCAGGAGAAATCTACCTACTCTAAGGAATTGGGCTGTGTAAGAGTCCTTAAGACAGTACTATCCCACTATTGAGAAGTAGGTAGCACCGTCGTTGGAGTTGTTCGGGTCAATTCGATTATAAGGGACATGTGTGGTCACCAAAGCAATAGTAGGACACCTTAGCGGTAACCCTAATGTCCTAGATCCTTTTTATCCGAGGCAACCATTTTGAGGCAACTGGATCTTTAGACAGGAGGGCGACCTCTAAAACGCCCTATACTTGACGACCACGTCGAGGCAACCAGTGAGGCGTACCCTAGGAGTGGCATGTGCATGTGTGTTGTTTTCATGTTATGTTTATCTTTGAACATGCATTTGTGAGCTACGGATTGATTTTATTTGTCATACAAGTCTTTCATGCATTTTTTTAACAGTTAAGAGTGCGGAAAATAAAGTGCGGAAAAGGTAAATCTAGCTATTACAAGGCGCGGGTCTATACATCGCCAAAAACATAACCCGTTTGGAAAATAAAAATGCAAGAAGTTAAAAGAAAGCAATAAAGTTCTAATTAACTATTACATTTCTGAGCAGATACATAAATAATCAAAATAACGAATTAAAAATAATATGCGCGCGAAAGACTGAATTGGGATGTCCTTAGGGTTTCGACCCTTTTTTGAGAAAGAATTGAATTTTGTCCCTTTTTTGCAATTAATTCAAATTAAACCTAATTTACTAATTGATTAATTATTTATAAGAAAAAGTATTTTTATGTTTTATGTTTTTTTTTAATAAAAATAAAATAACAAGAAAATATGATTGAAAATTGTCAAACCCTAATTCTACATGATTTTTATTTATTGTAAAAAGATTAAAGTTAACCTAATTTAACTAAATTAATTAATTTACATTTTATTTACAAAAATAATAATTAATAGTAAAAATAATAAATAATAAAAATATTTACATCTTTTGATTATCTGAATTTATTATAAAAAATAATTTGTTAGTTAATAATAATAATAATAATTATAATTAAAAGAAAATAAAAAGAAAGAAAATAAAAGAGAAAATAGAAACCAGGGGGTGCCAGGCCTTGTTTGGAGGTTTGTTTGTAAATTCCAGGCCCATTAAGCATAAAGCCACGTTGACTTTCTAGAATAATCCATGGCGTAGCTGACTGGAAACATGGTGTTCTACTCATCCTGACCATTGGATTGAGGGCTGTGTCCACTTGGCATGCTGAGGCGTGAGGGACATGATGTTCATCCTTTGAGAAGCCTGCATAGGATTATGTTAGAAAAATATGAAACAAGGAATTTGGGTGGACCTGGGAATCGAACCCAGGTCCCAATGGTTCTTGGACAGATCACCAACCACTGAGCCAACCTGCACGCGTTTGTATGTATAATGCTAAACAAATATATTATTAATAATCAATCAGCATACTGGAAATTATGAAAGCGCGCGTTATATTTGAATTAGCCACTAGTACATTGCCAGCTCACCGTCTTCTTCGTTTTCCTGCAACAAGATAACGAGATAGCGGGGGTTTTTAACCCCCACAATATAGGACGACGAAAAATAACGAACAGGCCTACAGGCTATATAAATAGGGCGCGATGGTCTTGTTCAATTCGTATTGATCTCCCGAGTTCAACCATAGGCGTCATGAGGCTTAATTTTTCTTGTATGGGAAAGCCCCAATTCAAAACCTCAAGAACCCTAAAATCTGTTAATGGCAAGTCACGATCCTGCGTGTTATAATGCAATTAAACCATGCCAAAAGCTTCATGTGGATTCATACAATACAAAACAAACAACAAATTGTGTTAAAGATGCATGGAATATGGATTTCGATTCTGAGAAAGAAAGTTAAACCGTGAGTTTGTTCTGGACAGTTTCTTGAGCTTTGAAGCTTGGTTTTGATTGCAACACGTTCTAGAGACTCCCATCAATGTATCTGGATCCACAAAAGTCCTTAGTTTGCCCTAGAACACTGAAAACAATTTTGAGTTTTCTTGGTTTTTTTTCAATATGGTTATGGCTCTTACAACAGCTTTTTCCCGTGTATCGCATTAGGGTTGGCTTGCTTGCATATATGGGAATAGAATTAGGTCAAAGTTTTGGCCAATGATCCATGGAATTAAGTTTTGGAGATTTGGTTGACCACCATTGAAGAACTTTCCAAATTTGAAGCAAATCTTGGATTTTATGCACAAAAAGCCCCTAGCACGAATTTGTGAGTTGGCACATGACATATAAAAGCTATTCAAATCAAAAAGATGCCATTCCATTAATTTTTAGATTTTATTTGAATTATTATGGATTTAAAATGAATTAAATCAATAAAAATTAAATAAAAATGGAAAAATAAATTTTTGATCTTGAAATTAATCATGGGACACGTGTGTGGCATGACAAGGCTGAATCAAGTGGAAGAAAGTGGGCCCTTTTGTCAAAAATTGAAGTTTTAAGGATAGTTGACTTTTGCACATTCATGAAAATTTCCCAACTTCTCCGATGCATATCTTGCTCAATTTTCATCCTATGAACATGTTCTTGGACATTTTGGAAAGGTCTTGAAGTCCTCTAACCAATGCCTTTGGTCCCATGTCATTTGGATTTACCAATCTCAAGTTATGGTCTTTGACTTAAAGTGCATTTTTGTTGACTTTTGAAATTGACCTATAATGTAGAAATTGATAACTTTTTGTGAGAGCATTTCTTGGACTTGGAATGTGAAGATGAGTTGTAGGAAATGTCATCCCCTTCAAAATGAGCATTGGATGAGATTTTTCTGATGAACCATGAAAAAGTTATGCCTTGGTCAAGTTACAGTTGACTTTTCTATTGTCCAAAAATAGAAACTTTTGCATCTTGATGATTTTTGAGCCATTCTTGTGGAATCATGATCAAGACTTGATCAAATGATGACTGTGGCTTAAAAATAAGATGTTGACCAAAAATTCTGACTTTTGACTGTAAAATGACCATTTTACCCCTACAGTTGATTGTGAAGCAGATGGAGCTTTTGACTGTGCAATTGGACCCTGTGAGTCTTGAGACTTGATATGTAGATGCTTGACAATGTATATAGGCCTATATGACTTGATTGAGCCCTTGAAAACCTCAAATTCTTTGCAAGAATGGAAACCCTAATTTTGACTGTGTTATGAGGCAATTGGACTGTGCAACCCTTGATCAATCTTGAACCATTTGAAAATGATTCTTGATAAACCTTGAAGAATATGGGAGGGAAAATTTTGGGGTACAACATGCTTGTATAGGATTCTGTTGCTTCGAAAGAATTTGGCTGAAAATCTTCGTAATAATTTCTTATCATTGATGGAAGCTCCTTCAGGATATTCTTGTGCCTCAAGATATCTCCTCACCTCATGGTACCATGGTTTCTCTTCGTCAGTGTCAAGCTCATAACACTGTGCAGGTTCGTCAAATATTTCGATTGTAATCATGGGAGCTTCGTTGTCCCATTTGACTTTGAACATGGAAGACATTGTTGCCAAGGTGTCAGCTAGCTGATTTTCTTCTCTAGGGAAATGCTCAAAGGTGATCTCTTCGAAGCATGGAATCATAGTTAACACAAGCTCCTTGTAAGGAATTAGGTTAGGATGATTAGTGTCCCATTATCCCTTTACTTGGCTAATCACTAGAGCAGAGTCTCCGAATACATCCAACTGCTTGATCCTTAAGTTAATGGTAGCCTTCAAACCCAAGATGCACGCCTCGTACTCAACCATGTTATTCGTACAATTGAAGCATAGTGTAGCAGTGAAAGGATCGTGACAAACTTCGGGAGAAATTATCACATCACCAATTCCATTGCCCAGAGCGTTGGAAGCTCCATCAAAAACCATAGTCCATCGGGATTCTTGTTCAGGTCCGTCATATGGTCCAGGTTTTGCATAGTCAGTCACTAACATGATTTTCTCATCTGGGAAGTCAAAGTTCATAGATTGATAATCATCAACAACTTGATGGGCCAAATGATCTGCCAATATACTTCCTTTGATGGCCTTTTGTGTTGTATATTAAATATCATATTCAGTCAGAATCATTTGCCATCTAGCTATCCGTCCTGAGAGAGCAGGCTTCTCGAAGATATACTTGATAAGGTCCATCTTAGAAATCAATAAAGTGGTGTGAGTTAACATATAATGACTTAGCCGACGAGCAGCCCATGCCAGAGCGCAACAAGTTTTCTCGAGCAGTGAATGTCTTGTTTCACAGTCGGTAAACTTTTTGCTCAGGCAGTATATTGCATGCTCTTTTCGGCTGGACTCATCATGTTGGCCCAACACACACCCCATAGAATTCTCTAGCATAGCCAAGTACATGATCAATGGTCTTCCTTCCACTGGAGGCATAAGGATAAGAGGTTCTTGCAAATATTCCTTGATCTTATCAAAGGCATATTGACAGTCGTCATTCCATTTGACTACTTAATATTTCTTCAAGAGCTTGAAGATTGGCTTACAAGTAGCAGTCAGATGAAATATGAAATGGGTAATGTAATTAAGACGACCCAAGAATCCTCTAACTTCCTTCTCAGAGCGGGGAACTGGACTTTCTTGAATGACTTTAACTTTTGCAGGATCAACTTTGATGCCTTTACCACTGACGACAAAACCTAGAAGCTTTCCAGACCTTACTTCGAATGTGCACTTATTAGGATTCAACCTCAACTTGTACTTCTTCAGCCTCTCAAATATCTTGTGTAGGTGATCGAGATGCTATTCTTCAGTTTGCGACCTTGCAATCATATCATCTATATAGACCTCTATCTCATGATGGATCATATCATGAAATAAAGCTACCATAGCTCTTTGATATGTTGCCCTTGCATTCTTTAATCTAAACGGCATGACCTTGTAACAAAAGGTGCCTCATTTTGTAACAAAGGTGGTCTTTTCCATGTCTTCGGGAGCCATCTTGATTTGGTTGTAGCCAGAAAATCCATCCATGAAGGAGAAGACTTTATGTTGAGCGATGTTTTCAACCAAGACGTCGATATGAGGTAGAGGGAAATCATCTTTGGGGCTTTCCCTATTTAAATCCCTATAGTCTACACACATATGAACCTTCCCATCTTTCTTCGGTATGGGGACCACATTTGCAACCCATAAAGGATAAGATGTCACAGCTAGGAAACCTGTATCGAATTGTTTCATCACTTCAGCTTTTATCTTTTCAGACATTCCAGGCCGCATGCGACAAAAATTTTGCTTAACAGGAGGACAATCTTCCTTCGTTTGCAGACGATGAACCACAATATCGGTATCCAACCCTGGCATATCTTCATATGACCAAGAAAACACTTCAACATAGTCATGTAACATCTGAACCAATTTGCTCTTGATACCATCTTCTAAGTTGGCGCCAATCTTAACTTTTTCCCTATCTGTCTTGGTTCCTAGGTTGATAATTTTGACTGGCTATTCATGAGGTTGAATAGCTTTCTCCTCTTGCATCATAAGTCTGGCTAGTTCCCCTGGTATTTCACAATCTTCCTCGCCTTCGCCTTCGGCTTGGTTAATTGGATGTTCGAAGTCATAACTGACAATAGTAGAGTCGTTGGCAATGAGATCCGGAGTGGATGAGGATCTGCAAGTGTGTGTATGTGTATGTAAGATACATGGCTATTTGAAAAATGCAAGTAAAGAAACAGAAAGACAATGAGCACAAAAATTGAATGCAAAGGTCCAATGTTTTCCATTAAATGATCATATGATAAATGAACATGAAAAAAACCCTTAACAAATGGACCATGGTGCCCCGGGCAAGGCACATGGCTTAAAAGTCATTGTTTGGAATTTAAAATTACAGACAAAAGTTCTTGAATTAACAGAAAATAATAAACAGTAAGTACTCCTCAATGAAGGAGATGGGAGTTAAATCCTTTGCATGCCAGTTGTTGAGATTTCCTTCGGCAGTAGGGTAGATCCGTTCTTCAAAAGCGCATTCATCATCAGAGTCTTCCACAATGTTTACTTCATGATTTCCAATGCCAAGAGGTAGCTTTCCCACGCGAGCACGCCTGACTTCTTTCTGAGCTTTGATGGTGAAACTCATTATGTATTTGTCTTCTTTAAACAAAATGTCGAGGAGTTGTCCCCAGATAGTACAACTTAGATCTTTGACCGCGGCACGAGCATGTTTAAGTGAAACCATTCTTGGTACAACTTCATCAGCTTTTGCTATGTCGAAGGAGATTTTGGTGACAACAACCATAGGAGAAACGATTTTGAAAGCTTGGCACGGAGTTTCTATGAACTCACCATCCATTTCCACATATTTTAAGGAATTGAGGTGGCTCACCATAAATTCTTCTTCGCCGCAAACAGTAACGACCTTCACTTTGATTGGATACTTTAATTTTTGATGAAGGGTGGATGTTACTGCCCCTGCCCCATGGATCCAAGGGCGCCCAAGCAAACAAGAGTAGGCGGGACATATGTACATTATATAAAAAGTGGAGTTGAAAATTTATGATACCACTTTAATGGGAAGATCCACCAATCCATGCACAATCCTTCTAGACCCATCAAAAGCCCTTACAACTATATCACTTGCTTTCAACACCATGCCTTCACAATCTAGTTGGTCCAAAGCACCTTTAGGTAGAACATTTAGAAAGGAACCGATATCAATCAAGCATGAGCCAGGGTGGTTCCCTTGCATTCAATAGAGACATGCAAGGCTTTGTTATGGTTCCTTCCCATAGGATTCAAATCATCATCGTAGAACCCTAATCCATTGTCAGCCGTTAAACTTGCTACACAGTTCTCGAACTGGTCAACTGTGGTTTCTTGGGGGAACATGAGCTTTCTTCAAGAACTTGATTAAAGCTTGGGCATGAGCATCGAAACAGAGTAGTAATGATAACATGGATATTCTGGAGGGGGTTTTCCCTAGTTGTTCGACTATTTTGAAATCACTCTTCTTTATAATTTTCAGGATTTCCTCCATTTCTCGAGTGGAGGGTTCTTCAATATCAATATCTTTGGTAGGTGCCTCTATCCCAACATGC
Source organism: Vicia faba (assembly GCA_948472305.1). Taxonomy (NCBI): domain Eukaryota; kingdom Viridiplantae; phylum Streptophyta; class Magnoliopsida; order Fabales; family Fabaceae; genus Vicia; species Vicia faba. The sequence goes on along the minus strand of OX451739.1, from coordinate 50,736,389 downwards.
TCACCTTCTTTCTCTTTGCCTCTAGTGTTGGCACTAGACTTTTCATTGGTTATGCGGACATGAGTTGTTGTAGTAGTGGGTGGTGAAATATCAGGGGAACATATCCTCCATGTTCTTGTTACTTTACTAGAACCTGCAATATTAGTAACATTAGCTTTGTCTTTGTTGATCCAAGAATATTGTTTTATCCCATGATAATAAACTTTGGCACCATAGTTCCATGGAACTGCTTTGTCGGAGGAGTAAGGAATCGGCCCAGGGGCAGTGATTATTAAAGGAGCAATTGTTGATTCATTTGAAATCCTAATAGGACCCTTTGAGGAGATCCTAAGAGGCTTGCTGGAGATTGTTATTATGGAAAGGTCTTCAAGTTTTTTGGTCAAACCATTGATGGTATAAACTTTTCCAAACAGGATCTCGTGACTATCTATCAGGCGTTGAACACCTTCTTTCAGCCACTTGCATCCATTTATTTGTTCAGCACAACAATCACAGTCTTTTAAACAGCCAGGGAACACCCTAGCTCTCAGAAGATTTTCCTTTACAGTAGTCAATGGAGTAGTCAAATCCTCAACAGAGGAAACAAAAGTAGTGTCATCAATCGCATTGACACCTTTGCCATGGTTCGGCATTGGTGTAATTATCACATTTGGAGATGTAGGGGGATCAAACTCGATAGTTTTGTTGTCTATCAGATCTTGAATCTTATTCTTCAAAGCCCAACATTGATCAGTTTCATGCCCAGGGCTGTTGGAATGATACGCGCACTTGGCATTCGGATTGTACTTTGTTGATGTAATATTTGGATTGGATGGTGGATCTCGCAATGTCACTAAGTTAGCCTTCAAAAGATGTTGTAAGGCTTGGGACAGTGACATGTTTATCCTCGTGAGCTATCTTCGAGGAACTTCAGATTTTTCATTGTTGGATGATTGTCTTTGAGCAGATGGAGGGTTGGAGATTAGCACAACATTAACAAAGTGTCAGTCATCCTTCTTGGTATGGGCCCTTGCCCCATACACAACATTTGTTTCCTTCTTTCCAGTGAAAGGCTTCTTTACAGTGTTGGATGCGGAAGCAGATGTCATGGGAATTTTCCCACTCTTAATGCCACTCTCGACCCTTTCACCAGTTAGAATTAACTCAGTGAAATTGGAAGATGAGATACCAATTAGCAAGTTAAAATATGGGCCAGTTAATGTACCCATGAACATACCAACTAGTTCTCTGTCAATTAGTGGTGGTTGGACCGTACCAGCTAGATCCCTCCATTTTTGCGCATACTCTTTAAACCCTTCATTAGTACCCATTGTCATTCCTTGAAGTTGAACTCTTGTCGGCACTAAATTAGTGTTGTACTGATATTGATGATAAAAATCAGTGGCCATATCTTCCCATGTGTGAATGCGGGAACCCTCCAATTGGTAAAACCATTCTAACTATGTCCCAACCAGACTCTCTTGGAAAAAATGGACCCATTGCTTCTTGTCAACAGTATGTGGTTATATCTTGCGAACGTAGGACCTCAGGTGAAGTTTTGGGCATGAAACTCCATCATACTTCGCAAAGAATAGTATTTTGAACTTATGGGGAATGACGACCCTAGATACTAAGCCCAAATCACCAAAATCCAAACCAGGTACGACTTAGATTTCAACAGCTTTCAGTTTCTCCTCTAACTACTTGTATTTATCCTCGGCCGATGGATACTGTTCATCAAAATAGTCTTCATCCTTAAAAGCTTGATCATTTGCACCCCTAGCACGGGTGCTCTTTAGCTCTTCCACCTGGTTCTCGTCTTCCTCGGATGACTCTTCAACTATCTACACCTGACGAACTAGGCCTTTAAACCTTTTCCCCATGTTAATGAGGGCCTTTTTCTTAGTCTTCTTTTTGGCTGCCAGCAGTGTCATCAGCTCTTGTTGTCCATTGGCTAGAGTCATCAAGGTTGCTTGGAACTGTGAATTCTGTGCCTACAGATCTTTCACGGTCTGCTCGATATCCATCTTACTGAAATAAACAGTAGAAAGATGAGGAAACCTGTTGTGGAAAGCCTGTTTATGTTATGATGTATGAAAATGCGTATGCAAATGATTTCAAGGACTTAGAAGATTTAAATTTGTTTAGACAAAAGGGAACAAACATTAATTGTATTAATAAGTTCAAATTGAGTACAACATGCCTCTTGGGCTTACATTGAAACAAAAGAAACAAAATTAACTAAAATACAATAAAAATGGCTCAAGTTTCCTATGGATGCTTCCTCTTTGGAGCGATATAGGCATTCAGGCTCCTCTCCTCATGAAGTTGTCTCGTGAGCTCCAATGTCTTCTTCCCGCTTGGATAAAACTGGGCTTCAAAGGTGTCTCGCTCCCCCTTGAGTTGGATCCAAGATCTTTGCAACTTCTCGATAGTAGTTGGCATGTCAGGATTAAGAATAGTGTAAGGAACATCTCCCTCGGCAATATTCTCCATGATGATAGGTAGGATGGCTTCATAAGGAATCATGAGGTTTTGAGTGAGAGCTCGCACCCACTTGAGATAAGGCTCCAAAGGAATGGAGTTTTTATGCCCCAAAGTCTTGCTATCAATTTTGTTTACCATGCCCCAAGCTCATATGAAGCTTTGACGGTAACCTTGGACATCACTCTCATAGTCAAATGCAATTCCTTGGACAAGTACATCATGAGGGCCATCTCTCCTAGCATACCCAAACTGTCGTAAGGCTAAAGATGGATTGTAGGTAATACCTCCCCTAATGCCAAGTAGAGGGACAATAGGGAATTCCCCATAATGGTCAATAATAGTAATGTCCTCCATAGATCGAGAACACCAATAAATATCAGAATGTGTGAGTGACATCAACCTACTAGACCATCTTAAGCCTTGCTCATTCTTCACAATAGATCGAGGTAGGTGCCAAATAAACCACCTAGCCAACAGATGGGTGCAACATATAATAAGTCCTCTTCTCTTCATGGTGCGAGACTGAAGAAAATGCAAGATATCCCCAAGTAAAGTAGGTACGGGATTGCGAGATAGAAATTTTTTGAATGTGTTCACATCTATGAGTTGGTCAGGATTAGGAAATAGAACTACACCATAAATGAGAAGAGCCAACACTTCCTTAAAGGTTTGTAGATCAAGAGCATCCCAAGAATCTTGAGTCTTCTCCAACAAAAACTTGGCTAGGAACCCTTTGACACCACTTCTTGTTTCCCAATTGGATACAACGTCAGATCGTTACAAATGTAGAGCTCGAGAAATCTCCTCAGGTCTTGGGTCTCTTTCAATACCGTTGAATGGTAGTTTATCAAGAACATGGATTCCCAAGTGTTAAGAAAATTCTTCCATAGTTGGCACAAATTGGTAATCAGGAAAGGTAAAGTAATGGTGTAAAGGGTCAAAGAACTGAAAGAGCACCTTCATCATGTCTTCATCGAGGCTTTAGGTAACCAGATTGAGAAGTCGAACATGTCTCTTGGTGAATGAATAATTATCAGGAATCCTTGACGCTAACTCTTTGAGTGGAGGAGACACTCTTACGAGATTGATTTGGATAGTATTCTTGCGAGTGGAAGTTATGTCCTACAAAACAAAGCAAAGATAAATCTCTAGGTCCTTGAAATGGTTAGTGAAAAATGCCATGGTACGATGTCATGATGTTATGTACAAGTATACACATACACACAAAGCCAACAAGTCCTTAGGTTTAGGCTTGCATGAGGTTTCATTGTTAAATACCCTCTTGAAGTTTAGTTGGTTCAACCTGTCCTAGAAAGTAACTGGGTTCTAGGGAATCTCAATATCACTGATCTTTCTTCATCGAGCATTATTTTAGCTGAAGTCTCTTTATTGGCGACCAAAATATCCCGAAAGTCCAATCTCAATGAGCGTAGTATCGAGTATCAACCAACTTTGGACTGCACCAAAGTCGGCTATCTCACTACTTCCTAATAGCCAAGTTGTTCAATTAAAGGTTCTAAGGTCAGTTAGTGCTTCATGACACCATACTGCAGCCCCGTATTCTCCTTGACTAGAATCAAGGGCTACTGGTACCAACAAATATGTCACACTAACATAGCCATCACTTCAACCATGTCGGTATACCCCACACAGTCCCCACGATCTATTGCTACTTACCTAACAATGTTTCCAGATCCGGGTAGATACAAACCCAAACAAGGATCCATAAATGTAAAGCAAACAAATCAAACAATGAAAGAAATTGAATGTGATCCAGCTCTAAGGTAACCCCACTTTTAAGTAATTCCCCAGCAGAGTCACCAGTTCTGTAATACGGTGAGAGAACTTACTTGGATGTTTTGCGTTTGATCATAATTGTTGCGGATAGCAAGAGTCGCCACCGGCTTTTCTTTTATCCAATAAGGAAAGGGTGAAAAGAATAGGAAAGACCTTTGAGATATTTTCTTGAGTTTGAGGGGTAGGTTGTGAAAAGGGAAGGTGTTAGCACCCTTTTAATCCATAGTTATCTATGGGTTCTTAGTTGCTTGTTAGCTCACTTTTTAAATTGCTTTGTTTGAAATGTGTTTGTGGTGGGTTTTGAAAATATTTTTGAAAAGCGCCTTCATTTAGGCAAACTTTGTAATGATTCTCGTCTCTATAAGAATGCATACAAAGTGTTGGACTTTTTGAAAATATTTCATGTTTTGAAAGTGTTTGGTGTGTTTGAAATGTTGTTTGTTCTTGAAGATGGATTGTAAGCAAGCAACTAAGAACGTTCTACCTACTCAAAAGTCTACTCAAAAGTCTTTTGTTCATTTCTCCCTTCCTTTGATATTGCTATCTCACCATTGATTGGTAAGAAGCCCTATCTTTGGATGCAAAAGGACGGGCGTGAGTCATGTATAGTCATAGATAGAAACATTGTAAGATACCTTAGCATTTCCTTAAGGGTCTAAGATTATTTATAAGACGACATTCGAAGCGTCATCGAGGGACTATGATCTTGTATTTTTTATTGTTTTTGCTAAGACGTCTCACATGCATATCATGACTATTTTAAGGAAACAAAGTGGAGTTAACCCTAGAGGTGCAAAGTATGCAAGTGTTTTGTATTTCATGCTTGATTTATCTTGAATTAGGGTTTTCTAGTCATTTATTTTATCTTGCCATACAAACCCTTAATTTACTAGCATTTATATTTGAAAGCGGTAAATTGCAGAAAGTAAATATCCTACGCTATTACATAATTAGGGGATGGGGTATATAAATTTACAAATGGGGATTGCAAGAAATTAAATCCTAATTATGTATTAAAACCATATTAAATTTGAATAAATGTAGAAGAAATGAAATGAATATAATGTACAAGTATGAATGGATAAGAAATGGATTTTGTTAAGAAAGATAGTTTTGACCTAATTAACTTAAGAGAAAATAATTACCTAAAATAAGAAAATTAAAATTAAGTTAATAAAATAAATTAATTTATTAAAGAAAACAAGTTTTTTAGGGTTTTATTTGAAAAAGTTTTAATTAAATTAAAGTAGTATAAAAATTAATTAGTTAAAAATCCTAAGTTTCTAAACTAATTTTAATTAAAAAGAAAACAAACTAAACCTAAGTCTAATTATTAGTTTATTTAAGAAAAGAAATTAAAGTTGTATAAGAAAACATTTTGCCTTTTTGGTTTTAAAGGAAATAAAATATAAATATATTATTATCTAAATAATAAATAAAAATATTTTTTGGGATTTTCATTAATAAAATAATAATAATATTAATATTAATAATACGAATAATAATAATAATAATAATAAATAATAAAATAAAATATGAAATAAAGTATGAAAATAAAGTCAGGGGTGTAAAACATATTTTGAGTGTATGTGTGTAAAAAAGTTTATGGTCTGGCCCATTAACATTTTTTGAAGTCAGAAAAAAAAAAGACACAAATGGGCTATGTTGTTGTATGGTAGACAGGGGGTGAAGAATAAGCAAAAATGGTAAGGCCCAACGCTTAAGGCCCAGACGCGCATGGTCCAAACAAAAAAAATTGAAAAATGTTAGAAAATATGCAAAATGGCAGCGCTGGGGCTCGAACCCACACCCTTCACATAATACGCGCGCTGCCTTACCACTGGGGTGGCTATACATCCATGTACTTATGTCAATCCATGTTATTATATTACAACCTCCTTCCTGAAGGAAACCTCATCTTCAACCTCGCGCCCAACCTGAACCTCTGTAAACATGAAAGTTATGGCAAATTTCATCACAATTTCAAAAATGTAACTCATTAAAACTATAAATCAAAGATAAGCATGAATTTTGAATGATACCAAATCTAACCTAATTTTTCCAGAAAGTTCAGGTCCAAAATTCTCTTCACTCAAGCAATGTAAACGAATTCTAAGGACATGGTCAGCTTCGGGGCAATGATATCTACATTTTATCTTTGAAAATAGAAGCTTAAGAATGCCTATATGAGGAGCTTGAAAATTAGAAAATTTACCTTACAGTCGGGGATCGTGTTTTGAGTTAGAGGAGCTTTCAAGGTGTTATGATGATTGAGTTAACTTCCTTGAACCTCCAAGAAGCTAATGCAATAGCTACTTTGGGCTGAGGATGGCTGGATCGTGTTGGAGAAGTCAAGGTGCAAGCTCAGTTTTTTGGTTTTAGAAGTTGACGAAGATGGTGTTACAGTTGTATGACAGGTGTTTGTATTGTTTAGATGGTGTTTAGAAGCTTTTGGAAGTGAAAGGCCAAGAAACGCACGAATGGATTAAATGTTTGGGATTTCTGGCCAGAAAATGCAACAATGGAGGTTGTTTATGCAATCCTGACTTTGAGAGGGTTTGAGGACTTAAGCATTTGTGTCTTGTCTTTCAAATAGTGTATGTATTTATAGGCAAGAGATTTTGTGTGCTACAACAAGCCAGAATTTAAATTCTACAAGTTATGGCTCTTTGCTTGTTTTTGAAGTAAAGTGGAAAACCAAAATCCCAATGTGTGGTACAAGCTATGTAGAGTGGTTGAATAACTTTAAACATTCTTATTCTGAGTTTCTAAGTTGAGTGTGTGCAGAAGGATCCATTGAGAGGCTCAAGAAGGGTTGACATTGTGAAAAAGCTTGCTTTACAAGAATGGATATGTTACTTTCTTCCCAAAATAACATATTGTTTTGGATAATGGCTTAATCACTTGGATCACACCTCAATCAATTATGTAAATAATTAATTATGGAGTGATTTACAAGTTTAAGGCCTGTAAAATGGGATTTGTACCACATGCTTGAAGATTGGATAATTGTTCATCACAAATATGTCTTGTAAATCAAGTTTGAAATCCTAACTTCTTGCCTTTGATTCTCTCAGCTCAAGTATGATCTCAATGAGTTCTTGGATATTTTGGAAAGCTTGTAAAATCCTCTATAACCTTTATGCTGGACATTTTTGAAGAATCAAATTGGAACTATGTGAAACTGGGCCAATAAGTTAGGTAAAAAATCTGCCTAAACTAGGTCAAAATTTCACTAAGTGTTTTTGTTTCATGTACATGTCTTCATGAATTTATAACTTAAAATCCAAGCATTTATAAGATTTGATTTATGAAGAAAAGTTTTAGATTTCCTCAAGATCTACAACTTCCATGTTGAAAGTTTCCTTTGAATCATTTAGCATCATGGTGAAAAATTGGCACAAATTTATGAAAAAAGGTAAAATTTCCAACAGTTAGAAAAATTTCTAATTTTTCTAAGTCTTAGAAATTTTGACTTTTCAAAGTGAATTTTGACTTTTTGATTTCTTGATGAACAATATTCATATTTTGACATGTCTTGATGAAATATGATTTTTGAAACTTGATTTTGATCAAAAAGTCAAAGTTTGACTTTTCATCGTACAATTGACTTTTTCATTAGTTTACCAAATTTCAATTGTCAATCAATTGATCTTGAGTAGTGTTTTGAACCATGCAATTAGGTTAATATGATGCATTTTAATCCTTAATATAATTTCTCAAACCAATAAGTCATGTATTTGGTCAAAAGTAAAAAATTGAGCCTTCTTAGTCAAAACCTTAATTTTGACCATTTTGCCCTTTTAGTGATCTCATCAAATTTCTTGAGGAATTGTGATCCAAACTTTACCAATTGAAATATAGGAGTTCAAAGTGTTGATAGGTATAAACAATTATTAAGTTTTACTGTAAATTGACCACAGTTGACTTTTTGCCCAATATAGTTGATTTTAGGTCAATTAATCAATTGACTGAGCAAAAATGTGATCCAAAGCTTGAAACTTGACATGAGCAATCTTGAGAGTAAAAAATGATCCATGAAAGTCATATGGGGCCTTAAAAGTCCAATTTTACTTGTGCAAACTCAAACCCTACTTTTGAGTCGTCAGTGCTTGAGGAGGTGTCTTGAGCTGATCCATCCTTGTGCCTTCTTGAACCAATGGACCTTTTTGTGAGAGAAATCTTGAGAAAATGAGAGGGCTAATTTTGGGGTCCAATAGCATGGAAACTCATAGCGTCTAGGAATACATGAGCTTTATCTATTAGAAAATTTTCAAGAAGACCTTTAACCCCACTTCTCCTTTCCCACTTAGATTCAATGTCAGATGACCTCAAGTGTAAGGCTGTAGCAACATCTTCAGACTTTGGATCCAGTTCTAAACCTGTGAAGGGTATCTTCTCAAATATAGGCACACCGAGTAGTTTAGAGAATTCTTCCAGCGTGGGCACCAACTGATAACCGGGGAATGTGAAGCAATGATGCTTAGGATCAACGAACTGGAATATGACGCTCATCATACCCTCATCAAAAATGGTAGTAACCAAACTGAGCAAGTGACCATGCCTTCTGTTGAATTATGAACTATCAGGAACCTTTAAGACCAATTCCCTAAGCTTGGAAGGTATTCCTACGAAGTTGATCCGGATGGTATTTCTGCGAGCGGAATCCATAACCTACAAAACAGAGAAGAGATAAATTCCCAGGTCCTTGAAATGGTTAGTGCAAATGATATGTTATGATGTTCATGCTTAAAACAAAAATATCAAACACAAACAAGCCACATAAAGACCTTAGGTTTAAAGGCTTACATGGGGTCCATAGGTGAGTACCCGTTTGAAGTTTCAGTTGGCCCAACCTGTCCTAGCAATAGTAACCGGGTTCTAGGGATCTCATATCACTGATCTTTCTTTCAGGCATTGTTTCAGCTCAAGCATATGAATTTCGGACAAAATATTCCGAAACTCCAATCTGAATGAGTGTAGCACCGAGTATCAACCAACTTCAGTCTGCACCAAAGCCGACCATCTCACTACTTTCTAATGGTTAAGATGAGTCAATTTAAGGTTCTAAAGGTCAGTTAGCGTTTAATGACATTATGTGGAAGCCTAATGTTATCCTTGACTGACTCAAGGAACATTAGTACAAGCCAGAGTATCATGCTAACGTAGCTATCATATCGTCCATATCGGTCTACGCCGTATGACCTCCATGATTTATTGGTACTTACCTAAAAAGGTGCTCCAGATCCGAGTATAGGATCTTTAACAATAACCCAAACATAAACCCAAAAGATAAAGCACACAAAATCAAACAAGCAATTTAAATATGTTCTAGCCCTAAGGTATCCCCACTTTTTTAATATTTCCCCAACAGGGTCGCCAGTTCTATAATACGGTGAGAGAATTGACTTTTACTGGTTTTGCATTTTTATTCGCAAATGTTGCAGTTAGCAAGAGTCACCATTGACTTTTCTTTTATCCAACAAAGGAAAGGGTGAAAAGAACAGGAAAGACCTTTCGAGATTATTTTCTGAGTAATGGGGGGGTAGGTTATGGAAAGGGAAGGTATTAGCACCATTTCCATCCATAGTTATCTACAGGCTCTTAGTTGCTAGCTCATTTTGAAAATGCTTTGTGTTGTGTGTTTGAAAATATTTTTGAAAATACGCCTTAGTGTGGAGAACTTTGTAATGTTTCTCGTTTTGGTGAGAACGTATAGAAAGTGTTTTTTGTCTTTCAAAATATTTAGAAAAGAGTTTGTGTATGTGTGAAAAAGTTGTTTTTTGATTGTTTTTATGAGCAAGCAACTAGGAGCTATCTACCTACTCGAAAGGTTTGTTCTTTTACTCTTTTCCTTTAGATAGTGCTATCCTACTATTATTGAGTAGGTAGCCCTATCGTTGTATTTTGAGGGACAGATGAGGGTCATCGTATAGTCATGAAAGCCACTTTGTAAGATACTTTAGCAATTACCCTAAGATTTTGAGATCTTTTACCGAGGAAACTTTGAAAGGGTCATCGAGGGACTTATGATCTTAAAACCAAAGGGTCATTGCTAAAATTCCCTACGTTCGAAAGACATGACTATTTATTCCGAAGGCAACCAGTGGAGGTACCCTAGGGGTGCATGTGTGCGAGTGTGTTGTGTTTCAGTTATTTATCTTTGGATATTAAGTTTGCTAGCATTTACTTTTATCTTATCATACAAGCCTATTATGCATACATCTAACAGTTAATATCAGTGAAAAATAAAAATGTGGAATTTAAAGCCACGCTATTACATAGCTTCGGAGAGGGGGAATTACAAATCCAAAACGGGGAAGCAAAAAGTAAAAAGTCCTAAGTTTAACTAGTACATCCTTTTTTGCAGTTATATCAATATAAAAATGCAAAATTTAAAATGAGTGCGCTAATACGGAAAGCGGAGTAGAAACCCTAAAATACTTCTATACACTTAGCATGTTTTTTGTTATTTTTGTTAAGAAAATACTTAAATTGAATTAAAAAACTAATCTCAATTAAATAAAAAGTGATAAATAAATGGAATTAAAATTAATCAAGAGGAAACTAATTCTAACATTTTTTGTATTTTTATTTGGAAAAAGATTTGAAATAAATAAACCTAATTTTATTGGTTTTAAATTAATCAAAATAATTAAATAAATTAATTAATTAATTTACAAAAATTAAATTTAATTGGAAAAACCCTAAATCTATTTTTTATGTTTTTTTTAATTTTATCATAAAATAAAAATGGTTTTGAAAAATAAATCTCAAACAATTAAATAAATAAAGCTAAAAATAATAAAAAGAAATATGTATTGGGCCTGATATACAAAGTAAATGGGGAGGGGTGCACATTTGGAATTTGTTAGGCCCATAGAGGTGAGGCCCGAGATGCTGCGCCTGATCCTGTGGATCTGATTCTTGAGGGTTCATCATGAGGGGGTGCTCCAGGAACACAGGATCTGGATTCGTTACGATCTACTGGCTGGGATCTGGAGGTACACGATAGGCGGACTGGACTTCAAGATACATGATCTGCAAGAATCAAATAATACGAAAACAAAATGCAGGAGGCAGGGGTCGAACCCCTGCCCTTGCATACGAACGCCTTATCATATGCTACATCTACCACTGGGTCATCCCAAACAATTGTTAGTGTAATAACACAATAATAATATAATGAGGAATCAATATTATTCCCATATTTTTAAAACGCGTGAGCCAATATTCAAATGAACCAATGGTAAGAAGACACGCCTACCACCGGAGTCAAATTTCCGGTTTTCTTCTCTGGTGGTTCAAAATCGGATCTACAAAAATATGTAGAATCAAAGCCCCAAAAATGGCATGTACCACCCAGCTCGATGCTTGGCTATTTTGAAACCCTAAAAATGGCAATCTGCATTATAAGCCTCTAGATTTTCATGTAGCACGTTAAACTGATTCAAAATGATTATATGAACATGAATATGTGCATTAGATTCATTTAAATCGCGTGTATTAATAGATTCAAATATGAAAACTTTACCAAAAGGAGGTGACTCGGTTGGCCGATTTCAGGCTGCTTAAATCGTGGATCAAGGTTGATATGGCTTCTTGGGACCTTCAGGAGATGGATAGGACACTTGGTTTAGTCTGCAAAGGGCTAGATCACGAAATATAGATTTTTAATATTCCTTGAAATTTTGAAAATTCTCTATGGTTCTTTTAGGCTGGTTGAGCATGTCCTTTTGAGATGTAAGGCTTGTGTATGTATACTGAATCATTTTAGGTAAGCCAAGATGGAAAAAATATTATGCATTCATCATACAATATTTGTTTTGGAACAATATGAAATCTTTCCAAAACTGGCCATTCTTGCACAAATGAGCTCCATGCGTTTTTTTCCAGTCTGTCTTGAGTTGTTTGGGCCTTAATATTGATGGAAACAAAAACTTGCATGCCTTGCATCATGCTTTGTATTTTATTTTGATTTAAATGATATTTAAATGAATAAAATTCAAATAAATAAAAATAAAAATCACAATGGTGCACAAGTAAGTTTAGAGGTCCTTGAGTAAATCATAAACATGATTGAATCCCAAAAAATAGGTCCATGAACTTAAAAATGCATTTTTGCTCAAAGTTGACTTCTTGCATTTTCCCCAATTTGCCCAATTTGCACTGGTCATAACTTTCTCAATTTTCATCTTTTGAAGATGATCTTGGACTTTTTAGAAATCTCAAGATGTCCTTAACAATATATATTTGAACATTTTTGCATTTTGAAATTTATCTTGATGTAACTTGCCTTGACAAAAAGTTCCTTTTTATTGACTTTCAAAAAGACTTGTAATGTATTAGCTCATATCTTTCAAATGATGCATTTTTGAACTTGGAGACAAAGTAAAAGTTGTAGGGAATTGAATTTTCTTCATAATGAGCATTGGTTGGGGAAAAATGGATGAAGTATGTGAAAGTTATGCCTGGTCAAAGTTCAGTTGACTTTCTCTAGGAAACCCTAATTTAGCAATTTTTTATTCTTGATGATTTGAAAGCATTCCTTAAGGAATCATGATCAACCCTTGATCAAATGATGGATATCACTTCAAAATGTTGATGTTGACCAAAGATTTTGAAGTTTGGCTGCATATTGACCATAATTGACTTTTGACCTAATATAGTTGATTTTTAGTCATCTGAGGAATTGACTAAGCAAATTGGTGATGCAAGGCATGAAACTTAGCATGAACATTCTTTAGGACATATTAGGGACCATGGAAATTATTTGAAGCCTTTGAAAGCTAAACTTCTTTATGAAAAGTGAAACCCTAGTTAAAAATCCATTGCTTAGGAGGGGCATTTGTCTGGTCCATTCTTTGTCAACCTTGAGCATTTGAGGACCTCTAGGAGTGTGTCTTGAATAAAATGAGAAGGAAAATTTTGGGGTACAACAACCACATTATTCGTACAATCAAAACACAACCTTGCTATAAATGGTATATGAGTATTGCGGGGAGAAGTAAGTATTTCCCCAATGTCATGACATCTTCGTTGGGAAAATCAAATTTCATTGACTGATACTCTTCCAACAACTGATGGGCGAGATGATCTGTAAGAATGCTACCTTTGATAGAATTTTGTGTAACATACTAAATGTCATACTCGAACAGAATCATCTGCCACCAGGCAAGTCTTCCCTTAAGTTCTGGTTTCTCAAAGATATATTTTATCGGGTCCATCTTCCATATCAGTAGCGCAGTGTATGTTAGCATGTATTGCCTTAGATGTCGAGCTATCCAAACAAGCGCACAACAAGTTTTTTCAAGTAAAGAATACCTGGATTCACAGTTGGTAAACTTCTTACTCATATAATAAATGTCATGCTCTTTACGTTCCGTTTCATTATGTTGTCCAAGTACACACGCCATAGATCCTTCCAGCACCGTCAAGTACATGATGAGTTGCCTCTTAGGCGCTAGAGGAATAAGGATTGGTGGCTCCTGAAGATACTGTTTGATCTTTTCAAAGACTTCATGGAAACTGGCATCACATTGAACATTTTGATTTTTGCACAGAAATTTAAAGATGGGTTCACAAGTAGCTGTGAGATGAGAGATGAACCTAGCTATGTAGTTCAACTTCCAAAGGAACCCTCTTACTTCTTTTTAATTTTTTAGTGCTGACATATTCTGTATTACTTTTACTTTGTTGGGATCTACTTCAATTCCTCTTGAATTACGATGAACCCAAGTAGTTTACCAGATCGAACCCCAAAGGTGAACTTGTTCAGATTAAGCCTTAGCCTGAACTTTCGCAGACGAGCAAACAACTTTTGCAGATGAACCCGTTGTTCCTTCTTATTTGTGATTTTGTAATCATATCTTCAACATATTCTTTGATCTCTTTATGAATCATATCATGAAAGAGCGTTACCATGGCACGTTGATATATTGCACCAACATTTTTGAGACCAAAAGGCATGACCCTGTAGCAGTTACCCCATGGAGTAGTGAAAGTCATTTTTGTCATGTCTTCTGGAGCCTTCTTTATCTGATTGTACCTCGAAAAACCATCCTTGAAAGGGAAAATCGAGGACTGAGCCGTGTTATCAACCAATACATCAATGTTAGGTAATGGGAATTCATCTTTTGGGCTTGCTTTATTCAGATCTTGGTATTCCACACACATATGCACCTTCCCATCTTTCTTAGGAACATGTACAATGTTGGAGATCCAATATGAATATTCACACACTACCAAGAAACCTGCATCAAGCTGGTTTTAAGCCTGCTCTTTAATCTTGAGAGACATATCTGGTCGAGTTCTGCACAACTTTTGCTTTACCGAATGACATTCTGGCTTGAGTGGCAATCTGCGCATAACTATGTCAGTGTCCAAACCGGTCATGTCTTTGTATGACCAGGCGAAGATGTCAGGGTACTCTCGAAGAAGCTCAATCAACCCCTTCTTTTATTCATCCTACAGGGCAGCCCCTATCTTGAATTCTCTCTTCACTTTATCAGTACCAAGATTGATCATCTCTATGGCTTTATGGTGAGGCAAGATTGCTTTCTCTTCTTGTCTAATGAGTCTTTCCAATTCCTCAAGAATTTCACAATCTTACCCATTATTTTCACTGGCTTGGTCATTTGGATTCCCAAGGATATTGGTGTAAGAAACTGTAGCATTATCGTTTTTAATAGAATTCAAGGCGGACCTGCATGATTGATAAATAATGCTTTATTTCAGAGTGTGAATGAAAATGAAAATATTTAGAGCATAAAGGAAAAGCATTGCCATTTTTTTTTTTGCAAAAAAATAAAAAGAAAAGGCAAGGAACAACAATTGTATGCGGAAATGAAATTTTATTCAATGTTAAACAGAAATGGAAACACATGGGGGGGAACTTTCCTACAAGCTGTCAATATACCTTAGGCAGAGCATACAACTTATTTAAAACATAACATTACATGTCAAAGAAAAAAACTTCAGAAATGTCTATAGCACTCCAATTATTGAGCTTTTGGTCAGACGCAATCTGATAGATGAACTAGGTGATATCTATATCATCGTCTTCATCATCCACTGCATGAACGTGTCCTTCTGTACTTGTGCCACCATTGATGAACACCTTTGAGATCGGGGGGGACCTGTCTTCCTTCAGGTACGACTAAAACAACTTGAATAGAGGAAAAGGGATGATGCTTGAGACCAAGCTTGTCTTGTTTCTCACGCACTTCAATCACTTTATCCTAATCCTCATTAGGGACCCATACTCCACAATGGCTCTAGCATCATTCAAGGAGGCCATAGGAGCTTCATATTTTTTCTTATTCTCCAAAACAACGGGAACTCTGTCCACTAAAATAATCTCCAATGCCTGAAAGAGGGGTTTCACGTACTTCCCCATCCTTCTCTTCATAACGAAAAAGGTAACATTTTTGATCACAACATCTTCTTCACCACCAATGACAATGACTTTGTCCTTCACAATGAATTTCAAGTGCTGGTGAAGAGTTGAGGTTACGACTCCCGCCACGTGGATCCATGAGCGACCCATGAGACAGGTGTATGAGGAAAAAATATCCATGTTGTAGAAGGAGATGTAGAAAACATGAGGACTAATCTTGATGGGCAAATAAACTTCCTCTTCAACACACCTTCTCTAACCATCGAATGCTTTGACCGTTAAAGTGTTGGGCTTCATCATAACTCCATCCATATTCAGCTTGAATAGAGTATGTTTGGGCATAACATTAAGAGAAGACCCTGTGTCTACCAGGACTCGGGATAACACAGTGTCCAAGCACCTTATAGAGATGTGTAAAGCCTTATTCTGGGCTTTTCCCTCAGGAGGAAGTTGATTATCACTGAACCTGAAACAGTTTCCCGCAAAAATATTGGTGACCACCCCTTCAAACTGGGCAACAAAAATCTCAGGATTAACATGGGAGCCATGAAAAATCTTCATCAAGGCGGTACGATGTGCCTCAGAATATAAGAGAAGAGACAAGATGGAAATTTTAGTCGTTGTTTGATTAAGCCGATCTACCACTTTAAAGTCACTTTTCTTGATGATTCTTATCAAATATTCCACCTGCTGATTGAAAGTCGGTCCGAGAGCTTCACTGACCACTTGCTTACCTTTATCTCTTGGTGGAATCTCTTCAATAATGTTCTCAGGAGGAGGAGGAGTAAAGACACTGCCATTATGAGTTATACTACTGGTGCCTGTGATATTAATAATGTCTTTGTTTTCCACTGGAGGGCAAATAACTTTCTTCTCACAAATATACACTGCATTGTAATCCCATGGAACTGCTTTTGGATTATCAATTAGAGTAGGAACATGAACATGATCTAGAGAAATTGGAGCCCGAATCAATAAAGAAGTAGTTGGAGCCTGATTTGGTGTAGGAAGTGCAGGGACTAGAATTACCAAAGGAACTTTGGGAACATTTTTCGGAATATCGGTGGGGTAGTAAGAAATTTCCTGTATAGCAACATCATCCTTAGGAACAACCTTCTCCACTTGGAGAACACCTTCATCCATCATCTACTTAATATCACTCTTTAGCTTAGCGCACTCTTTTGGATTGGACGAACATTTTAAATAGAAATCATGAAGTTCTTGCAAAACCTCTTGTTGCAACAAATTTTCTCTCACAACCGCTAGTGGCATCTGAATCTCATCTATATGAGTCATCATATCTTTCCCATTATCAAACCTAATAACAATGGTTGTTGCCCCATTGTGTGGAGGCATGGAATTATTCTGAACATTCGGACCAATAGGGGTGAAGCTTATCTCCTTATCATCCAGAAGGTCTTGAACCTTATATTTTAATGCTCTACAATTCTAAATCGAGTGGCCTGGAGCACCGGAATGAAATTTGTAGTGCACATTTGCATCATACCCCTTTGGGAGATTCTCTAGTGGTGGACCAAGCTCACGGAGCTGAACCAACTAACTAGAAAGTAATCATGGAAGGAGTTGGGCATATTACATGGGAAATGGATCCAACTTCCTTTCTGGGTACCTCTGTTGTCTATGTTGACCCCTTTTCCTCTGAGGTCTCTTATTGTGCTGTTGATAATTTCGGGGAGGTGCATACTATTGTTGAGGAACTACAACAGGAGTTGGATAATGCAGAAGTTGAACAACAACCTTCTCTTTTTTGATAGATACATTACTCGAATCACCTTTCTTCTTCTTAACAAAACCAAAATAAGGCTTCTTACTATTACCAAAATTACTGTTGCTAGTTCTAGATGCACCCGAAATCTTACCAGCCTTAATACACATCTTAACACGTTTCAATATAATAACCATGTTTAAGAAAGAATCTGAAGCACTGCCAAGCATATGTTAATGATAAGGACCTCACAGGGTATTCATGAACACATCAACCAACTCACGATCCAATAGGGGAGGTTAGACTCTCGTAGCTAGTCCATGGCACCTCTGGGCATATTCCTTAAAAGATTCATTGGTCTTCTATGACATGCTCTAAAGCTGAGCACGGCTAGGTGCCATAGCAGTGTTGTAGTGATAATGCTTTAGGAAAGCATCAACAAGTTCTCCCCAAGTGTTAACATGAGTCCACTTGAGTTGCATATACCACTCTAAAGTAGCCTCAACTAGTTTGTTCTGAAAAAGTGCATAAGAAACAACTCATTATCAGCATAGGCGGCCATTTTCCTACAGTAAGAATGGAGACGAGTCTCTGGACACGTGGTTCACTTATATTTGTAAAATTCCGAAACCTTGAACTTCAGAGGAATAACAACTCCATGAACCAGACACATAGCAACAACATTAAAACCAGGCTTCTTGGAAGTCTCCATAGCCTTGAGACTCTCTTTAAGAGAACGATACATCTTAGTAGTTTCAGACATATCAGTAGTGAGATCATCCTGAGAAGTCATCTTATACTCATTTTGATTCTGTTCAAACTGTTCCATGATTCTTTGTTGATTAGCTCGAGTGTGGTACAAATGTAGAGAAGTTGTCTTGTAGACTTTGATAAGAAGAAGCAGAACCAGAACCAGATAAAAAGATCATTCTGAATAAACCTGTAATGCACATGATATGGATGATATGCATGATGTGTTAGCCATTTCCAAGGAAAATCCTCGAATTTTCATCAAGAATAAAAGGTAACAAGATATAAACAAATCATCATTAAAGAAAGAGTTATCTTATAACATAGGAATAAACATCCATACAAAGGAAATGCTCGAGACAAGTTCATACATATATAATCAAAAGGAACCCATCCAACAATTTTGGCAGTGATCCTGACAAGTACAAAGATTTAAAAAAGGAATAAGAACTGTTGTCAGACTCCAAACTAAGCTTTAAGTTTTGCTAATTCTTCAATCACTTGGACCAACTGGGCACTTCTCCCCTTCAATTAGGCTTTGGCTGCTAGCTTATGATCATCTTTCTTCTTGAGCTAAATCTTGAGCTCATCAATCTGCATTTGCTGGCCTTGGACCTGTATTTCCAAACTTTCCCACTGTTTGCAAGCTTCTTGAGATTTGGATTCCTCTTCTCGAAGTTTCTTCTTCAAAGCTTTGACTTCCTCTCTATGATTGGCTTGCATTTTGTCTTTGGACACCCAAATACTTTCAAGCTTCTGCTGACTTTTTGCAAGTTCGGCTTGAACCTTTCTCACAACTTCCATCTAAAGTAGAATGCGAGAACTTTCGACTCTTGGCCTCTTCAATTGTTCAAGCAAACTGTACTCTTCTAACACTTTGTTTTTCAACTTAGCTTCATGCAACATTCTTTTTTTCTCTTGCACAACAAAAGAAAGTTCCACACCTTGTTCATGCTTTACCAATTATGACTTGAGACTATCAACTTTAGCTTGCTTATAGAGCTATATTGGCACAAAATTGGATACACCTAAAACAAGATATTGACTAGATGATTCATGAGAAAATGATTGGTTGGCTGCGGCATCTGGTGTTAACTGACCACCAATTGGCGGATCAAAAGTAGGCTGCGGTACAATGGAGCTTCCTTCTTGAAAGGCAACAACATCACCTTCACTCGAGTCTTGGCCCACTGCACATATGGATCAAGGGATAAGCATCCTCTATGACCAAAGAAAGTTTCTCCTTGCCGATGAACATGACTCTGTGCCCTTATGATTCTTTCCAGCAAGATAGGATTTTTACGTTTGCCGAAATAAATAGTTTCTTCCACTTAATGATCAATAGGATTATCGGTCATAACGTACCCTAGCTGACGCCGTGCTAGGACAAGATTATAATTGATACAACCCTTAGTCCCCATGAGCGGAATGTTGGGAAATCCTCCACAACTTGTGATGGTTTATCTTACGCCCCTTATGTTTTTGCAGACGACATCATAAGAACTAAGAGCCATAATCTTTTTTGACCAAAAGAGAGTAACTACTGAGTCAACAAATGGTCTTCTAGTAGGCATATGCAGCATAAAACATTTGTAAAGAAGAGGAATGCAACAAACAACACTCCCTCTTCTTTCCATGTCAGGAATGAGTGGCATAGTAAGTGTATACGAGAATCGTCGGCACTGGGTTTCCATTCAGGAAAACACAAATTGCTGAGGAATCTACGAAATTCTCCATATTGGGCAAGATGACAATACTGTAAATCATGGGGGCCAACAATGTGTTGAACGCGACCCAATCTCTATTTCTTTCACACTCTTTAGCTTTGGTTATCATAAAATCCAGATGAAGACCGAAGGTGTTGCTCTTTTTTGTCCAATTACTTTTTACATCGCTAAGGTTTAAATAAAGAGCCTTAGCGATAGCCGCATAATTGGGAACCTCGGGTATGCAAATGAAAGGAACGCGACTTGTGATTTTGACATCTAGGATATAAGAAAATTCCTTAAGCGTGGGTGCTAGCTTATAGTCCTGGAAAGTGAAACAACGCAACTGCAGATCATAACATTTCAACAGCGACACCATAGCCCATGTCGCATACCCATCATTCAGCAATCAACAAATTCCCATTACGATCTTTGAAAATCTTCTCATTCTGACCAATCACAAGAACCCCCATTTATCTTTGCGGAGCCAGAGCAAAGCCATGAAAATGGTAACAAGAGGTCTTCCTAAGCAGCTCTTTGCCTGTATCTATGCCGTTATTCGTCCCTGATGAAAATGACAATCTCAGATTAACCTGGAAATGGTATGCATATGTGGATTATCTCTTTTTCCAATACATTATTTTATACATTTCTTTTTCAAAAATATATATATGCTATGATGCAAATGAAATAATAATGAAATCAAGGTATCGACAATACTGGCCACTGTGTTGTGCTATCTCTGAGCACACCAAGATTACCAGAATCAATGGTCTAGAACATAACCATAGAACCATAGAATTGCACAATCACCATCAGAACATAGTCATCATCTGTACCTGTAAAGATATTCCCTCCCCACTCACGGGTCAAGACTAGGTAAAGTTAAGGTCAATGGTAACTCAGAATCCCAGGTTCTCTTGAGAATACAAACATTGTACACCTACGTGATAATGATAACACCTCATTAAAACCTCATCTGAGCATGGACGACACAACCGCATAGGGAGATCTACATCCCCTACCCGTCATGTTCCACTCTATTCCTAGTGTTCCTATTGTTTGTCACTTAACCTGGGTATTGGGCCTTTTACCTCAATAGTAACATCCCATCCAACCTGAAAAACCAACAAATCCAACATATAAATAGTATATGGAAATCAGTAAAATGATATGCAAACATATCCAGGAAATAATGTAAATAAAGCAACAATAAAGCAATAACACACAAAACACCCAAAGGCAAGAAAATAAATGAAATATAGGACTGACTTGCATAGGATGGACCAACAATTGGTCAACATATCCTCAGCAGAGTCGCCAGCTGTCATGCCACGAAGAAAACACAGAGTCGCCACTGAACTCTATTTATCCCAAAGGAAGGGAAGATATTGAGAGAACCCCAAAGAAATGGATAAGATGGTCTTACGACCAAGAGAAAGGGTATGGAAGTCGGTTACGCAAGGGGAAGGTATTAGCACCCCATGCGTCTATGGTACTCCACAAGATCCACTTAAGCTTTCTCTAATCTAAGGGTGTGTAAAAATCTACGTCTAATGCTTACTGCTGAGAAGGAATACATGCGAAAGAAAATACAGGTAAAAGAAGGAATGTTTACAAAGTTTTGCTTGCCTAGGCCCTGCAACCTAGTGCCTACGTACTCCCTGAAAATAAAAAAAGTTTTGTTTTAATGCAAATGCAAAAGAGAACGAAAAAGGTTTAAGGGAAACTAGAAAAGTAAGCCTAGAGTTGTCATGCATGGTTTGCAACTTAAGGTCTATCTCAATTCGCTTCCTAAGATTGAGTCGAGAAACCCTACAGAAGCATGTAATTATGTAATGGAAAGTAAACACACAAAGCTTGAGGAGTATCCACTCACTCAAGTAGCACACGCCTAAACGAGGTATCATGTCACCAAGGAAGGAAATGGAGAGGGATCACGCCTAACCACAATATTGTATCATCGAGGTAGGACAAGGCATAAGGGACGCCTAACCAAGATATCAGGTAATCAAGGTAGGATAAAGGGAGGCTTAACCAAGATATTGAATCATCGAGGCAAGCAAGAATGGGAGAATAAATGGTTTTTAACCATGGTATCATGATACCAAGGCAAGAAGAATAAGGGGCATTGTCTCTTAACCAAGATATCTCGTTATCTAGGCAAGAGAAGAACGAAAGTGAATCGTCATAGGCGACTAAACACCTGACCAAGATACCATGTCATCGAGGTAGGAGATAGAAGGAAATAATGAGATCACATCGGAGCGTCAACGTGCACGACACACGAGATAATGAAAAAGTGTGTGGGTTGATTGTGAACCTTTCTCCACTTGACCGACTTAATACAAGAATAGCATGATTCGTAGCATCGACGCACGAAGCGAGCTACGAATGACACTGACTAGAAATTATGGGGGTCGATTGCGAACCCTCCTCCACTTGCCTTCTCTGAGGACTTATCAAAGGGGAATGGGAATGGGACACCTTCTTTGAGGTCTTTGGCACAAATATAAACACATAGAACTGTAAACAAACAAGCACAAGTAGGAATTTCCTGCTACATGTCGTTTAAAATAGCATTTCCCCCTAAAGCAAGGACTCCCAGAGCATGCATCTCTAGTCCTACTTCTCACGGCATAAGAAAGCGGTAAATAATGATGCATCTCTATTCCTACTTCTCAAGGCATCAGAAAAGCGGTAAAGAATGCAAGAGATAAAAGAAACCGAAGGGAATACCAATCGAACACAAGTTTTTCAATTATCAGACGAAAGCAAAGAAACCCAAAAACTTCATGCAAGCTTTAACAAGCAACATAGAAATAGTCAGAATCAGATGCAATAATAGTAATCAATATCAAAAATGCAAAAATAAATCGCATGCGGGAAGTTCATCGCATTGAATCAAAGTCCCTGCATAAGATAATGCTATACAAGCAAAGCAATAATCTGAGTGTTGCACATTGCACAACCAAAGATTTCAGAAACTTGCGCAAGTCACAAAATTGGTTAGCAAATAACAAGGAATATCAAATGTAACTCAAAAATCAACATCACAACTCGAAACAACATATTATCATGCATAACATGAAAGCAAACAAGTAATAGAAGCACAAAGTCAAATACAGGGCATCATGTGCATTACAACATGAAACACCCAAAATGTCGGTTTAAAAACATCAAAATCCAATGCATATTGCCAAGATATACCAATACAAGTGACATAATGTGTAATCAAATTCATCTCGAGTGCAACATAGAAGAACCAGGCCACAACATATGTAAACTTGGAATTAACCGATAAAATGCATCGGAAGCAAGAAAACTCATCATTAATGTTAGAACATAGTTTGATTCTATAACCCTTGTAAGAGTTTTGATGATAAAAAATGCAAAGAACAATTATGCTCCCTAAAATTATATTTTGTTTTGTAGAGAAGTTCTGATGGAAGAAGATCAGAAGATGCGCTAAAATGTTGTTTCAACTCTGATTATAAACATCTCTGAAAGAAGTTCTAACGCTGCAAACAAGACTCCGTGTTTCTGATCTACAAAGTTCTGAAGCAAGCAACAAAGGTTACTTTCAACTTCTGAAGCAAGCATGTTCTGAAGCGTTACAAATCAAATATTTCCATTTCAAGAGTAACGGCTGGAAGGGAACAAGGATCTTTATTTTTGGAAAGCACCTTAATTGTCATTGATCAACTTTCCAAATGCTCCTACATGCTTCGCCAATTTAAAAAAATCTTTGAGGATAAATCGTTCACGATTTCTGACGCACAATAACATTGCTATCACTATCTTCTTCAAACATACAAAATTTGACTGTGTAAAATATCCTTGTGATAGTGTTTTATTAGAAAACACTCTTGTACACATTTATTCAAATATTATTTAGATAAATTCCTTGAGAAAACCGGTTTGTGGTTTATACTCAAGAAGACTTTGACAGTTGTTAAAGTAGATTTGTAATCAAGATTGATTAGTGGATTAAGACCTCGTTGAGAGAGGCGAAATCACCTTGGCGTGTGGACTGGAGTAGTTTTAGTTCAAACGAACCAGAATAACCAACATGTAATTTTCTTTAAGTTTTAAAAATCCCAATTCAAACCCCATGTTTCTTGTGTTTTTCCATTCTTCAATTGGCATCAGAGCGCCTGGTTCTGAATTCAAGCACTTAACCGTGTTAGTAAAGGATCCAAGCTAAGAAAAACACTATGGTGGGACCAAGTCAGAACATTTGCAATGACTACCATGATGAGAAATACAGAATCAACGGCAAACCTCCAATCTTTGATGGAGAGAACTTTGATTACTGGAAAGACAGAATCGAAAGTTTCTTTCTGGCTCATGACACTGATCTCTGAGATATGGTGATTGAATGGTACATATATCCTGTTGATGAAAGTGGTCAGAAGATTGACAAAAAAAGAATGTCAGATCATCAAAAGCGAGACTTTCAGAAATCATCATAAGGCCAGAACTATTCTCTTGAGTGCCATCTCATACACAGAGTATAAGAAGATTACAAATAGAGAGTCAGCAAAGCACATGTTTAATTCCTTGAGAATGACGCATGAAGGTAACACGTAAGACAAAGAAACCAAAGCCCTTGTGCTCATTCAGAAGTACGAAGCCTTCAAAATGGAAGAAGATGAAACCATTGAAATAATGTTCTCAAGATTTCAAATTCTGGTTGCTGGGCTAAAAGTTCTGGATAAAGGGTACTCAACTGCTAATCATGTAAAGAAGATCACCAGAAGTTTACCAAAGAAATGGAGACCCATGGTCACTATTCTCAAACTGGCAAAAGATCTGAATAAAATCTCTCTAGAAGAACTTGTCAGCTCTCTCAGAAGTCATGAGATAGAGTTAGAAGATGATGAGCCCCAGAAGAAAGGTAAGTCTTTAGCCCTTAAATCTAACAAAAAATATGAATCTAAAGTTTTTCAGGCAATAGAAGAAAACTCTGGTGGATCCTCATCAGAAGAAGATGAATTGTCTCTTCTCTCCAAAAGAGTCAATCAGTTGTGGAAGCATATGCAAAGGAAGTTTAGAAATTCCAGAAGAACGAGGAATTAATCTGAATCATCGCCTGGATACAGAAGGTCTGAACCATCTTCTGAATATAGAAATTCAAGAAACAAAGACATTGTGTGCTACGAATGCAATGAACAAGGGCATTACAAAAGCGATTGTCCAAAGCTTCAAAAGGAGAAACCTAAAAAGAAGTTCTTTAAAGAGAAGAAGAAAAGTCTCATGGAAACATGGGATGACTCAGAATCTTCTGAAGCAGACACAAAACCAGAAGATGAAAGAGCCAACATTGCCCTTATGGCCAATGTATCAGAAGATACTGAATCATCTGGATCAGAATCAGACTCAGAGGCAGAAGAGGTATTTTCTAACTTTTATAGATCTCAATTAGAAGAGAGTCTGTCAGAAATTCTAAAAAGGTATCAGAAACTTCGAGTCATAAACAAGAACCTGAAAAAGATCTAGTTTCTGACTATGAAGAAACTAAGAATCTGAGATTGGAAAACTCTGAGCTGAAAGAAAAAATTTCAAAACTTGAAAATGAATTACAAAATACTCATAAGGAAATTATCTCAGAAGTTCCTTGTAACCCCGGTAAGATCATAAAGGAATATGATCACAACTTTCAGAAATTCCTCGCTAAAAACATAGATAGAAGCAAGATGGCTTTAATGATCTATGGAGTTAGCAGAAATGGTAGAAAAGGAATAGGATACAAAGGTAAAGTATCCCAACCTAAGAAAGTTAAGGATTTGGTTATTAAACGCACTCCTCTGAATTCTCACTTTACATATGGGCACACACATGACTTAAAGTATACTAGTAATGCTTTTTCTGCTAAACCAAAATTCAAACAAAATTTTGGTAACTCTAACAAACAAGGACAAGTCACACTCTGTGTTCTTTGCCTTCTGTAACCAAGTCCAAAACGAAAAAGATCTTAGAATTGTTAAAGTCATAAGTGCTCATGGTGGAGAATTTGAAAACAAAAAATTTGAAATATTTTTTAATGAGAATGGCATCTCTCATGATTTCTCTTGTCCTAGAACTCCTCAATAAAACGAAGTTGTAGAACGAAAGAGTAGAACTTTACAAGAAATGGCCAGAACCATGATCAATGAGACTAACATTGCTAAGAACTTCTGGGCAGAAGAAATTACACATCGTGTTACATTCAGAATAGAATCTCCATAAGACCCATTCTGGATAAGACTCCATATGAATTGTGGAAGAACAGAAAGCCCAACATCTCGTATTTCCATCCATTTGGATGTATTTGTTTTATTCTTAACACTAAAGAACATTTGAACAAGTTTGACTCTAAAGCACAAAAGTGTATTATGTTAGGATACTCTGAATGCTCAGGAGGCTACAGAGTATACAACACAGAAACATGGATTGTAGAAGAGTCAATCAGTGTCAGATTTGATGATAAGCTTGGCTCTCAAAATTCAAAGCAAGATAAATCTTTTGCAGATATAGAAGTCCAATTTACAGGTACTGGAGACATTGCATCAGAAGTTTCTCACAAAGAATCACAGCCAACACCAGAAGAAGATGTCACACATATTACAAAAACATCTGAAGAATCTATCCAAAAAAGACAATCCAGAAGCAGCTTAGCTCATCTGGAAGACAAAATTCTAGGAAAGAAAGAAGACCCAATAAGAACAAGATCCATATTCAGAAACTCTGAAGAATCTCTCATGGGATTAGTGTCGCTGATTGAGCCAACTTCCATTGATGAAGCTCTCTTGGAAAATGATTGGATACTTAAAATGCAGGAGGAATTAAACTAATTTACCAGAAACGATGTGTGGGATCTGGTTCCCAAACCAAAAGGGTTCAACATCATTGGAACCAAATGGGTATTCAGAAACAAGCTGAATGAATAAGGAGAAGTCATAAAAAACAAAGCACGGCTGGTGGCACAAGGTTATAGTCAGCAAGAAGAGATAGACTATACAAAAACCTTTGCTCCATTCGCAAGGTTAGAATCTATTAGACTTTTAATTGCTTTTGCTGTAAACAATGGAATTACTCTCTATAAGATGGATGCCAAAAGTTCATTATTAAATGGATGCATTAATGAAGAAGTTTATGTGCACCAACCCCATGGTTTTGAAAATTCAAAACATCTAAAATATGTATTTAAACTAAAGAAATCACTATATGGTCTGAAACAAGCTCCCAGAGCTTGGTATGAGAGGCTAAGTAGATTTTTGTTAGAAAATGATTTTACCAGAGGGAAGGTGGACACAACTTTATTCTGTAATCCATTTAAAAATGACATTCTAGTTTGTCAAATTTATGTAGATGATATTATTTTTGGATCTACTAAAGCCTCTCCGGGAAGAGAATTTTCTAAGTCTATGCAGGCAGAGTTTGAAATGATCTTAATGGGAGAACTCAAGTTCTTTCCGGGCATTTAAATCAATCAATCAAACTCCAGAAGGATCATACATACACCAAAGCAAATACGTCAAAGAACTTATGAAGAAATTCGACTTATCAGAATGTAAGATAGCCAAAACACCAATGCACCCTACATGAATTCTGGAAAAGGAAGAGGTAAGTAAAACGGTAGAATAGAAGATCTACAGAGGTATGATTGGTTTTCTCTTATATATTACAACTTTAAGACTTGATATTCTGTATAGTGTATGTCTATGTGCCAGATTCCAATCAGATCCTAGAGAATCTCACTTAACAGTTGTTAAGCGAATTTTCAAGTACCTGAAAGGTACTACTAAACTTGGTCTATTTTATAGAAAAACCAAAGAATACGAATTAGTAGGGTACTATGATGCTGACTTTGCTGGAGACGGAGTAGAAAGTAAAAGCACTTATGGAAGCTGCCAGTTTCTAGGAGAAAATCTGATCTCGTGGTCCATCAAGAGGCAATCCATAATTGAATTATCAATCGCTGAAGTTGAATATATAGAAGCAGCTGGATGCAGCACACAAATGCTCTGGATGAAATGTCAGCTTGAAGACTTCAATATATTTGAGAGTAACATTCCTATACTCTGTGACAATACTTCTGCCATTTCTTTATCTAGAAATCCTATTTTACATTCTAGGGCTAAGAATATAGAAATAAAACATCAATTCATTAAGGACTATATTCATAAAGGAATTATCTCTTTAAAATTTATTGATACATACCATCAATGGGCTTATGTCTTCACTAAACCCCTTTTTGAAGATAGGTTTAATTTCACTCTGAAACATCTCAGCATGAAACTATGTCCAAAATAAGAGTTTTATTTATGTATTCTTTAACCCTCAGAATTTTATATTTTTTGTGGTGAACATCTGATCAATAATTATTCAGAAGTTAGATGGACAGTTGTATCAGGATCTATCTAAGAAGATATGAACAGTTCCCAAATGGTTCATTTCAAAGGTAGAAGTATGCAGTTCACAAAACCAACATATGTCATCCTCTCACAAGAGTTTCTTCTAAGGCTGAACACGCGTTCAAATTCTGAAGGGACTAAAGCGTTGATTGAATGCATTGAGACTCGTGTTGTATCGGTAACTGTTTTATATCTCCACATCATCTCCCTATTTTCAGGAATCATTAATGCTATGTAATCATTTCTTTTCAGTCTTTTCTTGCTAATTAAGTTTTCTATTTGTTTATAAATTCACCGTTCACTCTCACTTTCACTTTTTCACTCTCACTTCTTCTCTCTACTATTTTCACTCTACTATTTGTGTGCAATTTTCTTTCAAAAACCTTCAAAAAGTTTGTGTGAACAATGGCTTCTTCTCAAAGTGCTCAAAGCTCTCAATGTGTTCCGGCTCTTCTTCTTCAATAGCAGAAAGGTATGAAGAACCTTCAAGAACACTCCTGACTCCCATTGATTCACTAGAAGTTCTCTGTGAACTCATTATGGACTTCGAAAGTATGAAGGAAAATGGCTACGACCTTACTCCTGATGTTGAACTTCAAGGGTGGACCAAGTATTTTGATCGTCTTCTGGGTCCAGTCTTTCCAAGATTAGTTAAAAAATTCTGGATTCACGCCACTGCTTCAAACCATCAAGTTACTTCATTTGTGATGGTAAAGAAAATAGTAATTTCTAAAGACCTTATTGCACGCTTGATAGGTCATGACGGCGGAGGCATTCGTTGCAGCGACATGGAAGAAAAATGCTCTGACCTAACAACAATTTCAAAAGAGATTTTTACTTATGGCCAACCATCAAACAAAATTAAAGATCTGAAGGACTACTTCAGAATTTGGTAAAAAATTATCTTGGGCTGCATCAACCACAGAAAGCCCACAAGTTCTCATGATTATATCAACATTGACCAGCAATTTCTTCTGTACTTCATTGCAACCAAGGCAAAGGTAAATCTTCCTCATTTTCTGTTTAATCATCTGAAGACAAGCGTCAAAGAGACTAGAGAATAAGAAAGGGCTAAGAGAGACTGGATACCTCTGGGCAGGCTCATATCAGATATTCTGACGGAAAACAAACTGGTAGAATATCTGACTGAAGCACAACAGGTCAGCACTCTGGAAGCATGTGCTGGAAAACCTATGAATGCAAAGAATCTGAAGAAGATGAAAATCATTGACACCATCAAGAAGGATCCAACAGTAACAACAAATGAAGTCATTACAACAAGAAGAGTTCCTTTGAAGGACTTTCCTCTTTTCTATCAAACAGATGCTTCTCCAGAAATTATTGTCAGATATCTGGAAGCTTGCAAAATGGATGGAACTATTCCAGAAGTAAACATTCACGATCTGTGGCAACAGGCTCCAGAGGTTGCCCTCAATAAATCAAGGAAAAGGAACGCTGCAGGAGAAGGATCTTGTCAGAAGGTACCCAAGGCTGCTAAGAAGAAAGGTAATTCTTCTTTTATTTTTATTGTAGAATCAATTCTTTTATCAACATCTGAAACCCCTCCTCTCCAAAACCCACAGAAGATCCTTCACCACAAACCTTTGATGATTTTGATATTTAATTTAACCCTTCACTCACTCTAGAAAACATTCTGGATGAACCACATTCTACTGCTGAACATCTTGACCAAAATCAGCTAGAACTTGCTCAAGTTCTTTCTGATATTTATCAATTTGATCCGGTGTTCCAAACTTCCCAATCAGAAAATCCAAAATCTCAAGCTTCCCACTCTGAAAATGAAAACTTTCACGCTCCCCAACCAGAAAATCCAAATCTTGACTCTGATACCACTTCACCCATTCCTGGAATAACATAACCTCTCATGGTGCTACAACCACTCATAATCCACGACATTCCATAAATTCCATCTCCTTACCATTCCACTCCACCAAACACACCTCATTCACCCATTATCATTTCTGATTCTCCCTCTCAATTCAACCCTCTAGAAGATCACCTTCGTACAGTAATAGACTTAGAAGCGCTGGACAACCTTGCCTCTAGCTCTCACAAAATTGCCATCCCAAAAATAAAACCAAATATCACCAAGGCAGATGTTGGTAAAAACTTGCTAATTTTTGAAACAGAGATACTTGAATGGGTTAACTCTCAGAAGCTAGCATGCTTAGAGAATCTGAATCCTGCTGCTTCTGATTCACACTAGAACCAGTTCAGAAAATGGTTCAATTCTGAACCCCATAAACTCAAGGAGTTGAGTTATGAAATGGCTCAACATAACTTCTATGACCAGCTGAATGTTTTCAAGGATTAAGTTATGCGCCACTGGGAAAAGAAACATCTTCTTCTGTTGGGAAATGCCCCCTGGGAAGAT
This sequence comes from Vicia faba, assembly GCA_948472305.1. NCBI lineage: Eukaryota > Viridiplantae > Streptophyta > Magnoliopsida > Fabales > Fabaceae > Vicia > Vicia faba. The sequence goes on along the minus strand of OX451739.1, from coordinate 50,705,752 downwards.
CACCAACCTTTAGAAGTTGATGAACCTTGCTCTGATACTCTACCTCAATTTGTGGTTCAAGACAAAGGCAAAGAAATTGAAGAAGCTAATGATTTAGAATCTGCCGCAACCTGCTCTGAAATGGTGGCACCTTCTGCTGATATACCTTCTTCATCTCTAGTTCTGCAAACTCTTGAAGAGTTGAAGAAAGAAAATGCAGTGATCAAAGAGAGATTAGACAAGCAAGATGACACATGCAAGGAAGTCAAAGAGATGCTGGGAAAACAAGAAGAGTCAAACACTGAGATTAAGAATTTGTTGGAAGCCCTGTTCACACGACTTCCTCCACCTCAATCTTAGTTTTGAAAATTGTTTCCTTTAGTGTGTCCAACTTTTGTGTTGTTTGCTTCTGAATGTGTTATTGCAATCCTTTTTAATACAACTCTACTTTTATTGCTTAAACGTGTTTATATTGATATTTGATTCTTGACAAAAAGGGGGAGAACGTAAGATATTTCTAATAATAGTATCGAGACACAGTCTCAAACATTTTGAATATCATAACTTCTCGTTTTTTTTTCCTGAAAGCAAAACAGGAACAAAAATATGATGAAGACAAAAGTAAATGCATCAAAAACTCTGATCAGAATAATCTTCAGGGAAGTATTTTTTCTCTATCTGAGTATTCAAATCAAGGGGAGACCTTCAAATGCTTTATGTTCTTTCTGTTTCTATTGAAATATCCTAGTTTTTTCATCATAAAAAAGGGGGAGATTGTTAGAACATAGTTTGATTCTACAACCCTTGTAAGAGTTTTGATGATAACGAACGCAAAGAAAAATTATGCTCCCTAAAATTATATTTTGTTTTGTAGAGAAGTTCTGATGGAAGAAGATCAGAAGATGCGCTAAAATGTTGTTTCAACTCTGACTATAAACATCTCTAGAAGTAGTTCTAACGCTGCAAACAAGACTCTGTTTCTGATCTACAAAGTTCTGAAGCAAGTAACAACAATTACTTTCAACTTCTGAAGCAAGCAGCAACGGTTACTTTCAACTTCTGAAGCAAGCATGTTCTGAAGCGTTAGAAATCAAATATTTCTATTTCAAGAGTAACGGCTGGAAGGGAACAAGGATCTTTATTTTTGGAAAGCACCTTAATTGTCATTGATCAACTTTCCAAATGCTCCTACATGCTTCGCCTATTTAAACAAAGCTTTGAGGATAAATCGTTCACGATTTCTCATGCACAGTAACGTTGCTATCACTATCTTCCTCAAACATACAAAATTCAAATGTGTAAAACATCCTTGCGATACTGTTTTATTAGAAAACACTCTTGTACACATTTATTCAAATATTGTTTAGAGAAATTCCATGAGAAAACCAGTTTGTGGTTTATACTCAAGAAGACTTTGACAATTGTCAAAGTAGATTTGTAATCAAGATTGATTAGTGGATTAAGACCTCGTTGAGAGAGGCGAAATCACCTTGGCGGGTGGACTTGAGTAGTTTGAGTTCAAACGAACCAGGATAACCAACGTGTACTTTTCTTTAAGGTTTAAAAATCCCAATTCAAACCCCCCTTTCTTGTGTTTTTCCATTCTTCAATTAACGGTCATGGCATGTTTAGATATGTACAAATGAATATCAAATGACAATTAAAATGGCATATACACGTGGAATTAAAATTGGGACAACACTATATACATGTGTGAATTTAAACGGAAACTTGTGTCAGAAACAAGAAAATTCAATAACAATGCTCATGAAATGGTTAATTAAGTACAAGCAAGTGTTAAATGAAAATGAAATCAATATGTACACATGAACACGAATTCCGGACAGCAACATTGTAATATTTTGAACGCATGAAAATTCATAATAAAATCCACTGAAATTAATACCGGTGTCCATTAAAAGTGCAAACGAGTTCAAGTAAGCATCAAGTTGAAATTAAATCATGGTATATGTGTAAAAATAATTTTCCGAACAGAAACCGTTTCACAAATAGAATGCATAAAAATTACTTCCGAAATCAAACAAAATGGTGCCGGTACTCATCAATTACCAATCCAAGATTTCATGAGTGTTTACAAACAATTAAATCGCGTGTTTCACATTATTTCATAATACCTGACAACAACTTATTGTATCATGAAATTAACTCAGAAAATATGTCGGAAACGGTAAAACTCAACACAATGCATTCGCAGAACACACATGTAACCCAAATGAACCTCAAAAGGTATTTAAAACGCGATTTGCAACCTATTTACGATTCCGGACAGCAACCTTTACTTGAACTGAAATTACTCAAAATTGGTTTTTAACGATATAAACGGACGCAAAAATGTACTTTTTGGTTCAAGTATTATCGTCTAAAAATTGTAAATGAGTTACAAACGATCAAATTACATCAAATACCTCAATTCCACACTTAAATCGACATTCAAAAGCTAATGCAAATTTATCGAATAAATTTTTTTTTAATACGGAGAATTGAATTTATCAACCAAACGATATAAACTTGCATTAACTCATGAATCCGAATTCAATTCTCATCATAATTCTTCAATCAACATAAACCTAATTCGACATTAAAAGTTCTCAATCAATGAATTAATTCTAGATCTCGACAACATTATCAATTCACAATTGAATTCAAGAATCAATTTGATGTAAATACATGCTCAATTCATGAAATAATTCACTCAAGCAATTTCAGAAACACTTTCATTGCATGAACAAATTAATTCAAGATTTAACCATTAAATCAATTTATCCTACTCCACGTGATTCTAACATCTCCAATCAATTAATTCCTAAATCAATTATCTCAAACAAAATTCAATTCAAGAAATCATAAAATCACTTATGTAAAGCGCACTTAAGTCAAGAATTAAGAAAGAATTGTTACCGAATTCGAAAAGGAGAAGAGTAGATGCAAGCGATCGAAGAAGCTTGCGAAATGGAGGAAGCTAGCGACGAAATCTAGAGCGAACTAAGGTAAGCCGCGTGCAGTGGCAGCCGGAGGAGGGAGGCAGGTCGGCGGTTCGCCGGAAGGTGCTGGCCGGAGAGGGAGAGAGAGGCGCGTGGGAGAGAGAGAGAGTCGCGTGAGAAAGAGGGAGAATGGAGGGAGTTTGAGATTTTGAATCTTGAGAAATGAGAGAGAATTAAGAGAGCCATGAGAGTGAAAATCTTGCAAATGATTGAAGTGTTGTGAAAATAGAGAGGCAAAATTCATATATAGTCTTGACAATTGGGCCTTAGTTTGGGTCAAATAAAAGCTCAATCTATTTCTCAATAGTGCAAAATTTCAGTGTCAGCAAAAGTGACCGCACAGACAATTCTCAAACTCATTAACAATCAGTGCAAAATCTCGACGTGAGACCAACAACAAAATTATAGATGACAAAATTTGTGACATCGTGCTGAAATAATTGTCTCGATATGATAAAAATTGAAGAAGTTATGAATTTTTGAATGGAGAGAAACTTTGGCTCTGACACTGTATTTTTAAGTAATGCAGAATTTTTCACTGTTCAATTTTAGATGCGAGCCATAAAACGAAGTCTTTGGGGCTGAATTCGACCTCGAGCTCCGAAGAAAACTTGTAGCTAACATAATTTTTGAAATTATGCCAAAATAATCATCTCGATACGATAAAAATCGAATAAGTTACAAATTTTACAATATCGAGAAACAGTGAAATAAAAATTCGGTTCAGCACAAACATTTTTATGGTGATTCACATTTCTGGGGACATTCCTCAAAGAGTTAGTGCTCGACTCAAACATACGGAATGAAGATGACATAAATACGGGTTTTTCCCAAAGAACCACTCAAAAGAGTTAAATCGGGCATAAGTTATGAATTTTTGAACGTCTGAAAAATAACGGTTCAGCACACCGTTTTCACCGTATTTTAACTGTTTCTTCTCAAAGTATCCACACATTAAGAGATCTTTCTTACCGAATCAGCTTCTGATCCAAACATACGAACTGAAGATGACATTAAGACGATTTTAAAGCCTCCAGAATCACTCCGAAACAATATTCCAATTAGAAGTTATGAATTTTTTGTTACCCGCGAAATGACGGACCAACAATTAAATTCAGTACATTGTCTTCAAAGAATTAAAATTCTCAGAGATATTCTTCACAAAATTAGCTTCCGATCCGAACACGAGAAATGATAATAAAATCAAGACGATCTCAATGCTCGAAGAATCAACTGAAAACACTGAATAAGATGAAAGTTATGAATTTCCGAACACCCAAGAAACAGATAACAAGTCATTAAATTCAAATATCGTTTCGGGGAAATCAAATTCTTTGGAGACTTTCTTCATAGAATTTGATAACGCAAAATTGAATTGTATATTCGACTCGACTCGTATGAATTATTTTACTGTTTTTAGTTATTTATGTCATATTATGCTGGTAGTGTTATTGTATTTCAGGTATTTTCATCTACAACGCTTGCATGAGAAAAGAAGAGAAATCAGCAAAGAAAACACAAGGAAATAGGAAGTAGCAGAAAAGATGAAGGAAAAATACACACAAAAGGTTATGGCCCTCGCCACACCTTCTGTGTCCCTTGCCACACAGCTTAAAGTCATGGCCCCCGCCACGCCTTCTGTGGCCACCGCCACACGCTTCTAAAGACAAATGACACACGAGTAGTAATTAAGCTCTTTAAGAATATAATTTTTCCTAGACTCAGTGTACCGAGACTTGTTGTCAATGATGGTGGCTCCCATTTCATTTCAAAAATCTTTGAAAAACTATTACTGAAATATGGAGTCCGACACCGTGTAGCAACACCCTATGACCCACAAACAAGTGGGCATGTAGAGGTCTCAAATAGAGAAATTAAGAAAATCTTAGAAAAAATGGTTGCCACCTCTAGAAAAGTTTGGTCGTCAAAGTTACACGAAGCTCTGTGAGCATATAGGACAACCTATAAGACCCCAATAAGAACCACACCATTTAAGCCAGTTTATGGTAAATTGTGTCATCTTCCGATAGAATTAGAGCATAAATCTTATTGGACCATTAAGACCCTTAATTTAAATTATACTGTCGCAGACGAGAAGAGAATTTTAGACATTCATGAACTAGAAGAACTTAGACTAGACACATACGAGAATGCTTGGATCTATAAAGAAAGAACGAAAAAGTGGCATGACAAGCATATATCGAGGAAATAATTTAATGAGGGTGACATAGTACTTATGTTTAATTCTCGACTTAAACTTTTCCCAGGTAAACTTCGTTCTAGGTTATCCTGTCCCTTTGAAATTACCAAAGTTTTTCCAAACAATGCAATAGAAATAAAGGGTAAATCTAGTGAACCATTTATCATAAACGGGCAGCCCTTGAAACATTATCATTGTGTTGACAATAAAGACTACTGTTGTTGTATAAAGCTTATAGAGTTGTCTGCTAATCCCTATAATTAATCTTTTGATTCAGTTGAGATTACGACATAAAACAAAGAGCTTGGTGGGAGACAACCCACATTTTAACTTTAATTTTAATTTTCTTTTATCATTTATAACTGCTATTTGCCTTTTCTTTTTCCTTGATTTATGGTGTTATTCTCGAGAATTAGTCATTTCTAACTTACTATCATCATCTAATTACTTTTAGGCTAACTTAACTTTAGCTAACTACTAACTCTCACGATGCAACAAGTAGACTATATGGATATCATTTTCAGAGGCAGAGGTCAGAGACGGAGATTTGAAGTTTTGACTGAGAGAGATGGAACTAATTATCTACTTGATAGACGCACCATGACCTCACTTGGAATTAGAGATAGTGTCATGTTTTTGCTAGACCAAATAGGTTGGAACCATTTTACTGTAGGGAGAAGATTTAGCTCTTACCGAAGGCTAACCCTTGAATTCCTAAGTTTGCTTACTTTCATGCCTGGCCATGAATTAGGATTTAACTGAGGCCTAATTATTTTTAGGATGTTTGGTATTGATTTCCAATATAATAGCCGAGAGTTTGATAACCTTTTAGGAGTCCCTGGTGGTCCACATGTTTTTGCTAGTACCCAAGAAGACCATCTCTTGGACCTTGAGCTTAGATATTTTTGGGGTAGCATAGCTGGAGATAATAATCCTGAGCCTAATAACATGTTTCCTGAAAATATCCATAACCCTGATATTCATTACTTTCATAAGATCCTTGCTCACTCCCTATTCGGAAAATAAGTAAACATAACTTATGTGTCCAGAGATGAAATTTTCATCATGTACTGTGCTTCCCAAAACTGCCCCGTTAATGTTGCTACCTTTATGCTAGCCATATTTACTCTTGAACAAGTTAACCATGAACCAATCTTAATAGGAGGCTTAGTAACCATGATTGCAAATTCTATTGGGTTGAGACAGTCTCTTTTCAGCCTTGACCCTCTAGGAGGAATCTGTCCCATGAACATTCATTTCTGTTTTAATATTGGCTTCATTAGAAACCTAGGCCTGAATGAGTTTGAACTCTTATAAACAATCAAGTTCTGCACCTTTTTACCTTGCCAAATCCTAGGACTAGTGTACATGACAGAAATAACTGGTTTTTTGATTTGGATGTACCCCAAAATGACCCACCAACTCCTCTTGAGACACCTGAAGTTTATGACCACTTTGATAACCATGCCTCTGATACTGAAACCGACCATGCGACCCCTTCATTCTACCATAAATTTCCATCCCCGAACCATACCAACCCTTTGGTTACCTCTCCAATCATTGAACCACCCCCAAATGAAGGCCATCTCCCTGACACAACTTCTTGTACCCCTGCTGCTCCATTTGCTCCACCTCCTTATTATATTGTTGCCATCAATGCCCTCCAAACTGACATTGTTAACATTAGAGACGACCTGACATCTTTGTGCGTCAATTTTTATGTGTTTATGGACATAGTGACAGAGCAATTTGATGACATCTATCATTATATTTATTCTGTTGCTTCTCATTTTGGATGTAGTGGCTAATGCTTATGGATAATACTAGATTTATGACTCTCACACCCAAACAGTAAGGACATTGTACTGTTTTCAGTTTGGGGGAAAGTTTACCTCTTAATTTAGGATTTCCATTGCTTTCTTAAGTTAGGATTTACATCGTTTTTAGATTAGATTTAATGTTTTCAGACTATTTTGTATTTTTTCCCCTGCATTCTTATTGAGACAGTAGTAGTTTTGAGTATTCAATTTGATTATGTCCTTTTATTTAATTCATGTATTTCCATTTTCTGTAATTTTCCGCTTTACGTGAAAAATGGGTTAAATTAGAAGACCGTTTAAAATTTCAAACTTTTATGAGTTTTAAATCTGTGGCCCTCGCCACAAGTCCGTGGCCCTCATCACGGTATCCGTCATGTATGGCCCCCACCACAGGAGTGTGTGGCCCTCTCCACACTCCTAACGATTAGAAACAGGAGTGTTTTATGTGAAACTCCTTGTTTTTATCTTCTCCTTCCATTCGATCCATTATTTTCCTCTTCCAATCCCTTCCAACTTCGCATTAACACCCACTCATGTCTCACATTCCAGTTTCCATCCCCCCTATAAATTTTGTGAATTTCTCTAGGTATCACAATCCACCTCTCTACTCACGGAGACCTAAGAAAAACCCTTCCTTTTCAAAGTAGTGTGTTCATCATGTCTCAACAAACTAAACAACCAAACAGAAGGGCACGACCATCACCAGATTTGTCAATAACTGTCTTCTGCACCGAGGACTCTGGCTTACAGAGAGAGATACCTTAAGTTTTACTAATGTTTTGTCATCCCCACAAGGTACGTTGATGAATTCTGTCTGCATGAATTAGGGCTGTTAAATAGTGTTCAATGGATGCTGAATAATTCGAGTCTAACACACCCCTATACGTTGAACTACCCCACCTATGAACCTTTAACCTTGGAATTCTTGAATTCGTTTATCTATGATACCCCTATGGCAGAATGATATCTCACTGCAACTCCCATATTTAGAATGATCAACAAAGAATACTCCTTGAGCCAAGATACTCTAGGTGATATGTTACATTTCCCGCGCGGAGAAGATGTCACCTGTAGAGTTTCTCTAGAAGCATAATGGCAGACAATATAATTTGGCCTTTTGGAAAACTTAACAGGTGAGAAGACTGTAAACTGGGAAGGACTTAATTGCTCACTAATTCATAATCCATCCATACGCCATTTTCACTGCATTCTGGCAAGCACAATTTTTGGCAAGATAAATAACCACAAGGTAAATTCTAAAGAGTTATTCTTTCTTCACTGTATCTTTGCACCAACTAGAACCAACACCACTCTGTTTTTGTTGTCACACATTCATTCCATTTGTGCAAGAGGAACCAATACTTTATGTATAGGGAGACAATCACATCCATAGCACTTGCTTTAGACTTGAACAAAAAACTTTCTGGTTTGCCATCAATACCAACCTTGTTCCTTGACATTGACAATTGTCAATCAACACACTTGATTAAGATTAGAGAAGATGGCAAGTATAATGTGATGGTACTAAATAAAGCGGTCAAGATTGTCGTTTTGCCTTATCTCAGTCGTACTAATATGAAAAATATGGTAAATTGGCTTTATGATCTAGCTGACCCTGAGCCCTATGCGCCTAAAAAATGTGCACAAGGTGGCCAGACTGATGATGAGTTCGATGAGATGGAGAACGATGCACCAGGAATTGATCCACAACTACACACGACACCTGTTCCTTCTGAAAGCATTCCAAGTACATCATTCGGACGCCAAAGAAGCAATGAAGACACATCTGCCACATCTGATGACATTCTTGCTGAAATGAGCCGGCGTAATGAATTGGATGCTCAGCGCGACCAAAGCCTCAAGATATACAAACTCAGAAATCTGAGATGATGTGCATCATTCAGCAGATTCAACAAGATCACTGTTACTATGGTGATAAGAATGGACAAATAATGTCAGGCATGATCGACCAGATGATGACTTTGACAGTGTGTGTGGATGGTGTTGTACCCCAAAATTTTCCCTCCCATATTCTTCAAGATTTGGCAAGATCAAGCTTCAAAATCCCTCAAGGGTTGCACAGTCCAATTGCCTCTTAACACAGTCAAAATTAGGGTTTTGGTTCTTGCAAAGAAATTGAGGCTTTCAAGGGTCCAATCAAGTCCCATATGCCTATATACATTGTCAAGCATCCGTATGTCAAGGTTCAAGACTCACAACATCAAGTTGCACAGTCAAAAACCCTAATTGCCTCACAATCAACTGCAGGGGTAAAATGGTCATTTGACAGTCAAAAGTCAAAATTTTTGGTCAACATCTTATTTTGAAGCCACAATCATCATTTGATCAAATCTTGATCATGATTCCACAAGCATGGCTCAAAAAGTCTCAAGATGCAAAAGTTTCTATTTTTGGACAGTTGAAAAGTCAACTGTAACTTGACCAAGGCATAACTTTTTCATGGTTCATCAGAAAAATACCATCCAATGCTCATTTTGAAGGGGATTACATTTCCTACAACTCATCTTCACAATCCAAGTCCATGAAATGCTTCCACAAAAAGTTATAAATTTCAACATTACAGGTCATTTTCAAAAGTCAACAAAAAGGAACTTTAAGTCAAAGACCATAACTTGAGATTGGTAAATCAAAATGACATGGGACCAAAGGCATTGGTTAGAGGACTTCAAGACCTTTCCAAAATGTCCAAGGACATGTTCATAGCTTCAAAATTGAGCAAGATATGCATTGGAGAAGTTGAGAAATGTTTGGGAACTTTCAAAAGTCAACTTTGCCTAAAACATTTCATTTTTGCTAATGGGCCTCAAATTCTTTCTTGAATCATTACCCAAGGCCTATGCATGACCCATTGAACCTAAGTTGATTTATTTTCTTATTTTTAATTAATTAATTGAATTTATGTTAATATTAATTCATTTAATTGGTTTTAATTATAGGAAAATTCAAAGATATGCTTTTTTAGATCTTTTTGTGAGACAAATAAGGCTAGGGCAAGCTGGCAACTCGTGTGCATCTCAAAGGCATCAAAATATCCATGATTGGCAAGGTTTCATGAAAGAAAAGATTGAAAAAAAGATATGATTGACAATCACACATTCAAGTCATAATGCCATGGACTTTTGGGCTTATTTTTAACCTAATTCCATTCACATATATGTGCTGAAGCAAACCCTAAAGAAAAAAACGAAAAAGCTGCCACAAAAACACCATTGCCAAATTGAAAAAAAGTCAAGAATTTTGGAAACTGAATTCCCACTTGCAGGCCAATTCGAGCCTTTTTCTTGTTTCCAATATATTGCTGGACCTTCCAGGAAGCTGTTGCCATTGAGAGCAAGCCTTAAAGCTCAAGAAAACGCTCTAACAAATTCACGGTTGATCACTTTTTTTTAAAACTGTAAACTTCGATTCATGCATTTTTAATACATTTGGTTGATTGTTTTGTGTTCATAGCATTCAGGTGAAGCTTCTGGTATGATTTAATTTCGTTAATAAGCCCTGAAACGCCAGTTGCCATGGGAGAGATTTAGGGTTTCCAAGCTTTTAGATTGGGGCTTTTCAACATGAGTAAAATTAGAGACCATAATACCCATGGCTGAAACCGTCTGGACGAGACGATCAAGATGGAATCATCGCGCCTTTTTTATATTTCCCCTAACTCTATTCGCTATTTTTCACTGTTGTAGTTAGTGGGGGTTTAAAACCCCCGCTATCTTGTTTTATATTTTGCAGAAGAAAGAAGAAGACGAAGGGCGTGGCATCTCCTGGTTGGTGAATTCAAATTTGTGCGCGCTTTCCAGCATGGTTATTGCTTTTCATATAATATTTTTATTGGTCATTATGTTTACAAACGCGTTTGAATGGCGTAGTGGTTGGAGACATTGCTGGCAAGCGCTGGGACCTGGGTTCGATTCCCAGGTCCCCCATATAATTCTTTCTATTTTTTCACAAAGCGTTCACATGCAGTGTTCATTCAAAGGTCCATCATGCACTCTCACGCCTAAGCCTGCCAAGTGGCCATGAGATCCATCCAGTGGCCAGGAGATGGAGTCTATGGTGTGTTCCAGTCAACGCGCGTGCACATGATTCCTGAAAGTCAACCAGGCTTGGTCTTCAATGGGCCAGAATTTCTCACATAAACCTCCACTTTGGGCCATCTAACCCCCTTGGTTTGCATGTTTTAATTTTATTTTATTTTCTTTTCTAATTCTTTTAATTGTTTTAATTATTTTTATTAATTCACTATAAATTAATTTTTCACAATCAAATCAGAAAATCAAAATTGTAAATATATATTTAATTATTTATTAAATTTCATCATTAACCTATTTTTTGTAAATAAATACTAATAATCAAATTAGCTTAATTTAGGTTTTAATTTTAACCCTTTTTCTTAATAAATAAAAATCATGTAGAATTAGATTTTGACACTTTTTAATCATGTTCTTAATAAATTATTATTATCATTATTTACTATTATTATTTTTGTACATAAACATGTAAATTAATTAATTAGTTTAAATTAGGTCAACTTTGACGTTTTTATTAATAATTAAAATAATCTAGAATTAGGTTTGTTTACTAACTTTTAAATTCTTTTTTTTATTTTCGTAATAAATACAAAAACATAAAAAACACATTCTTTTCTTTAATTAAATAATTAGATTTATATTTAATTTAATTTAATTAATACAAAAGGACAAAACCTCATAATTTCTCGAAAGGGTCAAAACCCGAGGACGTCCTGATTTTAATTCTTTCGCATGTTATTCTTATTTCTTTTTGATTATTATGTAACTGTTTCCAAAGATGTAATAGTAATTAGGTTTATTGCTTTTATTTACTTTCCGTATCTTTATCAAAAACGGGTCTTTGTATTTTGGTGATGTATAGACCCGCGCCTTGTAATAGCGTAGCTTTTACCTTTCCGTCTTTAATTTTCCGCACTCCTAACTGCTAATTGCATGAAAGAATGTATGATAACTAAAAACAACTCGTAGCTCACGATTTCCTAATCCAAGATAAATATAAACTGAAAACAACACACAATGCACCTGTCACTTCTAGGGTACGCCTCACTCGTTGCCTTCGAAAGTGGTCGTCAAGTATAGGATGTTTTAGCGGTTGCTCTTATGTCTAAGATCCAATTGCCCCGAAACGGTTGCCTCGGATAAAAAAGGATCTAGGACATTAGGGTTACTTCTAAGATGTCCTACTATTGCTTCGGTGACCACACTGTCCCTACAATCGAATTGACCTGAACACCTCCAACGGTGGTGCTACCTACCTCTCAATGGTGGGATGGCACTACCTTAAGGACTTTTACACAACCTAATTCCTTAGGGTAGGTAGATGACTCATGGGTACTTGCTCTCTTCAAAAGCAAATCAAAAATCTTTTCACACTGACACTTTCAAAAGCTTTCAAAACAAATTTTTCAAACACTCTTGAGGACAGATACAAGAGTCACTCAGAAATCTTTCAATGAAACTTTTTTCAAACCCACTCACATTTTGAAAAGCAAACATTTTTGAAAACATAAGAGCAAGTACCTAAGAGCCCATGGATAACCATGGATAGAAAGGGTGCTAACACCTTCCCTTTCTATAAATCTACCTCCCGAACCGAGAGACATTCTCAATAAGGAATTTTGCTGTGCTTTTGTCCTTTCCATGTTGGAGAACATAAAAGATGGTGGCGACTCTTGCTTCCGCGACATTTCACGAAACCAGCTTTAAACAGTCAGTTCTATTTCCACCGATCACAGAACTGGCGACTCTGCTGGGGATACTTAAAGTGAGGTGTACCTTAGGATAGATCATACTTATGTTTTCAATTGAATGTTTTGTTTGCTTTATTATTGTGGGCATTGTCTTGGAGTTTCATAGATCCTAACCCGGATCTGGGGATACCCTTTTAGGTAGCATAAGTTGTGAGGGACCTGTCCGGCGTAGACCGACACAGGTGAAGCAGTGGCTACATTGGTGTGGCACCTTGGTCTGTACTGATATCCCTTGTGTTGCAACGAGGAGAATATGGGTCTTCTGAGGAGTCATTAAGCACCAACCGACCTTAGAACCCTAATTTGACCCAACTTGGCCATAGAACAGTAGCAGTATGCTACACCCATTGAGGCTAAACTCTCGCGATGGTTCTGGCCACAAGAAAAGATTGCGACGCTGGAGTTATGACCGATTGAGGGTAGTCAGTGATATTGGGATCCTCTAGAACCCGGTTACTATTTTCTAGGACAGGTCTTAACCAACGAAACTAAAAGAGGGTAGTACCTAAACTTCATGCTGGCCTAAACTCTAAGGGATTTCTGGTGTGACTTGTGTGCCTTAAAACTTGAACTACTTGCATATTCTTATCTGACAACATGAGTTTCTTGCAGGTTTTGTTTACAGCCCTTAATCTGGGCTTATAACAGGGTTTACTCACATCACTCCATGCATAGCATACCATCATACCATTGCATACATCCTGCATAAGGACTAATCCATTTCAAGGATCTCAAGGGTCTGTGATGTAGGTCATGATGAACCAAAATGTCTAGCAATTTGTTATAATTTTTACATTAAATTACGACAGTTCAATTTGGTTGTAACACATATTGGGACATTATTATTCTTGAGAGACTCATCCCCATTTGTAAATGATTGTACCCCCATCCCCGGATACTCTTTTGTAATAGCTTAGAATTTAATTCTCGCACTTTATGCTTTTAAATTATGCCATGATTAGAGATTAGGGTTTGTATGTGAAAGTCTAAAATCAATCGCTAGATTACCTAATACAAGACAAATGCATGAAAATGACAAACACAATGCACACTTGCACCTCTAGGGTAACCTTGCTTGTTGCCTCGGAAAATGCAATCATGTCCCTCGAATGTGAGACACTCTAGCAAATGCCCCTTCGATAAACAAAGATCATAATCCCTCGATGACCCTCGATGTTGCCTTCGATAAAACGATCTCGTCCCTTACAAAATTGCTAGAGCGTCTTACAAGTTGCTTTCAATGATTGTATACAATGACCCGCGCCTGTCCCGTTTAAACATCCTAACACAAGGTTGTTTGCCAAACACAATGGTGAAATAACACTGTTAAAAGGGTTAAAAACATAAGAAAGATCTTTGAGTAAAATAGGGTAGACAACTCTTAGTTACTTGATCAAAAATCTTGCAAAACATCCTTGCCATTTTCAAACACACTTCACAACACAACTTCAAAACAATTTCAAAACAACTTTCAAAACATTGAAATATCTTTTCAAAAAGACACACACCTTTGTATATATTCAAACAAGAATCATTACAAAGGTTGCCTAGACAAGGCCTCTTTTTCAAAGCATTTTCAAAAAACCACATACAAAGCACCATTTCAAACAATTGAAAAGCAAAGGCAAGTGATCTAAAAACAAGTAACTAAGAGCCCATGGAAAACCATGGATGAAAAGGGTGCTAGCACCTTCCCTTTTCATAATCTACCCCCCGAACCCAAGAAAACATCTCAAAGGTCTTTCCTGTGCTTTTTGACCTTTCCTTTGGATAAAATAAAAAGTCGATGGTGACTCTTGCTAAACCGAACAAGTGCGAACACAAACGCAAAACCTCAAGTCAGTTCTCCCACCGTATCACACTCATCTCCTTCGTTATTTATTTCAGCATGAAATGTCTTCTGAAATGCCTACCGATCAAGCCATCAAAGTTCTTCAGGCACATAATGCCCAATTCCAAGAGATGTTCTTAAGCTTGGCTAAAGGGCAAGAGGATTTGAAAGCTCTCATCCTGAAAGAGAAGGAGAAGAAGAAGAAGAAGAAGAAGGTTGTTCTTTTGAGTATGAGTAAAAGGTTTGGGGATAGGCTGAAACAACAAGTTGGTATGTCTCTTTCATCCAAAGGAGAGGAGGACCAAGAAGAAGAAAAGGGCCCCAGTCCTGCAGTTTCTGATAATGATACAGATTATGATGAAGAACAGTATCCTCCTGCTGAGGATAGGTACAAACAACTTGAAGACCGTCTGAGTGCTATGGAGTGTCAGAAGATCCCTGGTTTGGATTTTGAAGAATTGGGACTGGCATCTGGGGTGGTGATCCCTCATAGGTTTAAAGCTCCGGTTTTTGCTAAGTACGATGGAGTATCCTGTCCAAAACTCCATCTCCGCTCGTATGTCCGAAAAATCCAACCTTACACTGCTGATAGAAATTTGTGGGTGAATTTCTTTCAAGATAGTCTGTCAGGGACTCAACTTGAATGGTTTTATCAATTGGAAGGAACTAATGTCCGAAACTGGGAGGACCTTGCTGCTGCTTTTTACAAACAGTATCAGTATAACACCGACCTTGCTCCCACTCGTACTCAGCTTCAGGGTATGTCAATGGGTGCAAGCGAAGGTTTTAAAGACTATGCTCAGAAGTGGAGAGACTTAGCTGGAAGAGTCCAACCCCCTTTTTCTGACAGGGAGTTGGTTGACATGTTTCTAGGAACGTTATCTGGTCCATTTTTCAATCATCTGATCGGCAGTTCGTCATCTGGGTTTACTGAATTGATTTTGACTGGGGAGAGAGTAGAAGCTGGTACCCGAAGTGGTAAGATACTGAAGGATACATCGTCAAGTGCAGTAAAGAAGCGTTTAACTGGTAAGAAAGAAGCTAGTGCAGTTTACAGCTCGAGGAGCCAAAATCGACCTGAACACCGTTAAGTAGTGAATACGGTAGTGATATCAAGACCCACAGTTGCTCCACAGTGCAACAATCAGCAAAGGGTGGAGAGACCACAAAGACAGTTCACTCGGCTCAATATGACCTTGTCTCAAATTCTAACACAATTATTGAAGACCAACCTGGTAACTCTGGGGGAAGCCCCGAAGAATCCCAACACCACATCTTCGCTATATAACCCGAATGCCCGCTGCGCCTATCACTCTGATGGCCCAGGTCATGATACAAACAACTGTTGGGCCTTGAAGAATAAGGTGCAAGACTTGGTCGAAGCCAAAGAGATTGAGTTTGACGCTCCGGAGAAGCCTAACATCATAACTGCACCCATGCCCAAGCATGACTCGGGAATCAATGAAATTGGAGACAGTGAAGAAGATTCAGATATTGACAGCTGGATCTACCTGACGACCAACGGTGGATTGAACAACTGGACGACGAAAGACTTCATACACGTTTCTTTTATTACACAGTAATTGACTTTTGTTTTGAGATTTGTAACAGACAATTTGAAACTTTACAGCCCGATGCCTTGCCCGAGGCATCTTGGCTTTGTTTGTGAGGGCTGATTATTTGCCATTTTCATATATCATCAATAAAGCATTGGATGTTTTCTTGCATTACAAATTTTGCGCTCCTTGTTTTTCTTTTCTATCTTGCACTTTATCAAAACAGCTATTGTCTTACACACACTCACATATCATAATGCAGATCCACATCCACTCTGGATCCCATTGATAACAACTCTACTACTACCAGTTATGACTTCGAAAACCCGATCAACCAAGCCGAGGATGAAGGTGAGGATGATTGTGATGTGCCTGGGGAACTTGCTAGACTGTTACTACAGGAAGAGAGGGCCATACAGCCTCATGAAGAGCCAGCGGAATCAGTGAATTTGGGTACGGAGGAAGACAAGAAAGAGATCAAGATAGGTGCAAACCTGGAGCCTAGTGTCAAGCAACGGTTGATACAGATGCTACGCGACTATGTTGAGATCTTTTCCTGGTCTTATAAAGATATGCATGGTTTGGACACTGACATTGTGGTACACCGCCTGCCGACTAAAGAAGATTGTCCTCTGGTAAAGCAGAAGATCCGCCGTATGCGCCCTAAGATGTCTGAAAAATCAAAGCTAAGGTCATGAAATAGTTTGATGTCGGATTTCTAGCAGTTAATTCTTACCGCAGTGGGTTGCCAACGTGGTTCCGGTGCCTAAGAAGGATGGTAAGGTACGGATGTGTGTGGACTATAGAGATCTGAACAGGGCAAGCCCCAAGGATGATTTCTCACTTCCTCACATTGATGTTCTGGTCGGCAACACCGTGCAGCATAAGATCTTCTCCTTTATGGATGGTTTTTCTGGTTACAATCAGATTAAGATGGCTCCCGAGGATATGGAGAAGACAACCTTCATTACACAATGGGGCACTTTCTGTTACAAGGTAATGCCTTTTGGGTTGAAGAATGCCGGGGAAACTTATCAGCGCACCATGGTCGCTCTGTTCCACGACATGATTCACCATGATATTGAGGTTTATGTTGATGACATGATCGCAAGGTCCCAGATTGAAAAAGAACACCTGGACCATCTCCAAAAATTGTTTGACAGGTTGAAGATGTACAAGCTGAAGTTAAACCCGAACAAGTGCACCTTCGGGGTAAGGTCTGGTAAGCTGCTGGGTTTCGTCGTTAGTGATAAAGGTATTCAAGTGGATCCTGCAAAGGTGAAGGCTATACAGGATATGCCAGCCCCCCGAATGGAAAAGGAAGTTAGAGGCTTTTTGGGACGTCTGAGTTACATTGCCCGATTCATTTCACATCTGACTGCTACTTGTGAGCCAATCTTCAAGCTGCTGAAGAAAGATCAAGTGGTAAAATGGAATGTTGAATGTCAGACCGCTTTCGGAAGTATCAAGGAATACCTCCAAGAGCCACCTATTCTGATGCCTCCAGTTGAAGGAAGACCTTTGATTTTATACTTGACAGTACTGGACAATTCAATGGGGTGCGTGCTGGGGCAGCATGACGAGTCTGGCCGAAAAGAGCATGCTATTTACTACCTTAGCAAAACGTTTACCGACTGTGAGATCCGATACTCACTGCTCGAGACAACTTGTTGCGCTTTGGCATGGGCTGCTCGCCGGCTGAGACAGTATATGCTGACTCACACTACCCTATTGATATTAAAGATGGACCCAATTAAGTATATCTTCGAAAATCCTGCCTTGTCCGGAAGAATAGCAAGATGGGAAATGATTTTAACTGAGTACGACATCCAATACACAATCCAAAAAGCAATCAAGGGGAGTGTGTTGGCGGATCATTTGGCGCATCAGGGCGTGGATGATTACCATTCCATGAATTTCGAATTCCCAGATAAGAACATCATGTTGGTGACCAACTGTGAAGAACCTGGACCGGGTGAAGGACCTGAGGAGGGATCCCGATGGTCTATGTATTTTGATGGAGCCTCAAATGTTTTGGGTAATGGCATTGGCATTGTGATCATATCTCCTGAGGGCTGATACTCCGTTCACCGCCCGATTATGTTTTAACTGCACCAACAATATGGCGGAGTATGAAGCATGCATCCTGGGTCTTCGAGCTGCTATCAACCTAAGGATTAAGTTATTGAGTGTATTCAGAGATTCCTCTCTAGTGATCAGTCAGATAAAAGGAGAGTGGGATACGAAGCACCCAAATCTTATTCCTTACAAAGAGTATGTACAGACGTTGCTCCCACACTTTGAGGAGATAACCTTTGAACACTTTCTAAGAGACGAGAATTAGTTAGCGGACGCACTAGCTACCATGTATTCTATGTTCAAAGTCAGGTGGGACAATGAAGCTCCCCAGATTACCATTGAGAGGTTGGACGAACCCGCACATTGCTGTGATATTGAGACTGAAGAGGTAGCAGATAAACCCTGGTTTCACGAGGTGAAAAGATATCTTGAGGCTCAAGAGTACCCCGAGGGTGCATCTGTTAATGATAAGAAATTTCTGAGGAGATACGCTGCGAAGTTCTTCATCAGTAATGGTATCCTTTACAAGCGTAACCATGATTCAACCTTACTGTGATGTATGGACAAGAACGAGGTAGAAAGGATTATGGCAGAGTTACATGAAGGTACCTTTGGAACTCATTCCAGTGGACATACCATGGCAAAGAAAATCCTACGGGAAGGATATTATTGGTCCACTATGGAAGCCGATTGTTATCAGCACTCTCGGACCTATCATAAGTGCCAAGTCTATGCTGATAAGGTGCATGTACCTCCAGTTCCACTAAATGTTTTGACAGCTCCTTGGCCTTTCGCAATGTGGGGCATCGATATGATCGGCGAGATCAGACCTACTGTGTCTAACGGGCATCGTTTCATTCTGGTAGCTATTGATTACTTTACGAAGTGGGTTGAAGCAGCTTCCTTCACTACAGTAACCAAGAACGTCGTGGCGTGGTTCATCTGACACAATCTGATATGTCGATACGGTGTACCAGAGAGGATCGTTACTGGTAATGGTACAAATCTCAACAATACAATGATCACCGAGCTCTGCAAACAATTCAAGATTCAGCATCACAACTCTTCTCCTTACTGGCTGAAGATGAATGGGGTTGTTGAAGCGGCCAATAAGAACATCAAGAAGATTGTGCAGAAGATGACGGTGACCTACAAAGACTGGCATGAGATGTTACCATTCGCTCTTCATGGGTATTACACCTCAGCACTGACATCAACAGGGGCAACACCCTAATCTCTGGTGTATAGCATGGAGGCAGTCTTACACATTGAGGTCTAGATACCCTCTCTCCGGATTATGAAGGATGCAGGTTTGAGCGAGGACGATTTGATCCAGACCCGGCTTGATCAGCTGAACTTAATCAATGAAAAGAGACTTTCTTCTATTTGTCATGGTCAGACGTATCAAAAGCAGATGATAAAGGCTTTTAACAATAAAGTTAGACGACGAGAGTATCAAGTTTGGGATCTGGTGATCAAACGCATCATACTGCTACAAGGTGATCCCAGGGGAAAATGGACCCCTACGTACGAATGGCCATTTGTGGTTAAGAACATTTTCTCAAGAGGAGCCATGATTCTAACCACCATGGATGGTGATGACCTTCCTCACCCCGTCAATGCAGACATAGTGAAAAAATACTATGCATAATCAAAGACCCGCTAGGTTGACTGCCCTAGGAAAAAATAAGGGCTTCCCGGTGAACCAAAATGGTTCGGGCCAAAGTAAGGGATGAAAATGAAAAAACCTGTACACCCGACAAGTCGAAAACCTGAAAAGGCGGCTTGGGCAAAAAAGGGTATCCTGGTGGACTGAAAACCCGAAAGGGCGGTCCAGGCAAAAATTAGGGATTAAAGCGTAACACTATGTCTCGTTGGATCATCTTGCAACTAGACTTCGGTATCGACTATCAAGCTTGGACAACGCCAATCAATCTAATCTACCTTCAACCAAGTAGCAAAGTGATGAGACGCTCGAACATATAAAGGCAATAGCAGAGTTGGAACCCAGTGGGATTTTTTCACATAGCTTTTTTTCTTTGTTCTTCATAAATTGTATAATTTCTATCTTTCAACGACGTTCTCTTACTAGGACGTCAGCCTCTTGTACAAAACGCCTATCACAGGCTAATTTCAAAAATCAATACAATTAATTTTACAACAAATTTCAAAGTTGCTTTTCTTTTTCTGTTTTGTTTTGCAAGAACGTCCAATGATTCATTTTTGATATATGCATTTGAAAATAATTGTTTCTCATAAATATTTACATGCGAAGCAAAAGACGATTACTCGTAATTTCGGGAACAGGGGAAAACAAGAAATGTCCAAACGTTACAGTTGCTCTACCCACCAGGTACAGGGACAGAGCCAGCCTGAGAATATGACTAAAAATGCATACACTCCCTGCAAAGTAGGAAATGTCTGAAGACAGTGGTGTCAATTCTCCCCAAGCAGAGTTTATCTATCACCAACAATGAAAGACTATCCCCAGTGGAGTTTATTTCTTCCACAAGCAGAAACTCAATCCCCAACAAGGTTGCATTATTGCCAGCAACGGTAATTCATCCCCAGCCGAGGTTATTTCTCCAAATCAGCAGATCTTATGACAGAGTATCTCTTCCATACAGAGTCATTCTCTCGCCAGTTTATTCTCCAGCAGAGTTATTCTCCCGCCAATTTATTCTCAAATCATCTTTGATCGTTATCCCCAGCGAGAATGAAGAATTCAACTCCTTGCACTCTCCAACAGCAGTCCGGGATTTACTCTCCCCAACTAGAGAATATCATAAGAACATTGCATATCCATACATCATTGCATACGCATATACATCATGCAGTACAATCTCATTTATTTTGAGAACATCATTATTCGATACATGTCATGCATCATGACATTACATACGACTAACTCTTTACCTTTCAGGGAAAGATAAAATCAAAATTCTCACAAGTTTCTCTGGTTCAGTCAAACCGATGCTAAGATTTCTATTCCAATTCAAGCTATGAAGCCCGGATCCGACCGGATAATATCTTGATTTCTCCATCATACTGTGAAGCCCGGAAATCGATCGAAAAATAATTTAATCCCCAGCAAGTTACTGTGAAGCCTGGATTACAACCAGATATCAGTACAAAGACACCATGAAGCCTGGAATCGACCAGATAGTGGTATATCATAAACACAAGCGGTGAAGCCCAAAGATCGACCAGAAAACAGCTTAACAAGGTATTGTGAAGCCTGGAAATTGACCAGATAGCAGTACAGGACACCATGAAGCCTGGATTCGACCAGATAATGGTATAAGACATCGTGAAGCCTGAATTACGATCAGATAGCAGTAAAAGACACTGAAGCCTGGGACTACGACCAGATAACAGTGAGGGACATTGCGAAGCTTGGATTTCGACCAAATAGCAGTCTACCCGGCCAGTTACTATGAAGCCCGGATATCGACCGGATATTAGTAGGTCTAAAAATCAAATGGAAGCACGGAAGCGACTGGATAACCACTTGATTTCTTCTGAAGCCTGGAATACGACCAGATAAGAAGTAAGGTATTGTGAAGCCTGGAATCGACCAAATAGCAGTACAGGACACCATGAAGCCTGGATTCAACCAGATAATGGTATAAGACATCGTGAAGCCTGGATTACAACCAGATAGCGGTAAAAGACACTGAAGCCTGGATTACGACCAGATAACAGTAAGGGACACTGTGAAGCTTGGATTTCTACCAAATAGCAGTTTACCTGGACAATTACTAAGAAGCCCAGAATCGACCGCATATTAGTGTGCGCAAAATTCAAGTTGAAGCCCGAATGCGACCGGATAACAACTTAATTCCTTCTGAATCCTGGAGTACGACCAGATAAGAATTGAGAAATTACGAAGCCTGGAAAACAACCGGATAGCAAGTTTAATCTCATCTCTCCGTTAAGTCACTGTAAAGCCTGGAGCACGACCAGGTAGCAGTCAATCTTATCACTATGAAGCCTGGATCACGACAAGATAGTAGTTCATTTCCCCTCTTCGACTGAGAGATGATTCCCCAGTATAATAACGGACGATTGAAGCTCATAAAATTCTATTTCTCTCAAGACAAAGACCAGCATTCCCCAGCGAAGTCCTCCTCAATAACAGGTATGCAAGCTCTCGCTAAGGAATCTCTTATGCGATCGACACTCCTTCAGATGGCATATTTAAGCCCATCTTCTGTCGTCAATCTCCAAATGGCATCTATAAGCCCATTCCCTACATCACAAGACAAGTACCACTTCATGCGAGTGCAAATTTCTGAGCACTCTAGTGTTCAATCATCTTCCACCTTCAGATCACGAAAGGCAAGCAAGACAATCTACATCCTCAGGCTTAAGAAGATTGAACAGGGGCAGCTGTTGTACCCTAAAATTTTCCCTCCCATATTTCTCAATGCATTTCAAGTAAGGTCCTCAAATTACTCAAGGAAGTCCAAGGGTTGACCAGACAAACTCTCTCCTAAGACAGTCTACCTCAAATTAGGGTTTCATGTTGCATCAATATACTTGAGTCCAAGGGATACCAAATTCTCACCATTGTCCTAATATGTCCTCAAGATCATCCATGACAAGTTTCAAGCCTTGCAGAGAAAGTTTTCTCAGTTAATTGCTCAAAGGCCTGAAAATCGACCATGCTAGGGCAAAAGTCAACTGTGGCCCACATGCAGTCAAACTTCAAGATTTTTAATCAACATTCTCATTTTGAAGTATTATTCATCATTTGATCAAGGGTTGATCATGATTCCTCAAGGATTGCTCACAATTCATCAAAACCCAAAAGTTGCTAAATTAGGGTTTTGCAGGAAAAGTCAACTCAACTTTGACCAAGCATAACTTTCTCATACTTTATCAAGAATTACCCATCCAAAGCTAATTTTGAAGAGGATGCAATTCCATACAATTCATCTTCAGCTCCCAAGTTCAAAATATACACTCACAAGAAGTTATGAATTTAGACATTATAGGTCATTTTGAAAAGTCAACAAAAACACCTTTTTTGTCAAATCTTCACACATGAACATGGAAGACTCAATTGAGATGAGACCAAAAGGGTTGCTTAGAGGACATCTTTAGCTTTCTAAAAAGTCAAAGAACACATCTCTAGAGTCAAAATTGAAGGAGTTATGCATTGGTGAAGTTGACCTTTTTTGCAAAAGTCATTTAAACCTTGAGATTTTGTGCATATTTCAGGTCCATGATAGTTGGCAATGAGATCAAATCGTGCAAGGCTTGTTTGTACACGAAAAGATTGAATTTTTCTTGTTTTAGAAAGATTGTATACAAGTGTGAATCAAGGATCAAATCTGCATTATTACAAGGATTTGATGCAAACTTGGAACCCTAATTGATTCTATGATATACATTGAACAAATCCAAAGCAAAAGCAGAAGGATTGGAGGCGTGAGAAGCTGTGAAAAAACTTGGAAAAAACTAAACAAAAGTGGCAATCGAATTTCATAGTTCCAGGCTCTTTCAAGCTATTCCAATGATACCATTCACTTGCTGGATGTCTAGGGACTCAATCCCAATCATTAGCAAATGTTTTCATGCCCAAAAACATATTGTAAGCACCTCACGATATCCTTACTTTCTTGAAATTCAATATCATGATTCTGGAATTTGTAGCATGATTTCTTTACATATTCTTGTTCATTGAAACATTTGCAAGCTAATGGTAATGATCAATTGCATTTTTGTTAGCCATACAAAGATATGCCATGATTAGGGTTTAGGGTTCGTTTTTAGGGGTTTTGATTGCAGGGACAATTGGCCATGAAAAGTGGTACCATGATGCTCGCGAGGTTGCCACGAGTTGATTGGTACCATTGGAATCAATTTATCATGTGTGCAGTGGATTTTGGAAAATTACAGGGACTATACCTATAGAGAACGTCTGTAGGTAAAAGTTGTTTTACCTAAAACGACGAACAAGGGTAGACGATGACTGCGTGGAAACACCCCATTCGCCCGTTTGAATTCAGGCGCGTTTGTTTGATGATTGGCATTGTTTTTCATTTTATTATTATTATTTCACGTACTAACAAATGAATTCAAATGGCCCAGTGGTAGCCAGAGAAGGCGTTAAGGCTTTGCAGGAATGAGGTCAGGGGTTCGACCCCTGCCTCCAACATTTGCAATTTTTCTCAATTATTCTTTATAGATCCTGTACCCCATGCATCATGAGGCCTACCATATGCCATCAATGTTCAATCACCAGATATCCAGAATTCCAGATCTAATGTCCATTCATTGGAGGTCCATGATGCACCCTAGTTAACGTGCAACATTGGATCATGAGCAATCAACGTGGACCCATGCTTATTGGGCTCAGATCTGTTATTGGCACTCCCTTTCTACTTTGACACTAGGCCCATATTCTTATTCTTTTTCTTTTATATTTTCCTTTATTTATTTTATTTTGATTAATTATTTTCTAACACAAATTAATTCTTTTTATACAAAAAAAACTCATAAAAATCAATTTCATCAAATTTAGGTTTTTTTAAATATTTTGTCAAAATTAATTTAATTAGTTTAATTTAATTTTAGGGTAACTCTAATCTTTTTTTTTATAAATAAATTAAAATAAATTAGATAATTAGGTTTTATTTGATTTAATTTTTATTTTCTTTTTCTTAAAATAACCAAAATACAAAAATAGGTCAAAATTAATTATTTTTATTAATTTAAATTAATTAGTAATTAGGTTTGTATTTGTTCATTAAAACCTTATTTTTTCTCAAAATAATAAAAAACAACAAAATATGATTTTTCTATTAATTAGGTTTAGACGGGGTCAAAACCCTAATTTTCCTCGTTCTTGTTTCATCGCGCGTGTTTATTTGTTTTTAAAATATTAATGTAATTGCTTATGGGATGTAATAGTTTAATTAGGACTTTTCGTTTATTTATCGTTTTACGGGTTTTGGCTATGTAATTAATCCCCCTCCCCGAAGCCTTGTAATAGCGTAGTGATCGTACGTCCCTTTCGAATTGACCCTTACAAACTCCAACAACGGTGCTACCTACTCACTAATAGTAGGATAGCGTTGTCTAAAGGAAACAAGAACAGAGACATTCTTTTTTCGAGTAGGTAGATGCTAGTAGGTACTTGCTCAAAATCAAACTTTTCCACACTTACACTCTTTTCAAACAAAGTTTTCAAAAACACTTCGTAACACTCTTGAAGACAGAAGCAAGGGTTAAAACGAAGTAAAACAAAAAAATTTCAAACAAACAAACACGGAAGCAATTTTTAAAATGATGAGCAAGTACCTAAGAGCCTGTAGAAAACTACGGATAGAAAGGGTGCTAATACCTTCCCTTTCTATAATCTACCCCTCGTACTCAAAATCTCGAAAAAGGAATTTTTCTGTGCTTTTTTCCTTTCCAGTTGGATAAAATAAAAGTCGGTGGCGACTCTTTCTTACCGCGACATTTTGCAAACATAAACGCAAAATGCAAACCAGCATTTTCCTAAAAACAGTCAGGTTCTGCCACCGTATCACATGAGGCATGGGGTTATTCTGAACATTCAGACCAATAGGGGTGAAGCTTATCTCTTTAGCATCCAGAAGGTCTTGAACCTTATATTTCAATGCTTTAAAATTCTCAATCGAGTGGCCTGGAGAAACCAAATGAAATTTGCAGTGCACATTTGCATCATGCCCCTTTGGGAGATTCTCTGGTGGAAGACCGAGCTCACGGAGTTGAACCAACTGACTAGCAAGTAACCATGGAAGGAAATTTTCATATGACATGGGAAATGGATCCAACTTCCTTTCTGGGTACCTCTGTTGTCTCTGGTGACCCCTTTGCCCTTGAGGTCTCTGATTTTTCTGTTGATAATTTCAGGGAGGTGCATGCTATTGTTGAGGAACTGTAGTAGGAGTTGGATAATATGGAAGCTGAACAATATCCTTCTCTTTGTCGATATATACATTACTCGACTCACCTTCCTTCTTCTTAACAAAACCATAATAAAGCTTCTTACCATTACCATAATTATTGTTACTAGTGTCAGATGCACCCGAAATCGTAGTAGCAGCCTTAATACACATCTCAACACGTTCCCATATAATAACCACGTCTAAGAAAGAATCTGAAGTACTACCAAGCATATGTTGAAGATAAGGACCTCGCGGGGTATTCATGAAGATATCAACCAACTCACGGTCCAGGAGGGGAGGTTGGGCTCTCGCAACTAGTCCACGCCACCTCTAGGCGTATTCCTTAAAAGATTCATTGGTCTTCGGTGACATGCTATGAAGTTGAGCACAACTAGGTTCCATAGTAGTGTTGTAGTGATAATGCTTTAGGAAAGTATCAGCAAGTTCTCCCCAAGTGTTAACATAAGTCCTCCTGAGTTGCATATACCACTCTAAAGGAGCCTCAGCTAGGGTGTCCTGAAAAAAGTGCATAAGCAACAGCTCATGATGAGCATAGGTGGCCATTTTCCCGCAGTAAGATGGAGATGAGTCTCTGGACACATGGTTCCCTTATATTTGTCAAATTCCAGAACCTTGAACTTCGGAGGAATAACAACCCCAGGAAACAGACATATAGCATCAACATTAAATCCAGACTTCTTGGAAGTATCCATAGCCTTGAGACGCTTTTCAAGAGCATGATACATCTTAGAAGTTTCAGACATATCAGTAGAGAGATCACCCTGAGGGTCATCGAGATCAATAATATTGTGATGATCATCCACTATAACCTGAGGATTCCCTTTGGAAGCCCCCCATTTGTAGTCTTAGGTCCCCCATTCTCAAAAGTGGATGCATTGTCAACAAGTTTAGAGACATTCTGCCTTTCTTCCGGCCCTTGAATAATAGTGTGAAGGGTCTCCATAAGTTGATTCATTATTTACCCCATGGTGCCCATGTCCTTACAAAGAGCATTCTGATTATATTCAAATTGTTCCATGATTCTTTATTGATTAGCTCAAGTGTGGTACAGATGTAGAGAAGTCGTCTTGTAAACTTTGATAAGAAGAAGAAGAACCAGATAAAAAGACTATTTTGAATAAACCTATAATGCACATGATATAGATGATATGCATAATGTGTTGGCCATTTCCATGGAAAATACTCGATTTTTCATCAAGAGCAAAGGGCAACAAGATATAAACAAATCATCATTAAAGATAGAGTCTTCTTATAAAATATTAATAAACATCCATACAAAGGAAATGCTCGAGACAAGTTCATACAAATATAATCAAAAGGAACCCGTCCAGCAATTCTGGCGGTGATCCTAACAAGTACAAAGAGATAAAAAATAAATGAGAACTGTTGTTAGACTCCAAACTGAGCTTTGAGTTTTTCCAATTCTTCAATCACTTCAGCCAACTTGGCACTTCTCCCCTTTAATTGAGCATCGGCTGCTAGCTTCTGATCATCTTTCTTCTTGAGCTGAATCTTTAGCTCATAAATCTACATTTGTTGGCTTTGGACATGCCTTTCCAAACTTTCTCGTTGTTTTCAAGCTTCCTGAGATTTGTATTCCTCTTCTCAA
Source organism: Vicia faba (assembly GCA_948472305.1). Classification (NCBI taxonomy): domain Eukaryota; kingdom Viridiplantae; phylum Streptophyta; class Magnoliopsida; order Fabales; family Fabaceae; genus Vicia; species Vicia faba. The sequence continues at coordinate 50,677,930 of OX451739.1, read as the reverse complement.
AGTTTCTTCTTAAAAGCTTTGACTTCCTCTTTATGTTTGGCTTGCATTTTTTCTTTGGACACCCGAAAAATTTCAAGCTTCTGCTGACTCATTGCAAGATCGACTTAAACCTTTCTCACAACTTCCTTCTAAATTGGAATGCGAGAACTTTCGACTCTTGGCCTCTTTAGTTGTTCCAGAAAACCATGCCCTTCTAACACTTTGTCTTTCAGCTTAGCTTCATGCAGCATTCTCTTTTTCTCTTGGACAACAAAAGAAAGTTCCATACCTTGTTCCTGCTTTTCCAATTTAAGACTATCAGCTTTAGCCTGCTTATAGGGCTCTATTGGCACAAACTTGGATACACCTGGAACAAACTGTTCACTAGATGATTCATGAGAAAATGACTGGTTGGCGGAGGCATCTGGTGCTAACTGACCACCAGTTGGTGAATCAAAAGTAGGTTGCGGATACAACGACGCTTCCTTCTTGAAATGAAACAACATCACCTTCACTTGATTCTTGACCCACTACACATATGGATAGAGGGATAAGCATCCTCTCTGACCAAATAAATTTGTCCCTTGCCGATGAACATGACTCTAGGCCATTCTCACTCTTTCCAGCAAGATAGGATTTTCACCTTTGCTGAAATAAACGGTTTCTTCCACTTCACGATTAATAGGCTTATCGGTCATAACGTACCCTAGTTGACGACGTGCTAGGACAAGATTATAATTGATACAACCCTTAGTCTCCATGAGTAGAATGTTGGGAAATCCTCCATAACTTATGATGATTTCTCTTACCCCCCCCCCCCCCCCCCCTCCCTTATGTTTTTCCAGACGACATCATAAGAAGTAAGAGCCACAATCCTTTGCGACCAAAAGAGAGTATTTGTGGAGTCAACAAATGGTCCTCTAGTAGGCATATGCAACATAAACCATTTGTAAAGAAGATGAATTCAATAGACAACACTCCCTTTCTTGCCATGTCGGGAATGAATGGCATAGTAAGTGTCAGCGAGAATCATCGGCACTAGAATTCCACTCATGAAAACACAAATTGCTGAGAAGTCTACGAAATTATCCATATTGGGAAAGATGACAATACCGTAAATCATGGCGGCCAACAGTGTGTTGAATGCGACCCAATCTTTATTTCTTGCACACTCTTTAGCTTTGGTTATCATAAACTCCAAATGAAGACCAGATGTCTTTCTCTTTTCTGTCCAATTACTTTTTACACTGCTAAGGTTCAAATAAAGAGCCTTAACGATAGCCACATAATCGGGAACCTCGGGTATGCAAAAAAAAGGAACACAACTTATGATTTTGACATCCAGGATATAAGCATATTCCTCTAGCGTGGGTGCTAGCTGATAGTCCCAGAAAGTGAAACAACGCAGCTACGGATCATAAAATTGCAACAACGACACCATATCCCACTTATCATACCCGTCATTCAACAATGGCAACGAATTTCCATAACGATATCTGAAAATATTCTCATTCGGACTGGTCACAAGAACCCCTATTTCTCTCAGCAACGCTAGAACAAAGCCATGAAAATGGTAACAAGAGGTCTTCCTAAGCATCTCTTTTCCTATATTTGTGTCGTTATCCATCCCTGATGAAAATGACAATCTCGGATTAACCTAGAAATGGTATGCATATGCAAATTAGCTCCTTTTCCAGTACATTATTTTATACATTTCTTTTGCAAAAATAAATATGCTATGATGTGTTGTACCCCAATTTTTCCCCTAAGATCCCTTCATCATACCATGTTTACTCATTCACAACAAGATCACACTAGGATTCTCGGTTCCCCTCCCCATATTTAGTTTTGCCCTTTTGAGGGATTACCAAGCACCTTGACTTATGTTCCTTTTGTGATCATGAATATTGTTTTTGTCTTGATTTCTTCTTTTAACTAATAAAGGGCAATGTTGGTTTGTCTTGCTTGTTATCCATGTAGGTAAAGGCAATGAGATGTAACAAGTTACCCCATGGGTTCATGAGTTTATTTCCATGCCCAAGTAAATAAAGCTTGAGAAGTTCAAACCTCAACATTGGATTGGTTTTGGAATAATTGGCATGGCAAGGTTATATTGGTTCATCACATTTCAAGGTTATTAGATTTTACTCAAAAGTACAAGGGGTTGATTGAAGAAGTTGTCATGTTTGGATAAGGCCTTGCTCTTATTGGTCACAAGAGCATATTTCTCTCAATTTTCAAGATATGGAATTGGTTTTGGTTGCTAAGAGTTCTCATTATCATCCTCAACAACTTCTATTCACAAAGCAAGAATGTTGGCACAAGAAGTTTGTTCAAGCTTGTCAAATTACCTCAAAGCATTCTCTTGATCTAAGGGGCTAGGGTTTTGAACTTCAAAGGAATATATCTTGCTCATCTTTTGTTATTTTTGAGTGATTCTAAAGACATCCTTCTCTTCAAAGGGTTATCAACAAATCACTTTAAAAGTTCCAAGGAGTTTTCATGAGGAAGAGACTTGATGAGGAAGAAATATTACAAGTCCTCCAGATGAATCCCTAATTTTCCATGTGTGACTTCAAATGGCCATAACTTGGTCAATTTTGATCACCTTAAGCCCATTCTTTTTCCATAATGATCTTGGAGGTGTAAAATTTATGCCTTCTTTTATGTGAAAAGTGAGAAAATGGATGGAAGTTGCCTTAAAATGAAAAAGATTATAGGTCATCTCATGCTTTTTTGCCAACTTCAACAATTCATAACTCTCTCAAATTTTGGAGATTTTGAATGATTCAAGTTTCAAAATGTCATTCAAGATATCTACTTCATTACATATTTTTTGGTTAAAAGCAAATTCCAAGTGGAAAGCCATGTTTGGATGCAAGACATTATAGGTCATTTTAGAAGAAAATTTTGAAATATTTCTAAGTATGGAAATTCAACATTTTTTCTCCAACTTTGACTCAACACAACTTTCAGCTCAAGCATCCATTTGATTCCATTCTTTTTCCATTGCAAATCTTGTAACCTTATCTTTCTAAAGCATCAAGAATCATGCCTTAAGACCCCTTGAGCTGAGAATGCTATTGTTTCAAAAGTGGTAACTTGGAATTGAAGTTTCATTGCAAGTCAGAATTTGAATTTCATGTTACAACCTCTAAACCTCAAATTAGCACGCGTTTTGGGTCTAAACATGATTAGTGAACTTTCCCAAGTGGATTAGCGCATCAAAACGCAAGAATTGGATGAGTTTTGGTAAAGTTTAGATCACATTTCACTCGTGCATCAGGTTTGCATGAATTCCCTCCAAAACACATCATTCACTCTTCCTTTTGATCCCATTGGCTTCTCCTATAAATACATGAACTATCCCATTCATTTTCTCAAGCTTGGATAGCCATAATCACCCTGCCAAACTTGTTTCATAACTCAGAATTCAGTAACTCCAAAATCGACTCTCGAGCCTTTTTCAATCCAATTTTTCCATCAATTCACCTTCCTTGATCTTACCTGAAGCTAACCACATTATTACATTTGAGAATCATGCCCTATATTGCTCCATAGAAGTCAAGTTTCAGAGCTCTGCAACTCAACTTCAATACGTATATTTCTTCATCAACTCTTCAAAACTCTGATATCATTGTATTACTCTCATTGCCCTGGTTCTAGTCACAACACTTACCTTTTACTGGAAACATGTTTTGACCATGAAATTTCAAATCCCTTTTCAAAACTTTCCTTCCAAATTACTTGAGCTACAGTTTATATAAATTTGGCGCGAGGGTGTGGTTATCTTCGTCTTGAAGAGACGAAGCGAATGACATAGGTCTGAGCTTCTGATTTTACAGTTTGAGAGACCTGCTATTCGTGATGGCTGGAGGTTGAAGATGACCAATGTGTCATCTTCCAACCAATAAGGGCGCGCCATCTGTTTTTTTCTTTCAAAATTTGATTTAATTAATGATTCTGTAAATTATTCACTAATGACCATGATATGCACAGCGCGCCAGATCCCTTGGATTTGATTACTTACGCGTTTTGACTCTCATCCAATGGTCCACATATTTTTTACTTTTATTTTCTTTTCTGATTTTTATATTTTAATTGTTTTAAATTTCAAAAAATCATAGAAAATTCATTTTAGGTCCAAAAAATTTGAAATAATTATGAAAAATATTTTTGATTATTCTCTTCCTGATTTTTATTTTTTCACAATTTAATTTTGTGTTTTGGTATTTTTTATAAATTTACACTTTATTTGTTTTGTTTTAAATGTTTAAAAATACTTTTATACATTTTTAAATTCTGAAAAAATTATGGAATGATCCAATGATATTGTGACAGATATTGGTGACCTTATGTTAATTTTGTTTCTGACTTTACTATTTTTTATCATTTTTGGTTTATTTTACCCATTTATTTTAATTTTAAAAATAGTTTATGACTTTAAAAAATTACCAAAAAATTTGTAAAATTATTTGAGCCCTTTTCTGATTTTTCTATGGTCTTACTTTTTATTTCTTGATTAATTTGAACATAGTTGATATTTTTATCTTCATTTTCTATTTTTAAACATTATTTTTTTAACCCTTTGTATATATTAAAATGTGATATTATTTTGTGACTATTTTCTGGCTGATCTTGGGTTAAATTTTGGATCATAAACTTTATTAACATCATTGGATCCATGGTGTTGAGTTTAACTCCACAAAAATGGATGAATGATTTTAATAATAGTTTGATTAAAATTTAATTCAAATGTGGTTTGTATCTTTTCTCCCCATCCCTTTTCATCTCATCCCTTTCTTATTGCACTAAATGTTGTTGGAGCATGATCTCTATATCATGTCTCAAAATAAATGGTGTATAGATTGCTATTGACCGGCCTCAAAATAGGTGTGACTTCTATATAAGTCCACTTCCGATTGCTTAACATAGCGTTAAATTTTGTCCCGATTTGAATAAATGATCATTTGTGGCCCAAACTTATGATTGCAAGCCCAAGTATGTTAATTTGATCTCTTTGATCCAATAACCTTGAGATCCATTGTGCGGAGGCTTTGGTTCTACCAATCCTCTAATGGATCTATAACACATTTGGTCAACACGAATCACTTAAACATCGTTGATCATTAAATGGCACTTGTTAGAATTCCAAATGGATGATATACTTGACAAAAAGCAAATTCAACTTGTTGTGTGGAGGCTTTAGTTCTACCAATCCTCTAATGAGTTCCAAATTCAAGCTTCAAGATGGCCATCCAACTAACCACTAATTATTTACTAGTTTTACTTTATGCTTTTATTTTTTTTATGCTTTATGTACCATTTACTTTTCGCATTTACATTTCATGCCATTTTCATCTTTGCTCATTTGAGCATTTACTTTCTTGTCATTTTTACTTTTCTCACTTGAGCTTTTCTTTTCTTTTTTAAGATGCTTAATAATCAACATAAACCCTAAAAATCTTTAATGGTACTCAGATTATTTGGTTACTATCCTTGGCATTATGGAGCATGGGACTTTTCTTGGACTTGGGATTAGAAACCTTGGCCTATCTTGGAGACCTTATGATCTTATCTGGTTATTTTGTCTAGAGTTCTTGAGGTTTAGCTCAAGACATTGGGTTGCTTGTTTGTTTTTGTGTGTAGGTTTTTTGTGATTACACCCTTTGTTTGTAATCTGGAATTCACACGTATACAGCTGTTACTCTACTCAATTTTTGTGAAGACTTAATACACTTGAAGTTTGGTTCTCTCAAGAGGTCTAGTATTTTTTTGCTTGATTAGTTTCAATCCAAGGAATGGGAATTCTATCTTGGCTCATAATGTCAAAGTATTGGCTTCTTGTTGGTTAGATGGTTCTTATCCCTAGCTTTTACCTTATGCTTTAAGATAGTCCCTTCTTCTCCTTCCATCTTCTTAAATTTCAAAAACCTTCTTCCTCCTTTTGAAAACTCTCCTTGTTTCTAAACTTGAACCACTTTCATAATAAACTTGGACTTATGTACATGCATTTTCAAAACATTTTCATAAATAAACTCCAATCAACTTAACAATACTTTGACATTTTTTTTAGAAGACTAAAAGTCAATCAATCTCATTGCAAACCATTTTTGCCACTTTGGCTTTTATCTTTAAACTTTTCTCAAAAAAGATTGAACTCTTGTCAATCCTTGTAGTGATGCAAACAACTATACTTCTACAATATATAGTGAAGAGAGATATTTTCCACTTGGGTGTTGAGCGAGGCATTGTTGATTTTAAAATCCAATCCATATCCTCCACTTTGAGATGATGCAAATTCTCCTTTCTCATAATTGTGGGTAGTAGGTATGTTTTCCACACGGGCAATGACGATGATGTTTTATCTCATAAAATTAACCAACACGTTTGTGTTTTAAATTTCTAAAAGAGGAACTACATGTACCATGATCCCCTATTGCACGAAAAGGTGGTATGTAGGCACTAAAGGTTCGCAACCGCGGCGGGTGCAAAAAATTATAAAATAAATATATTTCTTTTCTCACCTCCACCATCCATTTTTTATATACAACATTTTTTATAGCCAAAATATACAGATTTTTACAAAGAGGTTCCTGCAGAGTACCGTAGATGTTTAGGATGCTAATACCTTCCCTTTGCATAACCAACCCCCTTACCTTGAATATTTCCCCCTCTTTTTGGGTTATTCGCTCTTTTCCCATTCATTTGGAAACAATAAAGCGCGATGGCGATTTTTTTATTTTGATTTGTATAAAGTCTAGTCAATCCAATGGCTTAGTCTTAAACATTTCTACCTCTACAGAAAAATGGCGACTTCACTGGGGATAGATTGACCTCTTGCTGGTGCATACCTAAGTGGGTTAAACCTATCTTTTTTTATATTTGTATATATGTTATTATTGTCTTTTGTGTTATATGTTGTATATATGTTTGTCTGGATTTTCCTGGTTTTCAGGGTGCTTGGTGATTACTCATAAGTCCTATACCCGGACTTGGGTAAACTTTAAGATAAGACGGGCGGTATAGTCATGTTAACTTTGAGGGAGTAATCCCAAAAAAGGAGGCATGAGATCCCCCTCTCAGTGGAGGCCCCTTTGACTGTAGTGTCATTTACCGAGTAATCGGGAAGACGTACTGCTTTCAATCTGGGAGCCTGCTGAAACTGAGGATCATAGAATACCAAACCCATCTTGTCCTTTTAGGTGTAGTGCGGAAGCTATGACGGAGTAATCCGGAAATATTTGTCACGCGATACTATGCTCGGACGAGTCTTTCTTGAGAATATTAATAATTACCAAGTTAATCGAGAAGTTGGTAATATCCGAAGGAAGGATGTAGACTCTGGGAACCTCTAGAACCTTGTTCGGCAGGTGATAACTTTTAGACCAACACCTTATGGGTAGTACCTTCGACCTCATGCTCGTGACGTTGAACCTATGAACCCTATATGTGTGATTGTTGCATCATGCATCCATGCACTCATAAGCATCTTTTGAAGAAACCATATTTCAAGGGATTTAAAGGTTGACCATTTGTGAATATCTCAGGTACTTTCTAACCATGGATTCTGGAAAGAGGAAGACCGGGAAATACAGTTTCAAGGATCCCAAGATAGCTGAGTTGATCAGTCTAATTCCCGAGATCGAGTGTTCTGCAGACTTTCGGAAGAAGTATGGATCCATTATTTCGCTCATGAAGCTGAAGGTGAAGGAGGGTATTCTCTCGACCTTGGTCCAGTTCTATGATCCGATGTATCATTGCTTTACTTTTCCCGATTATCAGTTGATGCCCACACTAGAGGAGTATTCTTATCTATTGGATTTACCTGTTATCGATTGTGTTCCTTTTACTGGTTTGGAGGGGAGCCAAAACCACATGAGATTGCTGCCTTGATTCATCTGGGGAAGTTTGAGGTAGAAGCCCATACGACTACTAAAGGAGGGATTAGAGGATTACCGGCTCAGTTCTTATTGGAGAAAGCTCGTTACTTTTCCAGAATGAAGAGTACAGTTAATTTTGAGGCCATCTTTGCTCTTCTCGCTTACGGGTTATTCTTATCTCCTAATATGGACAAGTTTGTTGACATTAACGGTATCAGGATCTTCATGATTGGAAACTCAGTTCCTACATTGATGTGTGATGCCTATTAATCTTTTCATCTTCCGAATTCTTATCATGGGGGGATGATTATCTGTTGCACGCCTCTGTTGTACCAGTGGTTTATCTCTCATATGCCTCAGTCTGATGCTTTTTGGGATGTCAAGAAGGAACCCCGTTGGGATCCTAAGATCATGGCACTTACTCACTCGGATATTGATTGGTATCATCGAGCTTACCAGGACATAGAGATTATTGACAATTGTGGTAGTTTCCCTAATGTACCTCTTCTTGGTACAAAGGGAGGAATTAACTATAACCCTGTTCTTGCACGGCGACATTTTGGTTATTTGATGAGGGATAAACCGAATAGTATTCATTTGAGTAGTTTGTTTTTGAAGGAAGGAGAAGACTATAGGGAAGCCAGGGAGCAGATTGCAAAGGCTTGGTGTCACATTCATAAGAAGAGTAAGAAGGATTTGGGACCTAGGGGTGCTGTGTCTTTAGAGCCATATCTTCAGTGGGTCTGATTGAGAGCCATTCAATTAAAGATGCCGTATACCCGGGAGACACCCATGCCTGATATATTTGTGAAAACCACTCCTCCCTTATTAGATGATCTCGAAGAGATGCAACTTGCTTTGGTTAGGATCCAACAGGAAAGGGATGCTTGGAAGAACAAGTTCCAAACTTTAGAGAGTTCCTACAAAGCAGACATGAAGGAGAAAGACGACTTGATTGAGATCCTTGAGAGTCGAGCGGTAGAGTCTATGGAGAGGAAAGGGGATTTATTTTCTCCTAAGCCTCAGTCAGGTACTGATCACTCACTTCCTGATTCAGATGATTGGAAGGAGGTTTCCGCCAGACATGCGAAAGAAAACCAGAGGTTGAAGGCTCACATTGCCAGGCTCACAGGGAAGCACCAGCGTACAGAGTGATCTCCATCAGTTCTATTTCTCAGGGTTTCAGATTTTATTTTCGTCTTGTACTTGGGATCATTGAAACTTGTAATCCATTTTTGAGTTATTATAATAAAAAATTTCAGTATTTCAAATGCGTTATTACTTTGAAGTTTGCAATATGTCTATAAATCTATAAATCCCTTGAAATATTAAATAACAAAGTAAAAATAATCATGTGTGTTACATATCATGCATCATATTGCACATATTTCTTGCATTTGATATGCATATCCAGGTGTCTTACCAAGCTTCTTTACTTCAATAGCAAGCTGACTCATCACTACAACACTCGGGCTAATTTCAAAAAGAAGATGGACAACTTGGAACAAGAGAATTGCGAGCTGCGCAAGGAATTTCTGCTTTGAAGGTCGGCATGGCCAATCTGACTACTCTTATGGAAACTCTGGTGGCTGCTCAGAATCAGCCACCGAGTGTTCAACCTCAACCAACAAGGGCAACTATTGAAGCTCCGACTGTTCCCGTATCTTCCACTCCTTTTGTTGTTCAGAATCGCATGCCTCAAGGTTATCCATGGGGAATGCCAGAGAATTTTGCTCTTGAAGGTTTCAATCTTGGTCCTCAAGATACTCCGATTGGTCAGACTATTGTTACTCTGGCACCTCATGTGGTGCATGTTGTTCCTGCTGCACCTCCTTCGTTGAATATGGTTCCGTTTGTTAATGATGATATCTATCATCCTTTCCCTCTACCGAGTGAAGACTTGGGTCTTTATGACAAAATGGATGATTTTCAAGAGCAGTTTGACAAGATGCAAAGAGAGATGAAGACCCTCAGGGGGAAAGAGCTATTTGGGCAGAATGTGAATGAGCTATGTTTGGTCCTGAATGTTAAGATACCTGCTAAGTTTAAGGTCCCGGAGTTTGAGAAGTATAAGGGCAACACTTGCCCTCGTGCTCATCTGGTGATGCACGTGAGGAGAATGTCTACCCATACTGATGATCAACGTCTGCTGATTCACTTTTTTCAGGATAGTTTGATCGGTGCTGCACTGAAGTGGTATATGGGTTTGGACAATGCTAATACCCATACTTTTAATGATTTGGGAGAAGCATTCATCAAACAATACAAGTACAACATGGACATGGCGCCTGACCTTGATCAACTCAGGGCCATGGTTCGGAAATACAGGGAATCGTTCAAAGAATATGCGCAAAGATGGCTTAAGGTAGCCACCCAAGTGATTCCTCCCATAGAAGAGAAGGAGATGACTAATATTTTCTTGAAGACGCTGGGTGCTTTCTACTACGAGAGGATGGTAGCAAGTGCGCCAAGTGACTTTACTAAAATGGTACAAATGGGTATCCGCTTAGAAGAGGCTGTAAGAGAAGGCCGTTTGACGAAGAGTGAAGGATTCGGAGGTGTGAAGAAGCCATCTTATGGGTTTAACAAGAAGCAAGAAGGATATGCAAATGATGTTATACAAGAGAGAAGGGTAAACACTCCTAGAAGGAATTATCAGCGTCATCAGCAAGTTGCCTCAGTTACTCCTGTTATGAATGCTGCTCCAACTACCGTTGCTTATCAGAGACCGTCCCGGCAGGGGAATCAAGGGTTTAATAAAAGAAGTGAGAGTTATGACCCTATTCACATGAGCTATAAAGAGTTACGACCGGCATTCATTCAGAAGAATTTGGTTCAGACTCGACCACCTCCCTCCGTACCATCGCCATTGCCTTGGTATTACAAGGCAGACCAAACATGTGCTTTTCATCAAGGAGCACCAGGGCATAATGTTGAGAATTGTTATCCTTTGAAGACTGAGGTACATAAATTGGTAAAGTCTGGTGTTCTATCTTTCAAGGACATGGGACCTAATGTGAAAGATAATCCTCTACCCAAGCATGAGGGAGTAAATGTTGTGAATATGGAGGCCGGTTGTCCAGGAGACTTCCGGATTTTTGATGTTAATCTGGTTAGAGGAGATTTGGTGAAAATGCATGCAGACCTCTGTGAATTTATCTACTATACGCATGACCATGGCAGTTGTGTTATTTGCAGTACGGACATACAAGGTTGCGATAAGATAAAGGTTGATTTACAGGAGATGATGGATGAGGGCTAATCTATATAATTAGGCCTAGGGCAGAGTATGAAGAGGAAGTGAATATGGTTTCTGGATGTCCTGGTGAATAAATAATTTTTTATGTAGAGTATATGAATGAGGACCTCGTGCAGTTGCATGCTACCTTCTACCATACGGCTGGTCAGGTGGAACACCAATATGGATCTTGTCGAGTTTGCTGTCGAGATTCCCGAGGATGTTCAATCGTGAAGAAGGGTGTTCAGTTGTTGTTAGACAATGGAACTATCAAGGTCATAAGTCATAGGGATGATTACCATGAAGTTGATATGGTTGAAGTTTGTTTGACTGAAGAAGAGTCAGATGGAGAGTATGCCTCCGCAAATGATTTCTCTTCAGACGAAGACTTTTTTTCTAGAAACGAATTATTAATGACTGATTATGTTGAAGAAGGGGTAAATGTCATTGTGCCTTTTTTTGGTGCACCCGCCCATTTTGAAGTTGAGTATCACAGCAAGCCAGCTATCACCCCATTGGTGATTAGTTTTCCGGGTCCTATCCCCTACAAGTCAGATAAGGTTGTGCCTAACAAATACAACGCTACAATCTGGGAGGATGGTGTGGAGGTTCCCATCCAGCCAATGCCTGATGTTGGAAATATAGCTGAAAATAGCAGGGTGACCCGTAGCGGTCGTGTGTTTGCGCCAGTTGTTCGAAGAGATGTTGGTGCTGGAAAGAAAATTGCTGAGAATGATGAACCTAAGAAGGCTACAGGTGAGAATATTGGAGCTACGTTAGAGAAAGAAGTGGATGATATTTTGAAGATAATTAAGATGAGTGACTACAGAATTGTAGATCAGCTACTGCAGACTCCTTCAAAAATATCTATCTTAGCTTTATTGATGAACTCCTCTGCTCACAGAGAATCCTTGATGAGGGTATTGGACTGAGCTTTTGTGGAGAGTGATATGCCAATAGATCAATTCAGCAGCGTAATAGGAAACATTACTTCATGTAATAACTTGATTTTTTGCAATGATGAATTACCAGATGAAGGGAGGAATCACAACCTGTCCCTTCACATCTCTATAAACTGCAAGAACGATTCATTATCAAATGTGCTGATTGATAAAGGATCTGTGTTGAATGTTATACCAAGGAGTACGCTTATGAAGTTGAAATATCAAGGAATACCTATGCGCCCGAGTGGCATCATTATGAAAGCATTTGATGGGTCGAGGAAATTTATTATCAGTGAAGTAGACTTGCCTATTCATATAGGACCATATTTATCTCGAATAACTTTCCAGGTCATGGACATTGTTCCCGCTTATATCTGTTTGCTAGGAAGGCCGTGGATACATGAGGCAGGGGCTGTCACTTCAACTTTACACCAGAAGCTGAAGTTTGTACGTGAAAGGAAAGTGGTGATCATAAATGGGGAGCAGGCATTGTTGATATCTCATTTGTCCTCTTTCAGCATTGTAGAAGCGGATGAAGCTGCTATTAGAACCCAGTTCCAAGCCTTATCCATTGACAACATAAGAGGAAATGAGAATTCCATGGTTTCGCTGAAGGACGCGCAAAAGGTTGTGTGTAATGGTCATAATGAAGTTTGGGGAAGAATTGTGGATCCACCTGTGAACAAGAAGAGAGTTGGCTTGGGGTTCTCTTTGAAGAATGGCAAAGGCAAGGGCATGAAGCCGAAGTCTGCTACGAGCAAGTATCAATACATCTTCTGTAGCAGGGGTTATCTTCATCCGACTGTTTCCAGGATTAACGCTATTGTAGAAGATGAAGCAGAGTAGGAAAGTTCGAATTATGTGACGCACGGAGTCAGGATTCAGAATTGGATCACCATTGATGTTCCCTCTTGCATACATGTTTCAAAGTAATTTGATTTGTTAATATTTTTGAAAAAGCTTTCACTCTACCCAAGGTGGAAGTATTAATGTTGTAGGGCTTATCTGTTTGTTGTGACTTTTAAAATCAATAATAAAAGTTGTCTTTGCTTCCTGAATTATGTCTTTATTTTATGCTTTTTCTTGGAAAATGGTAATCAGAAAAAACCTTTCAAAATAAATTATAACTGAAATTCAATATGCATAATCACTTGTTATATGTGTCAGTTTCTAAAAGCAATCATAAATCATATGTGCAGATTAATTAAAAAACCTGTTGAATACAATGACCCTGCACCCTCTCCCAAATTTGAATGTCCTGTGTATGGAACTGAAGGAGAAGATTATGATGAGATTCCAGAATAGGTCTCAAGGTTTCTTGAGCATGAGGAAAATACCATTCAGCCATATAAAGAGCCGTTGGAAGTGATCAATTTAGGTTTAGAAGAAGATTCGAAGGAAGTCAAGATTGGAGCATTGCTGCATTGTGATGTGAAGAGTTGGTTGATTGAGCTGTTGAAAGAGTATGTGGATATTTTTGCTTGGTCTTACCAAGATATGCCTGGTCTAGATACATACATTGTAGAGCACTGCTTGCCGTTGAAGCCAGAGTGTCGGCCAATTAAATATAATTTGAGAAGAACTCACCCAGATATGGCAGTAAAAATTAAAGAGGAGTTTCTAAAGCAGATCAATGCTATTTTTCTTGTGACGTCAGTGTATCCTCAATGGATTTCCAATATTGTCCCAGTACCGAAGAAAGATGGAAAAGTCCGCATGTGAGTAGATTACAGAGATCTAAATAAAGCTAGTCCAAAAGATGATTTTCCGTTACCACACATTGATATGTTATTGGATAGCACAACAAAATTCAAAGTATTCTTGTTCATGGACGGATTTTCCGAGTATAATCAAATAATAATGGCTCCAGAGGACATGGAAAAAACAACGTTTATCACACCCTGGGGAACATTCTGTTACAGAGTGATGCCCTTCGGGTTGAAGAACGTCGGTGCAACATACCAGAGGGCTATGACAACCTTATTCCATGATCTGATGTACAAGGAAATTGAAGTATATGTTGATGATATGATTTCCAAATCCCAGTCTTAAGAAGGGCATATAGAAGATTTGTTGAAGTTGTTTCAGCGTTTGAGGAAGTATCGTCTCCGCTTGAATCCAAATAAATGCACCTTCAGTGTTCGATCAGGGAAATTGTTGAGTTTCATTGTTAGCCATAAAGGAATTGAAGTTGACCCTGATAAACTCAAAGCAATTCAAGAAATTCCAGCACCAAGAACTGAGAATCAAGTCAGAGGTTTCCTCGGACGTTTGAATTATATTTCCAGATTCATCTCCCACATGACTGCAACATGTGAACCGATCTTTAAGTTGTTAAAGAAAGATCAAGGTTGTGTGTGGACTGATGACTACCAAAGGGCATTTGAATGTATTAAAGAATATCTTCTTGAACCTCCTATCTTGCTCCCTCCTGTGGAAGGAAGACCGTTGATTATGTATCTGACAGTGTTAGATAAATCCATGGGTTGTATTTTAGGACAACAGGATGAAACAGGGAAGAAAGAGTTCGCTATTTATCATCTCAGTAAAAAATTCATTGATTGTGAGTCGCGGTATTTCATGTTAGAAAAGACATGTTGTGCTTTTTCCTGGGAGGCAAAGCGGTTGCGGCAGTATATGTTGAATCACACTACTTGGTTGATCTCCAAAAATGGATCCAATCAATCCCATTTTTGAAAAGCCTGCTCTTACTGGGAGAATTGCTCGCTGGAAGATGTTGTTATTTGAATATGATATCGAATACCGCACTCAAAAGGCTATTAAAAGTAGTGTGTTGGCAGATTATCTTGCTCATCAACCAGTGGAGGATCACCAGTCTGTAGAATATGAATTCCCCGATGAGGATGTGATGTTCCTGAAAGTGAAGGATTGTGATGAACCATTGCTTGAGGAAGGTCATGACCTTGAATCTCGTTGGAGTATGATATTTGATGGAGCTGTGAATGCTTATGGTAAAGGAATTGGTGTTGTGATTGTCACTCCTCATGGATCGCATATTCCTTTTACTGCAAGGTTAACATTCGATTGTACTAACAATATGGAAGAATACGAGGCTTGCATCATGGGTCTCGAAGAAGCTATTGATCTCAAAATTAAAATTCTAAATGTGTATGGTGATTCAGCTTTGGTAATAAATCAGATTAAAGGAGAATGGGATACTCGTCACCCCGGCTTGATCCCTTACAAAGATTATGCTAGAAGATTATTACCATTCTTCAATAAAGTTGAATTCCATCACATCCCTAGATATGAAAATCAAATGGCGGATGCTCTGGAAACTTTGGTTTCTATGTACCAAGTGAACTCTTGGAATGATATACCCCGAATTATGGTTCGACGACTGGATAGGCCCGCTCATGTGTTTACGGCAGAGGAGGTAGCAGATGAAAAACCTTGGTATTATGATATAAAGCATTTTCTTCAGACTCAGGAATACCCGATTGGTGCGTCGAAGAAAGATAGGAAGACTTTGAGAAGATTGGCAGGCAGTTTCTTCCTCAGTGAAAATGTGTTGTACAAGAGAAATTATGACATGGTCTTGCTCAGATGTGTGGATAAACACGAAGCAGACATGTTGATGCATGAGATACATGATGTTTCATTTGGAACTCATGCCAATGGACATTCGATGGCTAAAAAGATGGTGAGGGAAGGTTATTATTGGTTGACAATGGAGTCTGACTGTTACAAATTTGCAAAGAAGTTTCATAAATGCCAGATTTATGCAGATAAGGTCCATGTGCCTCCGACGCTTCTCAATGTGATTTCCTCCCCGTGGCCTTTCTCTATGTGGGGTATTGACATGATTGGGATGATAGAACCCAAAGCTTCGAATGCACACCATTCTATCTTGGTAGCAATTGACTACTTCACCAAATGGATGGAGGCAGCTTCATATGCCAATGTTACTAAGCAGGTGGTTGTGTGCTTCATTAAGAATAACCTTATATGTCGGTATGGTGTGCCGAGCAGAATCATCACTGACAATGGCTCGAATTTGAACAACAAGATGATGACAGAACTGTGTGAAGAATTCAAGATTGTCCATCACAATTCATCTCCATACAGGCCAAAGATGAATGGAAGTTGTACTCCCTGTCGAGGTAGAGATCCCCTATTGCACAAAAAGGTGGTACATAGGCACTAAAGATTCGCAACCGCGGCGGGTGCAAAAAATTATAAAATAATTATATTTCTTTTCTCACCTCCACCATCCATTTTTTATATACAACATTTTTTATAGCCAAAATATACAGATTTTTACAAAGAGGTTCCTGCGGAGTACCGTAGATGTTTAGGGTGCTAATACCTTCCCTTTGCATAACCAACCCCCTTACCTTGAATCTTTCCCCCTCTTTTTGGGTTATTAGCTCTTTTCTCATTCCTTTGGAAACAATAAAGCGCGGTGCCAATTTTTTTATTTTGATTTGTATAAAGTCTAGTCAATCTAATGGATTAGTCTTAAACATTTCTACCGCTACAGAAAAATGGCGACTTAATATCAACAGCATTTATACATTTCTTTTGCAAAAATAAGTATGCTATGATGCAAATGAAATAATAATGGAATCAAGGTATCCACAATACTGGTCGTTGTGTTGTGTTGTCTCTGAACACACCAAGAATACCAGAATCAACGGTCCATAACATAACTGTAGAACCATAGAACTGCACGGTCACCATCAAAACATAGTCATCATCTGTACTTGTAAAGATATTCTCTCCCCACTCATGGGTCAAGACTAGGTCAAGGTAAGGTCAATGGTAACTCAGAATCCCAAGTTCGCTTGAGAATACTATAATCGTACACCTATGTGATAACGATAACACCTCATTAAAACCTCATATGAGCGTGGACGACATAGCCACATTGGGAGATCTACATCCCCCACCCATCATGTTCCACTCTATTCCTAGTGTTCCTATTTTTTATCACTTAGCCTGGGTATTGAGCCTTTTACCTCAATAGTAACATCCCACCCAACATAAAAAACCAACAAATCCAGCACAACAACAGTATATGGAAAGAAGTAAAATGAGATGCAAACATATGAACGAAAGCATGTAAATAAAGCAGTAATAAAGCAATAAGACACAAAACACTTAAAGACAAGAAAATAAATGAAAGCTAGGACTGGCTTGCATAGGATGGACCAGCAACTGGTCAACCTATCCCCAGCAGAGTTGCCAACTATCGCACCGCAAAAAAACACAATCGCCACCGAACTCTATTTATCCCGAAGGAAGGGAAGATATCGAGAGAACCCCCAAAGAAATGGATAACATGGTCTCGCGACCAATATAAAGGGTATAGAAGTAGGTTATGATAGGGGAAGTTATTAACAACCCACACATATGTGGTACTCCACAGGATCCACTTAAGCTTGCTCTAATCTAAGGGTGTGTAAAAATCTATGTCTAATGCTTACTGTTGAGAAGAAATGCATGCGAAAGAAAATATGGGGAAAATAAGGAATATATACAAAGTTTTGATGGCCTAGGCTCTGCAACCTAGTGTCTACGTACTCCCTAGTGCAATGGAAAAGTCAGAGCATTATAGTTCGGCTCACATGTTTCGGTTTGTTGTATGTTTTTTACCTTTAAAAGGGGTTTTAAAAGAAAAGCCAATCAGAAAAATGAAGTTTGAAATGATAGGTGTTTTTTTACCTTGAAAAGGGGTTTTTGAATTATTAGAGTGTTTTGAAGTTGAAAAGTGTGATACGGTGGCAAAACCGACTGTTAATATTGGTTTGTGTTTTTTGTTTGCAAAATGTCGCGGTAAGCAAGAGTCGCCATCGACTTTTATTTTATCCAATCAGGAAAAAGAAAAAGAACAGAAAAAACCTTTTTCGAGATGTTTCTAAGTACAGGGGTAGATTATATTAAGGGAAGGTGTTAGCACCCTTTCTATCCATGGTTTTCCATGGGCTCTTAGGTACTTGCTCATTTTGAAAACTGCTCGTGTGTGATTTGTTTTGAAAAGTTTTTTTTTACTTCGTGTTATCCCTTGTTTCTGTCCTCAAGAGTGTTACGAAGTTGTTTTTGAAAACTTTGTTTGAAAAGTGTTTGTGTGAAAAAAAAATTGTTTGTTTGTTTGAGCAAATACCTAGGAACTAATCTACCTACTCGAAAAAAGTTTGTTTGTTTTCCTTTTAGACAATGCTATCCCATTATTGAGAAATAGGTAGCATCGTCGTTGGAGTTTTTTAGGGACATTCAAAGGGACAAATACGATCACAAAAGCAATGTTAGTAATCATCCTAAAGCCTTAAAGATCTTTTTCTGAGGCAACATTCGAATGGGTCATTTTAAATCTTTCGGGGCTAGAGGACAACCACTAATAAACCCTATACTTCATGACCGTTTACCGAAGGCAACCGGAGTGGAGTAAACCTTAGGAGTGAGCATGTGCGGGTGTAATTTTCAGTTAATTTATCTTTGCATATTTACGGTTTTCTACCATATTAATTTTCAGTTAGTCTTTCCATACAATCCTATTAACATTCATCTAAGCAGTTTATAGTTTGCAGAAATAAAATGCGGGAAAGTTAAAAGTCCTAGCTATTACAGGGCTTTTGCAGGTACATAATTATTTTGGACTGAAAATAAAAAATGCGGAATTTAAAACCCTAATTACTATTACAAACTTGGAGTAGTTACAATAATAATAAAAAGGAAATTATAAAATGCGCACGGCGAATTAAATGCGATAATAATTAGAAAACCTAAAAATTTAGTTGAAAAAATATTTAGGTTATTTTTTGAGAAAAAAAGATTGAAAAATTATATACAAATTAACCCTAATTCTAATTGATTTAAATTATGAAAAAAGGATTAAATTGCCCTAAATAATTAATCTAATTAATTAAGGAAATAAAATATTTTTTATGAAAAAAATGATTTTTATGTTTTTTGTGATTTTTGATTTTATGATAAAAAATGATTTTTTGTTATTTTGTAAAAAAGATAATTAGTGAAATAATAAAAAGAATTAAAATAAAAATAAGAAAAAGAAAAAAGAGATGGGCCTGTTAGAAGCAATCAGGGGGTGTATGTTGAATTTGTTTAGGCCCAAAAGAATTTCCCAACTTGCCAAGCGCCTGATCCAGTGCAACTCCCTTTTGATGGTCTACCACGCTCCTTGCTTGCTGAGAGTTTAGATCTGGGATGGAGATGATCTGATGGCTATGCATCTTAGGCGTATGGTGGACGCTGGAGGGTGTTGTGCACAAAATCTGTAATTAAATGTTAGGAAAATAACATAACGCTAGGACCTAGGGTCGAACCCAGGTCGTCTACACTTTCCAACGCACGCTTCACCACTGGGCTACATGTTTTAGCTGTTAATATAATAATAACAATGCATATTATATAAAAGCAAAGTGGATAACTGAAAAATTAAAAAACGCGCGTTTTATTCAAATAGGCCAATGGTTATCATCCAGTTGTCTTCTTCTTCCCTGGTCCGTTCTCTTAGGTTAGAGACTTTTACCTACAGACATCTTCCATGGCTATAACCCTGTAACTTTCAAAAATCAACAGCAAGCATGATAAATTAATTCCAAGTACATGGATCAACTTGTCTTGATGCCATGAGCATCATGGTACCCTTATCTTGGGCCAATTTAGCCTGTATGGAAAAACCCTAAAACGGCAAGGTAAACCCTAACAATGGCAATTATGAATACAGGCATCAAAACATCAATTAAACCATTCAAACATGTTGCAAATATGTCAATGAACACAAATATATCATTAGAACATGTTTATGATGCAAGAATCATAGTAATCAGATCTGAAAAAGAAAGCAAACCGTGTGTCGTCTAGGGGGCGATTCTGGGCGTGAGGATGTGTGACCGTGTTAGCTTCTGGGAAGGTGCAGGAATCGATTATGAGCTTTGGAATGGCTTGAATTGATCTCTAGGTTAGAAAACGATTCACCACTTTCTTGCAAATTTTTGAGTTTTCTTTGATGCTTTCCACGACTGCAATCCTCCTTCTTGCGAATTGGTTATGTTCTGTATATATAGTGTGATGAATTAGGGCAACAAAAATGGTTTGAATCTTTGTAAATCATGGCAATTTGATTTGATTTCTTTGCTATATGATATCTTTCTAAAACAAGTATGATCATGCCAATTTTCTCCAATTATCCCTTGATCTGATTTGATATGATTTGGCCAGCCTGATTAGATTGTGATTCCTACAAAAATCAGATCAAAAATCAACCTTTTATATTTTTTTGCAATTTATTTGATTTAATCTAACTTTTAATAAATCAAAATCAAAATAAAATAAATAAATAAGAAAATAAAGTATGGATGCTGATTTGGGTCGTGGACCATGTTTCCAACAAGCTTCAATCATGAAATGCCAGTCCTATTTGACAAAAAATGCACTTTTGAGCACATTTGACTTTTGGCAATTTTGCAAAAATGGTCAACTTTGACAAGGCATATCTCCTCCAATTTTAACCCTAGAGAGGTGTTCTTGGACTTTTTAGAAAGCTTAGGATGTCCCCTAAACAACCCTTTTGGTTTAATCTCAATTGGGTCTTCCATGTTCATGTAAGAAGCTTTGACCCAAAAGGTTTTTTTGTTGACTTTTCAAAAGGACCTATAATGTAGAAATTCATATCTTTTGATGAGTGCATATTTTGAACTTGTGGGATGAAGATGAGTTGTAGGGAATTTCATAATCTTAAAAATGAGCCTTGGATGGAAATTTCTGATAAAGTATGAAGAAGTTATGCTTGGTCAAAGTTTGGTTGACTTTTCCTAAGAAACCCTAATTTAATAACTTTTGGGTTTTAATGAATTTGGGGAATTCCTTAGGGAATCATGATCAACCCTTGACCAAATGATGGAAATCACTTCACAATGTTGATTTTAAACCATAAATCTTGAAGTTTGACTGTATGTGGGCCACAGTTGACTTTTGACCTAGTACTGTTGATTTTCAGGCATCTGGGCAATTGACTGAGCAAACTTCTTGTGAAAGGCATAAAACTTGACATGGATGATCTTAAGAACATATTGGTACCATGGAAAGCATTTGGGACCCTTGGAGTTCAACCATCTTGATGAGGAGTGAAACCTTAGTTTGAAGCTTGTTGCCTTAGGAGGAGGATTTGTCTGGTCAATCCTTAGTCATCCTTGAGCAATTGAGGACCTCTAGAGGCATGTCTTGAGTGCAATAAGAGGGAAAAATTTTGGGTACAACATCTGCCCCTGTTCAATCTTCTTAAACCTGAGGATGTAGATTGGATGTCTGTCTTTCGTAATCTGAAGGTGGAAGATGATTGAACACTAGAGTGCCCAGAAATTTGCACTCGTCTGAGATGGTGTTGGACTGTGTAGGTAGTATCGGGAATGGGCTTACAAATTCCATTTGGAGGAGATGACGGAAGGTCACTGGAGATGGGCTTAAAGATGCCATCTGGAAGATATGACGGAGAATCATCGGAGATGGGCTTAAAGATGCCATCTAGAGGATGTTGATTTCCTGAGATATTCCTTTGATGAGAATTCATGTTCCTGTCGTTAAGGAGGAATCTGCTGAGGAATGTTGGTCTCTATCTTAGGAGAAATGGAATTTTAGGAGCTTCAGTTGTCCGTTATTATAATGGGGAATCATCTCTTAGTCGAGGAGGTGAAAGTGAACTGCTATCTGGTCGTGCTCCAGGATTTACAGTGATTTGCTGAGGATAATAAGATTGACTGCTATCTGGTCGTGCTCTAGGTTTTACAGTGACTTACTGGGGAGATGAGATTAAAATTTCTATCTGGTCGTGCTCCAGGATTTGCAATCTCAAAAAATGTTATTTGGTCGTGCTCCAGGCTTTAGAAGGAATTAAGTGGTTATCCGGTCGCATCTGGGTTTCAACTTGAATTTAAGGCATACTAATATCCGGTCGTTTCCATGCTTCAATAGTAATTGGTTGAGTAAGCTACTATTTGGTCAAATTACAAGCTTCGCAATACCTCATACGGTTATCTGGTCATGCTCCAGGTTTCACAATGTCTCTTGCCGCTATCTGGTCATGCTCCAGACTTCACAGCGCCTTATACCGTTATCTGGTCGTACTCCAGGCTTCCCAGTGTCTTATACCACTATCTGGTCGATTCCAGGCTTCGTAGTATTAGGAGAAATCAAGATATTATTTGGTTGATTTCCAGGCTTCATAGCTTGAATTTGAGATATACCACTATCTGGTCGATTCCAGGCTTCGTAGTATTTTGGAGAAATAAAGATATTATCCGGTCGATTTTAGGACTTCATAACTTGAATTTGAGATATACCACTATTTGGTGATTTCAAGCTTCGTAGTATTTTGTACTATTATTCGGTCGTGCTCCAGGCTTCATAGTATGAATTATTGTTGGTTGACTATTATCCCGTCAGTTTCTGGGATTCATAGCTTTTTTAACTGGAATAGAAATGTTAGTATCGATTTGAATGAACCAGGGAAAGGTCTCGAGTTGTCTTCAACTGGGAGAGAAATATTAGTATCGATTTGACTGAACCTGGGAGAGGTCTCGGATTAACTTTGACTGGCATAGAAATCAGGGGAATCTTAGCGACGATTCGGCTGACCCAGACGAAAGTCTTATAACATCTTCAACTTGAATAGAAACCTTAGTGTCGGTTTGACTGTGTTAGAACATAGTTTGATTCTACAACCCTTAGTTAGAGTTTTGATGATAACAAATACAAAGAACAAATATGCACCCTAAAAATTATGTTATTTTGTATGCAGAAGTTCTGACCAAAGCAGCATCAGAAGTTAAGCCATAAGAGCTACACGCTAAAGCAATGAGAACATACACTGAAGATTGATGACCAGAACCTACGCTTAAGCAAAGTAAACTCTGATTATGAACAAGAACATGTTAATACAAGTCATCAATGTTCTGAAGCGTCAGCAGCAGGCAAGGATGTAGATTCTAAAGCGTTACTGATCATTCAAGACAACATCAATTCCAACGGCTTCTTTCAGGCAGGATCTTCTCCAAATGGAAAGTGAGTTAATGACATTAAACATGCTTGATGATCAACATAAATCCATTGCCTATATAAACAAGCTCAGTGTTCAAATTGTTTACGATTTTCCATATACCTCTCACGTGAACTCAAAAAGCTACAAGCATTCAAAAAGCTGCAAGCAATATTCATCATCTTTCAATGCTATAATTTTGTGTAAATTATCACAGCAGTGATAGCAGTTTTTGTAACGAAAAACAACAACACACATTCTTGTATATTTGTTTTGAAACAGTGTTCCTTGAGATTAACCAGATTTTGGTTGTACTCAAGAAGACTTTAACAGTTGTTAAAGTAGTGATTGCAATCCTTTTGTGATTAGTGAATTAAGACCTCGTTGAAGAGAGGCGAAATCACCTTGACGGGTGGACTGGAGTAGTTTGAGATCAAACGAACCAGGATAAAAATATTGTGTCATTGCACTTTTGATTTCAAGTTTTCAATTCACCCCCCCCCCCCCCCCCCCCCTTCTTGTGTTTTCCACTTCTTCAATTGGCATCAGAGCGCCTGGTTTTGAGCTTAAACACTTAACCGTGTCAGTACAAGATCCAAGCTTCAGAAAAACACTATGGTGGGACCAAGCCAAAACATCAGCAATGACTACCATGAAGACAAGGACAGACTCAATGGAAAACCTCCAGTCTTTGATGGAGAAAACTTTGACTACTGGAAAGACAAAATTGAGAGTTTCTTTATGGCCCATGATGCTGATCTGTGGGACATGGTGACTAATGGATACACACACCCAGTGGATGGACGTGGTCAGAGGATAGACAGAAAAATGATGTCTGACCAGCAAAAGCGTGATTTCAGAAACCACCACAAGGCCAGAAAAATACTCCTCAGCGCCATCTCATACTCAGAATATGAGAAATATCAAACAGAGAGACTGCCAAGAACATGTTTGACTCTCTGAGAATGACGCATGAAGGCAACATTCAAGTCAAAGAAACCATGGCCCTTGTGCTCATTCAGAAGTATGAGGCATTTAAGATGGAAGATAGTGAATCAATAGAAACTATGTTTTCAAGATTCCAAATCCTTGTTGTTGGACTGAAGGTTCTTGACAAAGGGTATTCTACTGCTGATCGCGTTAAGAAGATCATCAGAAGCTTGCCCAAGCAATGGAGGCTAATGGTCACAACTTAAGCTAGCCAAAGATCTCAACAAAATATCTCTGGAGGAACTTGTCATCTCCCTCAAAAGTCATGAGATAGAGCTAGAAGAAGATGAGCCTCAAAAGCAAGGTAAGCCACTAGCTTTAAAATCTAATAGAAAATCTAACTCTAAGGTTTTGCAGGCTATGGAAGAAACTTCTGATGGATCCTCATCAGAAGAAGATGAATTGTCTCTCCTCTTCAGAAGGGTGAACAAACTGTGGAAGCAGAGATAAAGGAAATTCATAAATCTTAGAAGATCAGAGAATCAGAATGAATCCTCCTCCAGATACAGAAAGTCTGAGTCTTCCTCTGGACACAGAAGATCTGAAGGTTCTTCAAGATATAGAAAGCCAAATAACAAGGACATCATCTGCTATGAGTGTAACGAGCAAGGGCACTACAAAAGTGACTGCCCAAGGCTTCAGAAGGAGAAGCCCAAAAATAAGTTCTTCAAGGAAAAGAAGAAAAGCCTCATGGCTACATGGGATGATTCTGACACCTCTAAAGCTGACTCAAAATCAGATGATGAAAGAGCAAACATAGCTCTCATGGAAAATGTATCAGAAGACAGTGAAGCTTCTGGTTCAGACTCAGAATCAGACACTGAAGAGGTATTTCCAGATTTTACCATAAATTTTACTAAGGCTGAACTTGCAGAGAGTCTAAATGAATATTTGGAAAGGTATCAGCAAATCAGAGTCAAATTCAAGAACCTGAAAAGGGATCTTGCCTCTGACTTTAAAAAGTCTGAGAGTCTCAGATTAGAGAATTCTGAGTTAAAAGAGAAAATTTAAAATTAGAAAATAATTTGCAAAACTCTCAGAAGGAAACAATCTTTGAGACTCCCAGTAATGCTGATGAGATCATCAAAGAGTATGATCACATCTTTCAGAAGTTTCTAGCTAAAAACATAGATAGAAGCAAGATGGCTTCAATGATCTATGGAGTTAGCAGAAATGGAAGAAAAGGGATAGGATATCAAGGTAAGGTACCTACACCTAAAAAGGCCATGGACTTAGTTATAAAACACACACCACTCAAATCACACTTTATATATGGGCACACACATGACATAAAATACACAAGTAGTGATTATTCTTTCAAACTAAAATTCAATCAGAATTTTGGTAAAACTAACAAATCAGGACCCAAGAAAATGTGGGTACCTAAGAATAAAATTATACATGTAGAAGATATCTTTAGCAGCAAGGCTAAGACACCAGTCATGGTACCTGGACTTTGGCTGATCGCGACACATGACGGGAAGAAGGCATATGTTCCAAAGCCTGGAACTTAAGCCTGGAGGCTACGTGGGCTTTGGAGGCAACCAGAGAGGAAAGATCATTGGCTCTAGAACAGTAGGTAATGAAAATCTTCCCTCTATAAATAATGTATTATTAGTTAATGGATTAATGCATAATCTGTTATCCATAAGTCAATTAAGTGATAACGGTTATTGTTGTACCCCAAAATTTTCCCTCCCATATTCTTCAAGATTTGTCAAGATCAATCCTCAAATAGCTCAAAACTTCTCAAGGGGTTGCACAGTCAAACATCCTCCTAAGCCAGTCAAAATTAGGGTTTTGTTTCTTGCAAGGAAGTTGAGGTTTTCAAAGGCTCAATCAAGCCTCATATGCCTATACATATTGCCAAGCATCTACATGTCAAGTCTCAAGGCTCACAACATCAAGTTGCACAGCCAAAAGCCCTAATTGCTTCACAATCAACTGTAGGGGTAAAATGGTCATTTGGCAGTCAAAAGTCAAAATTTTTGGTCAACATCTTACTTTGAAGCCACAATCATCATTTGATCAAGTCTTGATCATGATTCCACAAGAATAGCTCAAAAATCATCAAGATGCAAAAGTTTCCATTTTTGGACAGCTGAAAAGTCAACTGTAACTTGACCAAGGCATAACTTTCTCATGGTTCATCAGAAAAATCCCATCCAATGCTCATTTTTAAGGGGATGACATTTCCTACAACTCATCTTCACATTCCAAGTCCAAGAAATGCTCTCACAAAAAGTTATCAATTTCAACATTATAGGTCATTTTCAAAAGTCAACAAAAGGGCATTTTAAGTCAAAGACCATAACTTGAGATTGGTAAATCAAAATGACATGGGACCAAAGGCATTGGTTATAGAACTTCAATACCTTTCCAAAATGTCCAAGAACATGTTCATATGATCAAAATTGAGCAAGATATGCATTGGAGAAGTTGGGAAATTTTTGTGAAATGGCAAAAGTCAACTATCCTTGAAACTTCAATTTTTGACAAAAGGGCCCACTTTCTTCCACTTGATTCAGCCTTTTCATGCCACACATGTGTCCCATGATTAATTTCAAGATCAAACATTTATTTTTCTATTTTATTTAATTTTTATTGATTTAATTCATTTTAAATCCATAATAATTCAAATAAAGTTTAAAAATCAATGGAATAGTGTCTTTTGGATTTGAATAGCTTTCATACATCATGTGCCAGCTCACAAACTCATGCTAGGGCTATGTTGTACACAAAGTCTTGATTTTTCTTAAAAAAAGGAAAGTTTGTTAATGGTGGAAAACCTAAACCTAATTCTCTCATGTGCATGGATTAAGGCCCAGAAGTTAACCAAATTCCCTTCCCTCATAAGTACTGAGTCTAACCCTAATGCTAAACATGTGCAAAAGCTGCTACAGAGCCATAAACAAAATTCAAAAATTGAAGGAAAATTTGAAAACTGAATTCATTATTCAAGCACAATTCAAAGCCTAAAAGTGATTCAAACGCATTGCTGATATTGCCAGGAACCTATTGCAGTCAAGAACGAGCCTTAACACTCCAAGAACACGCCATAACAGTCACACGGTTTACCATTCTTGTCCATAATCGAAACTCAAGTTTTATGCATCATTAACATGTTTTGATTATTGCTTTGCATTACTAACATCATTCTGAAGCTTTTGGTATAGATTAATTGCATTGAAACGTCTTGAATCAGAATCCACCATTAGAGAAATCTAGGGTTTTTGAAGCTCTCAATTGGGGCTTTTCAGCATAAGTAAAATTAGAACCAATGATGCCCATGGTTGAACTCAGAATGACAAGACGAATTCATTGCAACCATCGCGCCCTTTTTATATGCCCTGTACGCCTAATCGCTATTATTGGAAGTTTTGCATTGTGGGGGTTAAAAACCCCCGCTATCTTGTTTTATTTTTGCAGGTGAAATGAAGAAGGTGACTGCGTGTTGACGTGTGGGTGGTGGGTTTGAATATAGCGCGCGTTTTTTACGTTTCCAGCACATGTGATTATTTCCATATATTATTCTCACTTATTATTATATTAACAAACGTGCTCAAATGGTGTAGTGGCTGGTGACGTGCTTGGCAATTGTTGGGACCTGGGTTCGATTCCCAGGTCCACCCAAATCTTTGTTTCTATTTTGTTTAACAAATTCATGTGCAGCACTTATCAAAGGTTCCACCATATACCCTCACGCATCAGCTAGCCAAGTGTCCACCACCCTCAATCCAATGGTCAAAGAAGGGAGTCCATGGTACTCTGGAGTCAATGAGCACGCACATGATTCAAGAAAGTCAAACATGGCTTTGTGTTAATGGGCCTGAATTCCAGAATAACACCTCCCTTGGGTCCATCAAACCCCCCTGGTTAATTACTTCTTCTCTTCTTTTTTTTTTTTTGTTTTCTTTTAATTACTAATCATTATTATTATTTATTAGTTAACAAATTAATATTTTTAATAAAAATCAGGGATCACCAAAATTGTAAATATTTTTATTATTTATTAAATTCACTAATTATTATTTTTGTAAATAAATACTAACAAATAAATTAGTTTAATTTAGGTTTAATTTTAATCTTTTTCTCAATAAATAAAAAAATTATGTAGAATTAGGGTTTGGAATTTTCAATCATATTTTATTAATTATCATTATTCTTATTTATTAATTATTATTTTTGTAAATAAAAATGTAAATTAATTAATTTAGTTAATTAGGTTAACTTTGACATTTTTTATTAATAATTAAAATAAACTTAGAACTAGGGTTTTCTTGACTTTTAATTTCCTTTTTCTTTTTATTTTCATTAAAAACACAAAAAACATTTTTCTTGTAAATAATTAAGTAATTAATTAGTATTAGGTTTAATTTTAATTAATTGCAAAAAAAGGACAAACCACAATTTCTTTATTTCTCAAAAGGGTCAAAAACCCTAAGGACGTCTTGATTTAATTTCTTTGCGCACATTTATTGTTAATTCTATTTTTGATTATTATGTATCTGCTCAAAGGATCTAATAGTAATTAGGATTTACCGCTTTCTTTACATTTCGCACTTATTTATCAAAACGGGTTTTTATTTTTGGCGATGTATAGACCTGCTCCTTGTAATAGCGTAGAATTTACATTTCCGCACTTTAATTTTCCGCACTCTTAACTGTTAATTATGCCTGCAAGACTGTATGACAATTAAAAATAACTCGTAGCTCACAAATGACATGTACAAGATAAACATTAACTGAAAAAACACACAAGCACATGCCACTCTTAGGGTACGCCTCACTCGTTGCCTCGAACGTGGTCGTCAAGTATAGGGTGTTTTAGAGGCTGCCCTCCTGTCTAAAGATCCAGTCGCCTCGAAACGGTTGCCTCGGATACAAAGGATCTAGGACATTAGGGTTACTTCTAAGGTGTCCTACTATTGCTTCGGTGACCACCGTGTCCCTAATAATCGAATTGACCCGAACAACTCCAACGACGGTGCTACCTACTTCTCAATAGTGGGATAGCACTTTCTAAAGGACTCTTACACAACCTAATTCCTTAAGAGTAGGTAGATCGCCTGGGTACTTGCTCTTTCAAACAAACAAAACAACTTTTCGCACCTACACTTTCAAAAGGTTTTCAAACAAATATTTCATACACTCTTGAGGACAGATACAAGAGTTACTTAGAAATTTTTCAAACGAAACTTTTTCAAAACCCACACACACTTGAAAAGCAAACAATTTTTGAAAACATAGAGTGAGCAAGTACCTAAGAGCCCATGGATAACCATGGATAGAAAGGGTGCTAACACCTTCCCTTTCTATAAATCTACCTCCCGAACCGAGAAACATTCTCAAAGAAGGAATTTTGCTGTGCTTTTGTCCTTTCCATATTGGAGAACATAAAATACGGTGGCGACTCTTGCTTACCGCGACATTTTGCGAAGCAGCTTAAAAAACAGTCAGTTCTATTTCCACCGATCACAGAACTGGCGACTCTGCTGGGGACATTTAATAAGTGAGGTGTACCTTAGGATTAGACCACTCTTATGTTTTCAATTGCTTGATTTGTTTGCTTTAATATTTTGGGCCTATTTTGGAGTTTCATAGATCCTAACCCGGATCTGGGGCACCCTTTTTAGGTAGCAATAAACTGTGAGGGAACTGTGCGGGGTATACCGACATGGTTGAAGCAGTTGCTACGTTGATGTGGCACTTTGGTGAGTACCGGTAACCCTTGAGTCAAGTCAAGGAGAGTACGGGGCCGCCGCGTGGTGTCGTGAAGCATCAACTGACCTTAGGAACCTTACTTGACCATCCTAGCCTCTTTAGGGGTAGTGAGATGACCGACTTTGGTGTAGTCCGAAGTTGGTAGATACTCGATACTACACTCATTGAGGGTTGTTTTCTTGGAATATTTTGATCGGCAGTTCAGTGGCTAAATCAAAACAATGAACATAGAAAACAACCCAATGATATTGAGCTCCTTAGAACCCGGTTACTATTTTCTAGGACAGGTCTTAACCAACCGAAACTAAAAGAGGGTAGTACCTAGACCTCATGCTGGCCTAAACTCTAAGGGATGTCTGGTGTGACTTGTGTGCCTTATCATGTTTGCCTTTTGTGAATACTTGTGGTGTGCTTTTATCATAACATCATAACATCATAAAGCATCATATGCATTTACTAACCACTTCAAGGGTTCGAATCTTCATCTTTGTTCTTATTTTATAGGACATGGAAACTATCCGCAGAAAGACAATTCAGGTCAACCTTGTAAGGATCCCTCCTC
Organism: Vicia faba; assembly: GCA_948472305.1. Taxonomy (NCBI): domain Eukaryota; kingdom Viridiplantae; phylum Streptophyta; class Magnoliopsida; order Fabales; family Fabaceae; genus Vicia; species Vicia faba. The sequence goes on along the minus strand of OX451739.1, from coordinate 50,647,593 downwards.
AGCTTAAGGAACTTACATCAAGGATTCCCGAGAACTCTTCTTTCAGTGAAAGGCATGGTAGACTCATCAGCTTGGTCAATACCAACATTGAAGAAGATATGGTGAAAGTGTTGTTCCAGTTCTTTGACCTTTTGCACCACTGTTTTACTTTCCCTGATTATCAATTGGTGACTACTTTGGAAGAGTTTTCTCAGCTGCTGAAGGTTCCTATTCGTAGTCAACTACCCTACAACGGTACGGAAAGGGAACCCAAACTTGAAGAGGTAGCTAAAGCATTATGTCTGCAACCATCTGATATCAAGGGGCATTGGGAAGTCAGAAGTGGTATCAAAGGATTCTTGGCAAAGTTTCTGTTTGAGAAGGCCCAAGAATGTTGGAACTCCCTTGACCTACAAGCTTTTGAAGAAATTGTGGCACTCCTTGTCTATGGGTTGGTGTTGTTCCCGAATCCATATCAGCTTATAGATATCAATGCTGTCAAGATCTTCATGTCCAGAAATCCTATACCTACGCTGCTTGGGGACATCCTCCACTCATGTTACACTCGAACCATGAGAAAAAGAGGTGTTCTCATGTGCTGCACTCCTCTTCTGGAAAGGTGGTTTATTTCGCACCTTCCACAATCAGTTTTGAAGAACGAGCGGGGTTTGAGATGGTCACAACGATTGATGACCCTTACACATGCTGATATACATTGGTATCCTCAGTCTAGAGAGAATGTCACTATCATTGATCGTTGCGGAGAATTTCCTAATGTTCCTTTACTTGGAATCAGAGGAGGCATTACTTACAACCCATGTCTGGCTTTGAGGAAGTTTGGATATGCTCGGAGGGATGACCCTCATGACATGTTGATTCCTGACATAGTTTTTGACTTCGACAATGATACGCAAGGACTTCGCCAGAGGTTCATCAGAGCTTGGAGGATGCCCAACAGAGTAGATAGTAAGACACTGGGGCACAGGAACTCCATCCCCCTGGAACCTTATCTCAAGTGGGTACGAGCCCGCTCCCAGAAGCAGGTGATGCCATATCCCCATGTTCTCCCCATGATCAAAGAGCCAGTTTTGGAAGGAGAGGTGCCCTACACCATTCAGCATCCTGATATGCCAACATCCTGGGAAGAAATGCAGAAGAGCTGGATCCAACTCAAGGAAGAACGGAACTCTCTTGAAGCCAGTTTACATGCCAGTGAGAAGAAGGTTTTGGAGCTCACCCGCCTGCTTCACGAGGAAAAGACTCACAACACTTACATCGCTCCAAAGAGGATGCGCAGTGTCTTTTGGGATTAATGATTTTGTAATGTTTTGCCCATGAGGCCCTGATGTACTGAACAGATTATTTCTTAATATAACGTGTGTTCCTTTTTTGTCTACAACAAATTTGAACTTTTGAACCTTGAATGCATTGCATAAATAGCATATCATGCATCATGTGCATAACAGGTACCCTTTTTCTACAGGTTGCTTAATCTTCGTCGTTGTTTATTTCAGCACTTCATCATGTCTTCTGAGCCTACTACTGAACAAGCTATCAAGGCCCTCCAGGCCCAGAACGCCCAGTTTCAAGAGCTGGTCATTAGCTTAGCCCAGGGTCAACAGGAGTTGAAGACTCTGCTCTTGAAGGAAAAGAAGAAGAAGAAGAGGAGGACCGTCTTGTTCAGCAATGGTCGGAGGTTTGGGAATACACTGCAAAATGAGACTGATCAGGCTACTCCATCTGTTGGGGAAGGCAGTCCCCAGGAGAGAAGGGTTCCTAGTCCCGTGGTCTCCGACGACGAGACAGATTTCATTGATGAACAGTACCCTCCTGCTGAGGACAGGTACAAACAGCTGGAGGACCGATTAAATGCTATGGAGATTCAACGTGTGCCCGGGTTGGACTTTGGAGACCTAGGCTTATCTTCTGGGGTGGTGATCCCACACAAGTTCAAGGCGCCTGCCTTTGCGAAGTACGACGGAGCTTCATGCCCTAAGCTGCATCTTAGATCATATGTAAGGAAGATCCAACCTTACACTGCAGACAAGAACCTATGGATCCATTTCTTCCAGGATAGCCTTTCAGGGGCTCAACTCGAGTGGTTCTATCAGCTGGATGGAACCAGTATTCGAAACTGGGAGGACTTGGCTACTGCATTTTTTAAGCAGTATCAGTACAATTCCGACCTCGCTCCCACGCGTACCCAACTCCAGGGTATGTCACTTGGGACGGGTGAAGGTTTTAAGGAGTACGCGCAGAAGTGAAGAGACTTGGCTGGCAGGGTGCAGCCACCATTGACTGACTGTGAACTCGTGGACATGTTCTTGGGGACCCTGTCTGGTCCATTCTTTAATCACCTGATTGGAAATTCTGCTGCTGGGTTCACAGACCTGATCTTAACTGGAGAAAGGATAGAAGCTGGTATTAAGTCGGGGAAGATACAGAAAGGTGCATCCTCGAGCTCTGAAAAGAAGCCCTTCAAGAAGGAAGCTAGTGTTGTTTATGGTCCAAGGAGACAGAATAAACCGGAACGCCGCCAAGCTGTCAACGCGGTGGTAATTTCATAGCCTGCTGCTGCTCCTCAGCAATACAACCAACCAAGGAGTGAGAGACCCAAAAGACAGTATACTCGGCTCAGCATGACCCTGTCTCAGATATTGCCACAACTGCTGTTAACCAATCTGGTAACTGTCAAGGAAGCTCCGAGGGTTGTGAACACTACATCCCCAAAATACAACCCCAACACCCGCTGCGCTTATCACTCTGATAGCCCGGGGCATACTACTGATGATTGTTGGGCTCTAAGGAATAAGGTTCAAGACCTTATTGATGCCAAAGAGGTTCAGTTCGAGGCGCCCGAGAAGCCTAATGTGGTGACAGCTCCCATGCCCAACCATGGAGTAAATGCTATTGAGGATGATGACGACATGGAGGAATCTGAATTTGACAGCTGGATCTACCCAACGACCAACGGTGGACCAAGCAACTGGACTACCAAAGACTACATACCCATTACTTTTGTCACTCAGTAATGAACTCCTTTGTTTTAAATTTGTAACGAACAATAATTTGAAACTTTATAGCTCGGTGTCTTACCCGGGGCACCGTGGTTTTATTTGTGAGGGCTTATTATTTGTCATTTTCATATATCCTGAATAAAAGCATTGGACGTTTTTCGCATTTCAAATCTTGTGCTCCCTTTCTTTCTTTATATATTGTAAAACAGCTATATTTACACACACTCACCTATACAGGTTCCAATCCACTCTGGATCCCACTGGTAACAACTCTGCTACTGCTAGTTATGACTTTGAAAATCTGATTAACCTAGCCGAAGACGAAGGTGAAGATGATTGCGAAGTGCCTGGAGAGCTTGCAAGACTGTTACTCCAGGAAGAGAGGGCCATTCAACCACATGAAGAGCCAGTGGAAATGGTAAACCTGGGTACTGAGACAGATAGAAAGGATGTCAAGATTGGTGCCAATCTGGAGTCTAGTGTGAAACAACGGTTGATTCAGATGTTGCATGACTATGTGGAAATATTTGCCTGGTCTTACGAAGACATGCCTGGGTTGGATACCGACATTGTGGTTCATCACTTGCCTACCAAGGAAGAATGCCCTCCGGTAAAACAAAAGGTCCGCCGTATGCGTCCAGAGATGTCTGAGAAAATCAAAGCTGAGGTTATGAAACAATTTGATGCCGGGTTTCTAGCAGTGACTTCTTACCCTCAGTGGGTTGCCAATGTAGTTCCAGTTCCAAAGAAAGATGGTAAGATCCAAATGTGTGTTGATTACAGGGATTTGAATAGGGCGAGCCCCAAGGATGACTTCCCTCTGCCTCACATTGACGTTCTGGTTGACAATACTGCTCAGCACAAAGTATTCTCCTTCATGGACGGCTTCTCCGGTTATAATCAAATCAAGATGGCTCCTGAAGACATGGAGAAGAACACCTTTGTTACTCAGTGGGGCACCTTTTGTTACAAGGTCATGCCATTTGGGTTGAAAAATGCTGGGGCAACCTACCAACGTGCCATGGTTGCTTTATTTCATGACATGATCCACCATGAGATTGAAGTATATGTCGATGACATGATTGCAAGGTCCCAAACTGAGGAGGAACACCTTGACCATCTACAGAAGCTGTTTGACCGTCTGAAGTTGTACAAGCTGAGGTTGAACCCGAACAAGTGCACTTTCAGAGTGAGATCTGGAAAGTTGCTAGGCTTCGTCGTAAGCGACAAAGGTATTCAAGTGGACCCTGCCAAAGTGAAAGCCATACAGGAGATGCTAGTTCCCAAGACTGAAAAAGAAGTCAGAGGCTTCCTAGGACGGCTGAACTACATTGCCCGATTCATCTTGCACCTAACTGCTACTTTTGAACCACTCTTCAAGCTGCTGAAGAAAGATCAAGTAGTACGTTGGAATGATGAATGTCAAGCCTCTTTCGACAGAAACAAAGAGTATCTCCAAGAACCACCCATTCTTATGCCACCAGTTGAAGGGAGACCTCTAATATTGTACTTGACAGCTCAATGGGGTGTGTGCTGGGGCAGCATGACGAGTCTGGCCAAAAAGAGCACGCCATTTATTACCTTAGCAAAAAGTTTACCGACTGTGAGACCCGATACTCACTGCTCGAGAAAACTTACTGCGCTTTGGTATGGGCTGCTCACCGGCTGAGACAGTATATGTTGACTCACACTACTTTGTTGATTTCAAAAATGGATCCTATCAAGTACATATTCGAAAAGCCTGCTCTGTCCGGAAGAATAGCAAGATGGCAGATGATCTTGACAGAATACGACATCCAGTACACGACTCAGAAGGCAATCAAGGGAAGTGTATTGGCAGACCATTTGGCACACCAGGCAGTGGACGATTACCAGTCGATTAACTTTGAATTTCCAGACGAGAATATCATGGTAGTAACTGATTGTGAAGTACCTGGACCGGATGAAGGACCTGAGGAAGGATCCCGATGGTCTATGCACTTTGATGGAGCCTCAAACGCTTTGGGTAATGGTATCGGCGCTGTGATCACATCTCCTAATGGCTCTCATACTCCACTTACCGCCCGACTATGTTTCAACTGCACCAACAACATGGCAGAGTATGAGGCATGTATTATGGGTCTTCAAGCTGCAATTGACCTAAGGATCAAGTTTCTGAGTGTCTTCGGAGATTCCGCTCTCGTGATCAATCAGATTAAAGGCGAGTGGGATACGAAACACCCAAATCTTATTCCTTACAAGGAGTATGTGTTGACATTGATCCCCCATTTCGAAGAAATAACTTTTGAACACTTCCCCAGAGAGGAGAATCAGTTGGCGGACGCGTTGGCTACGATGTCTTCTATGTTCAAAGTCAAATGGGACAACGAGGCTCCTCGGATCATTATCTGGAAACTGGATGAACCTACATATTGTTGTGATCTTGAGACGGAAGAGGTAACAGAAAAACCATGGTATCATGAAGTGAAGAGGTACTTGGAAGCTCAAGAATACCCCGAGGGTGCATCTGTTAATGACAAGAAGTTCCTGAGAAGGTTCGCAACAAAGTTCTTCCTCAGCAATGGCATTCTTTACAAGCGAAACCATGATTCAACCTTACTGCGTTGTGTGGATAAGACTAAAGCAGAAAGGATCATGAAAGAGCTGCATGAAGGAACTTTCGGAACTCATTCCAGTGGACATACCATGGCAAAGAAAATCCTACGGGCAGGATATTACTGGTCCACAATGGAAGCCGACTGTTACCAACATTCTCGGACATGTCACAAGTGCCAGATCTACGCTGATAAGGTGCACATTCCTCCAGTCCCTCTGAACGTCTTGACAGCACCTTGGCCTTTTGCAATGTGGTGCATTGATATAATCGGCGAAATCAGACCTACGGCATCCAACGGGCATCGTTTCATCTTGGTAGCAATTGATTACTTCACAAAGTGGGTTGAAGCAGCTTCCTACGCTACCGTAACCAAGAACGTCGTGGCACGGTTCATTCGGCATAACCTGACCTGTCGATACGGCGTACCTGAGAGAATCATTACGGATAATGGTACCAATCTTAACAACAAGATGGTCACTGAGCTCTGCGAGCAATTCAAGATACAACACCACAACTCTTCTCCTTACCGGCCGAAGATGAATGGGGCTGTAGAAGCGGAAAATAAGAATATCAAGAAGATTGTGCAGAAGATGACAGTGACCTACAAGGATTGGCACGAGATGTTACCATTTGCTCTTCACGGGTACCGTACCTCAACACGGACGTCAACAGGGGCAACACCCTTTTCCTTGGTCTATGGCATGGAGGCAGTCCTACCTATTGAAGTCCAGATACCCTCTCTCCGGATAATGAAGGATGCAGGTTTGAGCGAAGATGACTGGATCCAGACCCGACTTAATCAATTAAACCTAATTGACGAAAAGAGACTCACCGCTATTTGTCATGGTCAGACGTACCAAAAACGGATGATCAAGGAATTTAACAAGAAAGTCAGACGACAAGAGTATCAAGTTGGGGATCGGGTAATCAAGCGCATCATTCTACCTCAAAGTGATCCCAGGGGCAAATGGAACCCCACGTACGAAGGGCCATTTGTGGTTAAACATATCTTCTCAGGAGGAGTTATGATTCTAACCACTATGGATGGTGACGACCTTCCTCACCCCGCCAATGCATACATAGTAAAAAGATACTACGCATGACTAAAGACCCGCTAGGTTGACACACCTAGGCAGAAATAAGGGCTTCCCGGTGAACCAAAAAGGTTCGGGCAAAAATAAAGGATGAAATGAAAAAAAATCTGTACACCCGGCAAGTCGAAAACCTGAAAAGGCGGCTTGGGCAAAAATGGGTATCCCGGTGGACTGAAAACCCGAAAGAGCGGTCTAGGCAAAAATTAGGGATCAGCGTAATACTATGTCTCATTGGATCACCTTGCATATAGAATCCAGTATCAACTATCACGTTCAAACGACATCGATCAATCAGCTTCATCATCAACTAAAGCAGCCAAGTGATGAGACGCTTGGAGACATAAAGGCGATAGCAGAATTGGAACCCAATGGGATTATTTTTCACATAGCTGTTTTGTTTTCTTTTCAAAATTGTATAAACTATATTTTGTTCGGCGGCGTCCTCTTACTAGGACGTCGGCCTCTTGTACATAAACGCCTATTTGCAGGCAAATTCCAAAAATCAATACAAATTCACTTTTCCATACAAATTGCCAATTGATTTTCCTTTTTCTGTTTTGTCTTGCGAAGAACGTTCAATGTTCATTTTTGATATATGAATTTGACATTAATTGCTAACTCATAAATATTTGCATGCGAAACAAAGGATTAATTAAAAGTGACATCAGAAACAGGGGCAATAATAATTGTCTAAGTGGTCTAGTTGCTCTGTCCACCAAGGTACTAAGGTAAGTTCGGCTGAAGAACGACCAGGATACCTTCACTCCCCACAGAGTAAGACAGACTTAGCAATACTCTCCCCCCGAGCAGAGTTGGTCTCCCGTCAGTCCTAACAAGGCACAATATCCCTAGCAAGTCAGCAACACTCTCCCCAAGCAGAGTTAGTCTACTGTCAGCCTTAAGGAAGTGGGTATCCCCAGAAAATCTCAATATTCCTCAGCGAAGTATACAGATGTTCCTAATCAAGCATCCCCGGCAGTCTTATATAAGATTGTTCCCCGGCGGAATACCAGACACCCCAGTGGAGCCACTTCCCCAGTACAGTCCAAAAGTTTCCCTGGGAGAATTGAATCAATCTCCCCAGTAGATTCTGGAAGCTTATCCCCAGTAGATTCTGGAAGCTTATCACCTGCAGAGTACATATCTCTCCCCGGCTTTATTCAAAGGTTATTCTCCACCAGAGCTTATAACTGGGTTATCCTCAGCTAATTGCCACAGAAAGATCGTCCTCGGCGAAGTTCTTCCTATCCCCCAGCGGAGTTCATCAAATTCCCCAACACAACTTCTCAACGGTATCCCCAGCAGAGTTATCATCAAAACCTCAGCAAAGTATCTCCTCCCACAGAGCAAATCCCACAGAGTAATCTCTCCATCAAGCTTATTCCCCAACGGAGACATCTTCTCCTACCGGTTTATTCCTGCAATCATCATCCCCAGCGGAAGCGAAGAACTCTCTTCAACATCAGCCCAGGATTTAACTCCCGACATTCATCAAGGATTTATTTTCCTAGACAAAAATACATACACAAACATCACATTTTCATACATCCTGATACATGCATATACGCATCACATCATACAATCTCATTTATTTTTGAGAACATCATGCAGTTCATACCTCATGACATTGCATACAACTGATGTTTCGCCTTTTCAGGAAAAAGGTCAATACAAAGATGATTACTATCAACTGTCGCAATTCCAGATTCGATACCTGTATCTAGCCATGGCATATCTGTAGACGACTAATTCCAGATTCGATTCTTGTATCTAGCCAGAGCATATCTGAAGAGTTTAGAGATTCGATACCTGTATCCAGCCAGGGCATATCTGTAGACAACTAATTCCAGATTCGATTCGTGTATCTAGCCAGGACATATCTGAAGAGTTTAGATATTTGATACCTGTATCCAGCCAGGGCATATCTGTAGACGACTAATTCCAGATTCGATTCCTGTATCTAGCCAGGGCATATCTGAAGAGTTTGAAGACTCGATTCCTGTATCCAGCCAGGGCATATTTGTAGACGACTAATTCCAGATTCGATTCCTGTATCTAGCCAGGGCATATCTAAAGAGTTTGAAGATTCGATTCCTGTATCCAGCCAGGGCATATCTATAGACGACTAATTCCAGATTCGATTCCTGTATCTAGCCAGGGCATATCTGAAGAGTTTGAAGATTCGATTCCTGTATCCAGCCAGGGCATATCTGTAGACGACTAATTCCAGATTCGATTCCTGTATCTAGCCAGGGCATATCTGAAGAGTTTGAATATTCGATTCCTGTATCTAGCCAGGGCATATCTAAAGAGTTTGAAGATTCGATTCCTGTATCCAGCCAGGGCATATCTGTAGATGACTAATTCCAGATTCGATTCTTGTATCTAGCCAGGGCATATCTGAAGAGTTTGAAGATTCGATTCTTGTATCCAGCCAGGGAATATCTGTAGACGACTAATTCCAGATTCGATTCCTGTATCTAGCCAGGGCATATCTGAAGAGTTTAAAGATTCGATTCCTGTATCCAGCCGGGGCATATCTGTTGACGACTAATTCCAGATTCGATTCCTGTATCTAGCCAGGGCATATCTGAAGAGTTTGAAGATTCGATTCCTGTATCCAGCCAGGGCATATCTGTAGATGACTAATTCCAGATTCGATTCATGTATCTAGCCAGGGCACGTCTGCGAGCGATTGTTTCCGGATTCGATTCCTGTATCCATCCAGGGCACGTCTGTAAGCAACCTTTTAAAGTTCTAGATTCGATACATGTACCTAGCCAGGGCATGTCTGTGAGCGACTGATTGAAGATCAACACCTGTAACAGGCCAGGAATTTATCTTTCTTTCTCAGGTACGCAAGTTCTCGCTAAGGAATCTCTTACGCGATCGACACCTCCATACGGCATCTATAAGCCCATTCCCGACAAGGTTCTGTCACATCTCCAGATGGCATCTATAAGCCCATCCTCCTATCCATCATCTCTCCAAATGGCATTTGTAAGCCCATTCCCGCCATCACATTGCTGATACTCTACTATGTGAGTGCAAATTTCTGGGCACTCAAGTGTTCAATCATCTTCCACCTTCAGATCACGAAAGGCACGCAAGCCAATCTACATCCTCAGGTTTAAGAAGATTGAACAGGGGCAACTGTTGTACCCCAAAATTTTCCCTCCCATATTCTTCAAGATTTGTCAAGATCAATCCTCAAATAGCTCAAAACTTCTCAAGGGGTTGCACAGTCAAACATCCTCCTAAGCCAGTCAAAATTAGGGTTTTGTTTATTGCAAGGAAGTTGAGGTTTTCAAAGGCTCAATCATTCCTCATATGCCTATACACATTGCCAAGCATCTACATGTCAAGTCTCAAGGCTCACAGCATCAAGTTGCACAGCCAAAAGCCCTAATTGCTTCACAATCAACTGTAGGGGTAAAATGGTCATTTGGCAGTCAAAAGTCAAAAATTTTGGTCAACATCTTACTTTGAAGCCAAAATCTTCATTTGATCAAGTCTAGATTATGATTCCACAAGAATGGCTCAAAAATTATCAAGATGCAAAAGTTTCCATTTTTGGACAGTTGAAAAGTCAACTGTAACTTGACCAAGGCATAACTTTCTCATGGTTCATCAGAAAAATCCCATCCAATGCTCATTTTGAAGGGGATGACATTTCCTACAACTCATCTTCACATTCCAAGTCCAAGAAATGCTCTCACAAAAAGTTATCAATTTCAACATTATAGGTCATTTTCAAAAGTCAACAAAAGGGCATTTTAAGTCAAAGACCATAACTTGAGATTGGTAAATCAAAATGATATGGGACCAATGGAATTGGTTAGAGGACTTCAAGACCTTTTCAAAATGTCCAAGAACATGTTCATATGATCAAAATTGAGCAAGATATGCATTGGAGAAGTTGGGAATTTTTTGTGAAATGGCAAAAGTCAACTATCCTTGAAACTTCAATTTTTGACAAAAGGGCCCACTTTCTTCCACTTGATTCAGCCTTGTCATGCCACACATGTGTCCCATGATTAATTTCAAGATCAAACATTTATTTTTCTGTTTTATTTAATTTTTATTGATTTAATTCATTTTAAATCCATAATAATTCAAATAAAGTTTAAAAATCAATGGAATAGTGTCTTTTGGATTTGAATAGCTTTCATACATCATGTGCCAGCTCACAAACTCATGCTAGGGCTATGTTGTACACAAAGTCTTGGTTTTGCTTAAAAAAAGGAAAGTTTGTTAATGGTGGAAAACCTAAACCTAATTCTCTCATGTGCATGGATTAAGGCCCAGAAGTTAACCTAATTCCCTTCCCTCATAAGTACTGAGTCTAACCCTAATGCTAAACACGTGCAAAAGCTGCTACAAAGCCATAAACAAAATTCAAAAATTGAAGGAAAATTTGAAAACTGAATTCATTATTCAAGCACAATTCAAAGCCTAAAAGTGATTCAAATGCATTGCTGATATTGCCAGGAACCTATTGCAGTCAAGAACGAGCCTTAACACTCCAAGAACACGCCATAACAGTCACACGGTTTACCATTCTTGTCCATAATCGAAACTCAAGTTTTATGCATCATTAACATGTTTTGATTATTGCTTTGCATTGCTAACATCATTCTGAAGCTTTTGGTATAGATTAATTGCATTGAAACGTCTTGAATCAGAATCCACCATTAGAAAAATCTAGGGTTTTTGAAGCTCTCAATTGGTGCTTTTTAGCATAAGTAAAATTAGAACCAATGATGCCCATGGTTGAACTCAGAATATCAAGACGAATTCATTGCAACCATCGCGCCCTTTTTATATGCCCTGTACGCCTAATCGCTATTATTGGCAGTTTTGCATTGTGGGGGTTAAAAACCCCCGCTATCTTGTTTTATTTTTGCAGATGAAATGAAGAAGGTGACTGCGTGTTGACGTGTGGGTGGTGGGTTTGAATATAGCGCGCGTTTTTTACGTTTCCAGCACATGTGATTATTTCCATATATTATTCTCACTTATTATTGTATTAACAAACGCGCTCAAATGGTGTAGTGGCTGGTGACGTGCTTGGCAATTGTTGGGACCTGGGTTCGATTCCCAGGTCCACCCAAATCTTTGTTTCTATTTTGTTTAACAAATTCATGTGCAGCACTTATCAAAGGTTCCACCATATACCCTCACGCATCAGCTAGCCAAGTGTCCACCACCCTCAATCCAATGGTCAAAGAAGGGAGTCCATGGTACTCTGGAGTCAATGAGCACGCACATGATTCAAGAAAGTCAAACATGGCTTTGTGTTAATGGGCCTGAATTCCAGAATAACACCTCCCTTGGGTCCATCAAACCCCCCTGGTTAATTACTTCTTCTCTTCTTATTTTATTTTTTTTTTGTTTTCTTTTAATTACTAATCATTATTATTATTTATTAGTTAACAAATTAATATTTTTAATAAAAATCAGGGATCACCAAAATTGAAAATATTTTTATTATTTATTAAATTCACTAATTATTATTTTTGTAAATAAATACTAACAAATAAATTAGTTTAATTTAGGTTTAATTTTAATCTTTTTCTCAATAAATAAAAAAATTATGTAGAATTAGGGTTTGGCATTTTCAATCATATTTTATTAATTATCATTATTCTTATTTATTAATTATTATTTTTGTAAATAAAAATGTAAATTAATTAATTTAGTTAATTAGGTTAACTTTGACATTTTTTATTAATAATTAAAATAAACTTAGAACTAGGGTTTTCTTGACTTTTAATTTCCTTTTTCTTTTTCTTTTCATTAAAAACACAAAAAACATTTTTCTTGTAAATAATTAAGTAATTAATTAGTATTAGGTTTAATTTTAATTAATTGCAAAAAAAGGACAAACCATAATTTCTTTATTTCTCAAAAGGGTCAAAAACCCTAAGGACGTCCTGATTTAATTTCTTTGCGCACATTTATTGTTAATTCTATTTTTGATTATTATGTATCTGCTCAAAGGATGTAATAGTAATTAGGATTTACCGATTTCTTTACTTTTCGCACTTATTTATCAAAACGGGTTTTTGTTTTTGGCGATGTATAGACTCGGGCCTTGTAATAGCGTAGAATTTACATTTCCGCACTTTAATTTTCCGCACTCTTAACTGTTAATTATGCCTGCAAGACTGTATGACAATTAAAAACAACTCGTAGCTCACAAATGACATGTACAAGATAAACATTAACTGAAAAAACACACAAGCACATGCCACTCTTAGGGTACGCCTCACTCGTTGCCTCAAACGTGGTCGTCAAGTATAGGGTGTTTTAGAGGTCGCCCTCCTGTCTAAAGATCCAGTCGCCTCGAAACGGTTGCCTCGGATACAAAGGATCTAGGACATTAGGGTTACTTCTAAGGTGTCCTACTATTGCTTCGGTGACCACACTGTCCCTAATAATCGAATTGACCCGAACAACTCCAATGACGGTGCTACCTACTTCTCAATAGTGGGATAACACTATCTAAAGGACTCTTACACAGCCTAATTCCTTAAGAGTAGGTAGATCGCCTGAGTACTTGCTCTTTCAAACAAACAAAACAACTTTTCGCACCTACACTTTCAAAAGGTTTTCAAACAAATATTTCATACACTCTTGAGGACAGATACAAGAGTTACTTAGAAATTTTTCAAACGAAACTTTTTCAAAACCCACACACACTTGAAAAGCAAACAATTTTTGAAAACATAGAGTGAGCAAGTACCTAAGAGCCCATGGATAACCATGGATAGAAAGGGTGCTAACACCTTCCCTTTCTATAAATCTACCTCCCGAACCGAGAAACATTCTCAAAGAAGGAATTTTGCTGTGCTTTTGTCCTTTCCATATTGGAGAACATAAAAGACGGTGGCGACTCTTGCTTACCGCGACATTTCACGAACCAGCTTAAAAAACAGTCAGTTCTATTTCCACCGATCACAGTTATGATATAATCTTTAATCAAAATTCTTGCAAAGCTGTTAGTTAGAAAGATAGGACTATCCTATTTAATGGAAAGAGGAAAAACAACATTTATAAAATAAAACTTTCTGAACTAAAGAGTCAGAATGTAAAATGCCTACTTTATGTTAACAACGAGCAATGGGTCTAGCATAGAAGATTGGGGCATGTTAGTATGAGAAGAGTATCTCAGATTAACAAACTCAATCTGGTCAGAGGACTTCCTAATTTGAAGTTCAGCTCAGATGCTCTGTGTGAAGCATGTCAGAAAGGCAAATTTGCAAAACCTGCTTTCAAATCAAAAATTGTTGTTTCCACTACTAAGCCATTAGAACTTCTGCATCAGTAAAAATGTTGGACCAGTAAAAACTGCGTCAGTCAGCGGCAAGAAGTATAGGCTAGTAATCATATATGACTATAGCAGATGGACATGGGTAAAGTTCTTAAGACACAAGGACGAGTCACACTCTGTGTTCTCTACCTTCTGCAACCAAGTTCAGAATGAAAAGGATCTTAGAATTGTCAAAGTCAGAAGTGGTCATTGTGGGGAATTTGAAAATAAAAATTTTGAATTATTTTTTAATGAAAAAGGCATCTTGCATGACTTTTCTTGTCCTAGAACTTCCCAACAAAATGGAGTTATAGAATGAAAGAACAGAACATTGCAAGAAATGGCCAGAACCATGATCAACGAGACTAACATTGCTAAGATCTTCTGGGCAGAGGCAATTAGCACAGCGTGTTACATTCAGAATAGAATCTCCATAAGACCTATTCTAGATAAGACTCCATATGAACTATGGAAGAACAGAAAGCCCAACATTTCTTATTTTCATCCATTTGGATGCACGTGCTTTATCCTGAATACAAAAAATTATCTGAACAAGTTTGACTCTAAAGCAAAAAAGTGTATTATGTTAGGATACTCTGAACGCTCAAGAGGGTACAGAGTATATAATACAGAAACACAGATTGTTGAAGAGTCAATCAGTGTTAGGTTTGATGATAAGCTTGACTCTCAAAAGTCAAAGCAGAATGAATTCCTTGCACTTATGGAAGTTGAACTTATAGGTACTGAAGACAACTTGTCAGAAGTTCTCAACAGAGACGCTCCTTCAACATCAGAAAGAGTTACTACAAGAAATCCAGCACCTTCAGTTGATCAACTTCAGAAAATGCTATCCATAAGCAGCATTGCTCACCCAGAAGATACAATACTGGGAAAGAAGGATGATCCAATCAGAACAAGATCAACATTCAGAAACTCCGAAGAATCCCTCGTGGGAATGGTCTCTCTGATTGAACCAACAACTATTGATGAAGCGCTTTTGGACAAAGACTGGATTCTGGCAATGCAAGAGGAACTGAATCAATTCACCAAAAATGACGTATGGGATCTAGTTCCCAAACCAAAAGGATTCAACGTCATTGGAACAAAGTGGGTGTTCAGAAAAAAAACTGAACGAGCAAGGAGAAGTCATCAGAAACAAAGCATGACTGGTAGCACAAGGTTATAGTCAGCAAGAGGGGATAGACTATACAGAAACCTTTGCTCCAGTCGCCAGATTAGAATCTATCAGACTTTTAATATCATTTGTTGTAAACAATGGCATCACTTTGTATCAGATGGATGTCAAAAGTGCATTCTTAAATGGCTATATAGATGAAGAGGTATATGTGCACCAACCCCCTGGGTTTGAGAATTCCAAAAATCCAGAATATGTTTTCAAACTAAAGAAGTCACTCTATGGTTTGAAACAAGCTCCCAGAGCTTGGTATGAAAGACTAAGTAACTTCCTGTTAGAAAAGGAATTCACCAGAGGGAAAGTGGACACAACCTTGTTCTGTAAGACAGATAAGAATGACATGTTAGTATGTCAGATTTATGTTGATGACATCATCTTTGGATCTACTAAACTCTCTCTTGGAAGAGAGTTTGCTAAATGTATGCAGGCAGAGTTTGAGATGAGCCTAATGGAGGAACTCAAATTCTTTTTGGGCATTCAGATAAACCAAACTCCAGAAGGAACTTACATTCATCAGAGCAAATACGTCAGAGAACTTCTGAAGAAATTTGATCTCTCAGAATGTAAGCCCTCAAAGATTCCAATACACCCCACGTGCATTCTGGAAAAGGAAGAGGTAAGTAAAAAGGTAGAACAGAAGGTCTACAGAGGTATGATTGGTTCTCTTCTATATCTGACGGCTTCAAGGCATGACATTTTATTTAGTGTTTGCTTATGTGCTAGATTCCAATCAGATCCTAGAGAATCTCACTTAACAACAGTTAAGCAAATTTTCAAGTATCTGAAAGGTACTACTAATCTGGGTTTGTTTTATATAAAATCAAATGATTATAGCTTAGTAGGATATTGTGAAGCTGACTTCGCTGGAGACAGAGTAGAGCGTAAAAGCACTTCTGGAAGTTGCCAGTTTCTGGGAGAAAATCTGATCTCATGGACCAGCAAGAGACAGTCCATAATAGCATTATCAACAGCAGAAGCTGGATACATAGCAGCTGTTGGATGTAGCACGCAAATGCTCTGGATGAAAAGTAAACTTGAAGAATTCACCATATTTGAGGGTAACATTCCTATCCTCTGTGACAATACTTCTGCTATTTGTCTCAGTAAGAATCCAATTTTGCATTCTAGGGCTAAGCATATAGAAATAAAACATCATTTTATTAGGGACTATATTCAGAAAGGGATTCTTAGCTTAAAAATTTATTGACACAACCCATCAATAGGCTGATGTCTTTACAAAACCTCTTTCTGAAGATAGGTTTAACTTCATTCTGAAACATATCAGCATGAAGCTATGCCCAGAATAAAATGTTTTATTTATATCTTAACCTTCAGAACTTTATTATTTTTTGTGAACTACTGATCAACCTGTCTTCAGAGTTTAGAAGTACAGATTGCATCAGAATCTATCCATGAAGATCTGAATGTTTCATTTCAAGGATAGAAGCGTGCAGTTCACATAATCAAATAGTTGTCATCCATTCATCAGCCACTTTCTGAGGCTGAACACGCGTTCAATTTTCTGAAAGATCAAAGGCGTTGATTGGATGCATTGAGACACTTGTCAAGGGTAACCATTCAAGTATCTTTCTAAATCCCCTAATTTCAGGTGTCATTAATGCTTATAATCATGAATAATTATTTCTTTTTCTTACTGTTTACGTTTTCAAGAAACTTATTTAAACTCAAATTTTACTTTTTACATTCACTTCTTTTTACTCTCATCAATATTTTATATCGTTTCAAGTTCCTGCTTTCAAAAACCCCTTTCATCTTCCTCAAAATCCCGTGTGAACAATGGCTTCTTCAAGTGTCAAAAATGTCAGTGCTCATGAATCTGCTTCAATGGAACAGTATGAAGAACCCTACAGAACGCTCCTCACACCTATTGATAATCTGGAAGTTCTCTCAGAACTGATTATTGATTTTGAAAGCTTGCAAGAAAATGGCTTTAATCTATATGAAGACGTTACTGCTCAAGGATGGAACAGGTACTTTGACCATCTATTGGGGCCAACCTTTCCCATTCTTGTCAAAGAATTCTGGATACATGCTTCTTCTTCAAATCATCAGGTTACTTCCTATGTCATGGGGAAGAAAATTGTTATTACAGAAGACTTAATTGCAAAGCTTCTTGGATACAATGGTGGTGGTGTCAAATGCATTGACATGGCTGAGAGATGCTCTAACGTAAGCTCTATTGCAAGGGAAATTTTTACTCATGGACTACCCTCCAGTAAAATCAGGGATTTGAAGGATCGCCACAGAATTTGAGCCAGAATCATTCTGGGGTGTATCAACCATAGGAAGCCCACAAGCTCTCCTGATTATATCAACATTGATCAGCAATTTATGATCTATTTCATTGCTAAGAGAACAAAGGTAAATCTTCCACACTTGCTGTTTAATCATCTCAGAACTAGTGTGAAGGAAACAAGAGAAGACGAAAGGACCAAGAGGGATTGGATTCCCTTAGGAAGGCTGATATCAGATATTCTGACAGAGAATAGGCTGATAGAACATCTGACGGAGGCCCGGGAAATCAGCACTTTGGAAGCAACCGCTGGGAAGCCTCTGAACGCTAAAAATCTGAAGAAAATGAAAATCATTGAGAATATCAAGAAGGAACCTACTGTTACTTCTCATGCAACCGTCACATCAAGAAGGATACCTCTGGATGATTTTCCTCTATTTTCTGAGATTGACTTCAAACCAGAAATAATAGTCAGATATTTGGACGCGTGCAAGGAAGATGGTATTGCACCAGAAATTAAAATCCAGGATTTGCACAAGGCTGCTCCAGAAGTTGCTTTAAAGAAGACCAAGAAGAGGAAAGAAGCAGGAGAAGGACCCTCTCAGAGGACACCAAAAGCTGCCAAAAAGAAAGGTAATCCCTCCTCTGTTTCTGTTATAGAATCAATAAATGTATCAACATCTAAAGCCATGCCTTCTCAACAAGAAAATACATCTCCCCAAACCTTTGAAGACTTTTACATAGGGTTTGATCCATCAGAAACTCTAGGTCTGAATGAACCTCACTCCCTTTCTCAAAATCCAAATCCTGAACATGACCAACCAGAACTTGCCAAAGTTCAGTCTGATATTGATTTATTTCACCAAGACTTTTCCTCTCCCTTACCATAAAATCCAAATTCTCAACTCCCAGAAAATCCAAACTCTGATACCACACCAGAAATTCCGCAACCACACTCTCCACAAACAGAAATTCTTCAACAAGAAATTCCTCATCCACAATCACCTCAACCAGAACATCCTCAACCAGAAAATTCACAACCACAATCACCTCAACAAGAAATTCCTCAACCAGAAATACCACAACCAGAAGATTTGAACTCCATCTCACAACAACCAGAAAGTCAACCTTCTGAAAATCACTCTTCTGATAGCCATGAACCAGAACCCCACCATGCTACAATAAACCAATATGAAGAATCTCCTTCAGATTCTGTCACAATCCCAATACCTGGAATCACAGAACCTCTTGCGGTTCGCATGCCTCTCACCATTCATGACATTCCAGAAATACCTTTACCTCTGGAATCCACACCTCCAAACACCCCCACTAGACCAATCATCATTCCTGACTCTCCCACTCCTTCACCTATTAGTCGTCCAGCTGAAAACTTGAGACTTGTTTTTGATCCAATTGTGCTGGAACGACTAGCCTCCACATCTCTCAAAACTTCCATTTCCAAACCTAAACCAACTGAAACCATATCAGATGTTGGTACAAGTTTGTTGATTTTTGAAACAGGAATGCAGGAATGGATAAATTCTTTGAAGCATGCTAGTCAAGAGATGACTAATCATGCTGCTTCTGATTATATGTGGACAAGATTCCGAAACTGGCTTAGTTCTGAAACGCTGAAGCTGAAGGAACAGAGTTATGAACAGGTTCAGCAGAAATTTAGTGATAAGCTGAAGGATTTTCAAGACCAAGTTCTGAGCCAACTGTTCAAGAAAGACATCCTCTCGCTGGATAATGCTCCCTAGAAAGAGCATCATCCTTCAGATGAAGCTGAAGCAGAATCAGAAAGTCTCTCCCTGACTACTGCTCCAGAAGACATGATTACAGTAGAAGAGATGGTTCACTCTTAACAAGCTGCAGAATGCTCTGAGAAACGTCCAACTCCTGAAGAAACTCCAGCACCTTCCTTAGTTATGCAAACTCTGGAAGAGTTGAAGAAAGAAAATGCTCTAATCCATACAAGGTTGGATAAGAAGGAGGACACAAACAAAGAGATTAAAAGTATTCTAAGTAAACAGGAAGACACTACAAAGGAAATCAGAGGCATTTTGGGCGAGCAAGAAGAGTCTAATACTCAGATCAAGAGCTTGCTGGAAGCGTTGTTCACACGTCTTCCCCCTCCTTCTTAGATTTATTTTTGAAAATTGTTTATTTGTAACTCTTAATTTTTACCTCTTTTGTTCTGGAACTTGTCATTGCATCATGTTTTTAATATAATTCATCTCTTTTGGTTCTGATTATATTTCCTTTTTGATAACTGACAAAAAGAGGGAGAAAGTAAGATATTTTCAATAATGGTTTACCGAGACAAAAGTCTCAAACATTCTGAATTACTTAACCTCTACTTTCTGGAAAGTTTGAACAGGTACAAACTCTGATAGGAGATGCAGCTTAAACTCTGATGAGAAGAAACTTAAGGGAAGTAATCAACTCAGGGGGAGTTTCTCTTAAACTTTTGTTCTTTATTTTTAATTGAAAAATCTAGTTTTTGTCATCATCAAAAAGGGGGAGATTGTTAGAACACAGTTTGATTCTACAACCCTTAGTTAGAGTTTTGATGATAACAAATGCAAAGAACAAATATGCACCCTAAAAATTATGTTATTTTGTATGCAGAAGTTCTGACCAAAGCAGCATCAGAAGTTAAGCCATAAGAGCTACACGATGAAGCAATCAGAACATGCGTTGAAGATTGATGACCAGAACCTGCGCTTAAGCAAAGTAAACTTTGATTCTGAACAAGAACATGTTAATCCAAGTCATCAATGTTCTGAAGCGTCACCAGCAGGCAAGGATGTAGATTCTAAAGTGTTACTGATCATTCAAGACAGCATCAATTCCAACGGCTTCTTTCAGACAGGATCTTCTCCAAATGGAAAGAGAGTTAATGACATTAAACACGCTTGATGATCAACATAAATCCATTGCCTATATAAACAAGCTCAGTGTTCAAATCTTTTACGATTTTCCATATACCACTCACGTGAACTCAAAAAGCTACAAGCATTCAAAAAGCTGCAAGCAATATTCATCATCTTTCAACGCTATAATTTTGTGTAAATTATCACAACAGTGATAACAATTTTTGTAATGAAAAACAACAACACACATTCTTGTATATTTGTTTTGAAACAGTGTTCCTTGAGATTAACCGGATTGTGGTTGTACTCAAGAAGACTTTAACAGTTGTTAAAGTAGTGATTGTAATCCTTTTATGATTAGTGAATTAAGACCTCGTTAGAGAGAGGTGAAATCACCTTGACGGGTGGACTGGAGTAGTTTGAGATCAAACGAACTAGGATAAAAATACTGTGTCATTGCACTTTTGATTTCAAGTTTTCAATTCAACCCCCCCTTCTTGTGTTTTTCACTTCTTCAGACTGAACCATAGAAAATCTTGAAAAGTGTTGGAGTATCTTCAACTAGAATAGAAACCTTGGTGTCGGTTTTACTGAACCAGAGAGAACTTGTGAGAACTTCAACTGGGAGAGAAATCTTAGTATCGATTTGACTAATCCCGAGAGAGGTCTCAGATTAACTTTGACTGGCATAGAAATCAGGGGAATCTTAGCGGCGATTGGGCTGACCCAGAAGAAAGTCTTAGAACATATTCAACTAGAATAGAAACCTTAGTGTCGGTTTGACTGAACCAGAGAAAATCTTGAAAAGTGTTGGAATATCTTTAACTGGAATAGAAACCTTGGTGTCGGTTTGACTGAACTAGAGAGAACTCGTGAGAACTTGATTTCATATTTTCCTGAAAGGTAAAGAGTTAGTTGTATGTATTATCATGATGTATGAAATTTATTGAGTAATGATGTTCTCAAAATAAATGAGATTGTGTTGTATAATATGTATGCACATGCCATGATGTATGGATATGCAATGTGTGATACGGTGGCAGAACCGACTTTTTTTGAAAATGCTGGTTTGCATTTTGCGTTTTGTATTTGCAAAATGTTGCGGTAAGCAAGAATCGCCACCGCCTTAATTTTATCCAACTAGAAAGGAAAAAAGCACAGAAAAATTCCTTTTTCGAGATTTTGAGTACAGGGGGTAGATTATAGAAAGGGAAGGTGTTAGCACCCTTTATATCTGTGGTTTTCCACGGGCTCTTAGGTACCTACTCATCTTTTAAAATTTCTTGTGTGTGTTTGTTTTGAAAAGTTTTTGTTTTACTTCGTTTTAACCCTTGCTTCTGTCTTCAAGAGTGTTACGAAGTTGTTTTTGAAAATTTGGTTTGAAAAGTGTTTGGTGTGATGTGTCTGCGATCGACCTAATGTCTAACGGTATCTTAACTGCAAGCGCACAGCCTATCGCGGTAGTAATAAAAGATTGTCGAATCCACAGGGACTTTGTAATCACTCTAGTGCGGGAAAGTAATGCTAGTTTAGCTAAGGCGGAAATTGTCACGTTTGGTTTTGGGAAGGTTAAGGAAGGTAAACTAATTGATTTTAAAGTAATTATAAAATGAAATGGTCGGTAGAATTAATCAGTTTAAAAACCCTCAACTCACACTTTCATGGTCTTGTCTCGGATTATACGTCTAAAGCCATATACCTGCTTTCGCTAGCCTATAAGTGTTTAGAAGTATTTTTTGGAAACTTAATTAATTCTAATTTGGTTTAAAGCGCTTTCACTGTATTTAAATCAAATGCCTAAGTTTAGCTATCCGGTTAAAAACCTCACACTTTCGTGGTCTCGATCTAACCTATTTACTCTTCTTACTTTCGTAACAAAGGTTTTATTTTTAAGCATAAAAAGTTATAACCAGAGTTAAGTTGATTAAAGTTTTAGCCTAAGTTTGATCAGATGCCTAATGTCTCTTACTATCCCATACCGACGCTAAAGGTTTAGCTAGCCATGGAAATTATAATGAACGTACGGGAAATAAAAACAAACAAA
This sequence comes from Vicia faba, assembly GCA_948472305.1. NCBI lineage: Eukaryota > Viridiplantae > Streptophyta > Magnoliopsida > Fabales > Fabaceae > Vicia > Vicia faba. Next base: position 50,625,223 of record OX451739.1, on the reverse strand, counting down.
TATAAATTGGACATTATAAATAATAAATTAAACATGCATTAATTAATTAAAAGGTATGTAATACAATTGCAAAAATAGAAACCTGAAAATAAAGCCAATACTTCAATCCCTCTTCCACAAATCGGAAACTCGGACTTGGTATCGGTAATATGACGAATTCTGAGGCTTGAATAATAAATCCTAAACTATAATAATAATTCCCTGATGTTGGAAATTATTATTTGGACAGTGGAATTAAAAGAATGGAAATAAACTGAATGCAGAACAAATAATAACAGAATGAATAATGGTTTTGATTTCGGCAGAGCTTCCGCACAAGTAAACTGTAATAAACTCTGTACTTCTAACGTTGAATGTTGAGGTATTTATAGAAGAATAGATTTGGCAGTTGGCTTGAAAACTTGTAACTAAGCTTTCCTTGAAAATCTCCAAAAATGTAGGAACGTGAGTAGTTGAGGAAGAAGTGGTGAACGTGGAGTTTGACTGGAGATAAATAAGGAGTTTGGAAACTCCTTCTGTTTGCTTTGCCACGTTCTGCATTTTCCAAGTAAACTGATATACGCATTACGTTCGTTACATGAGCGTTACGAGCAGCTTTGGTCTTTCCCCGTGTTACGGTCGTGGTCAATGTGTTACGGTCGTAACACGCTGCAAGATGACTTACGGTCGTGGCAGATACATTACGACCGTCACAGCTACAAAAATGTAATTCTTTGACATATTTATCTTTTTCTTCTGTTCTTTTGATGTTTTCTTGCATTGTTTCATGTTTTCTTCTGTTTTGATCTGAGTTATGAATACCTGCAAAAAGTAATGACAAACTCGAAATATTCGGGAGTTACTCCGGTCAAAATAATACAAAATGGGTAAATTTCATGGAAAATAAACGATACAATTTCGTGTTATCAAATTCCCCCATACTTAAACCTTTGATTGTCCTCAAGCAAAATAATCTATTAAAAATATCAGACAAGTTTTTATAAGCGCACATAACTAGTATACCTTTCGTTTTCAAATAATTTCAAGAAATCCTAAGTTAGTTCGGCCGAGAAAATCGAATGAAACAACAACGATACGTAAATGATACAAGCAACAAGCTAGTCGACGACTATCCGTTTTAAACTAAACGTCCAATTATACCGTTATAATTCAACTCAAGGTTTCTCGTTTATATTTCACCCAGTTTCGTTCTTGCGCAATCACATTAAGCCCATTATCCTTGCACGCACGTAGTGGAATAGCCGGTTAGTGGTTCTGATCAAAACACGACGGTGTCTGGCACAATTATGTGGCAACCTCTTTTATCCAATTGCAAGATGCGGGGGATCAAACTGTAGTCTGCCCTACCGAGTTCAGTGCCAGATGCTTCTGAACCACCTAGACAATGGATTTCATGTTACTTAGTAGAAGATTTTGCATTCGTAGGATTAAACGATCGGGTGAGGATCGCCCAATTTAATTGGTGAAATATCTATTTCGTTAAAGCATGTAACATTATTTTTAAATCAATTTGCAAGATCATCCACTTATGTTCATCGACTTTCCACGTGGATTGTGTTAAGACTGGTGCTGACTTCTAATATAAACTACTGGGGGCTAGTTTAAGACTTAAAACTCAGAGTATCGGTATAACGAAAATGGAGACGATTCGCGTAAGTAGAGAGTCGAAGGTGTCATAATCGTATAGTTCTCGTTGGATCGCTCTCGGCCTTCTAACTAAGATTTCAGTTAAAGTAGGTAACTAACGGTTACGCGAATATAAAAGGCGAAAAATTTTGGTATGGCTAAATAAAACGGGGAGAAAATGAAATAACGAAATGTAAATGAAATTACTCATTCTGAAATTAAGAATGCAGTACTCCTCCCACACTATATCAAACATTGTCTCAATGTTATGATATAATGGCGAGGTTAAATGAAAAATACATCGGAAAAACAAGGAAAACAACAAGAAAAGGAAAAACTACTGGCGACCACGGCGGCTTCGGGTTCGTGACCGTCTGGAAGGAGTAGCTTCAGGGTCAGTGCCCTGGGGTCCAAGAGATGTAACATCCATCCTTAAAGCATTAAGCTCACATAGCACTTCATCAAGCCTTTCATTTGTCGAGCGTTGACCACTCAAGATTTAGACATTTTGCTGATGTAAGGCGTCGAAACGCTCCTGATTCTTCCTTTCAAGAGCTACAGCCATCTGATTTTGCTGATGGAGGGCTCTAAGGACGTCCTCCATAGTAAAAGGAGGTGGTGCAGAAGAGGACGACTCAGGAATGTCAGGCGCGGGAACAGCTCGATCCAGTTCTTCTTGCATTTCATCAGCGGGGCCGACATGGGGTTCTTCTTGAGCAGCAGCAGGGCCTTCAGGGTTAAATAGCCAGTTGGCTCGGTTCTGAGGGTCGATTTGGTCCCTGCAAGGCAAAACAATGTTAGTGTAAGCTCGGTTTTGTATCACTGGATGAAATCTTCCGTCGTCCCGCTCGTGGATGAGGTGGGCCGATTTGCAATGATCCAGAGTAAGCAGAACCGGTGGTCGGGATGGCAGATGAACAAGGGTGTCACCATGGTTTAGTGCTAAAGCAAGAGAAGTGACAAGCCCTCCAAAATAGAAAGGTTTTCCGCCTCTGGTGCAGATGGAGTGAATATGAGCCAGGAGGAAAGGTGCGGCATTAATTTTCTGACCCGAGAATGCACAATGCATGAAAAATAGCTCCTTTGAGTTGAGCTTGTGGTTACTATCCCTTGCAAAGATTGTGTTGGATAAGATGCGGTGGAAGTAACGAATGGCGGGGTTGTGGATTTGGGTGGCATTGAGGTGATCGTATGAATCAGCCCGATTATTGGTCAAGCTATGCCACAGGTTAAAGGATTCCTCATGAAAAGTGTCAGGCACACGTAGGTGAGCGCCTTCATCAGTACAGAAATCAAGTAGGCGACCGAATGCATTCTGAGGGAATTCGTATTCGGTGCTGAAAATGCGGAACCTTACCATACCGGTAAGTTGATTTCTTGCACCGTTTGGAGTGATGTAGCAAAATGAACTGAGAAACTCAAGGGTGAGATTCTCGTACGTTGGTTGTGGCTGGCTACATAGCGTCAAAAGGTTGACATTTTGTAGTAGGTGTTAGAAACTTTCAAGCAACCCGAGGTTTCGGAGGCAGTCAGTGTCGACGAACCTCGTGGGATGGATGCCTCGGCGTTGGAACTTTAGGAACCGTGTCCGCTGAGTTTCACCTGCTTCGCCATTTCGTAGGGTAATGCCAGGAATGGGTTGGAGATTGTTCGCCATTTGCATGCAAGAGTGTTTGAGTGAAAATGGGTGTTGGTTGGTGAATGAGAGAATGAGAAGATGATACGGGTAATGGATGTATATATGGTGGAAGGGGATAGTGGAAGTTTGAAAATTTGATAGGGATTAATGGTGGGTTGAATGGGGTTAATGGGGAGTTATGGAAGAAGAAGAGAGAAAGGTTCAGGAAAAGGGAACGTTCTGCTAACAGGGTTACTGATGTAACCCGTGTTACGGTCGTAAGACCAGGCTGACGAGCGTAACGCTCTGAAAGGCGCGTTACGGTCGTGGGGGATGGATGACGATCGTGGCAGCTACAACTTTTGCAAATTTTTACAGAACAGAACAGAACATCTCAGGCATTCCAACATAAACACAACATTAATTTATTCAACATATAATCCAGCATATATAATTCGCAATAGAGTAGAAAACCATAAAACATTGTAAGCAGCATAATGATTGTAAATTTAAAATTGAAAACAAACAATTGCATTAATTCAAATTGAGTAACTTGTTCTTTTTGACAGAAAATAAATGACTTGTAAATTGAAATGCAGTAATTTAACAAAAAATTGAAACTACCTAGGAACAAAGCAGAATGGAAAAAATCTAAAAACAAAGAATTGAAAAACTGAAAACTGGAAAACTAAGAAACTAAAAACTGCTTCATCCAATCTTTTCTTTTAATATTTCCAAAGCTTGGGTGATGTTATAGAATTGTTCCACCGAGATGTCAGTTAAACCAATAAGATCCAAACGCATAGTCTTCAATTCATTCTTTATTCCATCAATGTCAGTTTTATAAGCAACCAAAGTGGTCAGAATGGTGTTTAATTGTGTAGTATATTCTCCTTGGTCAGGGGCTACTTGTGGTTCAGCCATATTTGTAAAGTCATGGTAACCAGGAGGAGTTTCAGGATCTGTTTCGTTTTCAAACATGATATTATTAGCAACAAAATATGATTGTGGTGTTTCTGGTGTCGAAGGATAATCGGGTGGATTCAATTCGTACAACCAATTTTCACGATTATGGACACTAACTCGGGCATGGTTCGGAAGGGTAAAAAGAGTAACAACTTCGTCTCTGATCAGGTAATCATAAGGTGCAGGGCCTAAATTTCCTATTATCCGGTTGTTGAAACAAAAATCAATATTCATAGGCCTAATTGATCCAAATGGTGCACAATTATTAAGTTGGTGACGAGGTCCAAGAGCATGTGCAATCATTGTTACTAATCCTCCCACCCTGACAGGAACATTAGGGTCCTCACTAATGCGGGTAAAGGTCTTCATTAGGAGTGGGATAGCATTGACAGGGCGTCCTAGGTTCATATAATAAAGCAGAGATAATTCATCCTTGGATACAGCATTTTGATTTTGTTCTTTTCCAAACAGAGTGTGGGCAAGGATCCTATGGAAATAACGGATGGCTGGGTTATGTATCTCATTGTTATCCATGCTTTCTGGGTCAGGGTGATAGTTTCCGATTAAAGTACCCCAGAAGTAATCCAGCTCAAAATCCAATAAATCAGCCTCAGGGGTAGTAAAAGCTAAGGGTCCACTGGGGAATCCTAATAAAGCAGCTAAGTCCCTATGGTTATAGGTGAACTCAATACCAAAAAGTCTGAAGGTAATGATTCCTTTTCGGGCTCCGACACCGTGTTCAGGGATGTGAACTAGAGAACTCAAGAACTCAAGGGTAAGCTCTCGGTAAGTGACAAACCTATTTTTCAGGTGGGCTTTCTCCCATCCCAACTGGTTAAACATGTAGTACACACTGTCAGTAATGCCTAAAGAGTCCATAGTGGGTTCATCATGATACAAGGTTAAACTGATGTCTCGCTGAGACAAAGCCTCAAATCTTCTTCGTTGGTTTCTACCTCTAAAGGTGGTTTCCATAAAGTTCTGTGGAGGAGCCATAGCAAAAACAAAGCGGGGAAACAGAGTAGAGGAGAAAGTAAAGAGAAAAAGTATTCAGAAATCCTGTGGCAAGTAAAATTGTTTTGAAATCAGCAGCAGTTTCATAAAAGTTTTTAAAAAAAACAGCAAAAACAAATAATACAAACAAAATAGCAGGTAAAAACAAATAAAATGGGTTGCCTCCCATGAAGCGCTGTTTTTAACGTCATAAGCCTGACGAAGTACCTAGTGAAAGATTAGTCGGGAGAAATAGGTAGCAGTTCTATGAGTTTAAGCTTATTTGTATAATCTCTATTATCTATACGATGATATTGTTTTAACCGCTGCCCGTTTACAATAAACGGGGCGCTATTTCTATCCTTGATTTCTACCGCTCCGCTAGGAAAAACTCTTGTAATTTCGAAAGGACCGGACCATCTAGATTTAAGTTTTCCAGGGAAAAGTCTAAGTCTAGAATTAAATAAAAGTACGGCATCTCCCACACTAAATTTTTTCCGCGATAAACGCTGATCGTGCCATTTTTTAGTTCGTTCTTTGTATATTTTAGCGTTTTCGTAAGCGTCTAGTCTTAATTCTTCCAGTTCATGTAAATCGAGGATTCGTTTCTCTCCAGCAGCAGTGTAATTAATATTGAGTGTCTTTATCACCCAATAAGCTTTATGCTCTAATTCTACCGGGAGATGACATGATTTTCCATAAACAAGTTTGAAAGGTGTAGTTCCGATAGGAGTCTTGTAAGCCGTCCTATAAGCCCATAAAGCTTCGTTGAGCTTGGATGACCAATCTTTTCGAGATATCGCGACGGTTTTTTCTAATATTTGTTTAATCTCTCTATTCGAAACTTCGACTTGTCCTCTAGTTTGCGGATGATAAGGTGTTGCTACGTGGTGTTTCACTCCATATTTAGATAGTAATTTATCAAATATCTTCGAAATAAAGTGAGATCCACCGTCACTGATAACAAGTCGGGGAACACCAAAACGCGGGAAAATTATATTCTTGAAAAGCTTAATCACTACTCGTGTGTCATTTGTAGGAGAAGCTATTGCCTCGATCCATTTTGAAACGTAATCGACAGCGACGAGTATAAACTTGTTTCCAAAAGAAGATGGGAAAGGTTCCATAAAATCTATTCCCCAAACATCAAAGATTTCAACTTCAAGTATTCCTTTCTGAGGCATTTCATCGCGTCTTGAGATATTACCGGAGCGTTGGCATCGGTCACAGTTTTTAACGGCGACGTGGACATCCTTCCACAGGTTAGGCCAGAAAAGGCCGACTTGGAGAATTTTGGCACACGTTTTAGAGGTGCTAGTATGTCCGCCATAAGGAGATGAATGACAATGGGAAATGACGTTTTCTATTTCTTCGTCGGGTATACACCGGCGGAAAATTCCATCAGGTCCTCGTTTAAATAAAAGTGGTTCGTCCCAATAGTAACTCTTGAGATCATGGAAGAATTTCTTTTTCTGTTGGTAAGTTAAGTCAGGTGGAAGCGCTCCGACAGCTAAATAATTAACGATGTCAGCATACCAAGGCAATCCTATGGTCATGTCGATGGCTTCCACGACTTCTTTAGATTATGGTTTATTTAAATCCAATTGAGCTAGGTCGCTTATCATATGTGCTATCAGATGTTCATACGGAAAATCGTCGTTAATTGGCACTTGTTCGGGTTTTATACCTTCTAAACGGGATAATGATCCGCTACGACGTTTTCGGTTCCTTTCTTATCATTAATTTCCAAGTCGAATTCTTGTAAAAGTAAGATCCATCGGAGGAGTCTGGGTTTTGCATCTTTCTTGGCAAGTAAATATCTGATAGCAGCGTGGTCCGTGTAAATGATGATTTTCGCTCCTACAAGGTAAGAACGGAATTTGTCAAGCGTGAAGACCACGGCTAAGAGTTCTTTTTCAGTGGTGGCGTAGTTCATCTGAGCTGAGTCTAGCGTTCTGCTGGCGTAGTAAATTGCGTGAAGTTTCTTATCTTTCCTTTGTCCAAGAACTGCGCCGACAGCGTAATCACTTGCATCGCACATGATTTCAAAAGGTAACCTCAAATCGGGCGGTTGCATGATTGGTGCAGAAATAAGTGCGGCTTTAAGGGTTTCAAAAGCTTTAAGACAATCGTCATCGAATATGAACTCAGCATCCTTCATTAATAGACCGGTGAGTGGTTTTGTAATTTTCGAGAAATCTTTAATAAAACGTCGGTAAAAACCGGCGTGTCCTAGAAAACTTCGTATCTCTCGAACGGTCTTTGGTGGTTGGAGTTCTTTAATCACTTCTATCTTAGCTTTATCAACTTCAATTCCTTTATTAGAAATAACATGTCCAAGTACGATTCCCTCTCTGACCATGAAATGGCATTTTTCCCAGTTGAGCACAAGGTTTACTTTCACACATCGTTCTAAAACACTTTCTAAATTAGATAGACATCCTTCAAAATTTTGTCCACACACAGAGAAGTCGTCCATAAACACTTCCATGATGTTGTCAATGAAATCTGTGAAGATAGCCATCATACATCGTTGGAAAGTTGCGGGAGCATTACATAATCCAAATGGCATTCGTCTGTATGCGAAAGTTCCATAGGGACACGTGAATGTAGTCTTCTCTTGATCATCAGGGTGAATCGGAATTTGGAAAAATCCGGAATAACCGTCTAAATAGCAGAAATAGGAGTGTTTGGCTAATCATTCTAACATTTGATCAATAAAGGGTAAAGGAAAATGGTCTTTCCGAGTAGCTTTGTTCAGTTTTCGATAATCAATGCACACTCTGTGTCCACTAACTACTCTTTGTGTTATCGATTCGCCTTGTGCGTTTTTCACGACAGTGACACCTCCTTTCTTAGGTACGACATGCACTGGGATAACCCATTTACTGTCAGAGATTGGGTATATAATTCCAGCTTCCATTAGCTTTTTGATTTCATCTCTGACTACAGTGCTTAGAATCGGATTAATTCTTCTTTGAGGTTCTCGAGAGGTTTTGCAATCCTCTTCTAATAGAATACGGTGCATACAAATTGAAGGACAAATTCCTTTTAAGTCTGATATGTTGTAACCTAACGCAGTAGGGTATTTCCTTAGAACGTCTAAAAGCTTCTGAGTTTCGAGCGTTCCTAAACTGGAATTCACTATTACAAGTCGAGTTTGTTCAGTATCAAGGAATTCGTATCATAGATTTTTAGGTAGAACTTTCAATTCTAGTTTTGGTTTCCTGGGACATGGCATGTGATCGGGTGTAAGTGCTAGACTTTCGCTTAGACTGTCATCTTTATATGGTTCTCGCCAATTGTCGTCTTCAAATATCAGAGGGGTTTCAATTTTCATTATTTTGGAATATGTGGTTTGTTCAACTTCCATCTCTCTCACGCACTCGTCTATAATATCGAGTAAATAACATGTGTCATTCATGGCGGGTGCTTGTAGAAATTGAGTAAGGATGAATTCCACTTTTTCCTCTCCGACTTCGAATGTTAATCTGCCCTTCTTTACATCAATTATAGCTCCAGCTGTGGCTAGGAATGGTCTTCCTAGTATGATAGGGGTAACTGAGTCCTCGGTTATGTCCATGATGATGAAATCGGTAGGGATATAGAATTGACCTATTCTAACTGGAACGTTTTCTAGTATACCTACAGGGTATTTAACCGATCGGTCGGCTAACTGGACGGACATTTTCGTGGGTCTGAGTTCTCCCATCTCTAGCTTTTTTGCAGATAGATAAGGGCATGACACTAATGCTTGCTCCTAAGTCACATAGAGCTTTGTCTATGACAAATTTTCCAATATTACAAGGTATAGAGAAACTACCTGGGTCTTTTAGCTTAGGAGGCATATTGTTTTGAATGATCGCGCTACACTCGGCAGTGAGTGTAACCGTTTCGTTATCCTCTATCTTCTTCTTATTGGATAGGATTTCCTTAAGAAATTTAGCGTACGAGTGTTAGAACAATGTTTGAATCTACTACCCTATGTTTAAGTTTTGATGATAACAAAATGAAATGATATATTATTTATATGATTCATGTATGAACTATTTGCTGCCTAAATTATTACGTTCTGATTTGCAGATACTCTGATAGGTATAAGCAAGATCACACCCAATCAGCATCAGAAATTTGATTCTTGACATCAGCATCAGAAGTTGCTATATCAGTATACCAGAATCAGAAGATCAACTCACGTGTATGCTGAAGCTTGATGAGCATAACTGCGCTCAACACTCTGATAAAGAAAACAACAGTTCATCAGCAGTTAAGCAGAGTCAGAATGAGCCAAGCCAGAATATGCATTAAGTAAGCAACGGTATTGTGCATTGAAAGCAAATTATTACCAACGGCCTCATTCCAGATAAGATCTGCTCAATAAGGAAAGTTTGTTATTAGCATTGAATCAAGAATATTGCTCCAACGTTCAAGAATCTCAGTGCTATATAAACAAGACTATGAAGATTGAATTGGCTAATGCTCTCCAACTCTTTACACGCCTAAAAGCTGATCATAATCTTCCTTCTCTCAGTTTGCTAAACACTACACATCTTCTTACTCAATCTTTGTTTTAGCAATCTAGTTTCTAAGCTTAAAGTTGTGTATACATCACAGTTGTGATACAGTTTTGTAGAAAACATTCACACACTTAGATTTATCTTCTTTGTAAGAAAGTGTTTCCTTGACAAACCGGGTTGTGGTTTGCATCAAGAAGGCTTTAGCAGTTGTTAAAGCAGTTTGTAATATTCAGTTGAATATAGTGGATTAAGACCTCGTTGGAGAGAGGCGAAATCACCTTGACGGGTGGACTGGAGTAGTTTGAGATCAAACGAACCGGGATAAAAATATCTTGTTCATTGCATTGATTTTCAGTTTTACAATTCAACCCCCCCCCCCCCCCCCCTTCTTGTGTTTTTCACTACTTCAATTGGCATCAGAGCGCCTGGTTCTGAGCTAAAACACTTAACCGTGTTAGTACAAGATCCAGCGTCAGAAAAACACAATGGCAGGAAACTATTCTCACACCAGCAATGACAACCATGAGGACAGAGACAGATTCTGCGGCAAACCTCCAGTCTTTGATGGAGAAAATTTTGATTACTGGAAAGACAGAATTGAAAGCTTCTTTCTGGCACATGATGATGATCTGTGGGATATGGTGACAGATGGATACACGCACCCTGTGAATGCTAGCGGTCAGAAGATTGATAGAAAAACAATGTCTGACCAACAAAAGCGTGACTTCAAGAATCACCATAAGGCCAGAACCATCCTCCTCAGCGCCATCTCCTATACTGAATATGAAAAGATCTCCAACAGAGACACAGCAAAGAACATTTTTGACTCACTCAGAATGACGCATGAGGGCAACGTTCAGGTCAAAGAAACTAAAGCTATGGCGCTCATTCAGAAGTATGAGGCGTTCAAAATGGAAGAATCTGAATCCATTGAAACAATGTTCTCAAGATTCCAGATTCTGGTAGCTGGTCTCAAGGTTCTGGACAAAGGATACTCTACTGCTGACCATGTCAAGAAAATCATCAGAAGTTTACCCAAGCAGTGGAGACCAATGGTTACAGCTCTGAAGCTAGCTAAAGATCTCAACAAAATCACTCTGGAGGAACTTATCAGCTCCCTCAGAAGTCATGAGATAGAGCTAGAAGCTGACGAGCCTCAGAAGCAAGGTAAGCCTTTAGCGTTAAAATCTAACAAAAAATCTGAATCTAAAGTTTTGCAGGCAGTTGAAGAAACATCGGATGGATCCTCATCAGAAGAAGACGAACTCTCCCTCCTCTCCAGAAGAGTAAATCAACTGTGGAAGCAAAGACAAAGGAAGTTCAGGAATCCCAGAAGATCTGATTAGAACGAGTCTTCTTCCAGATACAGAAGGACAGATTCTTCCTCTGGATACAAAAGATCTGAAGGCTCCTCTAGTAGCAAAAATCCAAGCACCAAGGACATCATCTGCTATGAGTGAAATGAGCAAGGACACTACAAGAGTGACTGCCCAAAGCTTCAGAGGGAAAAGCCCAAAAAGAAGTTTGGAAGAGAGAAGAAGAAAAGTCTCATGGCTACATGGGATGACTCTGACTCGTCTGAAGCTGACTCAGAATCAGATGATGAGAGAGCCAACATAGCTCTCATGGCTAATATTTCAGAAGACAGTGAAGCTTCTGAATCAGACTCTGAATCAGACACTGAAGAGGTATTTCCTAACTTTGCTGTTAATTTTACCAAGGCTGAACTTGCTGAAAGCCTTAATGAGATTCTGGAAAGGTATCAGCAAATTAGAGTTAAATTCAGAGACCTGAAAAGGAATCTTGAATCTGACTCTAATAAGACTGAGAGTCTCAAATTGGAGAATTCTGAGCTGAGAAATAAGATTTCAAAATTAGAAAACACTTTACAAAACTCTCAGAAGGAACCAATTTCTGAAACTCCCAGCAACGCTGATGAGATCATCAAGGAGTATGATCAGTTTCCAAAAGTTCCTTGCTAAAAGCATAGATAGAAGCAAAATGGCTTCAATGATCTATGGAGTTAGCAGAAACGGCAAGAAAGGAATAGGACACCAAGGTAAGGTTCCTACACCAAAGAATGTCATGGACTTAACTATTAAATTCACTCCTCTGAATTCACATTTTGTGTATGGTCACACACATGATATTAAATACACTAGCATTAAGCACTCTGTGAAACCAAAATTCAACCAGAGTTTTGGTAAATCTAACAAATCAGGACCCAAGAAAATATGGGTACTTAAGGATAAAATAATACATGTTGCAGATATCTTTAGCAGCAAGTCAGAAACACCAGTCATGGTACCTGGACTCTGGCTGCTCGCAACACATGACGGGAAGAAGGCATATGTTCCAAAGCCTGGAACTTAAGCGTGGAGGCCAAGTTGGCTTTGGAGGCAATCAGAGGGGAAAGATAATTGGCTCTGGAACTGTAGGTAATGAAAATCTTCCCTCTATCAATAATGTTCTGCTAGTAGATGGATTAATGCATAATCTGTTATCCATAAGTCAATTAAGTGATAACGGTTATGATATAATCTTTAATCAAAAATCATGTAAAGCTGTTAGTCATAAAGATGGGACTATCCTGTTTAATGGTAAGAGGAAAAACAACATTTACAAAATCAAACTTTCTGAACTAAAGAGTCAGAATGTAAAGTGCCTTTTGTCTGTTAACAACGAGCAGTGGATCTGGCACAGAAGATTGGGGCATGTTAGTATGAGAAGAATATCTCAGATTAACAAACCCAATCTGGTCAGAGGACTTCCTAATTTGAAGTTTAATTCAGATGCTCTGTGTGAAGCATGTTAGAAAGGCAAGATTGCAAAACCTTCTTTTAAATCTAAAAATGTTGTTTCTACCTCTAAGCCATTAGAACTTCTGCATATTGACTTATTTGGACCAGTTAAAACTGCTTCAGTCAGTGGCAAGAAGTATGGGTTAGTAATCGTAGATGACTATAGCAGATGGACATGGGTAAAGTTCTTAAGACACAAGGACGAGTCACACTCTGTGTTTGTTACCTTCTGTAACCAAGTTCAGAATGAAAAGGATCTTAGAATCGTTAAAGTCAGAAGTGATCATGGTGGAGAATTTGAAAACAAAGATTTTGAGTCATTCTTTAATGACAGAGGCATTCTGCATGATTTCTCTTGTCCTAGAACTCCCCAACAAAATGGAGTTGTAGAACGAAAGAATAGAACATTGCAAGAAATGGCCAGAACCATGATCAATGAGACAAATGTTGCTAAGACCTTCTGGGCAGAGGCAATAAACACAGCGTGCTACATTCAGAATAGAATCTCAATAAGACCTATTCTGGAAAAGACTCCATATGAATTGTGGAAGAACAGAAAGCCCAACATTTCATATTTTCATCCATTTGGATGTACTTTCTTTATGTTAAATACAAATAATTATTTGAACAAGTTTGACTCTAAAGCACAGAAGTGTATTATGTTAGGATACTCTGAACGCTCAAGAGGGTGCAGAGTATACAATACAGAAACACAGATTGTGGAAGAATCAATCAGTGTTCGTTTTGATGATAAGCTTGACTCTGAAAAGTCAAAGCAGAATGAAGTTTTTGCAGGTATGGAAATTGAATTTATAGGTTCTGAAGACAAGTCATCAGAAGCTCTCAACACAGACACTCCTTCAACGTCTGAAAGGAGCACTGCTAGCAATCCTACAACAGCTACTGATCAACCTCAGAAGAGATTACCCAGAAGCAGCTTGGATCACCCAGAAGAGACTATCTTAGGAAGAAAGGAAGATCCAATCAGAACAAGAGCAAGCTTCAGAAACTCTGAAGAAACACTCATGGGACTTGTGTCTTTGATTGAACCTTATTCTATTGATGAAGCACTTATGGATAATGACTGGATTCTGGCAATGCAAGAAGAGCTGAATCAATTCACCAGAAATGACGTATGGGATCTCGTTCCCAGACCAAAAGGATTCAACGTCATTGGAACAAGATGGGTGTTCAGAAACAAGCTAAATGAACAAGGTGAAGTCATCAGAAACAAGGCACGACTGGTTGCACAAGGTTATAGTCAGCAAGAGGGGATAGACTATACAGAAACCTTTGCTCCAGTCGCCAGGTTAGAATCTATCAGAATTTTAATTTCATTTGCTGTTAATAGAGGCATCACTCTGCATCAGATGGATGTCAAAAGTGCATTCTTAAATGGTTATATAGAAGAAGAGGTTTATGTGCACCAACCCCCTGGTTTTGAAAATACAAAACATCCAGAACATGTTTTCAAACTAAAGAAGTCACTATATGGTCTGAAACAAGCTCCCAGAGCTTGGTATGAAAGGCTAAGTAACTTTCTGTTAGAAAATGAATTCACCAGAGGGAAGGTGGACACTACCTTATTCTGTAAATCAGTTAAGAATGACATCTTAGTCTGTCAAATTTACGTTGATGATATTATTTTTGGTTCTACTAATCCTTCTCTTGGGAGAAAATTTGCTAAGTGTATGCAGGCAGAATTTGAGATGAGCCTCATGGGGGAACTGAAATTCTTTCTAGGAATTCAGATCAATCAAACTCCAGAGGGAACTTACATTCATCAGAGCAAATACATCATAGATCTTCTGAAGAAATTTGACCTCTCAGAATGTAAGCCATCAAAGATTCCAATGCATCCCACGTGCATTCTGGAAAGAGAAGAGGTAAGCAAAAATGTAGAACAGAAAGTCTACAGAGGTATGATTGGTTCTCTCCTCTATCTGACTGCTTCAAGACCTGATATATTATTCAGTGTTTGTATTTGTGCTAGATTCCAATCAGATCCTAGAGAATCTCACTTAACAGCTGTTAAGCGAATTTTCAAGTATCTGAAAGGTACTACTAATATGGGTTTGTTTTATAGAAAATCTAGTGATTACAGTTTAGTAGGCTACTGCGATGCTGACTTTGCTGGAGACAGAGTGGAGCGTAAAAGTACTTCTGGAAGCTGCCAGTTTCTGGGAGAAAATCTGATCTCTTGGTCCAGCAAAAGGCAATCAACAATTGCACTATCAACAACAGAAGCTGAGTACATAGCAACAGCAGGATGTAGCACACAAATGCTCTGGATGAAAAGTCAGCTTGAAGACTTCCAGATTTTTGAGAGTAACATTCCTATACTCTGTGATAATACTTCTGCTATTTGCTTAAGTAAGAATCCCATTTTAAATTCTAGAGCTAAGCATATAGAAATAAAACATCACTTCATTAGGGACTATATTCAGAAAGGAATTTTGAATTTAAAATTTATAGATACAGACCATCAATGGGCTGATATCTTCACTAAACCCCTTTATGAAGATAGGTTCAATTTCATTCTGAAACATCTCAGCATGAAAATCTGCCCAGAGTGAAAATGTTTTAATTCCATATATTTATCTTCAGAATGTATTTGTTTATTGTGAACTTCTGATCAATCTATCTTCAGAAAGATAGAACATGCAGATTGTATCAGATGCAAGTCTAAAGATCTGAGAGTCTAAGCTCAAAGACAGACGTGCTGATCACTACATCAAACAAGTGTCATCCAATCATCAGCAAATCTCTGAAGCAGAACGCGTGCACGCTTCTGAGAAGGCAAAACGCTGATTGGGTGCATTGAGACACATGTCTGGTAACCGTTTTTAAGTATCTTTCTCAAATCCCCCAAAATCAGCAAGCATTAAATGAAAATAATCATGTGTTTAAAAAGTAATCATGATTTTATTTCTCTCTCTTAAAAACGTTTACAATTTCAAAATATTCTGAAATCTATTTAAACACGTTAACCTCTCATTCTAATCTTTTACAGTTTCTCACTATTTCTCAAGCATTCTCTGCATTTTTCTGTTCATCTCTTGCAAACTCTTTTTCTCAGTTTCTTCTCAAAATCTTTTAGTGTGAACATGGCAACCTCCAGCAGTGCTTCTGCAGGTCCTCAGAAGAAAGCATCATCTGAACAGTATCAAGTGCCATTCAGAACACTCCTCACTCCTGTGAAGAATCTTGAAGTGTTATCTGAATTGATGATTGATTTTGGAAGCTTGAAGGAAAACGGCTTTGATTTAACTGAAGAAGTTAGGGCACAGAAATGGGAAAGGTATTTTGACAGGTTGGTTGGACCAATATTCCCTATGTTAGTGAAGGAGTTCTGGATTCATGCGACGGCTTCAACGCATCAAGTCACCTCCTACATTATGGGGAAGAAGATTGTGATCACTGAGGATCACATAGAAAAGTTAATAGGTTACAGTGGCGGTGGCGTCCGCTGTATTGATATGGCTGAGAGATATGCTGACGTGGGCGTCATAGCAGAAAATATTTTTACTCTTGGGTTGCCCAGCAGCAAGATCAAAGATCTGAAGGATCATCACATAGTTTGGGCAAAGATAATTCTGGGGTGCTTCAACCATAGGAAGCCAACTAGTTCCCCTGATTACATAAATGTGGATCAGCAGTTTCTGATCTACTTTATCAATCAGAAGGTAAAAATCAACTTGGCTCATCTTCTGTTCAACCACCTCAGAACAAGCGTGAAGGAAACCGGGGAAGAAGAAAGAACAAAGAGGGATTGGATTCCCTTTGGAAGGTTGATATCAGATATTCTGACAGAGAATAGGCTGATAGAGCATCTGATAGAAGCTCAAGAGTTAAGCACCATCGAACCAACAATTGGGAAGCCTCTGAACGCGAAGAACTTGAAGAAAATGAAGTTAATAGAGAATATCAAAAAGGAACCCAGCGCTACTCTTATTGCTGATATCACCAGCAGAAGAGTTCCACTGAGTGACTTTCCTTTATTCTCTCAGATAGAATCCAAGCCAGTGGTAGTTCTCAGATATATGGACGCGTGCAAAGCTGATGGCACAGATCCAAATCTGAAGATCAAAGATCTGCATCAACCTCAACCAGAAGTGACTCTGAAGAAGACGAAGAAGAGGAAGGAACCATCAGAAGGATCATCCCAACAGACACCCAAGAAAAGAGGTAATTTATCTGCTGCTTCTGTTTTAAATTCTTCTACTATTCCAGCATCTATTCCACCTCCAACCTCTCATAGAATCTCAATCCCCATCCCAACAATAGATGAAACTGAACCAGAAGATGACCCTTCTGAGGCATTACAACTCAGAAGACCCAGAACCAAACATCCCAAACCAACAATATCAACAACATCAGCAATTGACAAAGTGATGTCTGACATTGATCAACACACTTCTGATCACTCCTCCAATCCAAACTCTGAACCACAAATTGTCCCTCCTCCACAACCAGAACCACAGCAATCTGCTGAGGAACCAGAACAACAACAACCACTCTCATCCATTCCAGAAGAACCTCTCATCCCTGAACAACCAGAAATTCCAACAACTTCTCCTCAACCAGCAATTCCGTCTCCCTCTCCTCAACCAGAAATTCATCCACCATCACCTCAACCTGAGTTTCATCACACTGAAACTCCTTCTCCTCCACCTTCTGAACCTCATTCACCTCAACCATCACCTCTGGCAATCCAGCTGCCATGTGGAACAACAGTCACAATGGCCCAGCTGCCATCCTCATCAGAATCTACACCACCAAATACTCCCAAAACACCAAACAGTCCAATCATTATTTCTGATTCACCCACTCCATCTCCAAAACAAACAGCTGCCACGCAAACCACCGAAAACCCCAGTAGGACCTTCATAGACTTAACCAGCCTTGACCGTCTTGCTGATCTGAAAAATAAAATAGCCATCCCAAAACCAAAACAACCAGATGTTGGCTCTGGTATTATGAATTTTGAAACAGGTGTGCAGCAGTGGATTGCTTCTTTGAAGCAAGTCTGTCCTGGAATTATTGACCCAGCTGCCTCTGACCAGCTCTGGTCACAATTCAGAATTTGGGTACGTGTTGAAGCCATCAAGTTGCAGGATATCAACTATGAGCAGGCACAACAGAACTTCAGCAAGCTGCTGAAGGAAGTTGAAAGTCAGCTGCCACAGGAAGACGTGCTCCCTCTGGATAGTGAACCTTGGTCTGAGAAATAGCTAGCGTCAAAGGTGCAACCAGAAGAAGACAAGACCATTCAAGCTGAAGCAAGTCAAGTAGAAGATGTTGCAGAAAGCTCTCAGAAGCTTCCTGCTTCTGATGTTTCTCAAGCTGCCTTGGACAGGCAGACTCTGGAAGAGCTGAAGCTGAATGACATGCGTCTACAGCAGAGGATGGATGAAAACGACCAGAAAATGAAAGAAAGAATGGATGTGCAGGATAGCAAGATTGACACTGTTGTCAGCATGGTGCACAAGCAGAATGAGACTGCTGATCAGATCAAAGCCATGCTGGAGAACCTGTTCACACGCTTTCCTCCCCAACCTTAGTTTTTCATTCATGTCATTTTCATGTTTTCTCTGATTATCTGTTGTACTGTTTTAATATGTTTTGTCTGATTTTGAACCTTTTAATATGACAAGTTTTTCTGATCTTAATTGTTTTTAGCACATCACTTACACTTTTTGATTGCTGACAAAAAGGGGGAGAACAAGAATGATATTTTAAATAATAACGGATTACTAAGACAGAAATTCTCGAACATTCTAACTTTGTTATACTTGAAAATGTTTTCTGTTTTGCTTAAGTCTACAGGTACAAGAAAGCACCATGATACTCTGAAGACTAAAAGCTCTTATACTCTGATCCGCTCTGATACTCTGATCCAAAGCAAAGCTCTGACAAAGAAAAGCTCTGATACGCTGATCTGAAGCTCTGCTCTGGTATGCTGATCTAAAGCTTCTGATAGTCAAAGACTCTGATACTCTGATGTTCAAAGAAAGGCAAAAATTTCTGATCCTGAAGAACTCTTGGAATCAAAAAGGGAAGCAATAAACTCAGGGGGAGTATCTCTCAACTCTTATCCCTTATCTTTGATAAACCTCTTACTCTGATACATATCTCTGATACCTTTTCACGTTATTTTCAATTAAAAATATCCCGTTTTTGTCATCATCAAAAAGGGGGAGATTGTTAGAACAATGTTTGAATCTACTACCCTACGTTTAAGTTTTGATGATAACAAAATGAAATGATATATTATTTATATGATTCATGTATGAACTATTTGCTGCCTAAATTATTACGTTCTGATTTGCAGATACTCTGATAGGTATAAGCAAGATCACACCCAATCAGCATCAGAAATTTGATTCTTGACATCAGCATCAGAAGTTGCTATATCAGTATACCAGAATCAGAAGATCAACTCACGTGTATGCCGAAGCTTGATGAACAGAACTGCACTCAACACTCTGATAAAGAAAACAACAGTTCATCAGCAGTTAAGCAGAGTCAGAATGAGCCAAGCCAGAATATGCATTAAGTAAGCAACGGTACTGTGCATTGAAAGCAAATTATTACCAACGTCCTCATTCCAGACAAGATCTGCTCAATAAGGAAAGTTTGTTATTAGCATTGAATCAAGAATATTGCTCCAACGTTCAAGAATCTCAGTGCTATATAAACAAGACTATGAAGATTGAATTGGCTAATGCTCTCCAACTCTTTACACGCCTAAAAGCTGATCATAATCTTCCTTCTCTCAGTTTGCTAAACACTACACATCTTCTTACTCAATCTTTGTTTTAGCAATCTAGTTTCTAAGCTTAAAGTTGTGTATACATCATAGTTGTGATACAGTTTTGTAGAAAACATTCACACACTTAGATTTATCTTCTTTGTAAGAAAGTGTTTCCTTGACAAACCGGGTTGTGGTTTGCATCAAGAAGGATTTAGCAGTTGTTAAAGCAGTTTGTAATATTCAGTTGAATATAGTGGATTAAGACCTCGTTGGAGAGAGGCGAAATCACCTTGACGGGTGGACTAGAGTAGTTTGAGATCAAACGAACCAGGATAAAAATATCTTGTTCATTGCATTGATTTTCAGTTTTACAATTCAACCCCCCCCCCCCCCTTCTTGTGTTTTTCACTACTTCAACGAGGGCATCTGAGTGATGGCTTCTGTAAAAGGTATTTTTATATTGAGTTGTTTCAGAAGTTCAACGAATTTCTTGAACTGGCCCATCGTTTTGGAATTTGTAAGTCTCTGAGGATACGGGATTGGTGGTTTATAAGGTGGTGGAGGTACATAAGGCTTCTCTTGCTCCACTGCCTCTTGCGTTTCGCTTTCCTTTTCTTTTTCTCTAGGTTCATTGGCTTGTTCAGGCGGCTCGGTCTGCTTTTGGTACATGGCTGGATTTTCTAGTCTCGGATCAACAGGTCCGTCGAGTTCTTTTCCACTTCTCAGTATCACAGCATTAGCATGTCCTTTTGGGTTGGGTTGTGGTTGACCAGGAAAAATTCCAGCTGGTGCCGCAGTAGGTGCTTGTTGTTGAGCTACCTACGAAATTTGCGTCTCAAGCATCTTGTTATGGGTGGCTAAAGCATCAACCTTGCTAGCTAATTGCTTTATCTGCTCATTAGTATGTAAATTTTGATTCATAACGTCTTTATTGGTCTGAGCTTGGGAAGCAACGAAGTGTTCAATCATGATTTCTAGGTTAGATTTCCTAGGAGCATTAGGTCCATTACCAGGATGATTCGGGATAGCTTTTGGATAACCGGGTGGTGTGGCAGGAGCTTGTACAGGCGCGTATAACGCGTTGTTACTTTTGTATGAAAAGTTCGGATGATTTTTCCAGCCTGGGTTATAGGTATTGCTATAAGGGTTCCCTTGTACATAGTTTGCTTGTTCAGCTGGAACTCCTGTTAGAAGTGGGAATTCCGGAGCAAGATGTGATTGAAGACCACATAGATCGCAAGTTTGGACAACTGCAGCTACGGTAGCTGCAGGAGTAGTGGTAAGGTTTTCTAGCTTTTGGGTAAGAGCTTCCACTTTAGCATTGACTTGGTCCAGGATATTCACTTCAGACATTCCACCTTTGGTTTAGGATTTCTCCACATTAGCTCTTTCGCTTCCCCATTGATAGTGGTTCTGGGCCATACTTTCGATAAGTTGATTTGCTTCGGCATATGGTTTATCCATCAGTGCACCACCAGCAGCGGCGTATATAGTCATTCTTGTGTTATACAACAGACCGTTATAAAACGTATGAATGATTAGCCATTCTTCTAAACCATGATGAGGACAGAGTCTAATCATGTCCTTGTAACGTTCCCATGCTTCGAAAAGTGATTCATTATCTTTTTGTCTAAATCCGTTGATGTTAGCTCTAAGCATAGCAGTTTTGCTTGGTGGGAAATATCTGGCCAAGAAGACTTTTTTTCAATTCATCCCATGTGGTGATTGAATTTGAAGGAAGGGATTGGAGCCAGGCTCGGGCTCTATCTCTTAAAGAAAAAGGAAATAGGCGCAATCGTATCGCCTCGGGGTTTACACCATTCGCTTTTACAGTGTCTGCGTACTGCACAAACACTGATAGATGTAGGTTAGGGTCGTCAGTAGGAGATCCATAAAATTGGTTCTGCTGAACGGCGGATAGAAGCGAAGGTTTCAGCTTGAAATCGTTTCGAGCGATAGCAGGGGCGGCAATGCTGTTGTGAGGCTCCGCTTGCGAAGGAACTGCGTAGTCCTTAAGAGTGCGAGGCGGATTTGGTATGTCAGCCATTGTCGATTCTTCGATAGATTCCGATAACGGGATATCAGGAATTTTAGTTGGAGGAAGATTATTGAGAGATTGGTATTCTTGAATTCGGCGTCTTAATCTTAAGTAACGCTCGATATCGTTAATTTGTAAATGCAAAGGCTCGTTTTGAGAACGAGTGTTTGGCATACAACAGAGGGAAATATAAAAAGTTTCCTTAGTCTAGACAGCGTTGTTTTCAGATTACACTAGTGACTAAACTAAAGTCCCCGGCAACGGCGCCAAAAACTTGATGTGTCTGCGATCGACCTAATGTCTAACGGTATCTTAACTGCAAGCGCACAGCCTATCGCGGTAGTAATAAAAGATTGTCAAATCCACAGGGACTTTGTAATCACTCTAGTGCGGGAAAGTAATGCTAGTTTAGCTAAGGCGGAAATTGTCACGTTTGGTTTTGGGAAGGTTAAGGAAGGTAAACTAATTGATTTTAAAGTAATTATAAAATGAAATGGTCGGTATGCAATAGAGTCGACCTAAAGGATCTAATCGAACCTAGGCATATAAGGATGGTCAACTTGGTTTATCTGTAGAATTAATCAGTTTAAAAACCCTCAACTCACACTTTCATGGTCTTGTCTCGGATTATACGTATAAAGCCATATACCTTCTTTCGCTAGCCTATAAGTGTTTAGAAGTATTTTTTGGAAACATAATTAATTCTAATTTGGTTTAAAGCGCTTTCACTGTATTTAAATCAAATGCCTAACTTTATCTATCCGGTTAAAAACCTCACACTTTCATGGTCTCGATCTAACCTATTTACTCTTCTTACTTTCGTAACAAAGGTTTTATTTTTAAGCATAAAAAGTTATAACCAGAGTTAAGTTGATTAAAGTTTTAGCCTAAGTTTGATCAGATGCCTAATGTCTCTTACTATCCCATACCGACGCTAAAGGTTTAGCTAGCCATGGAAATTATAATGAACGTACGGGAAATAAAAACAAACAAATATAAATTGGACATTATAAATAATAAATTAAACATGCATTAATTAATTAAAAGGTATGTAATACAATTGCAAAAATAGAAACTTGAAAATAAAGCCAATACTTCAATCCCTCTTCCAGAAATCGGAAACTCGGACTTGGTATCGGTAATATGACGAATTCTGAGGCTTGAATAATAAATCCTAAACTATAATAATAATTCCCTGGTGTTGGAAATTATTATTTGGACAGTGGAATTAAAAGAATGGAAATAAACTGAATGCAGAACAAATAATAACAGAATGAATAATGGTTTTGATTTCGGCAGAGCTTCCGCACAAGTAAACTGTAATAAACTCTGTACTTCTAACGTTGAATGTTGAGGTATTTATAAAAGAATAGATTTGGCAGTTGGCTTGAAAACTTGTAACTAAGCTTTCCTTGAAAATCTCCAAAAATGTAGGAATGTGAGTAGTTGAGGAAGAAGTGGTGAACGTGGAGTTTGACTGGAGATAAATAAGGAGTTTGGAAACTCCTTCTGTTTGCTTTGCCACGTTCTGCATTTTCCAAGTAAACTGATATACGCATTACGTTCGTTACATGAGCGTTACGAGCATCTTTGGTCTTTCCCCGTGTTACGGTCGTGGCCAATGTGTTACGGTCGTAACATGCTGCAAGATGACTTACGGTCGTGGCAGATACATTACGACCGTCACAGCTACAAAAATGTAATTCTTTGACAGATTTATCTTTTTCTTCTGTTCTTTTGATGTTTTCTTGCATTGTTTCATGTTTTCTTCTGTTTTGATCTGAGTTATGAATACCTGCAAAAAGTAATGACAAACTTGAAATATTCGGGAGTTAATCCGGTCAAAATAATACAAAACGGGTAAATTTCATGGAAAATAAACGATACCATTTCGTGTTATCATGGTGCGAGAAAAGCTTGATTTGAGCAAGTACCTACTAGCATCTACCTACTCGAAAAAGGATTGTTTCTGTTCTTGTTTCCTTTAGACAGTGTTATCCTACTATTGAGAAATAGGTAGCATCTTCGTTGGAGTTGTAAGGGTCAATTCGAAAGGGACGTACGATCACTAAAGCAATATTAGGACGTCTTAGTAATAACCCTAATGTCTTAATATCATATTCGAGGCAACATTTTTTAGGCGCCGTTTCCGAGGCAACATTTCCGAACGGGACATTTGATCTTTGTTTAGACAGGAGGGCCACCACTAAGACACCCTATACTTAATGATCATTTTACCGAAGGAAACCGAAGTGAGAGTATACCCTAGGAGTGCACATGTGCGAGTGATTTGATTTCAGTTATTATCTTTGCACATTAGGGTTTTCTAGCCGTTTTAAATTATCATGCAATCTTGTTATACAATGCTATTAACATACATCTAAACAGTTAATATTTGCGAGAATTAAAATGCGGGAAATAAAACCTACGCTATTACAAGGCTTCGGGGTAGGGATTAATTACATAGCCAAAACCCGTAAAACGATAAATAAAAGAAAATCCTAATTTAAACTATTACATACCATGGGCAGTTACATTAATATTGCAAAAATTAATAAACGCGCGCGATGAATCGAAAACGAGAGATTTAGGGTTTTGACCCCAACTACCTAATTATAATTTAAAGGAGAAATCATTTTTGTGGTTTTTGTGTTATTTTGAGAAAATAGAGTTTAATTGAATAAATAAAAAAACCTAATTACTAATTAATTTAAATTTAAGAAAAATAATTAAATTTTTGTATTTTTATTTTATTTGAGAAAGAAATAAAAATTAAATCACATGCTAACCCTAATTTTTTAATTGATTTTAATTATATACGAAAAGTTAGAATTGCCCTAAATTAAATTTAAACTAATATTAAATTAAATTTGATAAAATAAAATAAAAACCTAATTCTAATTTTTTGAAACTTGATTTTATGATTTTCTTGAAGAAAAAAGAATTTAATTGTGTTAAGAAATAATTAAACAAACTAAATAAATAAAAGAAATAAAATAAATAAGCAAAGAGGAATTAAGATGGGTCTGTGGTAAATAGCAAAAGAGGGGTGTTGTTTGCAATTTTCTGGGCCCAGATGCTGATGGCCCAAACCCTTCGTTGGATCCTATGTATAATTCTTCTGATGGTCCATGGTACACCTGCGTGTATGGGACGTTAGATCTGAATCAGGAACCATTCACTGGCTGGATCTCATAGGCGCATGGTATGGCCCTGGGCTTGAGGTGCATGTAATCTGCGTGGACTAAGTTTAGAAAATGTGAAAATGTTTGGACCTGGGATCGAACCCAGGTCCTTCCTCTCACATACCTCCATCTGGACCATCTGCACTAGCTAATGAATCATAAGTATAGTTATAAAAATGAAACATATAGGAAACAAAGCCACTAAATCTAATCAGCAAAAATTAATTGAGTCAGCAATTTGAAGGGCCAATCAAAACATGGGAAAAGGCCATGCATGCTGTGATCGGTGGATCTGGAACTGACTGTTTAACGCTGGTTCGCGAAATGTCGCGGAAGCAAGAGTCGCCACCGTCTTTTATTTTCTCCAAATGGAAAGGACAAAAGCACAGAAAAATTCCTTAAAGAGATTGCTCTCGGTTCGGGAGGTAGGTTATAGAAAGGGAAGGTGTTAGCACCCTTTCTATCCATGGTTATCCATGGGCTCTTAGATACTTGCTCATTTGTGTTTTCAAAATTGGTTTGTTTGCTTTTCAATGTGGGTTTTAAAAGTTTCTTTGAAAAATTTCAGATCGACTCATACGTCAGAGTGTTTGAAAGATTTGCTTTTGAAAGCTTTTGAAAATGTGTTGGTGAAAAGATGTTTTGATTTGTTTGAAATTAGAGCAAGTATCCTTGAGAACCTACCTACCCTAAGGAATTCGTCTGTGTAAGAGTCCTTAAAAGTAGTGCCATCCCACCATTGAGAGGTAGGTAGCACCACCATTGGAGGTGTTCGGGTCAATTCGAGGTTCGGGACATGGTGATCACCAGAGCAATGGGAAGACACCTTAGAAGCTACCCTCATGCCAGGTTCCCGGATCATGAGGACTTACTAAGACATCCTCTACTCGACGATCACCTTTCGAGGCAACAGTGAGGCGTACCCTAGGGGTGGTGTGTGCGAATTGTGTGTCATGTTTCAGTTATTTGTCTTGTCATGTTTGTCGTGTTCTACGCTTGATTTTAATTAGACATTCATTCTTTCATGCTTGGTTAACAGTTAAATATTTTGCGAGGAAATAAATCTAAACTATTACAAAGGCGCGGGTCCACATCGCCAAAATTAAACCGGACCCGATTTAGCGGAAAATAAATAATGCGAAGAAATAAAAGTGCGAAAAGTAAAATTACAATGCTTTGGGAGAGATACAAAATTATAATTAAACGACATAAGATAAATGCGCAAATTAAATAATTAAAACGAAACTAGGGCGTTGGACCCTTTTGCAAATAATTAAAATTAATAAGGACGTAAAAATTAAAATTAAATGAGAATGACATTTTTGTGTTTTTTAGATTTAATGAGAGAAAAAGGAATTAATTCAATTCAATTAAACGGCAAACCCTAATTCTAATATTTTTTATTTATTATGAAAGAATTAAAATATGATCTAAATTAAAACCTAATTTATTTATGCACAATTTTTAATTTATGAAAATAACTAAATAATATTATTCTAAAAAAAGGGAAGAATTAAAAGAAAAATCAAAAAAAGATATTAAACCTAAATTCTATTTTTGGTGTTTTTTATTAAAAAGATTAAAACTATAACCTAATTAAACTAAATATTTACATATATTAATTTATTGATGAAAATAATTACAATAAAATATTTATTATCCCTTTTTTATATTTTCTGATTTTTTGTATGTTTTTGTATTTTGTAGAAAAATGAATTAATTATGTTAAAACAATAAAATAAATAACAAAAATAAAGGTAAGAAGAAAAATATAAAAAGTGCAAACCAAGGTGGGGTGTAGCCCCAATTTGTGAGGTCAGGCCTTAGTATTTCAGGCCCACTAAGCTTTGACATTCGCTGACTTTTTGGATTGTGTGTGATGCTTTGACTCATGCCTAGGGTGTACCCCAATCTTCTGCCTTGAGTGAGAGGTTCTGGACACGTGGGCTGCCTGATGGTGAGGAAATATGGTGCACCTGGACATTAGCAAAGTATAGGATCTCACATTGAAAAATAGCATGGAATTTTTGCCAGACCTGGGACTTGAACCCAGGTCTTGAAGGTTACAAGCACAATGCTTAACCACTGAACCAAGCACGTTAATTGATATATTATTATAAACAAATAATGAAAAAAGCAAAACCAACGCCCATTAACTAAAACGCGCGCAGATTTGAATTGGCCAATGGCTGATGGACACGATGCCTTCGTCTTCGTCCCTGTGAAAACAAACTCAGAGGCCACGGTTTTTTATGGCGTTGCGTTAGGGGGTCTATAAGAAAATAGCGAATAGGGATATATGAAACATAAATTCATCGCGAGGTATGCCTCTTCTTCGTCTCTGAGCACTGAGTTCAACCATGGTGGCCATGAACCCTGATTTTTCCTCTACGCAAAAGCCCTATTTCAAGAAACCTGTAACCCTAATTTTCAAACATGGCGAATTCGTATACATAGCACAAAAACACAATTGGACATATTGGTTAGCTTAGAAACATCATGACAAACAATAATCCATAAAGAAAAATGCAAAAGGATGCTTAATTCATGCTATGCGATTTGAGATTTTTTGAGGTTCAGTCCGGGTTCTTGATACCAATTCAAGATGTTTTTGCTGTTGTTAATGATTGGAATGTGTCCAAGGATGTCTCAGGATGCTAATGGGATGAAAATTTGTGCTTGAATCGCCCTTGAAACTAGATTTCAGTGTTTGAGTTTTTTGTGAAAAATTTCAATATGCAATGGTGTCTTATGCGCAGCTTGCAGTCTCTAATCATTAGGGTTATGGTTCTGAGTATGTATAGAGCATGTTAGGTCAAAAAGATTGAATAAAATCCATTGAATTCATTGTTTGAAGATTTGATTTGCTTAAGGATCTTTTCTAATCTTTTTTCATGGTTTTTTGTGTCAATTAGTTCCAATCAAGCCAAAACCTTCTATATTAGCATGTGCACGAAATCTCAAGTTCAAATCATGCATAAAAAGATTTGTTTAGGTCAAATTTATATTTTTCACATATTAAAATAACTTAAATGAATTAATATTGATATAAATTCAAATAAATAATTAAAAAATATGAAAATACTTCCCTTTGGGCCTAATGGTCGTGCATAGGCTTGGCATGAAGAAACTTGGAAGAAAATTGGGCCCATTTGCATTTTTAGGCCTTTTGCATCAATGTTGACTTTTCAAAATTCCTAAAAATTTCCCAATTTCCACAAGGCATAACTTGGTCAATTTTTAAGCTTTTCACATGTTCTTGGACATTTTGGAAAGGTCTTTGAGTCCTTTAACCAATGCCTTTGGTCCCATGTCATTTTGATTTACCAATCTCAAGTTATGGCCTTTTACTTAAAGTCCCTTTTTGTTGACTTTTGAAAATGACCTATAATGTTGAAATTGATAACTTTTTGTGAGAGCATTTCTTGGACTTGGAATATGAAGATGAGTTGTAGGAAATGTCTTTCTCTTCAAAATGAGCTTTGGATGGAATTTTTCTGATAATCCATGTGAAAGTTATGCCCTGGTCAATTTCAGTTGACTTTTTCAGCTGTCCAAATATAGCAACTTTTGCATCTTTGGTAATTTCTAAGCCAAACTTTGAGAATCATGATCAAGCATTGATCAAATGATGTTTGTGGCTTCAAAATGATATGTTGACCAAAAATTTGAACTTTTGACTGTCAAATGACCATTTTGCCCCTACAGTTGACTGTAGTGCAATTTAGGGTTTTGACTGTGCAATTTTGAGCTGATTGCCTTGAAACTTGACCTGAGGATGCTTGACCCTCTTTGTAGGCATATGAGACTTGATTGGGCCTTTGAAAAGTTCATTTGCTTGACCAGAACTCAAACCCTAGTTTTGACTGTATAGGAGACAGTTGATCTTCACAACCCTGGGGAATTTTGTGACCTTGACTTTGACAAATCTTGGTGAATATGGGAGGGAAAATTTTGGGGTACAACAGTTGCCCCTGTTCAATCTTCTTAGACCTGAGGATGCAGATTGGCTGACGTGCCTTTCGTAATCCGAGGGTAGAAGATGATTGAACACTAAAGTGCCCAGAAATTTGCGCTCACATAGTGACAGTGATGGGGGGAATGGGCTTATAGATGCCATTTGGAGATTGCTGGATAGGATGATGGGCTTATAGATGCCATCTGGATGTTGATCGCGTAGGAGATTCCTTAGCGAGAACCTGCATACCTGCAAAAAGAAAATGAGTACCTGACACGTTGCAGGAGCTGATTTTAGATGCTTGATATAGATATGTCCTGACTGGTTACAGGAGCTGGGTTCTGGAGCTTCAAACGCTGATGAATGAACCAGGGATGGTTACTGCCTTAACATGGATGGTAAGAGAATCCTGAATGATTTCAACCTCAACAACGCTCGTTGAGAAAATCTTGGTGAGAATTACCATCTTCGTAGTGTCAGGAAGAGAACCAAAGGACATTATAATCTCAAAGGGAGTCACCTTACTCACCGTTGGAGAGGGAACTATAGGAAATTATAATCTGGAAGGAAATATCACCTCACTCGCCGTTGGAGAGGGGCCCATAAGAGAATATCACCTCACGCTCATGCCGGAGAGGGAAACATCTGAAAAAGGGATTACCACCTCACTCGCCGTTGGAGAGGGGACCATAAGAGAATATCACCTCACGCTCATGCCGGAGAGGGAAACATCTGAAGAAGGGATTACCACCTCACTCGCCGTTGGAGAGGGGACCATAAGAGAATATCACCTCACGCTCATGCCGGAGAGGAAAACATCTGAAGAAGGAATTACCACCTCACTCGCCGTTGGAGAGGGGACCATAAGAGAATATCACCTCACGCTCATGCCGGAGAGGGAAACATCTGAAGAAGGAATTACCACCTCACACGCCGTTGGAGAGGGGACCATAAGAGAATATCACCTCACGCTCATGCCGGAGAGGAAAACATCTGAAGAAGGAATTACCACCTCGCTCGCCGTTGGAGAGGGGACCATAAGAGAATATCACCTCACGCTCATGCCGGAGAGGGGAACATCTGAAGAAGGAATTACCACCTCACTCGCCGTTGGAGAGGGGACCATAAGAGAATATCACCTCACGCTCATGCCGGAGAGGAAAACATCTGAAGAAGGAATTACCACCTCACTCGCCGTTGGAGAGGGGACCATAAGAGAATATCACCTCACGCTCATGCCGGAGAGGAAAACATCTGAAGAAGGAATTACCACCTCACTCGCCGTTGGAGAGGGGACCATAAGAGAATATCACCTCACGCTCATGCCGGAGAGGAAAACATCTGAAGAAGGAATTACCACCTCACTCGCCGTTGGAGAGGGGACCATAAGAGAATATCACCTCACGCTCATGCCGGAGAGGGGAACATCTGAAGAAGGAATTACCACCTCACACGCCGTTGGAGAGGGGACCATAAGAGAACTTCTACTGAGTCTTTATCAGAAAAATCTGTTTGGAGTTGATTTAACTGGACTGGAGAAGTCCTTGAAATATGTTTGAGAATTTCAACTGCATCTTTCCTGAAAGGCAAAGGTCAGTTATATGCAATGCATGATATGGATTCAGCAATGATGTTCTCAACATGGATGCGATTTATAGTATATGATGCGTACATGCATGCTATAATGATGTATGTGATGATTCATGTATGTTTTTGTCTAGGAAAATAAATCCTTGACGGGTGCCGGGAAGTCATATCCTGGGCTGATGTTGAGGAAGAGATTTTGCTTCCGCTGTGGATGATTCGTTGCAAGAATACCGGTAGGGGGAGATAACTCCGTTGAGGAATGAAATAATTCTGCGGGAGAAAAGATGCTCTAGCGATCATGCTGGGGAGTGCTGCTCTGTGGGGATAGCGATGCTTTGCTGAGTTGATGAAGATAACTCCGCTGGGGATACCGTTGATGAGTTATGCTGGGGATAAGAAGATTCGTCGAGGACGCTCTTTCCGTGGTTTTTGGCTGAGGATAACCCAGTTATATCCTGTTAAGGAAATAACTCTTTAAATCAAGCCGGACGACGCGTTCGTGCCCTGCTAGGGGATAAGCTTCCAGAATCTACTGGGGGTACGCTTATTGCTTGGGGAGATGTATTCCAACTTTCCTGGGGAAGCTGGGTTGGACTCTCCTGGGGAAGCTTTGATATGTTGGGATGTTCTTCAGCGGAACCTACCCTGATGCCTTGGAGGGTAGAATAATCAGACTGCTCAGACCAACTTTATTGCCCCTGTTTTTGTGGGAGAAGATACTGGTGGAGTCTTGATAACTGCCTTTTGACAAACCTTCTTCTGATAGGCAAGTGACGAGGCGCCGGGACATAGTCGTACGCTTTTGATCCCTAACTTTTGCCTGAACCGCCCTTTCGGGTTTTCAGTCCACCGGGATACCCATTTTTGCCCAAGCCGCCTTTTCAGGTTTTCGACTTGTCGGGTGTACAAATTTTTCATTTCATCCCTCATTTTTGCCCGAACCCTTTTGGTTCGCCGGGAAGCCCTTGTTTTTGCCTAGGTGTGTCAACCTAGCGGGTCTTTGATTTTGCGTAGTATTTTTTTGACTATGTCCATGCTCTCTGAATGTAGGGAGTTGCCCCTGTTTAGAAGTGTTTTGTCATGCCACCAGAAAGTGTTTGATCAGGCAAGATTCATTGTTGGAATGCCCCAAGTGACTCAGGCGGAGATTTGCCCCAGGCTATTTGGCCTTGTTGAGAGATTCTCTGAATCTTGATTGGACTTCCCCAGATGATGGACAATGATCATATCATGCCCCTTGATTGGAAGTGCTTCTGTTCATTAGGCATTCGTCGTGCGAATTTCCCTGCTGTTCAAACAAATAGTCATATGCAAACAATGTTATATCAAAAATGCAAAGCTTATGTCTGTCTTGAAGATTTTGAAAATGCATTCTTTTTTCATAAAACAAGTGAATGTTTGTAAAACGTGATGTCAACTCCGTATTCTATCGTAGGCCTTAAGGAGTCAGGATACCTTTCGTAACAGTATGCTTTCGAACTAACCCATGCTTCAGCTAGGACTTTTAAGGGTTATAACGTGGCCTGGTTCACGGTTTAAGAAACAAAGGATAAAGGCTCAAATTTTATTTGTACCCACCCGCTCTTCGTGATGTTCTCCAAACCTAAACTCAGTTGATTGTGCGTTAGATCTTGTTTGAGTCTTTGCTCTGATTTTCCAGTGATGGTTCGGATGTTTGACAATTTATTTTGAATAGGCAGTCATTCCTTTTTTGTTGAGGGTTTGTAAGACCTCTTTCTTGTCTGATTCTTGTTATCCCTTTCCTTTTTTTTGCCTGAACTGTTTCCTTTTTTTGGAATTACAGTCAGCGGGATGCCCCAGTTTCATAAGTCTCCTTTGTAGGTTTAGACTTTTTGGGCTTTTCGTTTATGGATTTTGATGATGACTGCCTGTCTTTATGACTGTTTTGAACCGTCACTGTCTTTGTTCGTTTCGTAAAGATCTTTTCGGTGCCATTCGTTATGCACTTGGATCAACTGAGAAGACTACCCTGCCCCAGGTTATGATTAAGGGTTTTGATTTTCGAAAATAAAAACTCCTACTTCTTTGGCTCAGATGGGTTGACGAGGGATTATCTTCCTTATAACTCCAGTGTTTAGGGATTGAAACAATGCCTGTACCTCATCAGCGGGGTCTGTTCAAAAGCATACTGTAATGATTGTGGTATCGTTTTCGTCATCCTCCCTCAAGAGGCTTAGAATTGTTAATCGAGCGTTGATCA
Organism: Vicia faba; assembly: GCA_948472305.1. NCBI lineage: Eukaryota > Viridiplantae > Streptophyta > Magnoliopsida > Fabales > Fabaceae > Vicia > Vicia faba. Next base: position 50,592,956 of record OX451739.1, on the reverse strand, counting down.
TCAGAAAAAATATGAAGATAATTTGCATATAGTGAATACGAATATATTGCTTCAAAACAGACGAATGTGATGCATTAATGAAATAACAATGTTTAACAATGAACAAATGTTTGAATAATCAAAAGGGAATTACAACTTGAAAAATCCTAATGAACAAAAATTTCTAGTTTGAGATAGCCATCTCAGATGGAGAATTCTCAGCGGAAGATTTTCATCTCGCCATCCGGCATGAACTCTATCACCCCTTCGTCAATCAAATCCTGAATTTTGTTCTTCAAGGTCCAACAGTCGTCTGTAGCATGCCCCGGGCTGTCTGAATGATAAGCGCAGTGGGTGTCGGGGTTATACCTCGAAGCTGTCCTGTTGGGATTCTTGGGAGGGTCCTTTAGAGTGATCAGATTGACCTCCAGCAAGCGCTTCAGTATAAAGGATGAGGGTATATCAGTCTCCGAGAAATGTCTTCCGGGTGCATTTCGTTTACGCTGACTAACCCGTTGAGGCTGGGCTCGTGACCCTGAAGCAAGCTGAGGGGCTTTTCCTTTGTCTTCTTGCCCCGCATGTGGTTGGATGATGGCCGGAGCTTCAACCTTGGCTGTTTGCCTTACTGGATTATTTTGAAGCAGCTTAGTGACGAGGACCCGGAGCTCTTCTTGTTTTTGAGCTAAGTCCTGAATGAGAGTCATTTGGCCCACCAACTGCCCCATCATTTGGATCTTCATGGTTGCCAACTCAATTTGTAGCCCTTCCAGCTGATCGTTCCTGATGCCCCCTGCATTCCCTAAGGTCAAGTTCCTGGTGAGGAGAGTCTTCATTTCTTCTTGCCCCTGGGATAGGTTCAAGAACATTTCTCGCAGTTGGGCGTTCTGAGTACGGAGATCTTGGTTGTCTGGTTGGAAAGCCATTGCTGAAATAAACAGCGAAGATGGTGAGTGACCTGCAAAAGGGATACCTGTAATGCAATGATGAGTATGACATGTATGCAATGTTTTCAAGGACCTCGCGGGGTAAACAAGAAAATTTGTTAGCATTGGAATTTATAGCTGGATTGAAGGACACCCTTGTTGTTGAGAATTCTTCTTCAAGGGTCAAAGGCTCACCATATCCAGTGGGTCATAGCCCCTGACCTTAGTTATCAGGTCTAATTTTGATTTCCCAGCAACCTGGGTTAAGGGAACCTTCTTCGGGAGTCAGAGCTCACCATATCAAGTGGGTCATAGCCCCTGACAACCTTGGCTAGAGGAAAATAAATCCTCTTTGCCCCTTGCTGGGATAATTGATTCACCATGACCTGCATCACAAGCCCTTGAGATCCTTGAAATGGGTTAGGATGTATGCAATGGTATGATGTCATGCTATGCATGGGGTGATGTAGGTAAACCCTGTTATGAGTCCCAATTAAGGACTATAAACAGACCCTGCAAGAAATTCAGTATACTTTGTTATGAGTCCTAGTTAAGGACTATAAACAAAACCTGCAAGTAGTTCATGTGTCAGATAATATGCATGCAATTAGTCAAGTACGAAGGCATACAAGTCACACAAGAGAAGCCCTTAGAGTTTAGGCCAGCATGAGGTCTAGGTGTTACCCTCTTTCAGTTGGTTGGTTCATACCTGTCCTATCAAAGTAACTGGGTTCTTAGAGGATCCCAATATCATTGACTACCCTCAATCGGTCATAACTCCAGCATCGCAATCTTTTCTTGCGGCCAGAACCATCACGAGAGTTTAGCCTCAATGGGCGTAGCATACTGCTACTGTTCTAATGGCCAAGTTGTGTCATTTAAGGTTCTAAGGTTGTTGGTGCTTAATGACTCCTCAGAAGACCCATATTCTCCTCGTTGCAACACAAGGGATATCGGTACAGACCAAGGTGCCACACCAACGTAGCCACTGCTTCACCCGTGTCGGTCTACGCCGGACAGGTCCCTCACAGCTTATGCTACCTAAACAGGGTATCCCCAGATCCGGGTTAGGATCTATGTAACTCCCAAGCAACCCACAATTTAAAGCAAGCAATTCAGACAATTGAAAACATAGTTATGAACTATCCCTAAGGTACACCTCACTTTAAGTTTATATCCCCAGCAGAGTCGCCAGTTCTGTGATCGGTGGATCTGGAACTGACTGTTTAACGCTGGTTCGCGAAATGTCGCGGAAGCAAGAGTCGCCACCGTCTTTTATTTTCTCCAAATGGATAGGACAAAAGCACAGAAAAATTCCTTAAAGAGATTGCTCTCGGTTCGGGAGGTAGGTTATAGAAAGGGAAGGTGTTAGCACCCTTTCTATCCATGGTTATCCATGGGCTCTTAGATACTTGCTCATTTGTGTTTTCAAAATTGGTTTGTTTGCTTTTCAATGTGGGTTTTAAAAGTTTCTTTGAAAAATTTCAGATTGACTCATACGTCAGAGTGTTTGAAAGATTTGCTTTTGAAAGCTTTTGAAAATGTGTTGGTGAAAAGATGTTTTGATTTGTTTGAAATTAGAGCAAGTATCCTTGAGAACCTACCTACCCTAAGGAATTCGTCTGTGTAAGAGTCCTTAAAAGTAGTGCCATCCCACCATTGAGAGGTAGGTAGCACCACCATTGGAGGTGTTCGGGTCAATTCGAGGTTCGGGACATGGTGATCACCAGAGCAATGGGAAGACACCTTAGAAGCTACCCTCATGCCAGGTTCCCGGATCATGAGGACTTACTAAGACATCCTCTACTCGACGATCACCTTTCGAGGCAACAGTGAGGCGTACCCTAGGGGTGGTGTGTGCGAATTGTGTGTCATGTTTCAGTTATTTGTCTTGTCATGTTTGTCGTGTTCTACGCTTGATTTTAATTAGACATTCATTCTTTCATGCTTGGTTAACAGTTAAATATTTTGCGAGGAAATAAATCTAAACTATTACAAAGGCGCGGGTCCACATCGCCAAAATTAAACCGGACCCGATTTAGCGGAAAATAAATAATGCGAAGAAATAAAAGTGCGAAAAGTAAAATTACAATGCTTTGGGAGAGATACAAAATTATAATTAAACGACATAAGATAAATGCGCAAATTAAATAATTAAAACGAAACTAGGGCGTTGGACCCTTTTGCAAATAATTAAAATTAATAAGGACGTAAAAATTAAAATTAAATGAGAATGACATTTTTGTGTTTTTTAGATTTAATGAGAGAAAAAGGAATTAATTCAATTAAATTAAACGGCAAACCCTAATTCTAATATTATTTAGTTATTTTCATAAATTAAAAATTGTGCATAAATAAATTAGGTTTTAATTTAGATCATATTTTAATTCTTTCATAATAAATAAAAAATATTAGAATTAGGGTTTGCCGTTTAATTTAATTGAATTAATTCCTTTTTCTCTCATTAAATCTAAAAAACACAAAAATGTCATTCTCATTTAATTTTAATTTTTACGTCCTTATTAATTTTAATTATTTGCAAAAGGGTCCAACGCCCTAGTTTCGTTTTAATTATTTAATTTGCGCATTTATCTTATGTCGTTTAATTATAATTTTGTATCTCTCCCAAAGCATTGTAATTTTACTTTTCGCACTTTTATTTCTTCGCATTATTTATTTTCCGCTAAATCGGGTCCGGTTTAATTTTGGCGATGTGGACCCGCGCCTTTGTAATAGTTTAGATTTATTTCCTCGCAAAATATTTAACTGTTAACCAAGCATGAAAGAATGAATGTCTAATTAAAATCAAGCGTAGAACACGACAAACATGACAAGACAAATAACTGAAACATGACACACAATTCGCACACACCACCCCTAGGGTACGCCTCACTGTTGCCTCGAAAGGTGATCGTCGAGTAGAGGATGTCTTAGTAAGTCCTCATGATCCGGGAACCTGGCATGAGGGTAGCTTCTAAGGTGTCTTCCCATTGCTCTGGTGATCACCATGTCCCGAACCTCGAATTGACCCGAACACCTCCAATGGTGGTGCTACCTACCTCTCAATGGTGGGATGGCACTACTTTTAAGGACTCTTACACAGACGAATTCCTTAGGGTAGGTAGGTTCTCAAGGATACTTGCTCTAATTTCAAACAAATCAAAACATCTTTTCACCAACACATTTTCAAAAGCTTTCAAAAGCAAATCTTTCAAACACTCTGACGTATGAGTCGATCTGAAATTTTTCAAAGAAACTTTTAAAACCCACATTGAAAAGCAAACAAACCAATTTTGAAAACACAAATGAGCAAGTATCTAAGAGCCCATGGATAACCATGGATAGAAAGGGTGCTAACACCTTCCCTTTCTATAACCTACCTCCCGAACCGAGAGCAATCTCTTTAAGGAATTTTTCTGTGCTTTTGTCCTTTCCATTTGGAGAAAATAAAAGACGGTGGCGACTCTTGCTTCCGCGACATTTCGCGAACCAGCGTTAAACAGTCAGTTCCAGATCCACCAATCACAGAACTAACTGTTGTACCCCAAAATTTGCCCTCCCATATTCACCAAGATTTGTCAAAGTCAAGGTCACAAAATTCCCCAGGGTTGTGAAGATCAACTGTCTCCTATACAGTCAAAACTAGGGTTTGAGTTCTGGTCAAGCAAATGAACTTTTCAAAGGCCCAATCAAGTCTCATATGCCTACAAAGAGGGTCAAGCATCCTCAGGTCAAGTTTCAAGGCAATCAGCTCAAAATTGCACAGTCAAAACCCTAAATTGCACTACAGTCAACTGTAGGGGCAAAATGGTCATTTGACAGTCAAAAGTTCAAATTTTTGGTCAACATATCATTTTGAAGCCACAAACATCATTTGATCAATGCTTGATCATGATTCTCAAAGTTTGGCTTAGAAATTACCAAAGATGCAAAAGTTGCTATATTTGGACAGCTGAAAAAGTCAACTGAAATTGACCAGGGCATAACTTTCACATGGATTATCAGAAAAATTCCATCCAAAGCTCATTTTGAAGAGAAAGACATTTCCTACAACTCATCTTCATATTCCAAGTCCAAGAAATGCTCTCACAAAAAGTTATCAATTTCAACATTATAGGTCATTTTCAAAAGTCAACAAAAAGGGACTTTAAGTCAAAGGCCATAACTTGGGATTGGTAAATCAAAATGACATGGGACCAAAGGCATTGGTTAAAGGACTCAAATACCTTTCCAAAATGTCCAAGAACATGTGAAAAGCTTAAAAATTGACCAAGTTATGCCTTGTGGTAATTGGGAAATTTTTAGGAATTTTGAAAAGTCAACATTGATGCAAAAGGCCTAAAAATGCAAATGGGCCCAATTTTCTTCCAAGTTTCTTCATGCCAAGCCTATGCACGACCATTAGGCCCAAAGGGAAGTATTTTCATATTTTTTAATTATTTATTTGAATTTATATCAATATTAATTCATTTAAGTTATTTTAATATGTGAAAAATATAAATTTGACCTAAACAAATCTTTTTATGCATGATTTGAACTTGAGATTTCGTGCACATGCTAATATAGAAGGTTTTGTCTTGATTGATCTGGAACTGACTGTTTAACGCTGGTTCGCGAAATGTCGCGGAAGCAAGAGTCGCCACCGTCTTTTATTTTCTCCAAATGGAAAGGACAAAAGCACAGAAAAATTCCTTAAAGAGATTGCTCTCGGTTCGGGAGGTAGGTTATAGAAAGGGAAGGTGTTAGCACCCTTTCTATCCATGGTTATCCATGGGCTCTTAGATACTTGCTCATTTGTGTTTTCAAAATTGGTTTGTTTGCTTTTCAATGTGGGTTTTAAAAGTTTCTTTGAAAAATTTCAGATCGACTCATACGTCAGAGTGTTTGAAAGATTTGCTTTTGAAAGCTTTTGAAAATGTGTTGGTGAAAAGATGTTTTGATTTGTTTGAAATTAGAGCAAGTATCCTTGAGAACCTACCTACCCTAAGGAATTCGTCTGTGTAAGAGTCCTTAAAAGTAGTGCCATCCCACCATTGAGAGGTAGGTAGCACCACCATTGGAGGTGTTCGGGTCAATTCGAGGTTCGGGACATGGTGATCACCAGAGCAATGGGAAGACACCTTAGAAGCTACCCTCATGCCAGGTTCCCGGATCATGAGGACTTACTAAGACATCCTCTACTCGACGATCACCTTTCGAGGCAACAGTGAGGCGTACCCTAGGGGTGGTGTGTGCGAATTGTGTGTCATGTTTCAGTTATTTGTCTTGTCATGTTTGTCGTGTTCTACGCTTGATTTTAATTAGACATTCATTCTTTCATGCTTGGTTAACAGTTAAATATTTTGCGAGGAAATAAATCTAAACTATTACAAAGGCGCGGGTCCACATCGCCAAAATTAAACCGGACCCGATTTAGCGGAAAATAAATAATGCGAAGAAATAAAAGTGCGAAAAGTAAAATTACAATGCTTTGGGAGAGATACAAAATTATAATTAAACGACATAAGATAAATGCGCAAATTAAATAATTAAAACGAAACTAGGGCGTTGGACCCTTTTGCAAATAATTAAAATTAATAAGGACGTAAAAATTAAAATTAAATGAGAATGACATTTTTGTGTTTTTTAGATTTAATGAGAGAAAAAGGAATTAATTCAATTCAATTAAACGGCAAACCCTAATTCTAATATTTTTTATTTATTATGAAAGAATTAAAATATGATCTAAATTAAAACCTAATTTATTTATGCACAATTTTTAATTTATGAAAATAACTAAATAATATTATTCTAAAAAAAGGGAAGAATTAAAAGAAAAATCAAAAAAAGATATTAAACCTAAATTCTATTTTTGGTGTTTTTTATTAAAAAGATTAAAACTATAACCTAATTAAACTAAATATTTACATATATTAATTTATTGATGAAAATAATTACAATAAAATATTTATTATCCCTTTTTTATATTTTCTGATTTTTTGTATGTTTTTGTATTTTGTAGAAAAATGAATTAATTATGTTAAAACAATAAAATAAATAACAAAAATAAAGGTAAGAAGAAAAATATAAAAAGTGCAAACCAAGGTGGGGTGTAGCCCCAATTTGTGAGGTCAGGCCTTAGTATTTCAGGCCCACTAAGCTTTGACATTCGCTGACTTTTTGGATTGTGTGTGATGCTTTGACTCATGCCTAGGGTGTACCCCAATCTTCTGCCTTGAGTGAGAGGTTCTGGACACGTGGGCTGCCTGATGGTGAGGAAATATGGTGCACCTGGACATTAGCAAAGTATAGGATCTCACATTGAAAAATAGCATGGAATTTTTGCCAGACCTGGGACTTGAACCCAGGTCTTGAAGGTTACAAGCACAATGCTTAACCACTGAACCAAGCACGTTAATTGATATATTATTATAAACAAATAATGAAAAAAGCAAAACCAACGCCCATTAACTAAAACGCGCGCAGATTTGAATTGGCCAATGGCTGATGGACACGATGCCTTCGTCTTCGTCCCTGTGAAAACAAACTCAGAGGCCACGGTTTTTTATGGCGTTGCGTTAGGGGGTCTATAAGAAAATAGCGAATAGGGATATATGAAACATAAATTCATCGCGAGGTATGCCTCTTCTTCGTCTCTGAGCACTGAGTTCAACCATGGTGGCCATGAACCCTGATTTTTCCTCTACGCAAAAGCCCTATTTCAAGAAACCTGTAACCCTAATTTTCAAACATGGCGAATTCGTATACATAGCACAAAAACACAATTGGACATATTGGTTAGCTTAGAAACATCATGACAAACAATAATCCATAAAGAAAAATGCAAAAGGATGCTTAATTCATGCTATGCGATTTGAGATTTTTTGAGGTTCAGTCCGGGTTCTTGATACCAATTCAAGATGTTTTTGCTGTTGTTAATGATTGGAATGTGTCCAAGGATGTCTCAGGATGCTAATGGGATGAAAATTTGTGCTTGAATCGCCCTTGAAACTAGATTTCAGTGTTTGAGTTTTTTGTGAAAAATTTCAATATGCAATGGTGTCTTATGCGCAGCTTGCAGTCTCTAATCATTAGGGTTATGGTTCTGAGTATGTATAGAGCATGTTAGGTCAAAAAGATTGAATAAAATCCATTGAATTCATTGTTTGAAGATTTGATTTGCTTAAGGATCTTTTCTAATCTTTTTTCATGGTTTTTTGTGTCAATTAGTTCCAATCAAGCCAAAACCTTCTATATTAGCATGTGCACGAAATCTCAAGTTCAAATCATGCATAAAAAGATTTGTTTAGGTCAAATTTATATTTTTCACATATTAAAATAACTTAAATGAATTAATATTGATATAAATTCAAATAAATAATTAAAAAATATGAAAATACTTCCCTTTGGGCCTAATGGTCGTGCATAGGCTTGGCATGAAGAAACTTGGAAGAAAATTGGGCCCATTTGCATTTTTAGGCCTTTTGCATCAATGTTGACTTTTCAAAATTCCTAAAAATTTCCCAATTTCCACAAGGCATAACTTGGTCAATTTTTAAGCTTTTCACATGTTCTTGGACATTTTGGAAAGGTCTTTGAGTCCTTTAACCAATGCCTTTGGTCCCATGTCATTTTGATTTACCAATCTCAAGTTATGGCCTTTGACTTAAAGTCCCTTTTTGTTGACTTTTGAAAATGACCTATAATGTTGAAATTGATAACTTTTTGTGAGAGCATTTCTTGGACTTGGAATATGAAGATGAGTTGTAGGAAATGTCTTTCTCTTCAAAATGAGCTTTGGATGGAATTTTTCTGATAATCCATGTGAAAGTTATGCCCTGGTCAATTTCAGTTGACTTTTTCAGCTGTCCAAATATAGCAACTTTTGCATCTTTGGTAATTTCTAAGCCAAACTTTGAGAATCATGATCAAGCATTGATCAAATGATGTTTGTGGCTTCAAAATGATATGTTGACCAAAAATTTGAACTTTTGACTGTCAAATGACCATTTTGCCCCTACAGTTGACTGTAGTGCAATTTAGGGTTTTGACTGTGCAATTTTGAGCTGATTGCCTTGAAACTTGACCTGAGGATGCTTGACCCTCTTTGTAGGCATATGAGACTTGATTGGGCCTTTGAAAAGTTCATTTGCTTGACCAGAACTCAAACCCTAGTTTTGACTGTATAGGAGACAGTTGATCTTCACAACCCTGGGGAATTTTGTGACCTTGACTTTGACAAATCTTGGTGAATATGGGAGGGCAAATTTTGGGGTACAACACATGCGTCTACCAGAGTCAGCCAGAGTCAACGACGCCGGAGCTGTGCTCCGGTCGTCTTCTCTGGCAGGGGCGATCTTGGAACCCTGCGAAAATGGCAAAAACAAACCAAACGAAATATGCAGATCCAATAATTAGGGCATGGCGATCATTATGATGGTATTTTCATGGTTTAATACTGCCTGCTTTCATCAAAATGAAGCTTCAATCGACATAATCCCTAACAATGGTGGTTTATGTTTTGTCCACTAGAGATCTCAAACGACAGTCCATTCCTGTTCTAAACATTCACTGGAACTCAATGGCATGGTAAGTATGAATTGAATCAAGCTATAAACGAAGGTGCGATCTATAGAAATTTTGTAAGGCATGTGTTCATGTATGTACAGTTCCAGCATGCATGGCTATGTAAAAAGGGTGTGTTTACACCTTGTCTTACTTGTAGATCACAATAGAGTGGATGGAAGATCTTGTAGACGGCTGAAACCTTGAATTTGAACTTGATACACTTCTTTGAAATTTTGAATGAAATCTGACCTTGGGAGGCTGCTGCTGAGCCGTGCTAGGGTTTTGGGATTGCTTCCTTTATATATGGAGGGCGAATTAGGGTTATAATAACCACCCCGTATCTTTCCATTAAGAAGAGAATAATCTTGTTTCTTAAAATATCCAAAGTTTCCCAAAGTGATAAAAGATCCAATTTGTGCTTGTTTTGATGCCTTGCACGATTTGATCTTACTTCCAGCTATGTAATGGACCTAATCATGCACAAAATCTCAAGATTTAATTAGCTTTTGATATTTTTACTATTTTATATTGATTTTATTTGATTTAATTGAAATAAAATCAAAATAAATAACAAAAATAAAATAATGACAAGTGGAAGGGCTCATGGGTCATGGGTCACATTACAGACTCATTGCAAGCATAAAAAGTTGGGCCCATTTGACAAAAAAATGCAATTTTGGACACTTTTGACTTTTGACAATTTTGCAAAAAGGGTCAACTTGGCCAATGCATAACTCTCTCAATTTTTACCCTAGAGATATGTTCTTGGACTTTTTATAAATATTAAGATGTCCTCTAAGCAAACCTTTTGGTCTCATCTCAATTGAGTCTTCCATGTTCATGTATGAAGCTTTGACCCAAAAGGTGTTTTTGTTGACTTTCCAAAATGACCTATAATGTCCAAATTCATATCTTCTTGTGAGTGCATATTTTAAACTTGGGATATGAAGATGAATTATAGGGAATTAAATCCTCTTCAAAATGAGATTTGGATAGGTCATATTTTATAGAGTATGAGAAAGTTATGCTTGGTCAAAGTTGAGTTGACTTTTCCTATAAAACCTTAATTTAGCAACTTTTGGGTTTTGATGAATTGTGAGCAATCCTTGAGGAATCATGATCAACCATTGATCAGATGATGAATAATACTTCAAAATGAGAATGTTGACCAAAAATCTTGAAGTTTGACTGTATGTGGGCCATAGTTGACTTTTGCCCTAGCACAGTCGATTTTTAGGCCTTTGAGCAATTGACTGAGCAAACTTCCTCTGCAAGGCTTGAAACTTGACATGGATGATCTTGATAACATATTAGGATAATGGTGAGCATTTGGGATCCTTTGGACTCAAGCATCTTGATGCAAACTGAAACCCTAATTTGAGGTAGACTGCCTTATGAGAGAGTTTGTCTGGTCAACCCTTGGACTTCCTTGAGCAATTTGAGGACCTCACTTGACATGTATTGAGAAATATGGGAGAGAAAATTTTGGGGTACCACACAATGCTATTGTGATATTCTCTAGCTGGGGAAAATAAATCCTGGACTGTTGTTGGAAAGTATAAGGAGTTGAGTTCTTTGTTTCCGCTAGGGATAGTGACCGAAGATTATTAGCTGGGGATTTACATCCATTCTGCTTGAGAACATTCTGCCGAAGGAGACTCTGTCTGAGAATAATCCTATAGGGGATGACTATGTGGGGAAGAGAGATACTCTGTTGGAAGATCTGCTGATTTGGAGAAATAAACTCAGCTGGGGATGAACTTCCATTGCTGGAGAGAAGAGCTTTGTTGGAGATTGAGCTTCCGCTGTCAGAGAAATAAACTCTGCTCGGGAGATGGCTTTATAAACTGCTCATGGTTATAAAACTCGGCTGGGGAATGCAGATATCAGCTTTTTGAAGGAACCTGCTGGGGAAGGAATTCCTGCTTGGGGATACGGAGGTCGGACCTTGGTTGTCTCAGCTCTATGGGGAATATAGGTATCACTGGCTTGTATGTGATAGTGACTTTGCTTCCAACTGTATCTGCCTCTTGTACCATGCTGTAAAAAGTACATGCGGAGATTTTGTGGATGGATCTATGTCGTAATTGTACTTGAACATGTATTTAATGAGTGTCAGGATGACATCCGTCTCTGGATCGTATCTGAACTGTACTTGAAACATATGTTGAATGAGTGTCAGAATGACATCCGTCTCTAGATCGTATCTAAATTGTATTTGAAACATGTGTTGAATGAGTGTCAGAATGACATTCGTCTCTGAATCGTATCTAAACTATACTTGAAAAATGTGTTGAATGAGCATCAGAATGGAATCCGTATCTGGAGTGTATCTGAATTGTATCTGAAAGCTGAATCTGAATGAGTATCAGATGGGCATCCGTATCTGGAGCGTATCTGAACTGTATCTAAAAGCTAAATCTGAATGAGTATCAGAATGAAATTCGTATCTGGAGTGTATCTAAACTGTATCTGAAAGCTGAATCTGAATGAGTATCAGAATGGCATCAGTATCTAGAGCTTATCTAAACTGAATTTGAAAGTTGAATCTGAATGAGTATCAAAATGGCATTCGTATCTGGAGCATATCTGAACTGTATCTGAAAACTGAATCTGAATGAGTATCAGAATGGCATCCGTATCTGGAGCGTATCTGAACCGTTTCTCAATTCTGGTGCTCTTGATGAATGTTGATCAAGGTATAAGTCTTCCACTGATAGATAGGTGACGGGACATAGTCGTACATTTAAAATCCCCAACTTTTGCCTGGACCTCCCTTTCGGGTTTTCAGTCCACCGAGATACCTTTTTGCCCAAACCGCCTTTTCAGGTTTTCGACTTGTTGGGTGTACATATTTGTTTTTATGTATACCCCTAACTTTTTCCCGAACCCTTTTGGTTCGTCGGAATTCCCTTATTTTTGCCTAGGTGTGTCAACCTAGCGGGTCTTTTTTCATGCGTAGTATTTTTCGGCTATGTCCATGCTTTCAGGATGTAGAGAGTTGTCACTGTCCATAGTGTTGTGTTGTAGTACTGTCAAAAATGTTTTCTTGATGGCACATGATTCGTTGCTGGAATGCGTGCGTAATGCCCCAAGCGATTCAGATGGAGATCTGCCCCTAGTTATTTGGCACTTTTTGAGAGACTGCCCCAGGTGTATTTAGACATCATGTTATGCCCCCTTGCTTATGGAAGACCTGTTATTGGAAGTGTCTTTCACACTGAGGTGATTCTGTTCATTGAGAGGATGTTTGTTCATTGAATATCCATTGTGCGGATTTCTCTGCTGTCAAACAATTAGCCATATGAAAACAATGTCATTTAAAGAATGCAAAACTCATGTCTATCTTGAAAAAATTTTGAAAATTTGTTTTTTGTAGTAAAACGAAATTTGCAAGAATGTGATATCAACTCAAGATTCGTAACAAAGCCTACAGGAGTCAGGATACTTTTGTAACAGTATGCTCTCAAACTAACCCATGCTTCAGCTAGGACTTTTAAGGGTTATAATGTGGTTTGGTTCAAGGTTCAAGAAACAAAGGATAAAGGCTCAAATTTTATTTGTACCTAACCCGCTCTTCATGATGTTCTTCAGTCCTATGCTCAGTTAATTGTGCATTTAGATCCCGATTGAGTCTAGAATCTTTGCTCTGATACTTGGTGATGATTCAGAAATTGAACATTTGTTTTGAAAAGGCAGTCACTTTTGTAATCTTATTTTTGTTGACGATTTGTAGTAACCTCTTCTTTTTTTGTTATCCTTTCTTTTGCCTAAACTGTTTCTTTTGTGATTACAGTCAGCGGGATGCCCTAATTTTTCTCTTAAGTCTCCTTCATAGGTTTTGACTTAATGGGATTTTATTTCAAGAGATAATGACTGCCTGTCTTGACGATTATACAAAACCATCAATGTCTTTTGTTTTGGAAGGATGTCCTCGATGCTATCCATTGTGTACGAAGCGGAAGATTGTGATTGAATACGCCTCTGAATTAATTGAGAAAACTACCTTGCCCCAGGTTATGATTAAGGGTTTTAATTTGTGTGAAAAGAAAAACTCCTACTTCTTTGGCTCGAAGGGGTTGACTAGGGATTATCTTCCTTATAACTCCATTGTTTAGGGTTTGAAACAACTCATGTACATCGTCAGCAGGGTCTGTTCAAAAGCATACTGTAGAGATTGTGGTATCATTTTCGTCATCCTCCCTCTAAGGCTTTGAGCTTTTAATCGAAAGTTGAATATCACGTAAAGGAAGTATAAAGCATTTTAAGCATAGTGAAAACTGATTAATTAAAGACAAACATGTGTAATACATTAATGAAATAACAAAGTTTTGACATGACAATAATTGTTCGAATAAGCAAAGAAAATACAAATTGAGAATTTAATGAACAAAAATTCTTTCCATCCTAGCCATGTTTTGGCAGGGGAGCAGTAATCACGTTGGGAGTCTCAGGAGGTTCGAATTCAATCTCCTTAGCATCAATCAGATCCTGTACTTTGTTCTTCAAATCCCAGAAGTCATTGGTATCATGGCCTGGACTTTCCAAATGGTAAGCACAATGAGCATTCGGTTTATAGTAGGGAGAGGTGGTGTTTGGATTCTTCAGAGATTCCTTCATAGTAACCAGATTGGACTTCAGCAAATGAGGTAAATCCTAAGACAACGTCATGTTGATCTAAGTGAACTGTCTAGCTAGTCTTTCTGCTCTTGGCTAATTGTTTCTTTGCTGAGCAAGTGCTGGTTTGGGAATCATAACAGCCCCTACCTCCGGACGGCGCTCGGTTCGATTCTGATTCTTTTGGTTATAGACGGCACTGACTTCCTTTTTACCTGCAAACAGCTTCCTTGCAGCACTAGAAGAGGCATCCTTCTAAATTTTTCCACTTCGGATTCCAGCTTCCACTCTTTCTCCTGTTAAGATCAGTTCAGTGAAACCCGCCGATGAACTTCCAATCATATGGTTGAAGAATGGCCCAGTCAAAGTTCCCACAAACATATCCACGAGTTCCCTGTCAGCTAAGGGAGTTTGAACTCTTCCAACCAAATCTCTCCACTTCTGAGCATAATCCTTGAAACCCTCGTTCGAACCCATGGACAGATTTTGGAGTTGTGTACGGGTGGGAGCAAGATCTGCATTATACTAATATTGCTAATAAAATGCAGCAGCAATGTCTTCCCAGTTAAGAACATTGGCTCTTTCCAGCTGATAGAACCAATCTAATTATGTTCCAGACAGACTGTCTTGGAAGAAGTGAACCCACAAGTCTTTGTCAGTAGTATGAGGCTGTATCTTCCTCACATAGGAACGGAGATGAATTTTAGGACCAGAGACCCCATCATACTTAGAAAATATCAGTGCCTTGAATTTTGGGGGGATGACAACCCCAGAGACCAGACCTAACTCTTCAAAATCCAGCCCAGGAACCTTATGGATTTCCATAGCACTCAGACGCTCTTCTAACTGCTTATACTTTTCATCATCCGGAGGGTACTGCTCCTCATTATAATCAGTTTCATTTTCAGACTCTTTAGGATTGGGGTCCTCTTCTCTGGCTTCACCCTCTTGATTCTCTCCCTCTTTAGATGAAGAAGCTAAATCAACAACCTGTCTTGGCGGCCCTCTGAACCTTATGCTCATATGTGCCACACCGGCTGTCCTCTTGGTCCTCTTAGTGTTCTTCTTAACAATCAGAACCTTCAACTCTTCCTGTCCTTTGGCCAGAGCCATAATCATTTGCTAGAACTGCGTGTTCTGAGTCTGAAGATCTTTCATAGTTTGTTCAAGAGCCATTACTGAAATAAACAGCGGAGGAGATGAGAAACCTATTATAAATCCTGTTATGCAATGATATGTATGATATGTATGCAATGTGTTCAATGGTTCTTAAAGGCTCAAATTTGCTTAAACAAAAAGGAACAAACGCGAATTGTATTAGTAAACTTGAATTGTTACAAAGAATGTATGTTGAGAGTACAATTAAGAAAAATAAAAGAAAAAGAAGATTAGGTTTCCCATGGGCACATCCTCTTTGGCACGATGTAGGCGTTGATATTCCTCTCTTCATGAAGTAGCCTAGTGAGTTCCAAGACCTTCTTCTTGCTGGCGTAGAATTGGGCTCCAAACGTATCCCGCTCCTCTTTAAGATGAACCCAGGACTTTTGTAACTCTTCGTGATCAGTTGGCATATCTGGATGAAGAACAAGATGAGGAGAGTCTCCCTCGGCAACTGGTTTATAATCATAGGTCGGATAGCGGGATAAGGCATCATAAGAGTTTGAGCGTTGGCTCATACCCATATGAGATAAGGCTCGAGAGGTATGGAATTCTTATGCCCAAGTGTCTTGTTGTCAACCCTATGTACCATACTCCAAGCTTGTATGAACCTTTTGCGGTAACCCTGAACATCATTTTCATAGTTGAAGGCGATTACTTGAATAAGTGTATCATGAGGACTATCCCTTATCGCATAACCAAACTATCATAATGCTAAGAAAGGGTTATAAGTGAATCCTCCCCTAATGCCTAAGAGAGGGACATTAGGGAATTCACCACAGCGATCGATGATAGTAACATCTTCCGAGAACTGTGAACACCTATGAATGTCTGAATGCGTAAGGGACATCAATCGATGAGACCATCTTTTACCCTATTCATTCTTCAAAGTAGATCTGGGTAGGTGCGAAATAAACCACCTAGCCAATAGAGGAGTGCAACACTAGAGGTTCCCCCTTCTTTTTAGAGTGCAAGCATGCAGAGAGTGTGGAATATCCCCGAGTAATGTAGGTACTGGATTCCGAGACAGAAAAACTTGGATTGTGCTCACATCTACGAGTTGATCCGCATTAGGGAACAATACCATCCTGTAGACAAGGAGCGCTAAAACCTCTTAAAAAGCTTGTAGATCCAGGGTATCCCAAAAATAGTAAGCCTTCTTGAACAGAAATTTAACCAGAATTCCTTAAACACTCCCTCTGTTTTCCCAATTTGTCACTATGTCAAACCGTTGTAAGGATAGAGCTTTAGCAATTTCTTCAGGTTTGGGATGTCTTTCTGTACCACGGAAAGGTAGCTGATCAAGAATGGGTATCCCTAATAACTGAGAAAATTCCTCCATAGTAGGCACTAACTGGTAATCCGGGAATGTGAAATAGTGATGCAAAGGATCGAAGAACTGAAACAGCATTTTCAACATTTCTTCGTCAGGTTTTGCAATGACCAAGTTGAGCAACCGACCATGCTTTTCAGTGAAAGGAGAGCTTTCGGGAATCCTTATTGCCAAGTTCCTTAATTAGGGAGATACTTTCACTAGGCTAATCTGAATAGTGTTCCTGCGAGCGGATGCCATATCCTACAAAACAGAGCAAAAATGAGCCCTGGGAAATCCTTAAAATGGTTAGTCATGATATGCCATGCTTATGATGTCATGATTATGTTAGAAAATCACAGGTATAGCAAACAACAAACAAGTCACACCAAGTTCTTAGGTTTAAGGCATGCATGAGTTTTAAGGTCATACCCTCTTGAAGTTGGATTGGTTCAACCTGTCCTATAAATAGTAACCGGGATCTAAGGGATCTCAATATCACTGATCTTTCCCCTAACTTCGCTCAATAGATGATTAACTCGTAACCAAACAAAACTCAAGAGTCAAACCTCAATGAGTGTAGCATCGAGTATCTGTCGACCTTAGGCATACACCAAAGTCGGCCATCTCGCTACGTCCTACTGGACAAGTTGTGCAATTAAAGGTTCTAAGGCCAGTTGATGTTTTATGGCACCATGCGGCGGCCCCGTACATCTCCCTGATTGACTCAAGGATTAGGGGTACCAACTAAAGTGCCACATCAACGTAGCTACTGCTTCAACCGTGTCGGTATACCCCAGCACAGCTCCCTCACAGTTTATTGCTACTTACCTAAAAGGTGTTTCCCGATCTGGGTGTAGGATCAAATAAGTCAAATAGTTCCCATAAATACAAAGCAAGCAAGACAATCAAGAGAAAACAATTAAATATGACCTAGATCCTAAGGTTTACCCCATTTTATATTTTTCTCCCCAGCAGAGTCGCCAGTTCTGTGACACGGTGGCAGAACTGACTGTTAATATTGGTTTGCATTTTTTGTTTGCAAAATGTCACGGTAAGCAAGAGTTGCCACCAACTTTTATTTTATCCAATAAGGAAAAGGAAAAAGAACAGAAAAAACCTTTTTCGAGATGTTTCTGAGTACGGGGGGTAGATTATAGAAAGGGAAGGTGTTAGCACCCTTTCTATCCATGGTTTTCCATGGGCTCTTAGGTACTTTCTCATTTTGAAAAGGTGTTGCGATTGGACATGATATTGTCCAACAGACCATAGAGAAAATCAAAGTGATCCAAGAGAAGATGATGGCTTTTCAGATTCTCCAGAAGAGCTATCATGATAAGCAGAGGAAAGCACTTGAACTCCAAGAGGGATATCATGTGTTTCTGAGAATTACTTTGTTACCTAGTGTTGGTAGAGCTTTGAAGTATCGAAAGCTCACTCTGTGTTTCATTGGTTCGTACCAGATTTTGTAGAGTATATTGGAGTAGATGAAAGGAAAACAAAAGTTAAAGATGAAGATGGACGTAGTAGGTGTGACATGATGTTAGAGAATTTGAATAAATTTGGAAAGGAATTTGGCAAAGAATTTGGAAAGGTTTTTCATCTCAGATTTGCTCAAAGGAGATTGAAGAGATGAAAAAAGTGTTGACAACATAAGGAAGAATTTGAAGTTACTCATAATTGTAGTTCTATGTTATTTGTTTTATTTTCTTCTAGGTTTAGGAACAATGTAAATGTATTAAAAAATGGAAGTTTATTTGGCGTGTAATTGGTATTATGATGAATGAAAAACAATTTTATGTTTTGGTTCAATATTTGATGGTTATGGATTCTGGTTCATTATGTAGGCCAATTTGGAATTATGTAGTATATTTGACAGTAAATGTGACATACAAATTTTTCTTGAAAGCTTTATACAATATGCATTAATAATTAACTAAGTAAGCATTCACTTGGTGCAATACAAGTTGTTACAAAAAGGCACACTTAGGTGCAATAGAAGATTTTTTTTAAAAGACAAACTTGGTTCAATAGAAGGTGTTCTAAGATAGGAACACTTATGCATTACAATATAATAACATAACATAACAAAATAAAAACAACAACTGATAACATCGTTAAGATATTTGCTTATAAATCTCTCCCCATAACTTCATTTGTCTCACACAAGATCCTAACTTGGGGTCTTGATTGGAAGTACCATGAGAGTCATCAAATATGTTATCAATTTTTAATGTGGATATGAAGTTGACCTTTTGCCATCATTTCTCCTAGACCTCCATATTTTCTTCAACCTCTCACTACATCTCTTAGGTGTTGTAATACGGTGGGAGAACTGACTTATTTTGTGTTTTATTGCAAATGTTGCGGATAGCAAGAGTCGCCACTGACTTTTCTTTTATCCAATAAGGAAAGGGTGAAAAGAATAGGAAAGACCTTGAGATTTTAGTGTTTGATGGTAGGTTATGAAAAGGGAAGGTGTTAGCACCCTTTTCATCTGTAGTTATCTACAGGCTCTTAATCGCTAGCTCACTTTTTAAAAATTGCTTTGTGTGTGTGTATTTTGAAAAATATTTTGAAATTTACCATAGTGATGCAGACTTTATAATGATTCTTGTATCGGTCGTCAAGAATGCGTACAAAGCGATTGTTTGAAAATATTTTTGAAAGTGTTTGTGAAATGCTTTTATTTTGAAGAGCTTTGTGAGTAAGCGATTAAGATTATCTACCCACTCAAGGTTGTTCTTGTAATTTTCCTCCTCCTTTAGATAGTGAAATCCTACCATTAGTTAGTAGGAAGCCCTATCATTGGATGTGAAGGGACATGTGAAGTTCATCGTACAGTCATCGAAGGCAACTGGTAAGGATGCTTTAGCAATTTCGTAAGGGACTAGATCATTTAACGAAAGGAAATATCAAAAGGGTCATCGAGGGACTACGATCTTTATTCGAAGGGACTTTGCTAAAGTGTATCCACTTTCGAGGGGCATGACTGTTTATTTTCCTAAGGCAACAAAGGAGGTTACCCTAGAGGTGTAAGTGTGCAAGTGATTTGTATTCAGTTATTTTGTCTTGAATTAGGGTTTTGCTATCGATTTGTTTTAGTCTTTCCATACAACCCTAGTTACTATCAGCAATATTGTAAAATAATAGTAGGAAAAGTAAAGTGCAGAAAATAAAAGTCATATGCTATCACATGGCCTTGGGGCAGTTACATAATAGTACAGTGGAAAATAAAAACCCTAAACTATTACAACCCGTAAACACTTACATAATAATGAAAAAAAGGAAATGCGAGAAATAAAAAATTACATTCGCGAACGCACAGTCGATCTAAAAATATGAAATAAAAATAGAATCGAGGGAAAAAGAAATGTTTTTTTTTATGTTTTTTATGAAAAAGGTTTTTTTGGTGATGACTAAATAAACCTAAAAATATTAATTAATTTTAATTAAATAGTTTAATTAATGAAATTAATTAAAATTTTAATGATAGAAAACCTAAAAATACTAATTAATTTTAGGGTTTGTAAAAGAAAAGGTTTTATGGTTTATGGTTAAATGAATTTAGGGTTTTTAAGGAGAAAGAGAAACAAGGTTATAAAACAGGGAAAAATCACAAAATGTCAGGGGTGGGTGTTGAACCCATGCCCTCGTCTCTTCTGCCCAGCATGCTCACCACTGTGCCAAGCACGCGCTTGTGTTAGGGAATGCAATCAGCACGCTATATGTTACACCTGCATGAAAATATGAAAGAAAAAAAATCCAAAAACACCAAAAGGTAGGGATCGAACCCACGCCCTGGCATAGTGAGGCTTTATCATGTGAGCTTCTACCACTGGGGTGGTGATACATCCATTATCATCAGTGAAACAAAATAAATAAATAATAAAACTGCATGACTGAACCGGAGAAGCGCTGGAGACCTAGCTCCGGTAGTCTTCCCCGGTGGCTCTTTTTCTCATTCCCGCAAAATAGACATGGTTAGTGATCCAAGGCTACCCTACCCCCCTAAATCAAGCCCTGCGAGTTCAACGGGAGTTTTATTTGGGGCTGAATCACGCTGGTTTGGGAGGTATAACAAAAATATCATGGATCATACTAAGCATGGAAATTCATGATTCAGCCATCGTGGGGATCATGCTTTGTGTTATTCCTGCACTATTAAACCTCATGAACACGTTAGCAAAGTCAGTATGCGTTAAAACACAAAGAAAACAAATGTATGAAATTCATGAAATAAAACAAAACCGATGAGGCATGTATATTAGTTTTTATGCCCTTTTGATCATTGTTATCAATCCAACCTTACCCTATAGTGTTGCTGGAAGTGAATTGGATGGTTGGCTTACGTGAAAAGGAGTTGTAACTAGGGTTTACAAGTTGCCCTAGTTTTTGATATTTTTGGAATTTTTGAATGGTTCTTTTTTGCAAAGATTTCGTGTAAGGGTTTGTCTGAATGCACGAGATATATAGAAGATAATTAGGTTAAAAGATAGTGGGCTTGGACTTTGTAAGAAAGAGCATTTGTTTTATGTTTTTAATTTTGAATTTAAATTAATAAAAAATATATATAATAAAAATCCAAGGGATGTATGAGTAAGCTCTGAGGTTCATTTTGAGGTATGAAACACGTTTGGACCTTGAATCACAAGCCTTATAGCCCAAAATTCCAAGTTTGATCACTTTTGGTTTCATGCATTTCCTCAAAATTTCCCAACTTGCACCAATCATAACTCTCTCAATTTTTATCATTTGAAGGTGATATTAAACCTCTCTGAAAGCTCATGATGTCCTCTACAATCTTTATTTTGATCATTTTTGTATTTGAAGACTTTATCTTGTTGTAAGTTGCCTTGACAAAAAATGTCTTTTGTTGACTTTTGAAATGACCTATAATGTATTGGCCCATATCTTTCAAATGAAGCATTTTTTGGACTTGAGCTTAGAGAGACAAAGTTGTAGAGAATTGAATTTCCTTTAAAATGAGCTTTGGTTGAGGAAAATATGATGAAGCATCTGAAAGTTATGCTTGGTCAAAGTTCAGTTGACTTCTCCTTAAGAAAACCCTAATTTGGTAACTTTTGACTTTTGATGAATCTTGAGTTTTATTGATGAATCATGGTCAACCCTTGATCAAATGATGAATATGACTTCAAAATGTTGATGTTGACCAAAAATCTTAAAGTTTGACTATATATTGACCATAGTTGACTTTTTGTCGAATACAGTTGATTTTTAGTCATCTGAGCAATTGGCTGAGCAAACTTGTGATGCAAGGCTTAAAACTTGGTAGGAGCATTCTTTGAGAAATATAAGAAACCATGAAATCAATTTGAAGCATTAAAAGTCCAATCTTCTTTGAGAAAAGTGAAACCCTAGTTGTAGGCCAATTGCTTAGGAGGAGAATTTGCCTGATCAATTCTTGAACAACCTTGATCAATTGAAAACCCTTGAAGCATGAGAAGATATCTTGAATAAAAATGGAAGGGAAATTTTTGGGGTACAACAGGTGCCATAGGTTTCTTTTTTTTGCAACCTTTGTGTTTTTTGGTTTAGGAACTGGTATCGGATTGCATACTTGGGACTCTTGATTCTGGGAAGGTTAAGTATCATAAGAGACCTCCATTTATTCTATAGTTACATCTATTTCAGTTTCATTCCAACCTTGTTCAACACCTCCATCATAATTTCCAACAACACTAGTTGCAACACCTTCATCATTATTTCTTGTGTCATTAGTAGCAACACTCCCATCATCATTTCCAGCATCATCAGTGGTAGCATTAGTAGCAACATCGTTTCCGACAGCATCAGTTGCAACACCTTGATCATCATTTCCAGTAGCACTTTTACCACTGGTTCTTGGGGTTTTCTCTAAAAAAAACACAAAGCAATTAGTTGATACACAAGGCAGTCATGTTAAAAATAAATTAACCAGTTAATAAAAAACACAATGATAAGTTACCTTTCTTTTCAATAAATTTGGGTCTTGTTCATTACTTTTGCATTTCCTTGAATTATGACCAGATTAATGATTCTTGGTACATCTATAAGCTACACCATGGTTTCTCATCCTTAACCTTGTTTCATCAGGCTCTCTAAGCCTTAACTTCTTAGGCCTACCTGGTCCTTTCTTGTACTTTGGGGGTGACATTTCTTCAACATTAACATTTAGCCACGTGGCCATCCTATTGATGGGAAACACATTATTTTCATATCAACTTTGATATGCCTCTCTCGTGTAACATAGATCCACATATAACTCTGAATTCAGACTTTGATAATTCACAACAGCAACAACATACCTACAAGATATTCCCACTAGTTCCCAAAAACAACAAGAACGTGCTTTTTCCCAAGATCCACTATAAACTCAAGAGTATTAAATGGGTGATAAACCTGCCATATCTCACCCATACTCAAAGTTGGAAGTCATTTTCCACTTGAGAAAACCTCTTTATTAAGTCTTTTTCTAGGCATATGCATAACATTGTGTTTACACTTGTCAACCTTAACTAAACTACTATTAACCCTTATTCATCTAGTAGTTTCTAATCCACTCACACATGGTGAGAATTGGTTTGTCCCTATCTTGTTAAATTATAATTTAAATGACTCACTAAGGTTTTTCATTAATCCATCACTTAGGATAAAAGCTAAAGGAATGCTCACAGCATAATTTTATGGGAACTCCCATCAGCCAATCCCATGCTTTCATGTCCAACTACTTCAGCTCAATCATCTTTTCCTCCCATGCTTGAAAGTAAATTGCTTTGGCAGACCCTATTAAGATATCCCTTATTGCAACACCACCATCAAACTTCTTCTTAAAATTAGCATATAAATGTCTAAGACATATTCTATGTTCAATTTGTTCAAACATTTCCTCAAAAACACAAACAAGTCCATGCATTTTTAGTAGCAACTTTACAAGTAAGAAACACAAGTAACAAAGGTAAAAAAAACTATAGGGTATTATATGAACAAACCTTTTGCTGATCAGATGTAAACACATATTTTCTTTATTGACTGATATCTTCCATACGTAATTGCGTAAACCATCTCTAGCTTCTTTTGTATCAGTCTCTACAACTCCAAAAGCCAATGGATAATATTGATCATTTGGATCCCTAACCACAGCCACTAAGAGTTGACCACCATACTTTGATTTAAGATGACAACCATTTACTCCAATAAAATACCTACAACTCTTGGTAAACCCTTTCTTGCACCCATCCAAGCAGAAGTGGAACCTAGAAAATCTTGGTTGAATAGTAGGAAAAGGTCTCTCTACATCAGTTTTTACAATATTCACAGCATAATGTTTCTTTAGCTCAGTTGCATAACTCCATAATATAGAATGTTGTCTTGTGGCATCTCTTTCAATGATTTATTCTGCCATGCACTTAGCTCTCAATGCTTTCCATGTGGGATAACCATAAAATATTCATCCTCATCTTAGACATTATTTCAGAAACCTTAACCTTTTCCATTTTTACTTCCTTTTTTCTACCACTAGCTCGGATACCCCTTTGCTATTAGTTTGTCTATTATCTAAAATCCTAGCACATATATGTGTCCCCACCCATGTCTTTATTGGGAAGGTGGTATGTCACCCACTTTACTACACAATGCCAAAAACCCACATTTACCCCCTACACTCTACCTTAACCCTATAACTCTCTTTTTTAACAAATTGTATCTCTCTTCGATTAAGAACATACCACTCCCTTATAGCATCTTTGAATTCTCCCAAAAAATTATATTTCATACCTAGCTGAAATTGGAAGTCCTTGTTCATCAACTCACCTCTAAACTTGTCATACTTAGAAAGTTTCTCATTGCCACTATCATTTAGGTCAGAGTTGTCCAATTTTTCACTAGCATAATCAACATCCTCTCTTGAAACATTATTGGGATTCCTTGTTGAACTGGAACCCAATAGCTTTGCAGGAAAAAAAAGGTTGATCTTGGATGAGGAAGTTGACGAGTGCTAAATTGTTGTGAATTTGAGTGTGAATAATTAGCACTCATTGGCTTAATTCGTTTGCTTTTTGTCAATAAACCTCAACTTTAGTGTATATTCGATATAGTTTATGTTATAGTGTATTTATCGCGTTATTGTGTAAATATCATTGAGTTTAATTGATTTTATCTCATTTTTATAGGTATTCAAGCAATTATATTTAGGCATTGTTAGATAGAGCATTAAATAAGATTTCCAATGCTTTCTATCGTGCGTAAATTGAAGTTACGGTTCTCAACTTATGGCTGAACTTGTGCTGGTTTTCAACTTTCTGTCAACCGTCATCAGACGATGCTTTTTGGTTTCCAGACGATGCTGAGGCATCCTAAAGCGTGGAAAAATGCTATTTTGGTCGCTGTGTGACGCTTTTTGGTCGTCGGGCGATGCTGGACTATCAGAAATGCATATTTAATAGGATTAGCTTAGAAAACAACATTGAAGCTTGCATACAGATGATCAGAGGTGGATTTCTCATCAACTGGCACTGAAAAACCGGTAGATTTGTGGTTCATTTCTCTTCCTCTTTGTGTATTCTTTATGTGTTGAGTTTATACATGTATTTGCTCTGAACTTATGTATATTTGTCGCCCATGGCATTATGTTAAACTTACTTTATAAATATTTGTCGATTGTTGTCCTGGATTTTTGCTCTGTTCTAGGGATTTGAGTTGTTATAGACATATACTGCTTAGATTCTTATCTAGGATGATTATCTATTAGTTTCTGAACTCTAGAGATAGATTTAGAGCTGACATCTACTAGAGTATCAGAGCTTAATGCCTCTGTGTTGGTTGTGTTATGCTGAGAGATCATCAATGCGAGTAACACAGTTGTCTTTTGTATTTTTGAGGAGGTAGAGATATCACTTCTTAGATGATACATTCGATCTCTCAATTTGGGTTAGAAATGACTTAGGTTGTGAGTGATATATGGTGACATTGATGAGTATTGTTAGGTTGAATGTAATTGGTCGGTAGATTTAAGTCTATGATGAGTAGATTATATGCAGGCTTGATAAGTTCTTCCTTAGTTTTTTTCTTTTGTTTACATTTATTTTCTGTTGATAACATTTACTTTTCTATACCATTCAAACCCCAAACTCATTAACGAATGATTTTTCAAAGGGAGATTCAATAACCAATCTTTGTGGACACGATGCGATATAACCTAAATATAACCCAGTAAAATTAATACTTTACTTTTTGCTTGCCGCTATACCACTGCAACAAAATGGCATCGTTGTCGGGGATTGGTTCTATTGTTTTCGCATTGTGATAATTCTTTTTTTTTAGTTTTGTAATTAATGTATATGTTGTATAGAAATTGTACATGAACTTGTTTATGTTTAATTGTACATTTGTTTGTATATGTTTGCCAAACTTGTAAATTGTACATGTTTTACATACTTGTGAATATAGTGTATATATTTGTTTCTTTTCACATTTGCTAAAAGTGTGGTTAGATGTGCAGTTCCGGCTAGAGCTCAAAGAGATGAGAGCAAAGGCGGGAGTGAAGCATTTGGTTCATTCGAAGAAATGTGTGAGTTGTAAATATCAGTCGTCGAGCTTACGACGTAAAACAATCATGTTTTATCGTTTTCCATTTTATTAGTTTAGGTAGTGTGTTGATTATTGTTTAAACAAGTTGAAATTGGACTTGTTCTATGTTGTACCCCAAAATTTTCCCTCTCACTTATCAATAATTTTCTCACAAGATCTCTTTGACTCAAGACTGCATTAGGGTTTGACCAGCTCAAGACACCTCCTCAAGCACTGATGACCAAAATTAGGGTTTGAGTTTGCACAAGGATTTTTGGACTATCAATGCTTCATATGACTTTCAAGGACCATTAGGGACCCCCAATATTACTCATGTCAAGTTTCAAGCCTTGAATCACACTTTTGATCAATCAATTGGACAGTTGACCTAAAAATCAGTTGTATTGGGGAAAAAGTCAACCATGGTCAATTTTCAGTCAAACTTCATAATTTTTTATCCACATCAACGTCTTAGACTCATATGTATCATTTGATCAAGTTTGGACCATAATTCCCCAAGAAATTTAATCAAATCATCAAAAGGGCAAAATGGTCAAAATTATGGTTTTGATTGAGAAGGGGCAATTTCTAATTTTTGACCTAGCAAATGATCAATTGGTTTGAAGCATGATTTCAAGAGTTCAATTTCATCATATTTACCTAATGACATGATTCAAAACATTACAAATTCATTGGATTGACAGATGAATTTTACAGTCAACTGATCAAAAGTCAACTGTATACTTAAAAGTCAAACTTTGACTTTTTGGTCAAATTCAAGTGCCAAGTATCACAATTCATCAAAACATATAAAAATGTGTAACTTGTTCATCAAGAAATCAAGGATTGAAGATCTTGTTTTGAAAATTGAAATTTCTTAACTTAGAAATTTTTCTAAGTATATAAAATTTCTTATTTTTTCTCAACTTTAGGCCAAATTTTCACCATGATACAAAATGATTCAAAGGAAGTTCCCAACATGAAAGTTGTACATATCCATGAAAACTACAACTTTGCTTCACACAATTTCTCCTAAATATGCTTGGATCTCAAGATATAATTTTGTGAATACATGCTCATGAACTAAAATAACTTAGTGAAATTTTGTCCTAGTTAGGCTGGTTTTTGACCTAACTTCATGGAAATTTTTCACCTAGTTCCAAGAGGAATTTTCAAAATAATTTTAAAGATAGGTTGTATAGCACATTACAAGCTTTCCAAAATTTCCCAGAACTCCTTGAGATCATTCTTGAGTAGGGAGAATTGAAGAGATGAAGTTAGGTTTTATCACTTTGATTATAGGTCATTTTCATGAAGAACAAGTTTTCAAATTTGCAAATTGGTTGTACAATCTTCACTTTTCAGGCCTCAAACTCGTTTCTAACTCCATCATTAATGGATTGCACAAGGTTTCATGCCCTAAAGCCAAGCATTCAATGCATTGTACAAGAAAATAGCCATTTTTGGAAGAAAGGCAACATTGCCATTTTGGAAAAGCATGCTTTTTGCATTTTTCCATTTCTTGAGCCTTGGACTTGATCTTTCTGCACAAACCAAGCCTCTGAACCTGAAAAAAACATGTTTAAAGCTTCAAGCCACCTGTTGTACCCTAAATTTTTCACCTAACTTTTTTCAGTCGCACTTTCATACCATATTTTATCATTCAGTCACAATCATTAATAAATAGCTTCATTCATCACATTTGCATCATATCTTTAAGTTTTCTCTTGTGTTGTTGACAAACTTCTACTCAAAATGCAAAAAAATATTTGTCTTTGTCTTTGCATATTTGTGTTTTATAGGTACCGAGTCGAAGCATATGGCAAATAAGGTTTTCCGGTATTATTTCCCTAAAATCTCTATTTGCAAAGAAAAAGAATTAAAAATTTACATTTTTTTCACTGATGCAATCGATTTCTCTTAAAGTGCAATCAATTGCACATAGTGCATTTTGCGCCATTTTTGAAGAAAAAAACATTGTGCAATCGATTTGCACTGTAGTGCAATCGATTGCACAGCGTGAAAATTTTAAAAAAAATATCAGCATTTTAAACTTGTCAAATTTTGGCTCCAATTTTCCGTCACTTTTGAAAGATGTATCATTAATTCAAATTTTAGTGCCAATCTTTCATTTTTAAAAAGAATTATCATTAATTCAAATTTTGGCTCTAATATTTGAAAGAATTATCATTAATTCAAATTTTGGCTCTAATTTTTGAAAGAGTTATCATTAATTCAAATTTTGGCTCCAAGAATCAATTACCAAATTACCATTAATCCCAATCCTAAACTCTATAAATAGAGCTCTCATTTCATTCAAATTTTAAGCTTTTGATAGCCAAATCCACCTTGCTAAAAAATCTCTCAATTCTCTCCATCTACCAAATTCACTCAAAGCTTCATTTTCAAAAAGTTAGTAAGCTTTGCATTGAAGCTTACTAATCTTTAAGCTAAACCTCCATCCAAACACTTTTTCTCCATCAATTCTCTACATCCAAGCTTGGTCAATTGATTCTTGTGGTTTAATTGAAGCAAATTCTTGAAGTTGTTTTGATAATTCTCTAGATCTACCTTTGGTAAGTTGGATAATTCATCTTTCACAATGTGATCTCTTGGTGATCTTTGGGATTGATTCATTGAGCATTATTTTGTGATTCCAATGGTGTTATTTTCTCATAATTTTATGGAATTTTTGTGCTCAATTGGATCCATGATCATAAGGTGTTTGATGGAAAGTTTGAACAAGAAATTGCCCTTTTAAAATGTTGTTTTTGCTACTATTACTGTGTGCAATCGATTTGCACTATCGTGCAATCGATTGCATAGAGGCAATTTCACGCAGATTTTTAAAAAATGTACTGTGTAAATCGATTTACACAATAGTTCAATCGATTTACACAGGGACATAATGCATTTTTTTGCCTTGTTTTGGGGCAGCTTTGATCCAAAATGCTTTTTCTACTCACTCCTTTTGATTGTTGGTTTGGATTGCAATTTTAAATGTCCAATTTATCTTTAAACTCAATGGACTTTGTGATGTAGATGAAGTTGGATAAATGTTCATTAATTCAAATCTACCTAAGAGTGAATTATTTAATTCATTTTTGGTGCTTTGGATTAATGATATGTTTAGTGCTTTAATCCATCTAGAGGAGTGGTTGAATTTAAAGATGAAAGAATTTTGAAATGGTGATCCAAATTAGCTTATCATTCCCCTCTCTCTTCATCTTATCCCTTTCTTTTTTAATTGTGATACATGTTAAGGGATGGTGATCTCTATATCATTTATCCAAACATGAAGTACATAGATTGCTATTGACCAGCCTCAAAATAGGTGTGACTTCTATATAAGTCCACTTACGATTGCTTAACATAGCGCTAAATTTTGTCTCGATTCGAATAAATGATCATTCATAGCCCAAACTTATGATTGCAAGCCCAAGTATGTTAATTTGATATATTTGATCCAATAACCTTGAGATTCATTATGTAGAGGCTTTGGTTCTACCAATCCTCTAATGGATCTACAACACATTTGGTCAACGCGGATCACTTAAACATCGTTGATCATTACATGTTGCCTTGTGAGAATTCCAAAATGGATGATATACTTGACAAAAAGCAAATGCAACTTGTTGTGTGGAGGCTTTGGTTCTACCAATCCTCTAATGAGTTCCAAATGCAAGTTTCAAGATGGTCATCCAACTAACCACTAATTACTAACAACTAACTTTACTTTACGCTTTTATGTTCATGCTTTATGTACCATTTACTTTTAGCATTTTACATTTCATGCTATTTTCATCTTCGCTCACTTGAGCATTTACTTTTATGTCATTTTTATTTTGCTCACTTGAGATTTTTCTTTCTTTTTAAAGACACCTAATAATCAACATGAACCATAAAAATCATTAATGATACTTGGACTACATGGTTACTATCCTTTGCATTATGGAGTGATGGACTTCTTGGACTTAGGATTAGAGACCTTTGCCTATCTTGGAGACTTTGTGACTTTATTTGATATTTTGTCTGGAGTTCTTGAGGTTTACCTCAAGACATTGGGTTGTTTGTTTGTTTTATGTGCAGGTTATTGAGATTACGATCTTTGTTTGTAATCCGGAATTCACCCGTATACAGCCGTTACTCTGTCCAATTTTTGCGAAGACTTAAAACACTTGAAGTTTGGTTCTCTCAAGAGGTCTAGTATATTTGCTTGTTTGGTTTCAATCCAAAGAATAGG
This sequence comes from Vicia faba, assembly GCA_948472305.1. Classification (NCBI taxonomy): domain Eukaryota; kingdom Viridiplantae; phylum Streptophyta; class Magnoliopsida; order Fabales; family Fabaceae; genus Vicia; species Vicia faba. The sequence goes on along the minus strand of OX451739.1, from coordinate 50,562,610 downwards.
AATTCTACATTGGCTTATCATGTCAAGTATCGGCTTCATGTTGGTTAGACGGTTCTCTTCCTTAGCTTTTAACTTATGCTTTAGGATAGTCCCTTCATCTCCTCCCATCTTCTTTAATTTTAAAAACCTTCTCATCTTCTTTCAAAATCTTCTTTGTTTTTAAACTCGAACCGCTTTCATAATAAACCTCGACTTTGTCGAGTGCCTTTTATTTTAAAACTTATTTTCTTTAAACAAACTTCAATTCATTTAATCATACTTTGACATTTCTTTCAAAATTAACAAAACACTTCAACTCATTCAAACTCTTTTGTGCGCCCAAGCACCTTTTCCATTCAAAACTTTTTTTTCAAGGTGAGACATGATTCATTGATAGTCGAGCAACATTCTCCTATCCCTATGGTTATAAAGGTGTCGACTTTTCCAATTGAGTACTAGAGGTGTTCTCAAACCCTCACTCTTGTTGATGCAGGGTCCATCTTTCTTACACCTTGTGGGCGTTAGTCGAGATTTCTCTCCTAACAATGACGACTTGTCTCCTTGTTTAAAAACAATCAACAAACAAGTCTTTTCTAGAGGAACTACGTGTACCCTGATCCCCTATTGCACGAAAGGTGGTACGTAGGCACTAAAGGTTCACAATCGCGGCGGGTGTAAAAATCATAAAAATATTTCTTTTCTCACCTCCACCATTGATCGGGACTTTATGAGTCTGTCGGGATACTAACTGCAAGTATACAGTTCAGTCGTTCTAGTTTTAAAAGATTATCGAACCCACAGAGACTGAGGATCAATCGCATACGATCTAATGCTACAGTTTGTCTAACTAAGCGATGAATATTCGATTTTTGGGGGAAACAGTTTATTTAAAAATAATAGTACTAGTTATACCGGTATGTGATAATCGGACTTCGGGAATTCGGTGAATCGCTTGGCCTATAAAGTATTTCGGTAAAAGCTAATTGTTTAAAAACCTGAGACATACACTCTCGTGTTCATGAAATAAGTTATGCTACTAAACCTAGTGGATGCACCTTAAATTTAATAACACTTCCTGAAAACAATTTGAATTTAATTAATTTATTAAAACACTCTCGTGTATTTAAAAATTAATGTTTCGTTACCACTATCTGGGTTGAACCCCAGCTCTCGCATGCAGGTTCTTGCCTTAATTAATTTCCCACTCTCGTGGCAAAATCGTGTTAATTAACCTCTCACTCTCGTGACAAGGTTAGTTAAATTAATCTTGGAAATTGGAAACCAGAAATTGTTTTATAAATATTTTTGGCCAAGGTATCACTGAATTCTTTTAGTTCTTACGGGTCACATACCGGTATTAATAATTTAGCCGGACATAATTAACTTGAAAGCAATACAATTCAAAATATAATTCATAACAACTATTGGCATAATATAGGAACTGAATAAATATTAATTGCAATAAAAACCTGGAATCAAAGTTGCTATGGTAATCTTGAAGTATTACAATAATCCTTGAGCTTGATTGCAGTAAATAATTCGTGTTAATTCTTGAAGGAAGAATTAACACTTAAAACTAAAAACTAAAACTTGGAATGAAAATTACAGGAACGTGAAGACAATATTCCAAAACAAGGAAATGGAAAATAATTGCAAAAGAATAATAATATTTGTTCTGAGGAAATTTCTTCGACCCCTGGTACTTTGCACTGGCACACATATATATAGCATAGGAAAAACAGCAGTTAAGAAATCTTGAGGAAGTCTTCAATGGAGAAAATATAGGGAGCACTAATAGTGGGTGGCAGGAAAATAGGAGACTCAGCAGGAAGATAGGAGAACAAGTCTGCCCTTCAATGCCCACGTCTCTATCCATGTATAACGTCCACCTTCACGCGCGTGACGGTCGTCACAGGTGGGTGACGGTCGTAATGCGCTGAAGTAGCACATTACGCTCGTCAGTGATGTGTGACGAGCGTTTCTCCAAGTTGGGGGGCGTTACGCCCGTCACTGTTCCAAAAATCCAAACTTTGTATTTTTTTTTATTCTTTTTCTCTTTGTTTATTGTCTAGCCTTCTTCATGTTGTCCTTTTCCATCGGTTTGAGTCGACAAATGTTATACCTGTAAAAAGACAAATAATCTATGAATAATCGAGGGTTAGACGACTTAATGAAATATAAAATATGTAAAAAGCATGGTAATTATATGATATGTTTTCTCGTTATCAAATTCCCCCATACTTAAACCATTGCTTGTCCTCAAGCAAATAGTCATTCGAAAGGTCAGACAAGTTTTGTCAAGCGCATAAGCATGACATACCTTAGATTTTTAAAGTAGTTTCGGGAAATCCTCGTCGGTTCGGCCAATACTTGAGTAAAACACTAAAGATACGCTAATGACACAAGCAATAAGCTTAGCTGTAGGCTTCCATTTCAAACGAGCTATCCAACAGTTCCGTTATAATTATGCCCGGAGTTCCTCGTATCTATTTCACCCGGTTTCGTTCTGGCGCAATCACATTAAGCCCTTTGTCTTAGCACGCGCGTAGTGGAGTAACTGGTTAGTGACTTTGATCCTTTTAGCATGGGGTCTGGTACATGAATGTGGCAACCCTACATATGTTATCCAAATTGGAGGTTGTGGGGGATCGGGCTGTAGCACGCCCTACCGAGTTCAAAACCAGATACCTCTGAACCAACCAACACTGGATTCCTTCATTATTTGCTCAGCTCTTATATGTGCCCGTCTATTTTGGTACACAAATTTACTTTTCTTTTAGCAGCGAGATAGGAAGGATATTTTTAGAATCAGGCATCAAACACTTATATTCATTGATTCTCCACGTGGTTTATGTCAAGACGGTGCTGACTGCTAGTATAAACTACTAGGGGTTACTTCTAGAACTTGAAACTCCAGATATCGGTATAATGGTTATTGAAACGGATCGTGCAAGTAGGAAGTCTACGGTGTCAGAACCGTATCGATCTTGTTATGACGTTTTCGGCTTCCTCAACTGGGATTTCGTTAAAATAGGTATGTCGGGCTAATGCAAAAATAAAAAAAAATTTGGTATGGCAAAATAAAGCGAAGAATTTGAATCGAGACATATCGTAAGAATTTACTAGTTTATAAAAGATTGAAAGGTACCTCTCCCACATAAAATCCGACATTGTCCTCAATGTTGCGGTATATAGGCGGGGAAGTACAATTACAAAACAAACGGAAAAGAAATGAAACTGAAAAATAATAAATTACATAGAAATTAAAGAAAGACTACTGGTGGCCACGTCCTCTACTTCTGGTGCGAGAGCGTCTGGTAGGAGTGGCTTCAGTGTCAGTGTCTTGGAACCCAAGGGTGTTGACGTCCATCCGTAAAGCGTTAAGCTCTGACAGGGCCTCATCTAACCTCTCATTCATGTTGCGCTGCCCAGTTAGGATCTGAGCATTTTGAGCGCACAGAGACTCAAATTGTTCAGCTTGCCTCCTTTCAAGTGCCGCGTTCATTTGGTTTTGCATATGGAGGGCGCGGAGGATGTCTTCAAGATTAATAGGAGGAGGTGCAGATGAGGATCCTGGAATGTCGTAGACTGGAGGAGAATTATCCAACTCTTCTTGTATTTCATCTGCGGCGGCTGCAGGTTGGTCTTCATGGGCAGGTGCACGCTCTGCGGGAATTTCAGGATCGAACAACCAGTTTGCTCGGTTTCTTGGATCGATTCGGTCCCTGTTCGGCAAAATGATATTTTGATAGACAGTGTTCCTGATTACAGGGTGGAATCTGTCGTCTTCCCGCTCGTAGATGAGGTGTGCGGCTTTGCAGTGATCCAAGGTTAGCAAAGTCGGTGCCATAGAAGGCAAGGTTGCGAGAGCAACACTGTAGTTCAGACAATGGCAAGTGAAGTAACCAGCCCTCCGAAATAAAATGGTTTTCCATCTCTAGCACAAATAGAATGGATGTGAGCAAGTAGGAACAGGGCGGCATTGATCTTTTGCCCAGTGAATGCGCAATGTAAAAAGAAGAGCTCCTTGGAGTTGAGCTTATGGTTGCTGTCGCGGGCGAAGATTGTGTTGCTAAGGATGCGATGGAAGTAGCGGATGGCCGGATTATGAATGTGGGTGGCATTCAGGTGGTCGTAGGATCCGGCACGGATATTCGTCAAATTGTGCCATAAGTTGAAAGCTTCCTCACCAAAATTATCCGGCACCCGTAGATGAACACCTTCGTCCGAACAAAAGCCCAAAAGTCGCGTGATGTCGGATTGAGGTAACTCATGCTCAATGCCAAAATGCGGAATTTGGCCAGGCTTGAAAGTTGGTTCGTGGCACCTGGCGGAGTGAGGTAAACAAATGAACTCAAGAACTCAAGAGTAAGAGTTTCGTAGATTGGTCTTGGTTCGCGGAACAAGTTCCACAAATCCACACTTTGCAATAATTGGCGGACACTGTCGAGTAGTCCCAAACTCCTCAGGCAGTCGATGTCAACGTACCTTGTGGGTTGGAGACCTCGACGTTGAAATTTCTGAAACTTTGCCTGTTGATTTTCTCCTTGTTCGCCGATTCGGAAAGTGAGGGCGGGGGCTTGTGGGTTGTTTGCCATGGTGTAGGTAGAATTGGATTTTGGAATATGAAATTGGGGTACTGTGTGGACGGTAATTTGGTGTTGGAAGTTTAGACGTTAGAAGAAAAATGGAGTGAGTGGGTAGTTTTTCGTGTGATGTGGTAACAATGGAGGAAATGGGTTTATGAAGGGGATGGTTGAAAGCTGGAACGGTTCTGTAATAGCCGTTCTGATACACTGTATACGTGACGGTCGTCACGATGGTGTGACGGTCGTCATGAGGCAAAAAGGCGTGTTACGCTCGTCACAAGGTTGTGGCGGTCGTAACGCGTTCAGCGTCATTAATGAGACGACCGTTACAGGACCGTTGGGGTGTTTATATTTTTATATTTTATTATTTTCTTGGTAATAAGGTTTGAAGTATATATTTTTTTTCAATTTTTGAAATATTTTAATTAATAAGAGTTTTAAATATAAAGGTGATCTAATAATTAAAGTTTTGTATATATTAAAGTAATCTAATAATTAAAATTTTGTAACATTAGTTACCCGTACATAACGAAATAATAATATTGCAGTAAACATAGACGATAAACAGTAAATAAAAGGGAGTAAACAGTAAGCTGGAAGTGAAAAGAAATGAAAATAAATAAATGAACTTGGTACTTTAAATAATTGAATAAATTCATAAGAAATTGTTTCGAAATAACTAGGAATAAAAAATGATAAAAATGCTGAAATAATAACTAAAAGAAAATCAATAACAATGGCAACTCTAGCCACGGGGAGGCGGAAACATATGCTGGTGCATGTACTCCAACTGATCGGTCACCAAATCCATGAAGGCTATGAAGTCCACCCGGAGAGAAGTCAGCTCGCCCCGCATGTCAGTAATTGCTTCATGTAAAGAGTGCAGGGTAACAGTAGGTGAAGGTGGTGTAATCTCTGGAGCCTGGGTGGCGGTCTCAGCGGAAGTAGCCTGCTGTTCCTAAGGATCGGGGAACTCATGGTATCCCGGTGGTGTGGCAGGATCTTCATCAGCATTAGTAGTGTTGGGGACCTCGTAAATGTCAACAGTAGATGGTGAGGAGGGCGGTGTAGCAGGATGGTGAAGGTCGAAAAGCCAGTTATCTCGGTTATGCACACTGGTGATAGGGTCCGGAAGCTTAAACTGGTGGACGATCTGATGATTAACTAACAGGTCAAATTGATCTAGTCTAAGGTTTCCGATAAAGTTGGTGTTGAAACAGAATGCAATGTCCATCGACTTTATTCCATAAAGTGGGGTTAATCCTAGCATAGGCCTACGAAGTCCAATGGCATTTGATAGCATGGTAACTAAACCACCCAACAGGATTGGTGCATTTGGAGTCTGGATGATACGGTCCATATTAGCGAGCATATAAGCAGCACCGTTTACCGGACGGCTCTGGGATGCACAATGCATAATGAATAGATCATCGCGGGATACAGATGTGACATTCTGCTATTTGCCAAAGATGGTGTGGGTGATGATCTTGTGAAAATACCTGATAGCCGGATTATGGATGCATTCAGAGTAAAGATCAGATGGCTCATGATGGTTATTACCAGCGATGCTTCCCTAGAAAAAATAAAGATCAGATTCAGGCAAGAGGTTCTCCTGGGTCATAGTGATAACATCAGGACCAAAAGGGAACCCAAGCAGCTGGCTAAACTCCCGGAGGTTATAAGTGTAATCCATGTTAAACATCCTGAATATGATCAACCCACGGTTGAATCCCATCCCATGATTTGGAATGAAGCTCAGGGTGCTTAGGAACTCAAGGGTCAGCTTCTTGTAGGTACAGAACCGTCTTCGGATAGGAGCAGTGTCCCAGCCAATCTGATGCAGCAAATACATGACACTCTCACGAATGCCAAGAGCGGTCATAGCATGGTCATCTGCGTAGATAGTAGGGCACATTTCCTGTTCAGCCAGGTCCGCAAATCGTCTTCTTTGGTGTCTGCTTCTCAATTTGACATTCATGAAGTTTACACAATCCATAGTGCTAAATATGAAAGCAAAAAGAATTACCCCCCTGAAAATATTTGATAAATGTTTGAAAAAAAAGGAGAAACTAAGTTAGTATTTTCGGGTTAAGAAATTGCCAAAGTTAAATCAAAAAGAAAAAGAAAGTTTAAAGGAAAAATAAAAACAGAAGAAAAAATAGAAAGGAGCAAGAGATGCAATCATGAAAATGTTTTAAAGATCAAGAAAAAGAAAAAGAAAAATAAAAACATGTTAAAGTAGTAAAAATACGTAAAGTAAAACATGGGTTGCCTCCCACGAAGCGCCTTTATTTTATGTCGACGGCTCGACAGTTAATACCTATTCAGTTAGGTATTTGGGGTAGGTGGCTCACTTAACTGAAGATAAGCCGAATAGTCGATATTTCCGACGTTAAAGTAGGGCTTTAGGCGCTGGGCATTAACTATGAATGGTTCGATAGAACTGCCTTTAATTTCTATCGCACCACTTGGGAAAACTTTGTTAATTTTGAACGGTCTGGACCATCTGGAACGTAATTTTCCCAGGAAAAGTTTCAGTCTAGAGTTGAATAGGAGTACGATGTCTCCTTCCTTAAAGTCTTTCCGCGAGATACGCTTATCGTGCCATTTTTTTGTTCGTTCTTTATAGATTTTAGCATTTTCATAAGCGTCTAAATGCAATTCTTCTAATTCATGGAAATCTAACACTCGTTTTTCGCCAGCAGTCTTGTAATTTAAGTTAAGGGTTTTTATGGCCTAATAAGCTTTATGTTCTAATTCTACTGGCAGATGGCAAGATTTTCCATAAACTAACTTAAACGGCATTGTTCCGATAGGGGTTTTAAAAGTTGTCCGATATGCCCAAAGAGCATCGTTTAGCTTGGAGGACCAGTCTTTTCTAGATGAGGTTACGGTTTTCTCAAGGATTTGTTTTATCTCCCTATTTGACACTTTCACTTTTCCGCTCGTTTGAGGATGGTATGGTGTGGCTATGCGATGTTTAACGCCATATTTGGAAAGTAACTTTTCGAAGATTCTAGAGATAAAATGGGAGCCACCATCACTGATCACTAGTCTTGGTACACCGAATCGTGGGAAGATAATATTCTTGAATAGCTTTAGTACCGCACGTGTATCGTTTGTGGGTGCGGCGATGGCTTCAATCCATTTTGATATGTAGTTGACGGCTACCAAAATATACTTATTTCCAAAAGATGCTGGGAAAGGTCTCATGAAATCAATTCCCCATACATCGAAAACTTCTACTTCGAGGATTCCTTTTTGCGGCATTTTGTCGCGTCTAGATATACTTCCTGTGCGTTGACATCTATCGCAGTTCATAATTGCTACGTGGACGTCTTTCCATAAGGTAGGCCAAAAGAAGCCAGCTTGAAGTATTTTTGCATAGGTTTTTGACGTACTAGCGTGTCCACCATAAGGGGCGGAATGGCAATGGGAAATGACGTCGTCTATTTCATTGTTGGGAATGCAGCAACGGTAGATACCATCGGCGCCTCTTTTAAAGAGTAATGGTTCATCCCAAAAGTAGTGTTTAAGGTCATGGAAAAATTTCTTCCGCTGTTGGTACGTTAAATCAGGTGGTAAAACACCGACAACTAAATAGTTGACGAAGTCAGTGTACCATGGTAATGTGGTATTAGTACAAATGGCTTTTACTACTGCAGTTGTTAAAGGTTCGTTGTGTCGATCTAAACTGTCGGTAGGGTTTATCTCTAGCTCAGCAATGAGGCGTTCATAAGGGAAGTCTTGGTTTATGGGAACGCTCTCGGTTTGGATTCCATCTAATCTCGATAAATGGTCAGCTACCACATTTTCAGTTCCTCTCTTGTCTTTTATTTCTAAGTCAAACTCTTGTAGGAGTAAGATCCATCTGAGCAGTCGCGGTTTGGCGTCCTTCTTGCTTAGTAAGTATCGGATCGCAGCATGATCCGTATAAATAATGATTTTAGCGCCTACTAAGTAGGAACAAAATTTATCCAACGCGAATACCACAGCTAAGAGTTCCTTCTCCGTAGTGGCATAATTCATCTGTGCTGGATCGAGCGTTCTGCTTGCGTAGTAGATAGCGTGAAGCTTTTTTTCTTTTCGTTGTCCTAGGACCGCGCCTACAGCATAATCGCTCGCATTGCACATTATTTCAAATGGTAGGTTCCAATCAGGAGGTTGCATAATAGGTGTTGAGATTAAGGCTTCTTTAAGTGTCTCAAATGCGTTCAAGCATTTATCGTCGAAAATAAACTCAGCCTCTTTCATTAATAATTCAGTTAGTGGCTTGGTGATTTTAGAGAAATCTTTTATAAAACGTCGGTAAAAACCCGCGTGTCCTAGAAAACTTTGTATTTCTCTAACTGTTTTGGGTGGTTGAAGGTTTTTGATAATTTTGATCTTTGCTTTGTCGACTTCAATCCCTCTGTTTGATACAATGTGACCCAACACAATTCCTTGTCTCACCATGAAGTGAAATTTTTCCCAGTTGAGCACTAGGTTGACATTGACACAGCATTTCAGTACTAATTCAAGATTTGATAAACACCCGTCGAAACTCTCTCCACAGACAGATAAATCGTCCATGAATACTTCCATGATTCCGTCTAAAAAATCTACGAAGATCGCCATCATGCATCGTTGGAAAGTTGCAGGTGCATTACATATTCCAAATGGCATTCTTCGGTATGCAAAGGTACCATAGGGACATGTGAACGTGGTTTTCTCTTGATCATCAGGATGAATGGGAATTTGAAAGAATCCTGAGTATCCGTCAAGGTAGCAGAAATGGGAATGTTTGGCTAAACACTCGAGCATTTAATCAATGAATGGTAATGGGAAATGGTCTTTGCGCGTAGCTTTGTTTAATTTTCTATAATCGATACACATTCTCCATCCTGTTTGCGTACATTGTGCTACCGATTCTCCTTTTGTGTTTGTTATAACCGTAACACCTCCTTTCTTAGGCACCACGTGAACTGGACTGACCCAGTTGCTATCTGATATTGGGTATATGATGCCTGCCTCTAGTAGTTTTTGCACTTCCTTCTTAACGACTTCACTTAGGATAGGATTTATTCGTCTTTGATGTTCTCTAGAAGTCTTGCAGTCCTCCTCCAGCATAATGCGGTGCATACAAAGAGAAGGGCTTATTCCTTTGAGATCTGAGATATTATAGCCTAACGCGGTTGGATATTTCCGTAACACACTAAGAAGTTTTTCGGTTTCGATCTCTCCTAATTTGGCATTGACTATAACTGGTCGTTCGAGTTCTTTATCTAAGAATTCATACCTAAGATCTTCAGGTAATGTTTTAAGTTCTATACCAGGTTTCTTATTAGTTGGGTCAGGATCGGGTGTTAAGGCTAAACATTCGCTTAGGTTGGCATCTAAGTGTTCTTGTTTCCAGTCTTCGTTCTTGAGGATAGTTGGTGTCTGAATTTTCAGCATCTCAGAATAGGTGTCCTCTTGGAATTCAAGTTCTTTGACACATTCATCAATGATATCTAGGAGACAACATGAGTCATCTATAGCAGGGGCTTTAAAGAATTGGGAAAGAATGAATTCTACTTTTTCTTCTCCTACCTCGAAGGTAAGTTTTCCTTTCTTAACGTCTATGATGGCTCCTGCAGTAGCTAAAAATGGTCTTCCTAGTATGATGGGAATGTTTGAATCTTCCTTGATGTCCATTATTATAAAGTTAGTCGGTATGGAAAATTGTCCTATTCGGACATGAATGTTTTCTAGCATACCAACAGGAAATTTGACTGATCTGTCGGCTAGTTGTAGGGACATCTTGGTAGGTCTCATGTCGCCTAATTTGAGCTTCTCGCAAATAGATAAGGGAATTAGACTGACACTGGCTCCTAAATCACATAGAGCTTTGTCTATGACAGATTTTCCAATTACACATGGTATGGAGAAACTACCAGGATCTTTTAGCTTTGGAGGCATGTTATTTTGAATTATGGCGCTACATTCGGCAGTTAGCATGACGGTTTCGTTTTCAACGATTTTTTTCTTATTAGCCAATATTTCTTTTAGGAATTTAGCATATGACGGCATTTGGGTTATAGCTTCTGTAAACGGAATAGTAACGTTTAATTGTTTCAGAAGTTCTACAAATTTCTTGAATTGTCCCTCGTTCTTGGATTTTGCAAGTCTTTGGGGGTATGGAATTGGTGGTTTATATGGTGGTGGAGGCACATAAGGTTTTTCTGAGGCCTCTCTGTTCTCATTCGCGTCTTCCTCTACATTTTCAGATTGATCTTTCGACTTCTCTATTTCTTTTTCGGGCTTTTGATACATGGTCGGGTTTTGGAGTCTAGGATCTACCGGTCCATCAAGGGTTGTCCCACTTCGTAATGTGATAGCATTTGCATGTCCTTTAGGATTGGGCTGTGGCTGACCAGGAAATGTACCAGCAGGTGCGGCAGAACTAGCTTGGTGTTGTGCTACTTGGGAGATTTGGGTTTCTAACATTTTGTTGTGGGTTTCTAGGGCATCTACCTTATTTGCTAATAGCTTTAACTGTTCACCGGTGTGAACGTTTTGATTGAGGAATTCTTTGTTTTGTTGGGCTTGATTAGCGATAAAATTTTCCATTAGGATTTCAAGGTTAGATTTCTTAGGAATGTTAGGAACATTACCAGCGGGTTTTTGATAACCTGGAGGTACAGCAGGTGCTTGGCCAGGTGCATATAAAGCGTTATTGCTCTTGTACGAGAAGTTAGGATGGTTCTTCCAACCAGGATTATAGGTATTGGCATAAGGATTTCCTTGAGCGTAATTTACCTGATCAGCTGATATTCCTGCTAAGATTTGACATTCGGTTCCAACATGACCAGGAACTCCACAAACTTCGCAGCTTGGGGTAACTGCAGCCACGGTAGCTGCAGGAGGTAAGGTCAAGCTTTCTATCTTTTGGGTAAGAGCATCTACCTTAGCATTAACTTTATCTAGGCTACTAATCTCGTACATCCCACCTTTGGTTTGAGTTTTCTCCATAGATGTTCTTTCTCCTCCCCACTGATAGTGGTTTTGAGCCATGTTTTCAATGAGTTGGTTAGCTTCGTCATAAGGCTTGTCCATCAGTGTACCACCTGCGGCGGCATCTATAGATAGTCTTGTGTTATACAAGAGTCCATTATAAAACGTGTGGATTATCAGCCATTTTTCTAATCCGTGATGTGGGCACATTCGCATCATATCTTTGTAGCGCTCCCATGCATCGAATAGCGATTCAGTATCCTTCTGCCTAAATCCGTTGATTTGGGCTCTTAGTGCAGCGGTCTTGCTTAGGGGAAAGTATCGTGCCAAGAATACAATCTTTAGTCCTTCCCACGTAGTGACGGAATTTTATGGCAAGGATTGCAACCAAGCCCAAGCTCTATCTCTTAATGAGAAGGGGAAAAGACGTAATCTTATCGCATCTTTACTAACACCATTCGCTATAACTGTGTCGGCAAATTGAACGAATTTTGTAAGATGTTCATTCGGATCCTCAGAAGGATCTCCAGAGAATTGGCGTTGTTGGATAGCTGATATCAATGACGGTTTCAACTCGAAATCGTTTCGGTTTATTGCTGGAGCAGCAATGCTGTTGTGGGGTTCTTGTTGTGATGGAGCTGCATACTCCTTCAGTGGACGGGTCCTTTGTTCTTCGGCCATGTCTAATTCCGGATTGGTTTCGGTTTCAGAGGAAGAATTAGAATCTGTTTCAGAATCAATCTTGATTTCGGGTTTGGGTAAAGGAATAGCGTGATTCAAACAGTAATCCTTGACTGCACATCTTACGGAAAGAATGCCTTCAGGTTCATCCGTCAATTTGTCAAGTGGTTCGCCTTGTGAGCGAGTCCTTGGCATACAAATCGAAAAAGGGGATCTGTTGCTTAGTCTAAACGCGTAACAGAAGAATCATAATTAATTGACTACCAGTCCCCGGCAACGGCGCCAAAAACTTGATCGGGACTTTATGAGTCTGTCGGGATACTAACTGTAAGTATACAGTTCAGTTGTTTTAGTTTTAAAAGATTATCGAACCCACAGAGACTGAGGATCAATCGCATACGATCTAATGCTACAGTTTGTCTAACTAAGCGATGAATATTCGATCTTTGGGGAAAACAGTTTAATTAAAAATAATAGTACTAGTTATATCGGTATGTGATAATCGGACTTCGGGAATTCGGTGAATCGCTTGGCCTATAAAGTATTTTGGTAAAAGCTAATTGTTTAAAAACCTGAGACATACACTCTCGTGTTCATGAAATAAGTTATGCTACTAAACCTAGTGGATGCACTTTAAATTTAATAACACTTTTTGAAAACAATTTGAATTTAATTAATTTATTAAAACACTCTCGTGTATTTAAAAATTAATGTTTCGTTACCACTATCTGGGTTGAACCCCAGCTCTCGCATGCAGGTTCTTGCCTTAATTAATTTCCCACTCTCGTGGCAAAATCGTATTAATTAACCTCTCACTCTCGTGACAAGGTTAGTTAAATTAATCTTGGAAATTGGAAACCAGAAATTGTTTTATAAATATTTTTGGCCAAGGTATCACTGAATTCTTTTAGTTCTTACGGGTCACATACCGGTATTAATAATTTAGCCAGACATAATTAACTTGAAAGCAATACAATTCAAAATATAATTCATAACAACAATTGGCATAATATAAGAACTGAATAAATATTAATTGCAATAAAAACCTGGAATCAAAGTTGTTATGGTAATCTTGAAGTATTACAATAATCCTTGAGCTTGATTGCAGTAAATAATTCGTGTTAATTCTTGAAGGAAGAATTAACACTTAAAACTAAAAACTAAAACTTGGAATTAAAATTACAGGAACGTGAAGACAATATTCTAAAATAAGGAAATGGAAAATAATTGCAAAAGAATAATAATATTTGTTCTGAGGAAATTTCTTCGACCCCTGGTACTTTGCACTGGCACACATATATATAGCATAGGAAAAACAGCAGTTAAGAAATCTTGAGGAAGTCTTCAATGGAGAAAATATAGGGAGCACTAATAGTGGGTGGCAGGAAAATAGGAGACTCAGCAGGAAGATAGGAGAACGAGTCTGCCCTTCAATGCCCACGTCTCTATCCATGTATAACGTCCACCTTCACGCGCGTGACGGTCGTCACAGGTGGGTGACGGTCGTAACGCGCTGAAGTAGCGCATTACGCTCGTCAGTGATGTGTGACGAGCGTTTCTCCAAGTTGGGGGGTGTTACGCCCGTCACAAGGGTGTGACGACCGTCACTGTTCCAAAAATCCAAACTTTGTATTTTTTTTATTCTTTTTCTCTTTGTTTATTGTATAGCCTTCTTCATGTTGTCCTTTTCCATCGGTTTGAGTCGACAAATGTTATACCTGTAAAAAGACAAATAATCTCGGAATAATCGAGGGTTAGACGACTTAATGAAATATAAAATCGGTAAAAAGCATGGTAATTATATGATATGTTTTCTCGTTATCAACCATCCATTTTATATACAACACATTTTTATAGCCAAAATATACAGATTTTACAAAGAGGTTCCTGCGGAGTACCGTAGATGTTTAGGGTGCTAATACCTTCCCTTTGCATAACCAACCCCTTACCTTGAATCTTTCCCCCTCTTTTTGGGTTATTCGCTCTTTTCCCATTCCTTTGGAAACAAGAGGGCATGGATTCGAACCAGCGCGCTACCTTTTATTTTCTGAACATTTTCTTTTTGCCAACTTCCAGCACGTTGGGCCTCCTGACTTGGGCTTGGTCATTTTTGCTCCAATACACCCCTGCATTACTATTGCACCACCTTAGCCCATACATATTTGTTTGTTTTTGCTACAAAACTCTCAAATTTGTTTTTTCACCCCACTGATTAATTTATTTTTATATTTCTATTTTCATTTTCATTTTATTTTTGTTTTTTATTCAAAATTAATATTATTTTATTTTTATCATTTAAAAACCAAAAATATTTATTATATTAGGTAAAAATATAATTTATATTATATTCTCTTAAAATAAAATAAAAAAAGACAAAAATAATTTTATTTGTTAAATTCCTTTCTTAAAAACATAATAGATAAACTTAGGGTTTTTATTTCTTTTTTCATAAGTTAAATTAATCTATAATTTAGGTCTTTAATTTAACTACTTTTATTTTTTTTTAAATAACTTAGAGTTTAATTCTTTTTTCTAGAAAAAAAACCTAAATAATTTCTAACTAGTTTAGGTTTAATTTATTTTGTTTATAATTAAAATTATTTTCTTAAATAAATTAGGACAAAAACAAATCAAAATTCCCTTTATATAAAAACCAAGCAAAAATCATTTTCATTATCCTATGCATATTTATTTACATTATTATGGTTATTTATTTGTTTAAATTTTTGTACAAATTCGATATGGTTGTAACAGTTAATTAGCTTTAATTTTCTCACAATCCCCGTTTGTAAATTTGTATACTCCCCCTCCCCACCAATGTTGTAATAGCGTAGTAACTTTAAATTCCACAATTTATCGCTTTTATATATAAATGCTAGTAATTAGGATTCGTATGGAAAGACTAAAACCAACACTTAGAAAACCACAATTCAAGACAAATAAACAAGCATGAAAATAATACACTTGCACACAAGCACCCCTAGGGTTATTCCACTTGGTTGCCTTATACAAAATGACCATATTACGCATGTGAGGTACCTTAGCAAAAACAAGCAAATATAAGACCATAGTTCCTTGATGACGCTATCTAAGTTGCCTTTCAAATGATCTTAGTCCCTCAAAAAATGCTAAGATACTTTGCAACATTGTTAATCATGATTATACGATGACCCACGCCCGTCCCGTTTACATCCAAAGATAGGTTTGCTTACCAAATCAATGGTAAGACAACAATTTCAAAGGAAAAGAAAATGAACAAGAAAGACATTTGAGTAGGTAGATTACTTTTAGTTACTTGCTCCATTTCAAAACAAATATCCTTGCTATTTTCAAAACAAACACCTACACACTTTCAAACATCTTACAAACATTGAAAACATTTTCAAAAAGACAAACATCTCTGTATACATTATTAAGAACGAGAATCATTACAAAGATTGCCTAAACAATGGCCTCTTTTACAAAATACTTTCAAAAAAACCACACAAAGCACAATTTCAAACAAAAGCAAGTGATCTAGCAAGTAACTAAGAGCCCATGGAAAACCATGGATGAAAAGGGTGCTAATACCTTCCCTTTTCATAATCTACCCCCCGAACTCAAGAAACAATCTCAAAGGTTTTTTCTGTGCTTTTTCACCTTTCCTTTTGGATAAAAGAAAAGTCAATGGTGACTCTTGCTAACCGCAGAATTTGCAATCAAACGCAAAACCTTCAAGTCAGTTCTCAAACCGTATCACAGAACAAGCAACTCTGTTGGGGAAAGTTCTAAAACTGGGGTTACCTTAGGGATAGATCACATTTAATTTCTTATATTGTTTGATTTGTATGCTTTACATTATGGTTCTTTATTTGGGTTTGAATCCTCTACCCGGATTTGGGATACATTATAGGTAAGTAGCAATACATTGTGGAAACTGTGCGGGGTATATCGACATGGTCTAAGCAATAGCTACGTTAGTGCGACATTTTTGTGGGTACCGGTAGCCTTTGAGTTAATCAAAGAGAATACGGGGCCGCTGAGTAATGTCATGAAGCATTAATGAACTTCTAGAACCTTTACTTGACCAACTTGGCCTTTAGGATGTAGTGAGATGACCGACTTTGGTGCAGTCCGAAGTTGGTAGATACTCGATACTACACTCATTGAGGTTTGGTTTCTTGGAATATTTCGGTCGCCATTAAAGAGGCTTGATCTGAAACAATGACCAAGGAAACAATCCAGTGATATTGAGCTCCTTAGAACTCGGTTACTATTACTATGACAAGTTTAAGCCAACTAAACTTCAAGAGGGTACTTACCTATAAAACTCCATGCAAGCCTAAACTAAGGACTTATTTTCTTTGCTTGTATATGCATACTTGTACATAACATCATGGACATCCTGAACATCATATACATCCACTAACCATTTCAAGGATTTTGCGGATTCATCTTTGTTCTTGTTTTGTAGGATATGGATTCACTTCGCAGGAAAACTATTCAAGTCAACCTTATAAGAATTCCTCCACAACTTAAGGAGCTAGCTTCAAAGATTCCTGAGAACTCTCCATTCACCGAAAGACATAGACGTCTACTCAACTTGTTCACCTCCAACATAGATGAGGATATGATGAAGGTGCTCTTTCAGTTCTTTGATCCTTTGCACCATTGCTTCACATTTCCCGACTATCAACTTGTGCCTACTTTGGAAGAATTCTCCCAACTCTTGAGGATTCCCATTCTCAATCAACTACCTTTCAACGGTACGGAAAGAGATCCAAAGCCATAAGAGATTTCTCAAGCTCTACACTTGCACTCATCTGATGTCACAACTCATTGGGAAACTAGGAGTGGTGTCAAAGGCTTCTTAGCAAAGTTCATGTTTGAGAAAGCCCAAAGCTGTTGGAATTCCTTAGACTTGCAAACCTTTGAGGAAATTATGGCTCTTCTCATCTATGGGATGGTTTTGTTTCCAAATCCTGACCAACTCATAGATGTGAACGCCGTCAAAATCTTCATGTCATGCAACCCGATGCCTACATTGCTAGGGGATATCCTACACTCTTTTCACACTCGCACAATGAGGAAAAGAGGTGTCCTTATGTGTTGAACTCCTCTCTTGGTAAGATGGTTTATTTCTCATCTTCCCCAATCAGTCTTAAAGAATGATCAAGGTTCAAGGTGGTCACAAAGGTTGATGACGCTCAAACATTCATACATTCATCGGTGCTCTCGATCCAAAGAGAATGTTACCATCGTCGACCGTTGTGGGGAATTCCCTAATGTCCCTCTACTTGGCATTAGGGGAGGTATCACCTACAACCCATGTTTAGCCTTAAGACAGTTTGGTTACGCCCGAAGGGATGGCCCGCACGAGATGTTGATTCAAGGTTTGGTATTCGACTACGACAACAACGATCAAGGTCTTCGCCAGAGATTTATCCGAGCTTGGATGATGATAAACAAGGTGGATAGTAAGACTTTGGGGCACAAGAATTCCATCCCTCTTGAGCCTTACCTCAAATGGGTACGAACTCATGCTCAGAGTCTTATAATTCCTTACCCCTCCATTCTCCCGGTAATCATTGAGTCTGTTAAGGAATGAGATGTTCCATACACTATCCTACATCCTGACATGCCCACATCTCTTGAAGACCTACAAAGGGATTGGATATAACTCAAAGGAGAGTGAGATACTTTCGAAGCCCAATTCTACGCAAGCAAGAAGAGGTTTTGGAACTCACTAGGATACTTCATGAGGAGCGGACTCTAAATTCCTATATTGCACCAAAGAGGATGCGCACTACTTTTTATCTTAGAGTTTTGTATTATTTTGTCCAAGGGGCATTGATGTACTCAAACTTTATCTTATTAATATAACGTGTGTTTCTTTTTGTCTAAAACAAACTTGAATCTTTGAAATCCTTGAAAACATCGCATATACACATATCATTCATCATAGCATAAACAGGTCTTTTGCAACAAGTCTCCTCATCTCTCTACTGTTTATTTCAGTAAGATGGATCTCGAGCAAACAGTGAAATATCTCCAAGCCCATAATATGCAGTTTCAACAATTGCTCATGACCCTAGCCAAGGGGCAAGAAGAATTGAAGACTCTGCTAGCTGAAGAGAGGAAAAAGAAAACAAAGAAGGTAACCAGAGTCTTAAACATGGGGAGAAGATTTCAGGGGCAGACAAGAAGGACTTTGAATTTTGCAACAACATCCGGTGAAGGAGAAGGGAAAGGCAAGGAAATAGTTGTCTCGTCAGAATCGGAAGAAGAGGAGGAAGAAGAGGAAGACTACTCTGAGGAACAGTATCCTCCAGCTGATGACAAGTACAGACATCTCGAAGAGCGTTTGAGCACGATGGAAATACAAAAGGTTTCGGGCTCAGACTTTGAGGAATTGGGACTAGTGTCGGGGATTATGATTCCTCCGAAATTCAAAGTGCCTATGTTTGAAAAATATGATGGAGTGTAATGCCCTAAAATGCATCTCCGGTCATATGTGAGAAAAATTCAACCCCACATCATTGATAAAGACTTATGGGTGCACTTTTTCTAAGACAGACTATCTGGAACACAACTCGACTGCTTTTACCAACTAGAAAGAGCCAACATCCACAATTGGGAAGATCTTGCCGCGGATTTCTACAAGCAATATATATATACAATGCTGATTTGGCGCCTACTCGTACTCAACTTCAGAGTATGGCTATGGCTTCTAATGAAGGTTTAAAGGATTACGCATAAAAATGGAGAGATTTGGCTGGAAGAGTTCAACCCCCTCTGCCTGAAAGGGAATTGGTGGACATGTTCTTAGGCACCTTATCTGGACCCTTCTTCAACCATTTAATCGGAAGTTTATCTGCAGGCTTTACTGAACTAATATTAACCGGAGAGAGGGTGGAAGCTAGCATAAAAAGTGGAAAGATTCAAAAGGATTCATCTTCTTCTACAGTTGTAAGGAAGCCTTTCATCAGGAAGAAAGAGGTAGCTGTTGTATATCCGCAAAGGAACCAAGATAGGGCCGAACGCCGACTAATGGTGGGGGCTGTTATGATTTCCAAGCCTACATCTGATCAACAAAGAAGTAATCAACCAAGGGTGGAAAGGCCAGTCAGGCAATTCACCAGAATTAACATGACTTTGTCTCAAGTATTACCGCATCTTCTGAGATCCAATTTGGTAACCTTGAAAGAAGCTCCGAAAAACCCCAATACAACATCCCCTCATTATCATCCCAATGCCCTTTGCGCATATCACTCTGAAAGTCCTGGTCACGATACTAATAACTGTTGGGCCTTGAAGAACAAAATACAAGACCGCATTGACGCAAAAGAAATTGAGTTTGATGCGCCCGAGAAGCCAAATGTCATTTATGCTCCTATGCCCAGACATGGTCACAATACCAATGATATTGAAGAAGATTTAATTGTTACCATAGTTGATGAACTCATGACTCCACTTCCAACCATTAAGATAAAATTGTTGAAAGCCGGTGTGTTCTCGGGCTGTAATGAAGTTTGCCATCTCTGTTTATCCTCACCAACTGATTGCCCTTTGTTGAAAGCAGGCATTCAGCGCCTGATAGATAACAAAGAGATTTTGTTTGAAAGTACTCATATTTCACCTATTCTTGTTGAAGATGTTTCAACCATTACCATTTCCGCCAATTCTTCCAGGGTCTCCACCAAAAGACCTGTTAGAATTACATCAGTTCCGAAAGCAACTCCTCTAGTAATCACAATGCATGGGCCAGTCCCATATGAATCAGACAAAACTGTGTTGTGGAATTACGGAGGGGACATTTACTACCATGGCATCAAACAAGACTGGCCGGCCACCGAAGAGATAAACTCCGAAGAAGAAGATTTTGACATCAGCAATATTGTCGGAACTAGTAAAATTACCCGAAGCGGTAGGATCTTTTCTCCATAAATTTCTCCGCCAAAAGCAGTTTCTGGACCCGTGATCATACTCGTGGCTGCTCCAAAGGTTACTTCTGTACCCATAATCATCTCTGCAAGTGCTCCTATTGACGAACCTGTCACAACTCCTGTTATCATTCCTACCAACACTCCTGCTGCTGAAACTCGAGGAAAAAGTATTTTGGTCAAGCCTGTCCAGACGAAGGCCCATCCATTGACTATCCCCAAAACTTCTAAGAAAGAAATGGAGGAGATCCTAAAAATTATAAAGAGGAGCGACTACGATGTAGTTGAACAATTGGGGAAAACTCCCTCCAAAATCTCCATGCTGGCACTACTACTGTGTTCTGAGGCACATGCGAAAGCCTTGGTGAAGTTCCTAAAAACAGCCCATGTGCCTCAAGAGACGTCTGCTGATCAATTCCAAGACTGTGTAGCCAGCTTGAAAGCAGATAATGGCCTAGGTTTCTTGGATGCTGATCTAACACCCATGGGAAGAAAGCACAATGAGGCATTACATGTCTCAGTGGAATGCAGGGGCACAACTCTGGCCCATGTGTTGGTGGACACAGGCTCTTCCTGGAATGTATTACCGAAAAAAGCTCTTGACATACTTGACTGTGAGGGACTGACGTTAAAGCCAAGTGTTGTACCCCAAAATTTGCCCTCCCATATTCTTCAAGAAATTGCCAAGCTAAGTCACAAAATTCCCCAAGGGTTGTGCAGTTCAACAGTCTCTCATACAGTCAAAACTAGGGTTTGAGTCCTGATCAAGAAAAGGAAGTTTTCAAAGGCCCAATCAAGTCTCATATGCCTACAAATATGGTCAAACATCCTCATATCAAGTTTCAAGGCATTCAGCTCAAAATTGCACAGTCAAAACCCTAAATTGCACTACAGTCAACTGTAGGGGCAAAACGGTCATTTGACAGTCAAAAGTTCAAATTTTTGGTCAACACATCATTTTGAAGCCACAAACATCATTTGATCAATGCTTGATCATGATTCTCAAAATTTGGCTCAGAAATCATCAAAGATGCAAAAGTTACTATATTTGGACAGCTGAAAAAGTCAACTGAAATTGACCAGGGCATAACTTTCACATGGATTATCAGAAAAATTCCATCCAAAGCTCATTTTGAAGAGCAAGACATTTCCTACAACTCATCTTCATACTTCAAGTCCAAGAAATGCTCTCACAAAAAGTTATCAATTTCAACATTATAGGTCATTTTCAAAAGTCAACAAAAAGGGACTTTAAGTCAAAGGCCATAACTTGAGATTGGTAAATCAAAATGACATGGGACCAAAGGCATTGGTTAAAGGACTTAAAGACCTTTCCAAAATGTCCAAGAACATGTGAAAAGCTTGAAAATTGAGCAAGTTATGCCTTGTGGAAGTTGGGAAATTTTTAGGAATTTTGAAAAGTCAATATTGATGCAAATGATTCAAAATTGCTAATGGGCCCATTTTTCTTCCATGATCCATCATTCCAAGCATATGCACGACCACTTGGCCCAAAGGGAAGTATTTTCTCATTTTTTAGTTATTTATTTGAATTTATATTAATATTAATTCATTTAAATTATTTAAATATATAGAAAATATCTAACTTGACCTAATGAATCTTTTTGTACACATTTTAGGCTCAATAATTCGTGCCTAAGCCAATTTGGAAAGATTTGGAGCATTGGGATATGATTTGTGCAAAAATAACATGAAAAAAGATATGAAAAGATCCTTAACAAATCAAATATCCAAACCATGATTACAAGGGATTTTATTCAAGTTTCTTAACCTAATTCATTCCTACATAATGCTGGAACACAAACCTAATGGCATTACACAAGAAGCTGCGCTACAGAACCCATTGCCAAACCTGAAAATTTCTCCATAAACTCAAAAAACTGAAAACCCCTTTAGAGGTCGATTCAAGGCGCAAAACCTATTCCAAAGGCTTCCTTGGCAATTCCTGGACACATTCCAATCACAAACAACAACTCAAACACAAAGAACTGGTAGATTGAACTCACACTGCATCGAAAAAATTCCAAAATCGTGCATCATGATTTAAACGTTTTTACAGCATTTTGTCCATTGATTCATGTTTATCATAATGTTTTGAAGCTAATCAATACGTTCAATTGCTTTTTTCTGGGCTATACGCGATATTACCATGTTCATCTTCTAGGGTTTTTCAGAGCTTGAATTTAGGGCTTTCACAATACTGTAAAATTAGCCTTCCAGACCATGATGGTTGCACTCAGCCAGTCAGGACGAACAAGAAGCACCATTCGCGATAAATTTATGAACATTGTAGCGCTATTCGCTATTTTCCCTAAAGCTACATTATAGAACGGTTCAAAAACCGTTGCCTCTGTGTTTTATTTTTCAGGTACGTGAGGAAGATGAAGTGTGGCAAGCCATGATTCGCTGATTCAAATTTTCGCGCGCCCTCCACTAACGCACTTGTTTTTTTTTCTTATTATTTATTTCTTATAATATGTTAACATACGTTCAATAGCTCAGCTGGCAGGTGTTGGTAGCAATAACGTCCAAGACCTGGGTTCGAGTCCCAGGTCTGTGTAAATCTCATATTATTTTTCAATACAAAATCCCATGCAGCGCTCCTGTTGAGACGCACCATATTCCTTCAACATCCAAAGAGCCACGCGTCTAACACATACAAATCAAAGGCAGGGATTCAAGGAACACAACAAACCATAGTCAACGCATCACACATGATTGAGAAAGTCCAACGAGACCAAGGCTTAATGGGCCAGTTTGCTAAGGCCTTACCTCCATCTGGGGCCTGAACCCCCCCCTGGTTTGCTTCTCTATATTTTTACTTTTTATTTTTCAATTATGATTTTATTTTTGCTTTATTGTTTTAATCAAATTAATTAATTCTTTTTACAAAATACATAAAAAATACAGAAAATTCAGAAAAAGATAAAAATATAATAAATTATTTTATTTTACTATTCTCATAAATAAATTAATATGTAATTATTTAGTTTAATTAGGTTGCAAATTTTAATCCTTTTAATAATAAAAATACAAAAATATAGAATTAGGCTTAATGAATTCTTTTTATTCCTTTTTAATTTCCCTCTTTACAATAATAATGTTTATTTTATTTATTTTCTATAATTAAATTTTGCATGTAAATTAACTTAGATTTAAATTAGGTTAAAACTTAATATTTTCACAATAAACTCAAAAATAAATAGAATTAGGGTTTGACGCTTCATTTTAATTTTAATTAATTGTTTTTTCCATTAAATCTTAAAAAATATAAAAATACCAAAAAACATTCTTTTTTTAAATCTTTAATTTTAATTCCTCATTAATTAATTCATTAGCTTTAAATATTTTTGTAAAAGGGTCCAACGCCCTAGTCTTGTTTTTAATTCCTTAATTGCGCCTATTTTCCTTATTTCGCTTGATCAATTATGTAATTCTCCCAAAGCATTGTAACAATTTATACTTTTCGCACTTTTACTTTGCTTTATTTACTTTCCGTCAAATCGGGTCCGGTTTAATTTTGGCGATGTGGACCCGCGCCATTTGTAATAGTTTAGATTTATTTTCCCGCAAATATTTTAACTGTTAACAAAAAAGCATGAAAGAATGTATGGCCTTAAATAAAATCAAGCGTAGATCACAATGAACATGACAATACAAATAACTGAAACATGACACACGAATCGCACACACCACCCCTAGGGTACGCCTCACTGTTGCCTTGCCTTCAAAAGGTGATCGTCGAGTAGAGGATGTCTTAGTAAGTCCTCATGATCCGGGAACCTGGCATGAGGGTAGCTTCTAAGGTGTCTTCCCATTGCTCTGGTGATCACCATGTCCCTACAAACTCGAATTGACCCGAACACCTCCAACGGTGGTGCTACCTACCTCTCAATGGTGGGATGGCACTACTTTAAAGGACATTTACACAGACGAATTCCTTGGGGTAGGTAGGTTCTCGTAGATACTTGCTCTAATTTCAAAAACAAATCAAAAATACTTTTCACACCGACACCTTTTCAAAAAGCTTTCAAAGCAAACTTTTCAAACACTCTGACGTACGAGTCGAACTGAAATTTTTCAAAGAAACTTTTTTAAACCCACATTGAAAAAGCAAACAAACATTTTTGAAAACACATTGAGCAAGTATCTAAGAGCCCATGGATAACCATGGATAGAAAGGGTGCTAAAACCTTCCCTTTCTATAACCTACCTCCCGAACCGAGAGCAATCTCTTTAAGGAATTTTTCTGTGCTTTTGTCCTTTCCATTTGGAGAAAATAAAAGACGGTGGCGACTCTTGCTTCCGCGACATTTCGCGAACCAGCGTTAAACAGTCAGTTCCAGATCCACCGATCACACCAAGCAACATAGTAGTAAGGGCATTTGATGGCTCAAAGAGGATGGTGCACGGGGAAGTGGATATCCCCATAAAGGTTGGGACTCAAACTTTCAGTTCAACATTTTATGTAATGGATATCCGCCCTTCATACTCATGTCTGCTAGGACGGCCATGGATCCACAATGCTGGCGTTGTTACCTCTACATTGCACTAGATGCTGAAGTATCCGGTTCAAGGGAAGATTATCATTGTCCATGGAGAGGAAGAATACATGATCATCCATCTCAATTCCTTCATATATGTGGAATTGGACGGTGAATTCATTGAAACTCCATTTCAACACTTCGAATAGGTCCCCCAATAGGTGGCAGTGACCAAGACTGTGTCCCAGATTCCCAAGATTACAAGACCTCCACTCTGGATGTCATCACTAAAGGACGCCAAAGCAGTGGTAGAGGAAGGTGGATGCACCATCTAGGGGAAACTTCCGGATATCCCGTATAAGTCTGACAAGTTTGGCCTAGGTTTCACTTCAAGTGCTCAAAAGGTTGTACGTCATGCCCGTGCTGGAGGGCCACCCTTGAAGATTAGCAATTATGAGTTCAACGCGGCAGAAGATGGTGAAGATGATTGCAACCTGGAGGATTGGATCTTTCTGACTGTCAATGGAGGACTCGGCAATTGGGAGGCTAGAGACTTTGTCCCAATCACTTTTATCCCACATTAATTTATCTTTACAATTTGTTGGATCTGTAATATTCAAAAACAATTTGCACTCTTAAAACCTTGTGTCTTACCCGAGGCACAATGGTCCATTTGTAAGGGTTATTATTTCATCTTCACATGACATCAATGAATCATGGATGTTTTCGCATACAAACTTTTGTGCTCGTTGTTTTTCTTTTACATTTTATTTTCTTTCAAAGATAGCTATACCCTTACACACACCCACACTCACAATGCAAGTATCCATCCATTCTGGATCCCATGGGTAACGATACTGCTATAGCCTTTCGTGACTCTGAGAATCTAATCTACCAAGCCGAAGATGAAGGTGAGGAAGATTGTGAAGTAGCAGGGGAACTGGCCAGACTGCTACAACAAGAAGAAAGAACCATTCAGCCTCACGAGGAACCCGTGGATACAATCAACCTGGGTACCAAAGAAGACAAAAAAGAGGTCAATGTAGGTGCCAATTTGGAACCCAATGTCAAGAAGCGTCTGATTCAGTTGTTACATGACTATGTTGAAATCTTTTCCTGGTCATATGAAGCATGTCGGGACTTGATACAGACATTGTGGTATATCATTTGCCTAAAAGATAAGATTGTCCACCAGTAAAACAAAAGGTTCGCCGCATGAGACCTGATATGTCAGAAAAGATTAAAGCAGAGGTTATGAAGCAATTCAATGCTGGATTCGTAGCTGTCACTTCCTACCCTCAATGGGTTGCCAACATTTTTCTCGTACCTAAAAAATACGGTAAAGTATGAATGTGTATGGACTACAGAGATTTGAACAGGGAGAGCCCTAAAGATAATTTTCCACTCCCCCACATTGATATCCTAGTTGACAATACGTCA
The DNA here is from genome assembly GCA_948472305.1 of Vicia faba. Classification (NCBI taxonomy): domain Eukaryota; kingdom Viridiplantae; phylum Streptophyta; class Magnoliopsida; order Fabales; family Fabaceae; genus Vicia; species Vicia faba. The sequence goes on along the minus strand of OX451739.1, from coordinate 50,536,519 downwards.
CAACACAAAGTGTTTTCCTTCATGGATGGATTCTCAGGTTACAACCAAATCAAAATGGCACCTGAGGACATGGAGAAAACAACATTTGTCACACAGTGGGGTACATTCTGCTACAAGGTGATGCCATTTGGACTGAAGAATGTTGGGGCAACCTATCAGCGCGCCATGGTAGCTTTATTTCATGACATGATACATCATGAGATAGAGGTCTACGTAGACGATATGATATCCAGATCGCAAACAGAAGAAGAGCATCTTGACCACTTATAAAAACTGTTTGAGCGACTGAAGAAGTACAAGCTAAGGTTGAATCCAAACAAGTGTACATTTGGGGTACGGTCTGGTAAACTCCTATGCTTTGTCGTCAGTAACAAAGGTATTGAGGTCGATCCTGCCAAAGTTAAAGCAATACAAGAGATGCCTGCTCCCCATACTAAGAAGGAAGTCAGAGGATTCTTGGGATGTTTGAACTATATTGCCAGATTCATTTCTCACCTGACAGCTACTTGTGAGCCAATCTTCAAGCTCTTGAAGAAAGATCAAGTACTTAAATGGAATGGTGAGTGCCAAGTTGCTTTTGACAAAATCAAAGAATACTTACAAGAGCCTCCTGTATTGATGCCACCAATCGAGGGGAGACCATTGATCATGTATCTGACTGTTTTAGAAAATTCAATGGGGTGTGTATTGGGGCAGCATGACGAGTCTGGCCGAAAAGAGCATGTTATTTACTACCTGAGCAAAAAGTTTACCGACTGTGAAACCAGATATTCACTGCTCGAGAAAACTTGTTGCACTCTGGCATGGGCTACTCGCCGGCTAAGACAGTATATGCTGACTCATACTACCTTATTGATATCTAAAATGGATCCGATAAAATACATCTTCGAGAAGCCTGCTCTTTCTGGGAGAATAGCTAGATGGCAGATGATCCTGACAGAGTACAACATACAGTATACTACCTAGAAATCTATAAAGGGCATTGTGCTAGCTGATCACCTTGCTCACCAAGCTGTAGAAGACTATCAGTCCATGAAGTTTGAATTCCCGGATGAAGACATCATGACATTAGACAACTGCGAAGAAATCAGGCCATATGACAGACCTGAACAAGGATCCCGGTGGACCCTGTTCTTTAATGGAGCATCCAATGCACTTGGTAATGGTATCGGTGTTGTACTCATATCTCTAGAAGGGTGTCATACTCCCTTTACTTCCAGACTTTGCTTCAATTGTACGAACAACATGGCAGAATACAAAGCGTGCATCTTTGGTCTCAGAGCTGCCATAGACTTGGGGATCAAATCATTGGATGTATTCGGAGACTCAACCTTGGTCATCATTCAGATTAAAGGGGAATGGGACACCAAAAACCCTAACCTTATCCCTTACAAAGAACATGTTTTGACATTGCTACCACATTTTAAGGAGATTACCTTCGAGCACTTCCCGCGAGAAGAAAATCAGCTAGCAGACGCTCTAGCCACAATGTCATCTATGTTTAAACTTAATTGGGATAATGAGGCTCCTCAGATCACCATCGAACGAATGGATGGACCAGTACACTGTCACGAGATTAATACTGAAGAAGTAGTGGACCAGCCTTGGTTTCATGAAGTCAAGAGGTATCTCGAGGTTCAAGAATATCCAGAAGGAGCTTCAATCAATGATAAGAAGTTCTTAAGGAGATTCTCTGCTAAATTCTTCCTTAGTAATGACATCCTGTACAAACGCAATCATGACTCTGTATTGCTTCGGTGCGTAGATAAGGTTGAAGCTGAAAGGATCATGGCTGAATTACATGAAGGTGCTTTTGGCACCCATTCCAGTGGGCACACAATGGCGAAGAAAATCCTACGGGCAGGCTATTATTGGTTTACCATGGAAGCAGATTGCTATCAACACTCTCGAACCTGTCATAAATGCCAGATTTATACCGACAAAATGCATGTACCCCCGGTTCCTCTGAATGTCTTGACAGCTCCTTGGCCTTTTACTATGTGGGGAATTTATATGATTGGGGAAATCAAGCCGACAGCCTCCAATGGACATCGCTTCATCCTAGTGGCCATTGACTATTTTACAAAGTGGGTTAAAGCAGCCTCTTTCACCTCTGTTACCAAGAATGTTGTTGTCCGCTTCATCAAGAAAAACCTTATTTGTCAGTACGGTATCCCGGAAAGGATCATCACTGACAATGGTACAAATCTCAACAACACTATGATCACCGTATTGTGCGAGCAATTCAAGATTCAACATCACAATTATTCTCCCTATCGGCCAAAGATGAATGGTGTTGTCAAAGCTGCAAATAAAAACATTAAAAAGATCATACAAAAAATGATAGTCACATACAAAGACTGGCACGAGATGCTACCATTCGCTCTCCACGGGTACCGTACCACGGCTCGCACATCAACCGGGGCAACACCATATTCTTTGGTTTACGGCATGGAAGTTGTCTTGCCTATCGAGGTCCAGATCCCCTCTCTAAGGATTATGAAGGATGCAAGACTGAACGAAGACGATTAGATACAGACTCGACTTAATCAACTAAACTTGATTGATGAGAAGAGATTTAATGTTGTTTGCCATGGTCAAAGGTATCAAAAACGGATGATCAAGGCTTTTAACAAGAAAGTCAGATGCCAAGTGTTTCAAGTTGGTGATCTAGTGATGAAATGCATCATCTTTCCACAAAGTGATCCCAAGGGAAAATGGACTCCTACCTATGAAGGACCATTTGTAATCAAAATCATATTCTCCGATGGGGTAATGATCTTGACCACCATGGATGGCGACGACCTGCCACACCCTGCGAACGCGGACATAGTCAAAAGATACTACGTATAAGAGACCCGCTAGGTTGACATACCTAGGAAAAATAAGGGCATCCCGGTGAACCAAAAAGGTTCAGAAAAAAGTTGGGGATAAAACAAAAAATCTGTATACCCGGCAAGTTGAAAACCCGAAAGGGCGACTTGGGCAAAAAAGGGTTTCCCATTGGACTGAAAACCTGAAAGGGCGGTCCAGGCAAAAGTTAGGGAATTAAAAGCGTATGACTATGTCCCATCGGATCACTTTACAAACAACCTTTGGCTTCCACTGACAAACTCAAAGGTTCTGATCAATTCAGTCATCTCTGGACGAGGCGACAGATAGACAAGATGCTCAGAGATACGAAGGCTATAGCAGAATAGGAACCCCATGGGATTATTACACATAGCTATCCTTCTTTGTATCAAATTTTTCTTTTTTTTATGACAACATTCTCTTACTAGAATGTTTGTCCCCTTTGTACAAAAATATTTTACTCAAAGTCAATACAAAGATATCCCTTTGAAAGTGCAAAAACTATTGGTCTTTATTTTCTTTACGCTTGTGTTTTGTTTGCAAAAATGTCCAATGATTTATTTATGAACACATGCATTTGAACATAATTATTGTTTACAAATAAACAAAATGGGAAAGACAATTACTGATTGGTTAAAAGAATAGGAAAATGACTCTAGGCTATTCCATAAGTAATCCCCTACAGTACGCCATTTAAATCCCCAACGGAACAAAGTTTCAAATTATTGATCCCCAGTAGAAGTCGTCAAATTTCTCAGGATTCCCCAATAGGATTTTACAAGCAGTACATGGCATTGCCCTTACGACAGAGTTTATTTCTCTCGGAAGAAACTCACCAATACTTCAACTTCAAGACGTGAAGACTTACATATCCTCAACAGCAGTCAGGGATTTATTTTCCCTAAATCAAACAGCAATGCATCAAATCAACTCACACACTCATACATCGCATTCATATATCATAAACATTGATAAACACGAATGCATATAACATAATCCAATTATGCATACATTTCATGTATCATGACTTGGCATTTTAAGCTAACATTTTACCCTTTTCAGGATAAGATTAACAGCCATCATTAATAATGTTTAGAGTTTTCAGATACAGTTTAGATACGCTCCAGATACGGATGCCATCTTGATACTCATTCATATTCGACCTTTTGATACAATTCAGATACACTCCAGACACGGATGCCATCCTGAAACTCACTCAACTCTCAGATACAGTACATATACGCTCCAGATACGGATGCCATTCTGATACTCATTCAGATTCAACTTTCAGATACAATATAGATACGCTCCAAACACGGATGCCATTCTGATATTTATTCAGATTCGACTTTCAGATGCAGTACAGATACGCTCCAGACACGGACGCCATTCTGATACTCATTCTTCCATCTTACAAATTAAAATTCAAAAATCACTTTTGGATGGAATCTTTAAGCCCATTCCTTCTATCATCGCATCGCCGAGTGTAAATTTCTGGGCACTCTAGTGTCCAATCATCTTCCACCTTCGAGTCACGAATGGCAAAACTCGTCAGTATAACTCTTCAGGTTTAAGAAGATTGAACAGGGGCAGCTATTGTACCCCAAAATTTTCCCTCTCACTTATCAATAATTTTCTCACAAGATCTCTTTGACTCAAGACTGCATTAGGGTTTGACCAGCTCAAGACACCTCCTCATGCACTGATGACCAAAATTAGGGTTTGAGTTTGCACAAGGATTTTTGGACTATCAATGCTTCATATGACTTTCAAGGATCATTAGGGACCCCCAAGATTACTCATGTCAAGTTTCAAGCCTTGAATCACACTTTTGATCAGTCAATTGGACAGTTGACCTAAAAATCAGTTGTATTGGGGAAAAAGTCAACCATGGCCAATTTTCAGTCAAACTTCATAATTTTTATCCGCATCAACATATTAGACTCATATGCATCATTTGATCAAGTTTGGACCATAATTTCCCAAGAAATTTGATCAAATCATCAAAAGGGCAAAATGGTCAAAATTAGGGTTTTGATTGAGAAGGGGCAATTTCTGATTTTTGACCTAGCAAATGATCAATTGGTTTGAAGCATGATTTCAAGAGTTCAATTGCATTATCTTGACCTAATAACATGATTCAAAACATTACAAATTCATTGGATTGACAGATGAATTTTTCAGTCAACTGATCAAAAGTAAACTGTATAATGAAAAGTCAAACTTTGACTTTTTGGACAAATTCAAGTGCCAAGGATCACAATCCATCAAAACATGTCAAAATGTGAAACTTGTTCATCAAGAAATCAAGGATTGAAAATCTTGTTTTGAAATTTGAAATTTCTTAACTTAGAAAATTTTCTAAGTATAGAAAATTTCTGATTTTTTTCTCAACTTTAGGCCAAATTTTCACTATGATACAAAATGATTCAAAGGAAGTTCCCAACATGAAAGTTGTAGATCTACATGAAATATACAACTTTTATTCACACAATTTATCCTAAAGATGCTTGGATCTCAATATATAATTTTGTGAATACATGCTCATGAACTAAAATAACTTAGTGAAATTTTGCCCTAGTTAGGCAGGTTTTTAACCTAACTTCATGGCAACTTTTCACCTCGTTCCAAGAGGAATTTTCAAAAGAATTTCAAAGATAGGTTGTAGATTACATTACAAGCTTTCCAAAATGTCCAATAACTCCTTGAGATCATTCTTGAGTAGGGAGAATCGAAGAGATGAAGTTAGGGTTTTATCACTTTGATTATAGGTCATTTTCATGAAGAACAAGTTTTCAAATTTGCAAATTGGTTGTACAATCTTCACTTTTCAGGCCTCAAAATCGTTTTTCACTCCACCATTAATGGATTTCATAAGGTTTCATGCCCTAAAGCCAAGTATTCAATGCATTGTACAAGAAAATATCCATTTTTGGAAGAAAGGTAACATTGCCATTTTGGAAAAGCATGCTTTTTGCATTTTTCCATTTCTTGAGCCTTGGACTTGTTCTTTCTGTACAAACCAAGCCTCTAAATCTGAATGAAACATGTTTAAAGCTTCAAGCCACCCTACAAGATCAGAATCATGCCTTAAGAAGTCACTTCTCACACTTGCTTCAAAAATAAGAAATGTAGCAAGACATGTGATCTTGTACTTCTGAGCAAGCACAAGTCCTCCAACCTTTTGCTCTATATAAAGCCATCATTTTGCAACTAAAACCATGGATTCCCAAGCCTTGAAACACCCTAGAATCAGAAGTTGCATACCAAGCCTCCAAACTTGCCATTCTTGACTTGTGAACTGAATCTTCCATTTCACTCATGCGTTTTCAGGCCTTTTGCTTTCCCAAGCTTCCTTACCTTACAAGTAAACCATCCCACACCCTAAAACATCATTGTAACTCCATCTTCTTCATTGTTGAAGTTCAAAAACAGAGCAACACAGGTGGACTTCTTCAGACCATTCCAGCCACCCTCAAGACAAGCTAAGCATTGCATTAGCTTCCTAGAGGTTCAAGGAAGCTAACCTGATCATCACAGCATCCTAAAGAAAACTCATTTTCAAAACACGATTTCCATTTTCAAGGTGAGTTTTCTGTTTTTCTAACTCTTAATACAGGCATAGTTAGCTTTCCATTTGTGAATATAAAATGTAGACATCATTGCTACGAAGCTGTACATATCCATAGGTTGCATTTATTTGGCTTGAGTTTAGAGAATTTTAAGTTTGAAGTTTCTGGAAAAAATTAGGTTAAGAATTAGGGCCAACAAAATTCTCTCTGATCTTGGACTTATAGTTTTAGTTATGCACATGGTTAGAATCGTGAAGTAAAATGCTATAAAGTTCATCTTATCACTTTCCATTTTTGTTGAGAAATGAAAAAGTTACATGGGGTCCGGCTGGCTAGAGGTTGAAGATGAAGTACAGGTCAAGGCAATGTTTTGTGTTATGTATTTGTGTTTTCATTTAGACTAACGGATGTACAGCTACCCCAGTGGCAAGGCAGCGCGCTGGTAACCAAGAGGGTGTGGGTTCGAACCAGCACGCTACCTTTTATTTTCTGAACATTTTCTTTTTGCCAACTTCCAGCATGTTGGGCCTCCTGACTTGGGCTTGGTCATTTTTGCTCCAATACAACCCTGCATTATTATTGCACCACATCAATCCATACATATTTGTTTGTTTTTGCTACAAAACTCTCAAAATTGTTTTTTCACCCCCCTGATTAATTTATTTTTATATTTCTATTTTCATTTTCATTTTATTTTTGTTTTTTATTCAAAATTAATATTATTTTATTTTTATCATTTAAAAACCAAAAATATTTATTATTATTATATTAGGTAAAAATATATTTTATATTATATTCTCTTAAAATAAAAAAAGACAAAAACAATTTTATTTGTTAAATTCCTTTCTTAAAAACATAATAGATAAACTTAGGGTTTTTATTTCTTTTTTCATAAGTTAAATTAATCTAGAATTTAGGTCTTTAATTTAACTACTTTTGTTTTCTTAAAAATAACTTAGAATTTAATTCTTTTCTAGAAAAAAAACCTAAATAATTTCTAACTAGTTTAGGTTTTATTTATTTTGTTTATAATTAAAATTATTTTCTTAAATAAGTTAGGACAAAAACAAATCAAAATTCCCTTTATATAAAAACCAAGCAAAAATCATTTTCATTATCTTATGCATATTTATTTACATTATTATGGTTATTTATTTGTTTAAATTTTTGTACAAATTAGATATGGTTGTAACAGTTAATTAGCTTTAATTTTCTCACAATCCCCATTTGTAAATTTGTATACTCCCCCTCCCCACCAATGTTGTAATAGCGTAGTAACTTTAAATTCCGCAATTCATCGCTTTTATATACAAATGCTAGTAATTAGGATTTGTATGGAAAGACTAAAACCAACACTTAGAAAACCCTAATTCAAGACAAATAAACAAGCATGAAAACAATACACTTGCACACAAGCACCCCTAGGGTTATTCCACTTGGTTGCCTTATACAAAATAATCATATTATGCACGTGAGGTATCTTAGCAAAAAAACAAGCAAATATAAGATCTTAGTCCCTCGATGACGCTATCTAAGTTGCCTTTCAAATGGTCTTAGTCCCTCAAAAAAATACTAAGATACTTTGCAACATTGTTAATCATGATTATACGATGACCCACGCCCGTCCCGTTTACATCCAAAGATAGCTTTGCTTACTAAATCAATGGTAAGACAACAATGTCAAAGGAAAATAAAATGAACAAGAAAGACATTTGAGTAGGTAGATTACATTTAGTTACTTGCTCCATTTCAAAACAAATATCCTTGCTATTTTCAAAATAAACACCTACACACTTTAAACATCTTACAAACATTGAAAACATTTTCAAAAAGACAAGCATCTTTGTATACATTCTTACAAACGAGAATCATTACAAAGATTTCCTAAACAATGGCCTCTTTTAAAAAATACTTTCAAAAAAACCACACAAAGCACAATTTCAAACAAAAGCAAGTGATCTAGCAAGTAACTAAGAGCCTATGGAAAACCATGGATGAAAAGGGTGCTAATACCTTCCATTTTCATAATCTACCCCCGAAACTCAAGAAACAATCTCAAAGGTCTTTTCTGTGCTTTTTCACCTTTCCTTTTGGATAAAAGAAAAGTCAGTGGTGACTCTTGCTAACCGCAACATTTGCAATCAAACGCAAAACCTTCAAGTCAGTTCTCCCACTGTATCACATTCTAAATTCTTATATCTTCCCTTTTCAACTTGTTTATTTCACTTTTATTTGTTTGTTTTTATTGTTGTTGTTTGGACTCGAATTTTGGTCTGATATCTTGAGGAATTTAGAGGCGATTTTCCAAGTCTGAATGTTTCAACTTGCAGATGTATGGTAATGATAGTGTTTTGAAGTTGATACATGCCAGGTACTCAATTATTGCATTCTAAAACATGGCTTGTTTAGGAGACTTTTCTTTTGTACAATTTTCATGACATTCATTCTTTTGCAAATTGTGTTCACTTTTGAATCACTTTAGAACTAAACCCCTTATGAAGTTGCTTTCCATTGTTTACTATATGCACGGGAGACCGACAATTTTGTATTAACTCAATTTTATTATGTTTAATCTTGCATTTATGTTGATTCATATGAAAGCATAATATTATCAAGGCATTTTGTTTCATTTTGAGCATAACTACCTAGCCAAATCGTTAATTTCACCTTGTGATTGTGTGATCATTTGTAACCCCTTTGAGACTTTTGTCACTAATCATGTTATTTGAACTTGATGATTGTCATGAGTATTGAATTCACTTTTTGAATGGATTTTAATAGTTGTTTTTTCTTGAGCCCTTAACTTTGTGTTGTTCTATGAATTTTTGCATTGCCTTAGAATGTAGGGAGTATTCACATAATGATACGGTTGAATTCAAGTTGGGGAGAAAAATGATTGTGTATTCATTGGTTGACTGCTATGAGGTTAAGAAAAAAAAGAAAAAACAAGGTGAAAAAGAAGTGATAGAAAAAGAAAGAATTTTTTTTTGAAAAAGCTTTGAAAAAAAGAAGAAAAAAAAGTATGGAATAATGTTGTGTTAATAAGTGATGTTTGTTTTGTGTAACACTTATGATGAAGAAGAATTGTGATTTGCATTATTTTTGTTTGAAACTTTGTAGAAGTAATTACTCCCTTAGGTTTAGGCAAGTTTTTGTTTTGATTAGCGTTAGGCCTTATCACTTGTTTGTTAACCAAGCCACATTACAAACTTGAAAAGCCCTTGAGATTCTTGCTTTTGTTCTTTTTAATATGAATTTACTTTGATGAATATATAATTTAGTTATTGTTAGCAAGATTGTTGGGTGAGAGTTGAGCACCTCATGTTTGTGTTTATCATCTACCGATGAAGTGTGTGCTAGGTGTGATTAACTTGTGAATATTGTATTGTTTTAGATTTTTTGACATATGCTTTGTATCTAGAAGTTGTTTTATTTTCATGTTATTGTTGTAGGATTGTGGTAAGTATTTACCTTGCGTGTGTGTTTTTGTTTTAACCATACATTTGTTTTCTGTTTTCAAAAACTTGATGATTCGTGATTCTTTGATTATCGTCTTTTGCTTATTTAAGTTTATTTGACTTTGTTTAAGGACAAACAATGTAAGTTAGGGAGAGTTTGATGAGTGCTAAATTGTTGTGAATTTGAGTGTGAATAATTAGCACTCATCGGCTTAATTCATTTGCTTTTTGTCAATAAACCTCAACTTTAGTGTATATTCGGTATAGTTTATGTTATAGTGTATTTATTGTGTTATTGTGTAAATATCATTTAGTTTAATTGATTTTATCTCATTTTTGTAGGTATTCAAGCATTAATATTTAGGCATTGTTAGATAGATCATTGAATAAGTTTTCCAACGATTCCGACCGTGCGCAAATTGGAGTTACGGTTCTCAATTTATGGCTGAATCTATGATGGTTTTTCAACTTTCTGTCAACCGTCGACGGGCGACGCTGAGGCGTCTTGAAGCGTGGAAAAAAATGTTGTTTTGGTCACCAGGCGACGCTTTTTGGTCGTCGGGCGATGCTGGACAGTCAAAAATGTGTATTTAGGGGTAAAAACACATTTTTTGGATATTTTTGACCCCAACTCCATCACCTTTCATTCTTTGATAGGATTAGCTTAGAAAACAACATTAAAGCTTGCATACGGATGATCCGGGGTGGATTGCTCATCAATCGGCACTAAAAAATCAGTAGATTTGTGGTTCATTTCTCTTCCTCTTTATGCATTATTTATGTGTTGAGTTTATACATGTACTTACTCTAAACTTATGTATATTCGTTGCCCATGGAGTTATATTAAACTTGCTTTATAAATATTTGTCGATTATTTTCCTGTATTTTTGCTCTGTGCTAGGGATTTGAGTTGTTATAGACATATGCTGCTTAGATTCTTATCTAGGATGATTATCTATTAGTTTCTAAACTCTAGAGATAGATTTAGAGCTGACATCTACTAGAGTATCAGAGCTTAATGCCTCTATATTGGTTGTGTTGTGCTGAGAGATTGTTAGTGCGAGTAACACGGTTGTCTTTGTATTGTTAAGGAGGTAGAGATATCACTTCTTAGATGATACATTCGATCTCTCAATTTGGGTTAGAAATGACTTAGGTTGTGAGTGATATATGGTGACATTGATGATTATTGTAAGGTTGAATATAACTGGTCGGTAGATTTAAGTCTGTGATGAGTAGATTATATGCAGGTGTTGTACCCCAAAATTTGCCCTCCCATATTCTTCAAGGATTGCCAAGTCAAAGCTTCAAAGTCTCCCCAAGGGTTGCACAATGCAAGGGCCTCCAAACAGTCAAAATTAGGGTTTTGGTTCTGACAAAGAAAATGAAGTTTCCAAGGGTTCAATCAAGTCCCACATGCCTATAAATATGGTCAAGCATCATCATACCAAGTTTCAAGACTTACAGCACAAGATTGCACAGTCAAAAACCCTAATTGCACTACAGTCAACTGTAGGGACAAAATGGTCATTTGACAGTCAAAAGTTCAAATTTTTGGTCAACATCTCATTTTGAAGCCACAAACATCATTTGATCAATGCTTGATCATGATTCTCAAAGCTTGGCTCAAAAATCATCAAGATGCAAAAGTTTCCATATTTGGACAGTTGAAAAAGTCAACTGTAACTTGACCAAGGCATAACTTCCACATGGATTATCAGAAAAATTCCATCCAAAGCTCATTTTGAAGAGAAAGACATTTCCTACAACTCCTCTTCATACTTCAAGTCCAAGATATGCTCTCACAAAAAGTTATCAATTTCAACATTATAGGTCATTTTCAAAAGTCAACAAAAAGGGACTTTAAGTCAAAGGCCATAACTTGAGATTGGTAAATCAAAATGACATGGGACCAAAGACATTGGTTAGAGGACTCAAAGACCTTTCCAAAATTTCCAAGAACATGAGCAAAGCTTAAAAATTGAGTAAGTTATGCCTTGTGGAAGTTGGGAAAGTTTTGGATATTTTGAAAAGTCAACATTGCTTCAAATGACCTAAAAATGCTAATGGGCCTCTTTTTCTTCCACAATTCATCATCCAAAGCATGTGCACGACCACTTGGCCCAAAGGGAAGTTTTTATCATTTTTATTTATTTATTTGGATTTTTAATTATTAATAATTCATTTAATTAAATTAAATAGGTGAAAAATGCTAAACCTAATGTTTTAAATCTTTTTGTGCATGGAATAGGCTCAATATTTCGTGCATAATCAAATATAAAAAGAATCATGGTGATTGGATATGATTGGCATCAAAAGCATGTGAAAAAGATTGAAAACATTATGCATGAAAATCAAATCTTCCATACATCAATTCCTTGATTCCTTGGATAAAAAAACCTACCCTAATCATTCACATATAAGTACTCATGCAAACCCTAATGCATAGAGGCTCCAAGCTGCGCCATACACAAATAACCAAACTTGAATTTTTTGCCAAAAATTGAAAACTGAAAACAAGGTTCCAGCACGATTCAGAGCAAGAGACCAATTGCAAAAGCTTCCTCGTGCATTACTGAAGCTAACTGGATAATTTTCCAACCCTTACACGCCCAGAATTGGTATAGGGAGTTCAAACTGTTTTCAATTATGTGCATAATCGTGTTTTAATATTTAAGCATTTTCATGGCATTTCTTTTATGGATTCATACTAATGGGATGATTCTGAAACTAACCATGTGATTGAATTGAGTTTTCATGCACTATATGCAAAAACGCCATTGTTGTATTTTAGGGTTGCAGAGGTTCTAATTTAGGGCTTCTCTATCATGGAAAAATTGAGACACGGGAATGGTACCATTAGAATCAAGAGCTTCCAACGAATTTCATGATGGGGTCGCGCCCAATTTCTGATCCAAGACAAGCTAATCGCTATTTTCTAGAATGGTGCATTTGGGGACGGTTCAAAACCGTTGCTGATTCTTTTATGTTTCAGGGAAAAAAACAAAAGCCATGGAGAAGACGATGAAGTGTCAGGCAGTGATTGGAGCTTTTAAAATTTGCGCGCTAATTTTCAACTAACCATTGTTTTTACCTTATATTATTTGTTTCTTATTATGTAATCAAAAGCGCGTGAATAGCTTGAGTGGTGGAGAAAGCACTTGGTAAACCACAGGACCTGGGTTCGATCCCAGGTCCCCCTCCCTTTCCTTATATTTTTCTCATAATTGTATTCTTGTGTGACTCCCTTGCAAGCGTCCACCCTATGGCCTTGCATCCAGGCGTGCCACCCGTCCCACTATGTCAAACCCAAGGCCAGGATTTAGAGCGTATGGTGTGTCTCAGTCCACGCGTACACATGCCAGTACAAAAGTCAATAAGGCCATGAGCTTAATGGGCCTGAATTACTGGACTTTACCTCCCAATTGGGGACAGAACCCCCAAGGTATTGTATTTTTTTTTCTTTTCTTTATTTGATTTATTTCAATTATTTCTTTTTTAGTTAATTCTCTAATTTAATTATTTTCATAAAAATATAAAAATAACAAAAAACCAGAAAAGACAAAATTAAAAATATGTTTTATTTTAATGTTTTGTAAATAAATATCATTAATTGATTTTAGTTTTTAATTTAGGTTTAAATCTTAATATTTTTCTAATAAACTTAAAATTTGTAGAACTAGGGTTTTTAAGTATTTTTATCCTTTTTTTTTTCTTTTCTTTCACAATAATTAATTATTAAATATTATTTTTGTAATTAAATTACCATGTAAATAATTAGATTAATCTTAGGTTTAATTTTAACATGTTTTCTTAATAAACTAAAAAACAACTAGAATTAGGGTTAATATTTTCTTTCATTTAATTATTCTCATTAAAATCATAAGTACCAAAAAAAACTCAAAAAATAATTTCTTTTTTCATTTTAATTTCATTAATCTGTAAATAATATTTTAATTTCATTAAAAAAGGGTCCAACACCCTCGCTTCTAATTTTAACTTAATTCGCGCATTTTATTTATTTCATTCTTTTAATTATTTATGTAATTCTCCCAAAGCCGTGTAATATTAATTTCTCGCACTTTACTTTAATTATTTATTTTTCTGTCAAATCGGGTCTTGGATTTTAATTTGGCGATGTGGACCCGCGCCTTTGTAATAGTTTAGAATTTTATCTTTCCGCACCTTTTAACTGTTAAATAAATGCATGCAAGAATGAATGGTTAAATAAAAACGAACGCGTAGATCACTTTGACATGAACAAGACAAAATAACTGAAAACGACACACAAATCACACACCACCCCTAGGGTACGCCTCACTGTTGCCTTGCCTCGAAAGGTGATCGTCGAGTAGAGGATGTCTTAGTAAGTCCTCATGATCCGGGAACCTGGCATGAGGGTAGCTTCTAAGGTGTCTTCCTATTGCTCTGGTGATCACCATGTCCCGAACCTCGAATTGACCCGAACACCTCCAACGGTGGTGCTACCTACCTCTCAATGGTGGAATGGCACTACTTTAAAGGACATTTACACAAACGAATTCCTTAGGGTAGGTAGACAACTCTAGATACTTGCTCTAATTTCAAAACAAATTCAAAAATACTTTTCACACCAACACATTTTCAAAAAAGCTTTCGAAAGCATTTTTCAAACACTCTTGAGGACTGATACAAGAGTCGAACTGGAATTTTCAAAGAAACTTTTTTTAAAAAAACCACAGTTGAAAAGCAAACAAACAATTTTTAAAACACAAATGAGCAAGTATCTAAGAGCCCATGGATAACCATGGATAGAAAGGGTGCTAACACCTTCCCTTTCTATAACCTACCTCCCGAACCGAGAGCAATCTCTTTAAGGAATTTTGCTGTGCTTTTGTCCTGTCCATGTTGGAGAAAATAAAAGACGGTGGCGACTCTTGCTTCCGCGACATTTCGCGAACCAGCGTTAAACAGTCAGTTTCAGATCCACCGATCACAGAACTGGCGACTCTGCTGGGGACAAACTTATAAAGTGAGGTGTACCTTAGGGTTAGTTCATAATTGTGTTTTCAATTGTATTGACTTGTCTGCTTTAAATTTGTGGGTTGCATGGGAGTTACATAAGATCCTAACCCGGATCTGGGGATACCCTGTTTAGGTAGCATAGGCTGTGAGGGACCTGTCCGGCGTAGACCGACACGGGTGAAGCAGTGGCTACGTTGGTGTGGCACCTTGGTCTGTACCGATATCCCTTGTGTTGCAACGAGGAGAATATGGGTCTTCTGAGGAGTCATTAAGCACCAACAACCTTAGAACCTTAAATGACACAACTTGGCCATTAGAACAGTAGCAGTACGCTACGCCCATTGAGGCTAAACTCTCGTGATGGTTCTGGCCGCAAGAAAAGATTGCGATGCTGGGGTTATGACCGATTGAGGGTAGTCAATGATATTGGGATCCTCTAAGAACCCGGTTACTTTGATAGGACAGGTTGAGCCCACCAACTTTAAGAGGGTAATACCCAGACCCCATGCCGGCCTAAACTCTAAGGGTTTCTCTTGTGTGACTTGTGTGCCTTCCAACTTGACTACTTGTATGCTTGTTATCTGACACTTGAGTTTCTTGCAGGTCTTGTTTATAGTCCTTAATTGGGACTCATAACAGGGTTTACTAAATTTCTTGCAGGTTTTATTTACAATCCTTAATTAGGACACATAACAGGGTTACTCACATTACCCCATGCATACCATTACATCATACCATTGCATACATCCTAACCCATTTCAAGGATCTCAAGGGCTTGTGATGCAGGTCATGGTGAATCAACTATCCCAGCAAGGGGCAAAGAGGATTTATTTTCCTCTAGCCAAGGTTGTCAGAGGCTATGACCCACTTGATATGGTGAGCTTTGACACTTGAAGAAGGTTCCCCTAGCCAAGGTTGTCAGAGGCTATGACCCACCGGATATGGTGAGCCTTTGACCCTTTGAAGAAGGACTCCCAATAATATGCAGTTCCTTCAATCAAGCTACCGGACCCAAATGCTAACAATCTTCTTGTTTACCCCGCGAGGTCTTTGAAAACATTGCATGCATGTCATACACATAATTGCATAACAGGTATCCTTGTGGCCAGTCACTTGCCCTTCTCGCTGTTTATTTCAGCAATGGCTTCCCAACAAGACAACCAGGACCTTCTTGCTCAAGAGACACGGTTCGGGGAAATCCTCCTGAATCTATCCAAGGGGCAGGAGGAGCTAAGGGCACTCCTCCTGGAGACTTTGGTCAGGAACAGCACTGAGGACGAACGGCTGAAACGTCTGCAAGCTGGAGTGGACACATTGAAAGCCCAGATGCTGGGGCAGATGACTATCATTCAAAGTTTAGCTCAAAGACAAGAAGAACTCGGAGTTCTCGTCAACCAACTGCTTCGGGGTAACCAACTGGGGCAAGCGTCTAAGGGTAAAGAGCCAGTCATCGTCCAGCCACCTTTGAAACAAGGAGGTAAGGGGAGAGCTCCTCAAAGGGCTCCAGTGTCACAAATTCAGCATCAACCTCACCGACTTCAGCCAGACAAGTCCAGGAGGCAATTCACCCCGCTCAACATGTCGCTGTTTCAAGCTTTACAACACCTGTTGAGATTGAATTTGATCACATTAAGGGCTCATCCCCAGAACCCCAACACAGCACATCCTACTTATGATCCCAATAAAAGGTGTGCCTACCACTCTGCCTGTCCAGGACATGATACAAATGAGTGTTGGGCTCTGAAGAACAAGATCCAGGACCTGATTGATGAAGGGGCATTAGAATTCACACAAGATGGTCAGGCTGAATTTTTCTACCATCCCTCCAAGGCTCACCATTTGAAGTGACAAGCCCTGAGAAGAAAAGACTTTTGTTCATTCGAATGTTCAAGTTGTAATTTTCTTTTGTTCAAACA
This sequence comes from Vicia faba, assembly GCA_948472305.1. Lineage (NCBI taxonomy): Eukaryota > Viridiplantae > Streptophyta > Magnoliopsida > Fabales > Fabaceae > Vicia > Vicia faba. Next base: position 50,519,716 of record OX451739.1, on the reverse strand, counting down.
TTTACTCATGTTAGAACGTTGTTATTTCATTAATGCATCGCATATGTCTGTTTTGAAGCAATATATTCGTATTCACTATATGCAAATTATTTTCATATTTTTTCTGATGTCAACTCTCCATTAATAGTTCTAAGCCTCTTGAGGGAGGATGACAAAAACGATACCATAATCTACAGTATGCTTTTGAACAGACCCCGGTGATGAGGTACAGGCATTGTTTCAATCCCTAAACACTGGAGTTATAAGGAAGATAATCCCTCGTCAACCCCTCTGAGCCAAAGAAGTAGGAGTTTTTCTTTTCGAAATTTAAAACCCTTAATCATAACCTGGGGCAGGGTAGTTCTCTCAGTTGATCCAAGTGCACAACGAATGGCACCAAAGAAGTCCTTACAAAACAGAAGACCGTGATGGTTCCGAATAATCATAAAGATAGGCAGTCAATATATCTCAAAAAAAATAATAAGAACCCAATAATTCAAAATCTATGAAGGGGACTTACAAAACTGGGGCATCCCGCTGACTGTAATTCCAAAAAAGAAACAGTTCAGGCAAAAAGACAGGGATAGCAAAATCAAAAATAAAGAGGTCATACAAACCTTCAACAAAAAAGGGAACGACTGCCTATTCCAAATAAACTGTCAATATCCGAACCATCACTAGTATATCAAAGCAAAGACTCAAACAAGGTCTAACGTATGATCAACTGAGTTTAGGTTTGGAGAACATCACGAAGAGCGGGTGGGTACAAATAATTTGAGCCTTTATCCTTTGTTTCTTAAAACCATGAACCAGGCCACGTTATAACCCTTAAAAGTCCTAGCTGAAGCATGGGTTAGTTCGAAAGCATACTGTTACGAAAGGTATCCTGACTCCTTAAGGCCTATAGTAAATACGGAGTTGACATCACGTTTTACAAACATTCACTTGTTTTATGAAAAAGAATGCATTTTCAAAATCTTCAAGACAGACATAAGCTTTGCATTTTTGATATAACATTGTTTGCATACGACTATTTGTTTGAACAACAGGCAAATTCGCACAAAGAATACCTGATGAACAAAAGCACTTCCAATCAAGGGGCATGGCATGACTGTTGTCCATCATCTGGGGCAGTTAAGTCAAGATTCGGAGAATCTCTCAAAGGCCAAATAGCCTGGGGCAAATTCCCACCTGAGTCACTTGGGGCATTCCAACAACAAATTTTGCACGATCAGACATCTTCTGGTAATATGGCAACACAAACAGCCAGGGGCAACTCCCTACATTCTAAGAGAACAGACATAGTCGAAAAGAATACTACGCAAAATCAAAGACCCGCTAGGCTGACATACCTAGGCAAAAATTAGGGCTTCCCGGCGAACCAAAAGGGTTCGGGCAAAATGAAGGGATGAAATGAAAAATCTGTATACCCGGCAAGTCGAAGACCTGAAAAGGCGGCTTGGGCAAAAATGGGTATCCCGGTGGACTGAAAACCCGAAAGGGCGGTCCAGGCAAAAGTAAGGGATCAGAAGCGTACGACTATGTCCCGGCATCTTATCACTTGCCTACCAGAAGAAGGTTTGTCCATCAACAACTATAAGCACCTTACAGGTCTTCCTCTCCCACCTCCGAAACAGGGGCAATAAAGAGTTGTCTAAGCGATCTATTGGTTCTATCCTCCAAAGCTATCAAGGCAGGTTCAGCTGAAGAACACAACCAGGTATCTTAATTCCCCAGAGGGTGAGCCAGCAGATCAGTACGCTCTCCTCCAGCAAAGCTACTATCAAGCTTAAGGAAGTTGGGTATCCTCCCGCAGAGCTCAACATTCCCCAGCAGTATACATGCACTCTTAACAAGCATCCCCGGCAGTCTTGACCTAAAGATTGTTCCCCGCGGTATATCAAACATTCAATGGAGTCATTTCCCTGGTACAATTCAAAACTTCCTCAGGAAAATCCAATCCAGTTTCCCCAGGAAAGTGGGAATCCATCTCCCCAAGCAGTAAGCTTATCCCCAGTAGATTCAGGAAGCTTACCCCCGCAGAGCACGAACGCGTCTCCCGGCTTTATTCAAAGAGTTATTTCCTTACCAGGATATAACTGGGTTATCCTCAGCCAAAAGCCACGAAAAGGTCGTCGTCAACACAGTTCTTTCTTATCCCCAGCAAGTTATCATCAACAACTCAGCAAAGTATCTATCTCCCCACAGAGTACTGCTCCCCAGCAAGATCACTAGAGTACTTTTCTCCCCGCAGAATAATCCATTCGCCAAGTTCATTCCCCAACGGAGTTATCTTCTCCTACCGGTATTCTTGCAACTACCATCCCCAGCGGAGGCAAAAATCTATTCATCAACAGCAGCCCAGGAGTGACTTCCTGGCACTCGTCAAGGATTTATTTTCCTAAGACGAAAACATAACATTCATAAACATCTTCATACATTATAGCATGCATATACGCATCATATCTTGCAAATCTCATTTATATTGAGAACATCATTGCTTGATCCATATCATGCATTGCATATGACTGACCTTTACCTTTCAGGAAAGATCCAGTTAAGTTCTCAGCTATATTCAAGACCTAGACCGGTTCAGTTAAGTCGACCCTAAGACTTTTCTGTTTCTTATCCAGTCAAAGGCCTTCTCTGGTTCAGTCAGATCGACCCTAAGATCTCCCTGTTTCTTATCCAGTTGAAGACATTTCAAGACCTAGACCGGTTCAGTTGATCGACCCTAAGATTTTCTGTTTCTTATCCAGTCTAAGGCCTTCTCTAGTCCAGTTAAATCGACCCCAAACAGATTTTCCTGATAAAGACTCAGTAGAAGTTATCCAAGATTCTCTCAATGATTACTGTTGAGGTTGTAGTCGCCCAAGATTCTCTCAATGATTACTGTTGAGGTAGAAGTCACCCAAGATTCTCTCAATGATTACTGTTGAGGTAGAAGTCGCCCAAGATTCTCTCAATGATTACTGTTGAGGTTGAAGTCGCCCAAAGATTCTCTCAATGATTACTGTTGAGGTTGAAGTCGCCCAAGATTCTCTCAAGGATTACTGTTGAGGTTGTAGTCGCCTGTGGTTCTCTCCCCGATACTGCGGAGGTAGTAATCATCCCAAGATTCGCTCAGCGTTACTGTTGAAGTGAAGTCGTCCAAGATTCTCTCAATGATTGCTGTTGAGGTTGTAGTCGCCTATGGTTCTCTCCCCGATACTGCGGAGGTAGTAATCATCCCAAGATTCGCTCAGCGTTACTGTTGAAGTGAAGTCGTCCAAGATTTTCTCAATGATTGTTGTTGAGGTTGAAGTCGCCCAAGATTCGCTCAGCGTTACTGTTGAAGTCGAAGTCGTCCAAGATTCTCTCAATGATTGTTGTTGAGGTTGTAGTCGCCTATGGTTCTCTCCCCGATACTGCGGAGGTAGTAATCATCCCCAGATTCGCTCAGCGTTACTGTTGAGGTTGAAGTCACCCAAGATTCTCTCAATGATTACTGTTGAGGTTGAAGTCGCCCAAGATTCTCTCAATGATTACTGTTGAGGTTGAAGTCGCCCAAGATTCTCAATGATTACTGTTGAGGTTGAAGTCATCCAAGGTTCTCTCACCGTTCCTTTTGAGGTAGTAACCATCCCTGGTTCATTCATCACCTTTTGAAGATCCAGATCCAACTCCTGTAACCAGTCAGGACACATCTACACAAGAGTTTGAAGACCACTCCTGTAACAGGTCAGGTAATCATTTTTCTTTTGCAGGTACGCAAGTTCTCGCTAAGGAATCTCTTATGCGATTGACATCCAGATGGCATCTATAAGCCCATCCACCTATCCATCACCTCTTAGCATGGCATCTATTAGCCCATCATCCTATCCATCAATCTCCAAATGGCATCTATAAGCCCATTCCCCACATCACACTACTATGTGAGCGCAAATTTCTGGGCACTCTAGTGTTCAATCATCTTCCACCTTCGGATTACGAAAGGCACGTCAGCCAATCTGCATCCTCAGGTCTAAGAAGATTGAACAGGGGAAACTGTTGTACCCCAAAATTTTCCCTCCCATATTCTTCAAGGATTGCCAAGTCAAAGCTTCAAAGTCTCCCCAAGGGTTGCACAATGCAAGGGCCTCCAAACAGTCAAAATTAGGGTTTTGGTTCTGACAAAGAAAATGAAGTTTCCAAGGGTTCAATCAAGTCCCACATGCCTACAAATATGGTCAAGCATCATCATACCAAGTTTCAAGACTTACAGCACAAGATTGCACAATCAAAAACCCTAATTGCACTACAGTCAACTGTAGGGGCAAAATGGTCATTTGACAGTCAAAAGTTCAAATTTTTGGTCAACATCTCATTTTGAAGCCACAAACATCATTTGATCAATGCTTGATCATGATTCTCAAAGCTTGGCTCAAAAATCATCAAGATGCAAAAGTTTCCATATTTGGACAGTTGAAAAAGTCAACTGTAACTTGACCAAGGCATAACTTCCACATGGATTATCAAAAAAATTCCATCCAAATCTCATTTTGAAGAGAAAGACATTTCCTACAACTCCTCTTCATACTTCAAGTCCAAGAAATGCTCTCACAAAAAGTTATCAATTTCAACATTATAGGTCATTTTCAAAAGTCAACAAAAAGGGACTTTAAGTCAAAGGCCATAACTTGAGATTGGTAAATCAAAATGACATGGGACCAAAGACATTGGTTAGAGGACTCAAAGACCTTTCCACAATTTCCAAGAACATGAGCAAATATTAAAAATTTAGTAAGTTATGCCTTGTGGAAGTTGGGAAATTTTTGGATATTTTGAAAAGTCAACATTGCTTCAAATGACCTAAAAATGCTAATGGGCCTCTTTTTCTTCCACAATTCATCATCCAAAGCATGTGCACGACCACTTGGACCAAAGGGAAGTTTTTTATCATTTTTATTTATTTATTTGGATTTTTAATTATTAATAATTCATTTAATTAAATTAAATAGGTGAAAAATGCTAAACCTAATGTTTTAAATCTTTTTGTGCATGGAATAGGCTCAATATTTCGTGCATAATCAAATATAAAAAGAATCATGGTGATTGGATATGATTGGCATCAAAAGCATGTGAAAAAGATTGAAAACATTATGCATGAAAATCAAATCTTCCATACATCAATTCCTTCATTCCTTGGACAAAAAAACCTACCCTAATCATTCACATATAAGTACTCATGCAAACCCTAATGCATAGAGGCTCCAAGCTGCGCCATACACAAATAACCAAACTTGAATTTTTTGCCAAAAATTGAAAACTGAAAACAAGGTTCCAGCATGATTCAGAGCAAGAGACCAATTGCAAAAGCTTCCTCGTGCATTACTGAAGCTAACTGGATAATTTTCCAACCCTTACACGCCCAGAATTGGTATAGGGAGTTCAAACTGTTTTCAATTATGTGCATAATCGTGTTTTAATATTTAAGCATTTTCATGGCATTTCTTTTATGGATTCATACTAATGGGATGATTCTGAAACTAACCATGTGATTGAATTGAGTTTTCATGCACTATATGCAAAAACGCCATTGTTGTATTTTAGGGTTGCAGAGGTTCTAATTTAGGGCTTCTCTATCATGGAAAAATTGAGACACGGGAATGGTACCATTAGAATCAAGAGCTTCCAACGAATTTCATGATGGGGTCGCGCCCAATTTCTGATCCAAGACAAGCTAATCGCTATTTTCTAGAATGGTGCATTTGGGGACGGTTCAAAACCGTTGCTGATTCTTTTATGTTTCAGGGAAAAAAAAAAGCCATGGAGAAGACGATGAAGTGTCAGGCAGTGATTGGAGCATTTAAAATTTGCGCGCTAATTTTCAACTAACCATTGTTTTTACCTTATATTATTTGTTTCTTATTATGTAATCAAAAGCGCGTGAATAGCTTGAGTGGTGGAGAAAGCACTTGGTAAACCACAGGACCTGGGTTCGATCCCAGGTCCCCCTCCCTTTCCTTATATTTTTCTCATAATTGTATTCTTGTGTGACTCCCTTGCAAGCATCCACCCTATGGCCTTGCATCCAGGCGTGCCACCCGTCCCACTATGTCAAACCCAAGGCCAGGATTTAGAGCGTATGGTGTGTCTCAGTCCACGCGTACACATGCCAGTACAAAAGTCAATAAGGCCATGAGCTTAATGGGCCTGAATTAGTGGACTTTACCTCCCAATTGGGGACAGAACCCCCAAGGTATTGTATTTTTTTTCTTTTCTTTATTTGATTTATTTCAATTATTTCTTTTTTAGTTAATTCTCTAATTTAATTATTTTCATAAAAATATAAAAATAACAAAAAACCAGAAAAGACAAAATTAAAAATATGTTTTATTTTAATGTTTTGTAAATAAATATCATTAATTGATTTTAGTTTTTAATTTAGGTTTAAATCTTAATATTTTTCTAATAAACTTAAAATTTGTAGAACTAGGGTTTTTAAGTATTTTTATCCTTTTTTTTTTCTTTTCTTTCACAATAATTAATTATTAAATATTATTTTTGTAATTAAATTACCATGTAAATAATTAGATTAATCTTAGGTTTAATTTTAACATGTTTTCTTAATAAACTAAAAAACAACTAGAATTAGGGTTAATATTTTCTTTCATTTAATTATTCTCATTAAAATCATAAGTACCAAAAAAAACTCAAAAAATAATTTCTTTTTTCATTTTAATTTCATTAATCTGTAAATAATATTTTAATTTCATTAAAAAAGGGTCCAACGCCCTCGCTTCTAATTTTAACTTAATTCGCGCATTTTATTTATTTCATTCTTTTAATTATTTATGTAATTCTCCCAAAGCCGTGTAATATTAATTTCTCGCACTTTACTTTAATTCTTTATTTTTCTGTCAAATCGGGTCTTGGATTTTAATTTGGCGATGTGGACCCGCGCCTTTGTAATAGTTTAGAATTTTATCTTTCCGCACCTTTTAACTGTTAAATAAATGCATGCAAGAATGAATGGTTAAATAAAAACGAACGCGTAGATCACTTTGACATGAACAAGACAAAATAACTGAAAACGACACACAAATCACACACCACCCCTAGGGTACGCCTCACTGTTGCCTTGCCTCAAAAGGTGATCGTCGAGTAGAGGATGTCTTAGTAAGTCCTCATGATCCGGGAACCTGGCATGAGGGTAGCTTCTAAGGTGTCTTCCTATTGCTCTGGTGATCACCATGTCCCGAACCTCGAATTGACTCGAACACCTCCAACGGTAGTGCTACCTACCTCTCAATGCTGGAATGGCACTACTTTAAAGGACATTTACACAGACGAATTCCTTAGTGTAGGTAGACAACTCTAGATACTTGCTCTAATTTCAAAACAAATTCAAAAATACTTTTCACACCAACACATTTTCAAAAAATCTTTCGAAAGCATTTTTCAAACACTCTTGAGGATTGATACAAGAGTCGAACTGGAATTTTCAAAGAAACTTTTTTTAAAAAAACCACAGTTGAAAAGCAAACAAACAATTTTGAAAACACAAATGAGCAAGTATCTAAGAGCCCATGGATAACCATGGATAGAAAGGGTGCTAACACCTTCCCTTTCTATAACCTACCTCCCGAACCGAGAGCAATCTCTTTAAGGAATTTTGCTGTGCTTTTGTCCTGTCCATGTTGGAGAAAATAAAAGACAGTGGCGACTCTTGCTTCCGCGATATTTCGCGAACCAGCGTTAAACAGTCAGTTCCAGATCCACCGATCACAGCAGGCTTGATAAGTTCTTCCTTAGTTTTTTTTCTTTTGTTTACATTTATTTTCTATTGATAACATTTACTTTTCTATACCATCCAAACCCCAAACTCATTAACAAATTATTTTTCTATACCACCCGCTAAAATTAATACTTTACTTTTTGCTTGCCGCTATACCGTTGCAACAGAAGTGGATTTCTTCTTGTTTTTTCTAGCCCCTACGTTGAATCTAAGTGACTTACCATTCACCTCAACCCTTGAACCTTGTGTAGGTCTGCCCAAAACAAGTTTCATAAAACCTTCATTTTTTCAATTGTCCTTTCTTCTTCACTATTGTTGTACCCCAAAATTTTCCCTCTCATTTTATCAAAATCTCCCCTCACAAGACTCTTTGGACTCAAGACCAAGCTAGGGTTTGCTCTGCTCAAGACATCTCCTTGCACTGATGATCTAAATTAGGGTTTGAGTTTGCACATGTATTTTTGGACTTTCAATGCCCAAAGTTACTTTCATATTTCATGTTGGACTTATAAGATTTCCTCTACCAAGTTTCAAGCCTTGAATCAGATTTTTGCCCAGTCAATTGGACAGTTGACCTAAAAATCAGTTGTATTGGGGAAAAAGTCAAATGTGGCCAATTTACAGTCAAACCTCATAATGTTTTATCCACATAAACATTATAGACTCATATGAACCATTTGATCAAGTTTGGACCACAACTCCTCAAGAAATTTGATCAGATCATCAAAAGGGCAAAATGGTCATTTTTAGGGTTTTGACTGCAGAAGGGCAATTTCTGATTTTTTACCTAGCCAATGGCAAATTGGGTTCAAGCACGGATTCAAGGACTCAATGGCATCATTATTACCTATTCACAAGGTTCAAAAGATCTCAAATGCATTGAATTGAAAGATGAATTTTTTAGTCAACTGATCAAAATTTGACTGTACACTGAAAAGTCAAACTTTGACTTTTTGGTCAAAATCAAGTGCCAAGGGTCATTTTTCATCAAGATGTGTCAAAACATAAACTTGTTCAACAAGAAACCTAATTTTGCAAATTAGGGTTTAAGATTGAAAATTTTCATAACTTAGAATTTTTCTAAGTTATGAAATATTCTTATTTTTTCCCAACTTTGCCCAACATTTTCACCATGATGAAATTGGATTCAAACAAAACTTCCAACATGAAAGTTTTAGTCCTCCACAAATTCTACAAATTTGATTCAAAAAGTTTTCCCAAAAGAAGCTTGGATCTCAAGTTATGATTTTTTGAACAAGGGTCCATGAAACTTTTAACTTAGTGAACTTTTGCCCTAGTTTAGGCAGGATTTTGACCTATCTTCATGACCATTTTTCACAAAGTTCCACTTGGAATCTCAAAATTCATTTCAAATATGGATTGTTTAGCATGTTACAAGCTTTCCAAAATGTCCAAGAACTCTCCAAAATCATTTATGGTTATGGAGAATCGAAGATTTGAATTTGGCAAAAACTCACTTTGATCCATGGCAATTTCATGTTGACACAAGTTGCAAAATCTGTCCAAACTTGCTTTGTACTTGATTACAGGTCTCTAAACCCTTCCACACTCAAAAATTGAATGAAAACTCATTGGTTTAAGGTGTTATTCTGATCAATAGAGGATTACACATTGAATTAATCTTAAAATGGCAAAAAGGTAGCATTTCCATTTTCATAAAGGCAACTTTATGTTAACTTGCTTCCCTTGAGCCTTGGACCTCTCTCTTTGCAGCAAACAAGTTCCATAAACTTAGGCAAAAGTACAGAAAACTTGTGCATGCTTGGAGATATCCTGTACAGGCCTATCTTGTATCACTTCACACTTTTCTTTCAAAACAAGTCAACTTACCAAAAGGACATATCTTGAGTATCTGATATAACCAAAGTTTGTAAGCATTCCAAACAAGTTTTTGACATTGCCTTGAGCCAGAAACACAAGCCATTCATCCCTCAAACACTCTTAAACATCAAAACACATTCTTCTTGCAAAATAGGCCAGCTTCTGCACTTTGAGTTCCAAAACAAAAATCACTCGTGCGTTTTGCCCCAAACCACTTCCAACACATTCCATATAACCCATCTGAACTATCCCAACCATTGGCCCTTGACTGTAACTCCATTTGCAAGCTTCACCATTTCTGATTTCAGCTTGTGCAGGTTGACTTCTACAGGCTCATTCAAGCAAGCTCGAGGAAAACAAAGCATTGGGGAAGGTCAGAGGAAGTTCAGGCAAGCTCACAAACATCTCAGGCCTCATTGAAAACCTCCACATTGCCATACACGAGTTCAACTGAAACAGGTATTTGTCAACTTTATATCTCTCTATTTAGGAATCATTAGGCTTAGGGTTGTGAATAAAAAATGTAGTACTCATAGCCCTTAAGTTGTACATATGCATAGATTTCATTTAAGTTAAGTGTGCTAAGAGAATTTGATTGATGAACATCCTGAAAAAGTTAGGTTATAAATTAGGGCTAGAGAAATTCTCTCTGGTCTTTGAGAGTTAGATTAAGTTTTTTATATGGTTAGAATCGTATGATCATGCTCTATAACTTTCATGTTGCAAGTTTTCGTTTTTAAGCACAAATGCAGGAGATACGAGTTGTACATCAAAATGCGCGTTTTTGTGTTTGAACGAAGGTTGAAGATGAAGTGTTGGGCTGGGCTTGGCTTGGCATGACTTTTTGCACCCCCTGATCTGCTTCTTGCACCCCCTGGCCCATTTCATTATATTTTTGTATTTTTGTATTTATTTTTCATTTCTGATTATATTTTATATTTTCTAAACATAAAAAAATATCAAAAAACATTTTCATAAATTTTCACATTTTTATTTTATTATTTTTTATTATTATTTAGACATAAAAATAATTATTAAATAGTATATACTTTTATTTTCTTTAATAAAAACTTATAAATATTATAGAAATGTTATATATTTTTATTTTTATTATTTATACATATAAAATTATATTTTTTTTCACATGTTTTATTTCTTAATATCCTTGTATATGTTTATATTTATTTTCTTGTACATAAAATAAATAATATAATATATATTATCTTAAAACAAAAACTAGGGTTTCCACCCTTATTAAAAATAATATTTTTTCTAATATATTTTATTTTTTGACACTTGAATATATTTTTTATTTATTTTATTGTACATAAATAAATAATATTATAATATACATACATATTCTTAAACCAAAAATTAGGGTTTTACCCTTAACAAAAAATAACTTTTTATTTTCTTTTTTTTAATACGTTAAATATCTTATTTTTACATACATAAAAATAAACAAAAAACATTTTTACATATTTATAATATTTTTCATATTTATATTTAAATTGTTTATTTAAATATTGCTTATTTATTATTTGATGCAAAGAATTCAATTTGGATGTAATAGTAAATCTTAGGGTTTTATTTTCTTGCAAATACTCCCCATTCAAAATTGTATCCCTCTCCCATATCAATGTTGTAATAGTCGTAGATTTATTTTACGCATTTATAGCTTTCAAATATGCCATGATAGAGATTAGGGTTTGTATGCAATGTCCAAAATCAAAACAAATAGTTATACCTAATAAAAGACATAAAAGCATGTAAATTGACAACACAATACATACATGCACCCCTAGGGTTTCATCCACTTGTTGCCTTTAAAATGGCCATGTTATGCATGTTGAGTATCTTGGAAAAACAAAAACAAAACAAAAGATCATAGTCCCTCGATGACGCTATCTTGGTTGCCTATACAAAAATTATCTAGTCCCTCAAAAAATTTGCTAAGATACTTGGCAATATTGCTATCATGGTCAATATGATGACCCACGCCTGTCTCGTTTAACATCCAAACACAAGGTTGTTTACCAAATACAATCGTAAAACAACACTGTCGAAAGGGTTAAAAATGTGTAGGAAAGATCTTTGAGTAGATAGGGTAGACAACTCTTAGTTACTTGATCAAAACTTGCAAAAACGTCCTTGCTATTTTCAAACACACCTCACAACACAATTTCAAAGCATTTTCCCAAAACAAACTTTCAAACATTGAAACATCTTTTCAAAAGACAATACACCTTTGTATACATTCAAACAAGAATCCTTACAAAGGTTGCCACGACGATGGCCTCTTTTCAAAACATTTTCAAAACCACACACAAAGTACCATTTCAAACAATTGAAAAGCAAAAGCAAGTGATCTAAACAAGTAACTAAGAGCCCATGGATAACCATGGATGAAAAGGGTGTTTGCACCTTCCCTTTTCATAATCTACCCCCCGAACCCAAGAAAATATCTCAAAGGTCTTTCCTGTGCTTTTTGACCTTTCCTTTGGATAAAATAAAAATTTGGTGGCGAGTCTTGCTAAACCGAAACATTTGCGAACATAAATGCAAAACCTCAAGTCAGTTCTCCCACCGTATCACAGAACTGGAGACTCTGCTGGGGAGAAATCTAAAAGTAGGGTTCCCTTAGGGTTTAGATCACCTTTACATGCTTATCTTGTTTGATTTGATTGCTTTACATTTGATTCTATTGTTTGGGTTTGAAATACTATACCCGGATTTGGGAAACATTCATAGGTAAATAGCAATACGTTGTGGAAACTGTGCGGGGTATACCTACATGGTTGAAGCAATAGCTATATTAGTGCGACATATTTGTGGGTACCGGTAGCCTTTGAGTCAATCAAAGAGAATACAGGGCCGCTGAGTGATGTCATGAAGCACTAATGAACTTTTAGAACCTTTACTTGACCATCTTGGCCTTATTAGGGGTAGTGAGATGACCAAATTTGGTACAGTCCGAAGTTGGTAGATACTCGATACTACACTCATTGAGGGTTATTTTCTTGGAATATTTTGGTCGCCAGTTAAGTGGCTAAACTGAAACAATGAACACATAAAATAATTTGGTGATATTGAGCTCCTTAGAACCCGGTTACTATTTATAGGACAGGTTGAGCCAACTAACTTCAAGAGGGTACTTACCTATGAAACCCCATACAAGCCTGAAACTAGGAACTTGTGTGATTTGGTTGTACATATACTTGTGCATACATCATGAACATCATGAAGCATCATATGCATCCACTAACCATTTCAAGGATTTGGATCTTCATCTTTGTTCCCGTTTTGTAGGTTATGGAATCACTCCGCAGAAAAACAATCCAGGTCAACCTTATGAGAATTCCTCCTTAACTCAAGGAGATTACTTCCAAGATTCCAGAGATTTCTCCCTTCACTGAAAGACATGGTAGACTTCTCAACTTGGTCAACTCCAACATTGAAGAAGACATGGTGAAAGTTCTCTTCCAATTCTTTGACCCCCTACACCATTGCTTTACATTTCCTGATTACCAACTAGTGCCTACTTTGGAGGAATTTTCTCAACTCCTGAGAATTCCTATTCTCCATCAACTACCCTACAACGGTACGGAAAGAGAGCCAAAGCCTGAAGATGTTGATCAATCCCTACACTTGCAACCATCTGATATCAAAGGTCATTGGGAAACCAGAAGTGGTGTCAAGGGTTTCTTGGCAAAGTTTCTATTTGATAAGGCACAAGACTGCTGGAATTCTCTAAATCTGCAAGCTTTTGAGGAGATTGTAGCACTTCTCATCTATGGGTTGGTCTTGTTCCCAAACCCTGATCAGCTTATAGATGAGAATGCTGTCAAAACTTTCATATCCCGGAATCCTGTGCCTACATTGCTTGGGGATATCCTCTACTCATTTCACACACGAACAATGGGGAAAAGAGGTGTTCTCATGTGTTGAACTCCTCTTCTAGCAAGGTGGTTTATTTCTCACCTTCCCCAATCAGTCTTGAAGAATGAGCAAGGCTTGAGGTGGTCACAATGATTGATGACTCTTACACATTCTGATGTTCATTGGTGTTCTCGGTCCAGAGAAAATGTCATCATCATTGATCGTTGTGGGGAATTCCCTAATGTCCCACTACTTGGCATTAGGGGAGGCATTACCTACAACCCCTGCTTGGCCCTAAGACAATTTGGGTATGCCCGAAGGGATGGCCCTCATGACATGCTGATTCCAGACTTGGTTTTTGACTTCGACAACGATGCTCAAGGACTTCGACAAAGGTTTATCCGAGCTTGGAGGATGCCCAACAAAGTGGACAGTAAGACATTGGGGCACAAGAATTCCATTCCCCTTGAGCCTTACCTCAAGTGGGTACGAACCCGCGCCCAGAGTCTTATGATGCCTTACCCCTAAATTATGCCCATGATCAAAGAGCCTGTTATGGAAGGAGAGGTCCCATAGACCCTCCTACATCCTGACATGCCAACATCATTGGAAGATCTGCAAAAGAGTTGGATACAGCTCAAGAAGGAACGGAACACTTTTGAAGCCAGCTTCTACGCCAATGAGAAGAAGGTTTTGGAACTTACTCGTCAACTCCATGAAGAGCAGACTCTCAACACCTACATAGCACCGAAAAGGATGCGCAATGTCTTTTTACATTAGAATTTTGTATTATTTTTCCCATGGGGCACTTATGTACTAACAAATTCTATCTTATTAATATGACGTGCATTCTTTTTTGTTTGCAACAAATTTGAATTTCTGAATCCTTGAATGCATTATATAAATACATATCATTCATCATATGCATAAGCAGGTCTTCACACCAGGTTTCCTTATCTCTCTGATGTTTATTTCAGCAAGATGGATATAGAGCAGACAGTCAATGATCTACAGGCACAAAATTCACAGTTCCAACAGCTACTCATGACCTTGGCAAAGGGTCAGGAGGAGCTCAAAGGTCTACTGGAAAAAGAAAAAGAGAAAAAGAAAAAGAAAATAGTTGGTGTGGCCACTATAGGAAGAAGATTTGAGAACCAAGCTAGAAGAGTCCTGGATTTCCCCTCAACATCCGATGAATGGGTTGGCAAAGGAAAGGGAGCTGCAGTGCCCTCCAAGTCTGAGGCTGAAGAAGAAGAAGAAGAGGATGAAGATTACTTTGAGCAGCAGTACCCTCCTGTAGATGACAAGTATAAGAATCTGGAAGAACGTCTAGAAGCCATGGAAGTACAAAGAGTGTCTGGGCTGGATTTCGAGGAACTAGGGTTGGTTGTTGGGATTGTGATTCCCCCTAAATTCAAGGTGCCTACATTTGCTAAATATGATGGTTTGTCTTTTCCGAAGATGCACCTACGATCTTACGTCAGAAAGATCCAACCTCATTCTTCTGATAAGGATCTTTGGGTCCACTTTTTCAAGATAGTCTGTCAGGTACGCAATTGGATTGGTTTTATCAGCTTGAGATATCTGATGTACACAACTGGGAGGATTTTGTTGCTGCCTTCTACAGACAATATCAATATAATGCAGATTTAGCACCTACTCGTACTCAATTACAGAGTATGGGTATGGTCTCTAATGAAGGCTTTAAGGAGTATGCCCAAAAGTGGCGGGACTTGGCTAGAAGGGTGCAGCCACCATTGTCTGAGAGAGAGCTTGTGGATATGTTTTTGGGGACCCTGTCAGGTCCATTCTTTAATCACTTGATCGGGAGCTCATCTGCAGGGTTCACCGAGCTAATTCTGACTGGTGAAAGAGTCGAAGCTAGCATTAAGAGCGGTAAAATTCAAAAGGATACATCTGCTTCCGCTGCTATCAAGAAAACTTTTCCAGCCAAGAAAAAAGTCTCAGCTGTTTACTCCCATAGAAATCAAGGAAGAATGGAGCACCGACCAGCGGTGGGGGCTGTGATGATTTAGAATTCCGCAGCTGATCAACCTCGAAATAGTCAACCCAAAACTAATCAGGCAAGGGTGGAAAGGCCTGCACGGCAATTCACTCGGATCAATATGACACCTGCTCAGGTTCTCCCTCATCTGTTGAAGTTAAACCTTACAAACTTGAAAGAGGCGCCGAAGAACCCAAATACCTCTTCTCCCTACTACCATTCAAATGCAAAGTGTGCCTATCATTCGGACAGCGTGGGGCACGACACTAACAATTGTTGGGCCCTCAAAAACAAGATCCAGGATTTAATAGATGCCAAGGAGGTGGAGTTTGACGCCCCTGAAAAACCTAATGTGATATCCGCTCCAATGCCAAAACATGGTCATACTATCCATGCTGTTGTAGAAGATCTTTATGTTACTGTTGTTGATGACCTAATGACTCCATTACCAATGATCAAGATGAATCTGTTGAAAGCCGGGATTTTCCCGGGCTGTGAAAAAGATTGTTACCTTTGTTCGACCTTGCAATCCGACTGTCCGCTATTGAAGTTAGGCATCCAACGCCTAATGGATAATCAAGAAATCCTCTTTAAGAAAACTCATGTAACTCATGTTACTCCTGTTACTCCAATCAACAATGTTGCTATTCTTTCCAAGGTCTCCAAAAGACCTATTAAGATTACACCCGATCCAAAGTTTGTACCTCTGAAGATAACAATGTCGGGGCCTATCCCATACAAGTCCAATAAGACAATACCGTGGAATTATGGAGGAGAGATCTTCTACCACGGTGTTAAGCAGATCGAATCAGTTGAAGAAAGTTCCGATGAAGAGACTCCTGACGTGGGAAATATTGCAGGGACAAGTAAGATCACCCGCAGCGGAAGAATCTTCTCTCCGGAGATTGCTCCTCCAAGGTCAATCTTCGGACCCTCAAATGCTCCTAAGGTTACTCCTATGCCAGTCAAGATATCTGTACGAACTCCAGTGATTGGAGAAATCATAACTCCCGAAGCTATACCCTCTGCTGTTACTGCTGATAAAGGTAAGGGATCCAAGAAGCGCCCGTCAGGATGAGGGCTCAGCCTTTAGTAATCCCTGAGACCACTCAAAAGGAAATGGAGGAGATTTTAAAAATAATTAAGAAAAGCGACTATGATGTCGTAGAACAACTGGGGCAAACCCCTTCAAAAATTTCTATGCTTGCCCTATTGCTCTGTTCCGAAGCCCATGCCAAAGCCTTGATCAAATTCCTGAAGACGGCCCATGTGCCTCAAGAAACCTCCGCGGACCAGTTCCAGGAGTGTGTAGCCAGCCTAACCGCCGATAATGGTCTTGGCTTCTCCGATGCCAATCTAACATCTAAGGGGAGAAAGCATAACGACGCGCTGCATGTCTCGGTGGAATGCAGAGGAACTACTCTTGCTCACATTCTGGTTGATATCGGGTCGTCTTTAAATGTCTTGCCTAAGAAAGCATTGGACATATTGGACTGTGAAGGTTTGACCTTAAAGCCCAGCAATATCATTGTAAGAGCCTTTGATGGTTCTAAGCGGATGGTCCACAGGGAGGTGGACATCCCAATTAAAGTGGGTACTGAAACTTTCCACTCCACATTTTATGTCATGGATATCCGTCCCTCCTACTCTTGCTTGTTAGGAAGACCATGGATTCATCATGTTGGGGCCGTTACATCTACTCTGCATCATAAGCTTAAGTACCCAGTCCAGGGGAAAATTGTGACAGTTCGTGGCGAGGAGGAGTATATGATAAGCCATATGAATTCATTTTGTTATGTTGAATTAGATGGTGAATTAATCGAGACCCCCTTTCAGCACTTTGAAGAGGTTTCTCTTGAAGTTGCGGTAGCCAAGACAATGACTTTTGTACCCATCATTACCAAACCTGTGTCCCGGATGTCATCCCTTAAAGATGCAAAGGCTATGATCGAGGAAGGAGGAAGCACAGTATGGGGTCAGCTACTAGATTTTCCTTTCAAGACAGATAAGTTTGGCTTGGGTTTCACTGCTGCTAGTCAGAAGGTTGTGCGTCTCTCCCGGGCTGGAGGACCGCCATTGAAAATCACTCATCATGGAGTTCATGCTTTAGAGGATGATGAAGAAGAGAGCAATTTTGAAGACTGGATCTTTCCAACTATTGAAGGAGGACTGAACAACTGGGAGGCGGAAGACTTTGTTCCCATTACTTTCATCAATCAGTAATTTATCTTTTGAACATTTTCTGTTGGTCTGTAATAATTTTTAAAACCATTCGTACACTTTTTTCCTTATGCCTTACCCGGGGCATATAGGTCCATTTGTAAGGGCTTGATTTTTCATCTTCATATGCCATTTTTAATGAATCATGGACGTTTTCATATATAAACTTATGTGTTCATTTTCTTTCTTTTTTACATTTTATTTGTTTAAAGGTGGCTATCCCTTACACACACCCACACTCACAAATGCAGGTACCCTTCCACTCCGGATTCCATGGGTAACAATTCTGCTATGGCCTTCAGTGACTCTGAAGATCTGGTCAATCATGCTGAATACGAAGGTGATGAAGACTGTGAAGTTCTTGGAGAATTGGCTAGACTTTTGCAACAAGAAGAAAGGGTTATTCTACCTCACGAGGAATTATTAGAGACTATCAAATTGGGAACAGAGGAAGATAGAAAAGATGTTAAAGTGGGTGCCAACCTAGAGCCAAGTGTCAAAGAGCGTTTAGTTTAGCTGTTGAATGAATATGTGGAGATATTCACCTGGTCCTACGAAGACAAGCCGGGACTGGATACAGATATTGTGGTTCACCGTCTCCCTACTAGAGAAGACTGTCCACCAATTAAACAGAAAGTCCGCCGAATGAGGCCCGATATGTCTGAAAAGATCAAAGTCGAAGTGATGAAGCAGTTCAATGCTGGATTTCTTGTTGTTACTTCCTATCCACAATGGGTTTCTAACATTGTGCCCGTACCTAAAAAGGACGGCAAAGTGAGAATGTGCATGGATTACAGAGACTTAAACAGGGTTATCCCTAAAGATGATTTTCCACTATCGCACATTGACATATTGGTTGACAATACAGCTCAACATAAGGTATTCTCTTTCATGGATGGATTTTCAGGGTACAACCAGATCAAAATGGCCCCTGAAGACATGGAGAAGACTACTTTTATTACGCAGTGGGGTACCTTCTGCTATAAAGTGATGCCATTCGGACTGAAGAATGTCGGGGCAACCTATCAACGAGCCATGGTAGCTTTGTTTCATGACATGATACATCATGAGATTGAAGTCTACGTAGACGACGTGATAGCCCGTTCACATACAGAAGAAGAATACCTCGACCATCTGCAAAAGCTGTTTATCAGATTGAAAGAGTACAAGCTCAGACTGAACCCTAACAAGTGCACTTTCAGAGTCAGGTCCAGTAAACTCTTGGGATTCATCGTCAATAACAAAGGCATCGAGGTTGACCCTGCCAAAGTCAAAGCTATACAAGAAATTCCTGCTCCTCGCACTGAGAAGGAGGTCAAAGGTTTCTTGGGATGCCTAAACTACATTGCAAGGTTCATTTCTCACCTAACATCTACCTGCGAACCAATCTTCAAGTTGTTGAAGATATATCAGGTGGTTAAATGGAATTATGACTGTCAAGTTGCTTTCGATAAAATCAAGGAGTATTTTCTGGAACCTCATATCTTGATGCCTCCCGTCGAAGGAAGACCTTTAATCATGTATCTGACTGTCCTGAAGAGTTCAATGGGGTGCGTATTGGGCCAACATGACGAGTGTGATATGGTGGGAGAACTGACTTGTGATTTGTTTTGCGTTTGTGTTCGCAAATGTTGCGATTTAGCAAGAGTCGCCACCGACTTTTCTTTTATCCAAAAGGAAAGGTGAAAAAGCACAGGAAAGACCTTTAGAGATGTTTTTGAGTTCGGGGGGTAGATTATGAAAAGGGAAGGTGCTAGCACCCTTTTCATCCATGGTTATTCATAGGCTCTTAGTTACTTTCTTAGATCACTTGCTTTTGTTTGAATGTGCTTGTGGTATGTGTTTTGAAAGTATTTTTGAAAATGGAACTTTGTAATGGTTCTTGTTTCTATAAGAACGCCAACAAAGTGTTTGTTTCGAAAATAGTTCAAAGATGAGAGTGTGGGTGTATAAAAATATTTTTTATTGTGAGCAAGCGAGTAACTAGGAGCGAATCTACCTACTCGAAAGGTCTTAAATGTGTTTTTCCTTCTCCTTTAGATGTGGCTATCTTACCATTGATTTGGTAAGAAGCCCCATCGTAGGATGTGAAGGGGCGGGCATTGGGACGTTTCTATAGTCATAGAACGCAACATATGGGATGTTTTAGCAATGTCATTTTAGGGACTAGATCGTTTACCAAAGGCAACAACGAGGGTCATCGAGGGACTACGATCTTTTATCGAGGGTCTTTTCTAAAACTCCCATGCTCGAGGGACATGACTATTTTCCGAGGCAACAAGTGAGATTACCCTAAGGGTGCATGTGTGTAAAGTGTGTTTTATTGCATGCATTTATCTTTGATTTTTAGGTTGTCTACTTGTTGGTTTTATCTTGCCATACACACCTAGTTACTAGCATTTGTACAAAAGTAACAAAAAGTGCAAAAAATAAATCCTACACTATTACAACCATATTGAAGTGCATAGAAATGTAAAGGTAAAAATAAAATAAAAGCAAGAAAAATAAGGGTCTTTCGATTCAGGCAGAAGAACTCTTCGATTCTGCACTTTCTGGCTCTCTTCGATTTGGCCTGAAAAGGGTGAAGGCATGACTTTCGACTGAGGCCTCACAGTCAGCATGTTGTGCCTTTCGATTGGGACCAGCAGGACAGCATGTTATGCCTTTCAATTGGGCCTGGAACCAGTATAAGATGCAATCTGCCTTTCTGCCTCCTTCGATTGGGCCTGGAGAAAGGGGGTAGAAGACAGAAGCTTTGTTTCCTATTTCTTGTTTCCTGTTTCTTTCATTTCAAGCATTAAATGGCAACATGGCCTGAGGCCGTGCTAGTATTTGTCTTGTAAACAGTTTAATAGTTAAAGCAAGTTCAGGTAAACAGAAAGAAAAACGAAAGGCTTAGTTCTAAAAAATATATTAAAAAAGGGTGGAAACGAAAGGAACAATGGTATGTACATGTTTCAAACGAAAGGGAAAATTACTATGCCATGAAACGAAAAGTTCAAAGGTAATAATAACTTACCTTGCTTCAGGCCTTGAATGGAGGTGGGTTTCGAACTTGAACTGCTACCTGGACGTTTCTGGAATTCGAAGAGTAGTCACAGGGGGTTTGCTTTTGGTTCGAAGAGTTGTCACAGAAGGTTCTCTTTGAGTTTGAACAAACTTCTATGTATGGGGTGTTCTTCAGAATCGAAAGAGGTGAGTGTTTGGGATTCTGGTTTTTTTTTAATTTCTCAAGTGTTGATGAACTTGAGAGTTTTGTTGTGTTTGAGAAAATTTGGGGGATTCGTTCCTCTGGTCCAAAGATCCTCTCTTAGCTTTGTAAATGTTCCTCTATTTATAGAGAAAGAATGGACATGTTGTCCAAAGCCAGCCTTGCAAATAAATGATAAAATAATGTAACGTGAAAGTACATGTGGGGGGCCTCTTGGCAGTTGGGGTGCAGGAGATGTGACTTATGCTTCTGACATTGCTTGTGCTTAGACCAAATTCAGGTTGAAAGCTTCTTTTGTGATAAAAGTACTCTCTATGAAAAGAAAGAGTGCGTAGCCTTTAACCAAGAATAGTAGTATCTAAAAGACAAAGTTTAAAACCCTTGTACAAACTTCTGATTATGTAAAGATTTGGACGCAACATAGCCTGGAAAACGAGATTTGGTCTTGAGTCAAATGCAAGAATGAGATCTAAGCGCACTTGTTCGAAGGAAGCCTTTGCCTCAGTCGAAGCTTGTGGTCGAAACAAACTTACTCGAAGGAAGCTAATGCCCTATCGAAGCTTGGATCGAAACAAACATATTGCCCAATCGAAAGACTGTGTTCGAAGGAAGCAATGTTTCCTAATCGAAGCATGTGGATCGAAACAAACATAAAGGGATTCATTGCCTTGTGTCTTTTTAGCATGAGGGAAGTTCCTGGCTTCTGAATTGAAGGGCGCTTTTTCAAGGGAAGCAAGAACTTAGTCACATCTTGTATGAAGATACTTCTTGGATCAAACGAAGCTTGTATGAAGCAAAGTATGCAAGAGGCCCTTGGTGCAAGTGGATTTGAAGGATGCATAGAGATGGTTACTTTGTCCCATCGAAACTTGTTCAAACGAAGCAAGCATGCAGGCAGCAAACTTGTCCAGTCGAAGCAGGCTTGTAGGCAGTAAACTTGTCCAAATCGAAGTAGGCTTTGCAGGCAGCGCGCTTGGTGAATCGAAAAGGTTTCCTTACAGGGGGCATGAGTGGCCAACATGTCATGGCCTTTGATTGCAACCATGTAGGCAGCAAACTTGTCCAATCAAAAGGCTGAATCGAAGGAGGTTTCAAATCCAAACGAAGGATGTACCTAAGTTGCATTCTAAGGAGGTTTCAAATCCAAACGAAGGATGTACCTAAACTGGCATTCGAAGGAGGCTTTAAGTTTAAAATGAAGGATGTAATCCAAGTTGCATTCGAAAGAGGCCAAGAGTCAATCGAAGGGTGCTAAATCGAAGGAGACATGTTTTCCTTCAAATTTGTCAAAATATTATTTTTATCTGTTTTCTCCCTTTTTGACAGTCTCATTTTAATTTTGGTATTGGAAAATCCCAATGCACTTGTTCAAGCTTGAACCTTGAAAATCCTTGTAAGAAAGGCCTTGAGAATTGAGAGGGAAAATTTTGGGGTACAACAGCTGCCCCTGTTCAATCTTCTTGAACCTGAAGAGTTAGATTGGCAGTTTTGCCGTTCGAGATTCGAAGGTAAAAGATGATTGGACACTAGAGTGCCCAAAAAATTTGCACTCGTCAAAGCGTAGTTTGAGGGAATGGGCTTAAAGATGCCATTTGGAGATGTGACAGAATCTTGTCGGAGATGGGCTTAAAGATGCCATCCAAGAATGTTTGTTGTAAGTGCAATGTTGTAGGTCAGAAGAATGAGCATCAAAATGGTATCAATGTCTGGAATGCATTTGAACTGTATCTGGAGACTGAGTCTATATGAGCCAAAGAATGGCGTCCGTGTCTGGAGCGTATCTGAAATGTATTTGAATGAGTGACAGAATGACATCCGAATCTGGATTGTATCTGGACTGTAATTTGAATGAGTGACAGAATGACATCCGAATCTGGATCGTATCTGGACTGTATTTTGAGTGAGTGACAGAATGACATCCGAATCTGGATCGTATCTGGACTGTATTTTGAATGAGTGACAGAATGACATCCGAATCTGGATCGTATCTGGACTGTATTTTGAATGAGTGACAGAATGACATCCGAATCTGGATCGTATCTGGATTGTATTTTGAATGAGTGATAGAATGACATCCGAATCTGGATCGTATCTGGATTGTATTTTGAATGAGTGACAGAATGACATCCGAATCTGGATCGTATCTGGACTGTATTTTGAATGAGTGACAGAATGACATCCGAATCTGGATCGTATCTGGACTGTATTTTGAATGAGTGACAGAATGACATCCGAATCTGGATCGTATCTGGACTGTATTTTGAATGAGTGACAGAATGACATCCGAATCTGGATCGTATCTGGACTGTATTTTGAATGAGTGACAGAATGACATCCGAATCTGGATCGTATCTGGACTGTATTTTGAATGAGTGACAGAATGACATCCGAATCTGGATCGTATCTGGATTGTATTTTGAATGAGTGACAGAATGACATCCGAATCTGGATCGTATTTGGACTGTATTTTGAATGAGTGACAGAATGACATCCGAATCTGGATCGTTTCTGGACTGTATTTTGAATGAGTGACAGAATGACATCCGAATCTAGATCGTATCTGGACTGAGTTTTGAATGAGTGACAGAATGACATCCGAATCTGGATCGTATCTGGACTGTATTTTGAATGAGTGACAGAATGACATCTGAATCTGGATCGTATTTGGATTGTATTTTGAATGAGTGACAGAATGACATCCGTATCTGGATCGTATTTGGACTGTATTTTGAATTAGTGACAAAATGACATCCGAATCTGGATCGTATCTGGACTGTATTTTGAATGAGTGACAGAATGACATACGAATCTGGATCGTATCTGGACTTTATTTTGAATGAGTGACAGAATGACATTCAAATCTGGATCGTATCTGGACTATATTTTGAATGAGTGACAGAATGACATCCGAATCTGGATCGTATCTGGACTGTATTTTGAATGAGTGGCAGAATGACATCCGAATCTGGATCGTATCTGGACTGTATTTTAAATGAGTGACAGAATGACATACGAATCTGGATCATATCTGGACTGTCTCTAGAAGGAGTTTGGAATAAGTATCAGAATGTCATCCATATCTGGATTGCATCTGAACTGTCTCTAGAAGGAATCTGGAATGAGTATCAGAATGTCAGCCATATCTGGATCGCATCTGAACTGTCTCTAGAAGGAATCTGGAATAAGTATCAAAATGTCAGCCATATCTGGATCGCATCTGAACTGTCTCTAGAAGGGATCTGGAATAAGTATCAGAATGCCAGCCATATCTGGATCGCATCTGAACTGTCTCTAGAAGGAATCTGGAATAAGTATCAGAATGTCAGCCATATTTGGATCGCATCTGAACTGTCTCTAGAAGGAATCTGGAATAAGTATCAGAATGTCAGCCATATCTGGATCGCATCTGAACTGTCTCTAGAAGGGATCTGGAATAAGTATCAGAATGTCACCCATATCTGGATCGCATTTGAACTGTCTCTAGAAGGAATTTGGAATAAGTATCAGAATGTCATCCATAACTGGATCGCATCTGAACTGTCTCTAGAAGGAATCTGGAATAAGTATCAGAATGTCAGCCATATCTGGATCGCATCTGAACTGTCTCTAGAAGGAATCTGGAATAAGTATCAGAATGTCAGCCATATCTGGATCGCATCTGAACTGTCTCTAGTAGGGATCTGGAATAAGTATTAGAATGTCAGCCATATCTGGATCGCATCTGAACTGTCTCTAGTAGAAATCTCAGAAGATGATGATCTTTTCCTGTTGATTGATCTTTCCTGAAAAGGTAAAGAGTTAGTTGTATGCAATGTCATGATGTATGCATTGTGTAATGATGTTCTCAAAATAAAATGAGATTTGTGTCATATGTATTTTGTATGCATATGTTATGAATGTTGTTGAAGTGTAATTTTGTCTTTGACTTTGCTCAAAATGTTTCCACCGGGGATCCCTGCTTTGTTGTTTAAGGAGAACTCTGCTGGGGGATATTGAAAACTCTGTGGGGAGTATGTTTATTTCTGCTTGGGAAAAGAGTTTAGGAGTCTTAGTTGTCCGTTGCTCTACTGAGGAGTCGAAGTTGAACTGATATCTGGTCGGGTGCAGGTCTCGCAGTAACTTGTTGGGGATTGTAGAGTAGTCTACTGGGGAAGAGGAGTTGTGGTCCTTTGATTTGTAGTAGTCGAAGAGGCAAACTCAAGTTGGGGAATCCTGGTGTTGTTGGGGAAATAAACCCTGTCGTCAGTCCTCTAGAGAGGTGACATCTTTGTTGGGGGAAGTCCTCGAGGATTCTTGAGGTTGATTCAGCTGGGGAAAGGGGGTCAGAGATTATACTCTTGCTGGGGAATCATCCTATGAGAAGGACTTTGGGGAGACTTGTCATTGCCCCTAGTAGCGAATGTTTGTGGCATTGCCAAAAAGTTTGATTGTATGTAACCCTTTGTTGGGATTGACGCTCAATGTCCCAAGTGACGGAGATGGAGACCTGCCCCTGGTTACTCTGCACTTCTTTGAGAGATTTCCTGGAATCTTGACTGGACTGCCCCAGGTGTGCTGGATAGTGACATGTCATGCCCCCTTGTTGATAGGAGATTTGTCAATGGAAGCGTCATCCTTTTTGAAGTGATTTTGTTCACTGAGAGGGCTTTCATTCATTGGATATTCGTTGTGTGAATTTCTCCGTTGTCAAACAAACAGCCAAATGCAAACAGTGATATTCAAGTAATGCAAAGTTTATGTTGTCTCGAAGTTTTGAAAAAATGTGTTTTTTAGCAGAAAACTTTTTATAAGACAAATTCAACACAAGATTTAGGGCAAAGCCTTACAGGAGTCAGGATACCTTTTGTAAAAGTATGCTTTCGAACTAGCCCATGCTTCAATTAGGACTTTTGAAGGGTTGTAACGTGGCTTGTTTCACGGTTTAAGAAACAAAGGATAAAGGCTCAAAGTATATTTGTACCCACCCGCTCTTCGTGATGTTCTTCAATCCTAAACTGATTTAATTGTGCGTCGAACTCTATTCGAATTTGGAATGACGTTTTGGTGATGGTTCACACAAGTTGGATTTTGGAAGGCAGTCATTTTTGCAACATTTTTCATGTTGTTGAGGATTTGTAGCAACCTCGTTCTTTTTGATTTGTTATCCCTAACTTTTGCCTGACTGTTCCTGTTTTCGAGATTACAGTCAGCGGGATGCCCCAGCTTTCTTAAGCCTCCTTTATAGGTTTTGGCTCAGTGGTCTTTTCTCTTTTGAGAGATTGACTGCCTATGAGATAAGGAACCACCACTGTCTTTTGATTCCAGAGGAATGCTTTTGATGTCGTTTGTTGTATTATGAACTGAGAGTTTTGTGACTTCAATGCGCATCTTTTGAATTAACTGAGAGACTACTCTGCCCCGGGTTTAAATTAAAGGTTTCAATTTGTGTTTAAAACAGAAAACTCCTACTTCTTTGACTCGAAGGGGTTGACTAGGGATTATCTTCCTTATAACTCAGTGTTTAGGATTTGAAAGAAACGCATGTACATCATCAGCAAGGTCTGTCCAAAAGCATACTGTATGAGATTATGGCATTGTTTCGTCATCCTCCCTCTAAAGGCTTGTAACTTTTAGCAAGAGTTGAATGTCATAAAGAAGGTAAAAAGCATAGTTTAAATGTAATGAAAGGATGAATTCAAGACAAACATATGCAATGCATTAATGAAACAAAGTCTGACATTAATAGATAATTGTTTTAATAACAAAAGAAATTACAATTGAAAATTTAAAATGAACAGAAGCCTCTTTGTCTGAACTTGTCACTTTAGGTGGTGAGCCTTTGAGGGACGACAAAAGAATTCAGTCTGGCCATCTTTGTTTCCATCAGGATTTCCCATGATCATGCCCCTGGTGAGGAGTGCCTTGACCTCTTCTTGTCCCTTGGATAGGTTCAAGAACATCTCTTGAAGTTGAGCGTTTTGAGCCTGGATGCCCTTGATAGTCTGCTCTAGATCCATCTCTACTGAAATAAACAGTAGGAGAATAAGGAAACCTGAAAAGGAAAACCAGTTATGATGCAATGCATGATATGTGGATGCATGCTTTCAAGAATCTCACGGGGTAAACACAAGAAAATGTTAGAGGTTGAACTTCGATCAACATCTTTGATTGGATAACTTTGTATCGATGGATGTCTTTCCACGAGAATCAAGCTCGCCATGTCAAGTGGGTCATAGCCCCTGATTCAAGTTGTTGCACTTTATCTTTGACGGCATTTGTTTAGAGGGGAACCCTCTTGCCCTTTGGTAGATGTCTGGTTCAACGTGACCCTGCATCAAAAGACCCTCGAGATCCTTGAAATGGTTATTGAGAATGCCATGGTATGATGTATGATGTTATGTACATGTATGCAAAAGTAAGCAAGTGTATATACAGACAGTCATATTCACACAAAGCAAACAAGTCCTTAGGTTTAGGCTTGCATGGGGTTTGTAGGTAAGTACCCTCTTGAAGTTAGTTGGCTCAACCTGTCCTATAAATAGTAACCGGGTTCTAAGGAGCTCAATATCATTGGATTGTTTTGTGTTCATTGTTTTGGTTTAGCCACTTAACTGGCGACCAAAATATTCCAAGAAAACAATCCTCAATGAGTGTAGTATCGAGTATCTACCAACTTCGGACTGCACCAAAGTCGGTCATCTCACTACCCCTAAAAAAGGCCAAGATGGTCAAGTAAGGTTCTAAGAGTTCGTTAGTGCTTCATGACATCACTCAGCGGCCCCGTATTCTCCTTGACTACTCAAGGGCTAACGGTACCCACAAATATGTCACACTAACGTAGCTACTGTTTCAACCATGTCGGTATACCCTGCACAGTTCCCTCACAGTTTATTGCTACTTACCTAAAAAGGTGCCCCCAAATCCGGGTGTAGGATTTACAACAAACCCAAACAAGGAACCCAAAAAGTAAAGCAATCAAAGCAATCAAAGTAAGCATGTATAGGTGATCTAAAACCCTAAGGTAACCCCACTTTTAGAAATGTCCCCAGCAGAGTCGCCAGTTCTGTGATACGGTGGGAGAACTGACTTGGGTTTTGTTTTGCGTTTGTGTTTGCAAATGTTGCGGTTTAGCAAGAGTCGCCACCGACTTTTCTTTTATCCAAAAGGAAAGGTGAAAAAGCACAGGAAAGACCTTTAGAGATGTTTTTGAGTTCGGGGGGTAGATTATGAAAAGGGAAGGTGCTAGCACCCTTTTCATCCATGGTTATCCATGGGCTCTTAGTTACTTGCTTAGATCACTTGCTTTTGTTTGAATGTGCTTGTGGTATGTGTTTTGAAAGTATTTTTGAAAATGGAACTTCGTAATGGTTCTTGTTTCTATAAGAACACCAACAAAGTGTTTGTTTCAAAAATAGTTCAAAGATGAGAGTGTGGGTGTATAAAAATGTTTTTTGTTGTGAGCAAGCGAGTAACTAGGAGCGAATCTACCTACTCGAAAGGTCTTAAATGTGCTTTTCCTTCTCCTTTAGATGTGGCTATCTTACCATTGATTTGGTAAGAAGCCCCGTCGTTGGATGTGAAGGGACGGGCATTGGGACGTTTGTATAGTCATAGAAGGCAACATATAGGATGTTTTAGCAAAGTCATTTTAGGGACTAGATCGTTTACCGAAGGCAACATCGAGGGTCATTGAGGGACTACGATCTTTTATCGAGGGTCTTTGCTAAAACTCCCATGCTCGAGGGACATGACTATTTTCCGACGCAACAAGTGAGATTACCCTAAGCGTGCATGTGTGCAAAGTGTGTTTTATTGCATGCATTTGTCTTTGATTTTTAGGTTGTCTACTTGTTGGTTTTATCTTGCCATACACACCTAGTTACTAGCATTTGTACAAAAGTAACAAAAAGTGCAAAAAATAAATCCTACACTATTACAACCATATTGAAGTGCATAGAAATGTAAAGGTAAAAATAAAATAAAAGCAAGAAAAATAAGGGTCTTTCGATTCAGGCAGAAGAACTCTTCGATTCTGCACTTTCTGGCTCTCTTCGATTTGGCCTGAAAAGGGTGAAGGCATGACTTTCGACTGAGGCCTCACGGCCAGCATGTTGTGCCTTTCGATTGGGACCAGCAGGACAGCATGTTGTGCCTTTTGACTGGGCCTGGAACCAGTATAAGATGCAATATGCCTTTCTGCCTCCTTCGATTGGGCCTGGAGAAAGGGGGTAGAAGACAGAAGCTTCGTTTCCTATTTCCTGTTTCCTGTTTCTTTCATTTCAAGCATTAAATGGCAACATGGCCTGAGGCCATGCTAGTATTTGTCTTATAAACAGTTTAATAGTTAAAGCAAGTTCAGGTAAACAGAAAGCAAAACGAAAGGCTTAGTTCTAAAAAATATGTTAAAAAAGGGTGGAAACGAAAGGTACAATGGTATGTACATGTTTCAAACGAAAGAGAAAATTACTATGCCATGAAACGAAAAGTTCAAAGGTAAGAATAACTTACCTTACTTCAGGCCTTGAATGGAGGTGGGTTTCGAACTTGAACTGCTACCTGGATGTTTCTGGAATTCGAAGAGTAGTCACAGGGGGTTTGCTTTTGGTTCGAAGAGTTGTCACAGAAGGTTCTCTTTGAGTTTGAACAAACTTCTATGTATGGGGTGTTCTTCAAAATCGAAAGAGGTGAGTGTTTGGGATTATGGTTTTTTTTTATTTCTCAAGTGTTGATGAACTTGAGAGTTTTGTTGTGTTTGAGAAAATTTGGGGGATTCGTTCCTCTGGTCCAAAGATCCTCTCTTAGCTTTGTAAATGTTCCTCTATTTATAGAGAAAGAATGGACATGTTGTCCAAAGCCAGCCTTGCAAATAAATGATAAAATAATGTAACGTGAAAGTACATGTGGGGGGCCTCTTGGCAGTTGGGGTGCAGGAGATGTGACTTATGCTTCTGACATTGCTTGTGCTCAAACCAAATTCAGGTTGAAAACTGCTTTTGTGATAAAAGTACTCTCTATGAAAAGAAAGAGTGCGTAGCCTTTAACCAAGAATAGTAGTATCTAAAAGACAAAGTTTAAAACCCTTGTACAAACTTCTGATTATGTAAAGATTTGGACGCAACATAGCCTGGCAAACGAGATTTGGTCTTGAGTCAAATGCAAGAATGAGATCGAAGCGCACTTGTTCGAAGGAAGCCTTTGCCTCAGTCGAAGCTTGTGGTCGAATCAAACTTACTCGAAGGAAGCTAATGCCCTATTGAAGCTTGGATCGAAACAAACATATTGCCCAATCGAAAGACTGTGTTCGAAGGAAGCAATGTTTCCTAATCGAAGCATGTGGATCGAAACAAACATAAAGGGAGTCATTGCCTTGTGTCTTTTTAGCATGAGGGAAGTTCCTGGCTTCTGAATTGAAGGGCGCTTTTTCAAGGGAAGCAAGAACTTAGTCACATCTTGTATGAAGATACTTCTTGGATCAAACGAAGCTTGTATGAAGCAAAGTATGCAAGAGGCCCTTGGTGCAAGTGGATTTGAAGGATGCATAGATATGGTTACTTTGTCCCATCGAAACTTGTCCAAACGAAGCAAGCATGCAGGCAGCAAACTTGTCCAGTCGAAGCAGGCTTGTAGGCAGTAAACTTGTCCAAATCGAAGTAGGCTTTGCAGTCAGCACGCTTGGTGAATCGAAAAGGTTTCCTTACAGGGGGCATGTGTGGCCAACATGTCATGGCCTTTGATTGCAACCATGTAGGCAGCACACTTGTCCAATCAAAAGGCTGAATCGAAGGAGGTTTCAAATCCAAACGAAGGATGTACCTAAGTTGCATTCTAAGGAGGTTTCAAATCCAAACGAAGGATGTACCTAAACTGGCATTCGAAGGAGGCTTTAAGTTTAAAATGAAGGATGTAATCCAAGTTGCATTCGAAAGAGGCCAAGAGTCAATCGAAGGGTGCTAAATCGAAGGAGACATGTTTTCCTCCATATTTGTCAAAATTTGATTTTTTTATGTTTTCTCCCTTTTTGACAGTCTCCTTTTAATATTGGTATTGGAAAATCCCAATGCACTTGTTCAAGCTTGAACCTTGAAAATCCTTGTAAGAAAGGCCTTAAGAATTGAGAGGGCAAATTTTGGGGTACAACAGTTGCCCCTGTTCAATCTTCTTGAACCTGAAGAGTTAGATTGGCAGTTTTGCCGTTTGCGACTCGAAGGTAAAAGATGATTGGACACTAGAGTGCCCAAAAAATTTGCACTCGTCAAAGCGTAGTTTGAGGGAATGGGCTTAAAGATGCCATTTGGAGATGTGACAGAATCTTGTCGGAGATGGGCTTAAAGATGCCATCCAAGAATGTTTGTTGTAAGTGCAATGTTGTAGGTCAGAAGAATAAGCATAAAAATGGTATCCATGTCTGGAATGCATTTGAACTGTATCTGGAGACTGAGTCTATATGAGCCAAAGAATGGCGTCCATGTCTGGAGCGTATCTGAAATGTATTTGAATGAGTGACAGAATGACATCCGAATCTGGATTGTATCTGGACTGTAATTTGAATGAGTGACAGAATGACATCCGAATCTGGATCGTATCTGGACTGTATTTTGAATGAGTGACAGAATGACATTCGAATCTGGATCATATCTGGACTGTATTTTGAATGAGTGAAAGAATGACATCCGAATTTGGATCGTATCTGGACTGTATTTTGAATGAGTGACAGAATGACATCCGAATCTGGATCGTATCTGGATTGTATTTTGAATGAGTGACAGAATGACATCCGAATCTGGATCGTATCTGGACTGTATTTTGAATGAGTGACAGAATGTCATCCGAATCTGGATCATATCTGGACTGTATTTTGAATGAGTTACAGAATGACATCCGAATCTGGATCGTATCTGGACTATATTTTGAATGAGTGACAGAATGACATCCGAATCTGGATCGTATCTGGACTGTATTTTGAATGAGTGACAGAATGACATCCGAATCTGGATCGTATCTGGACTGTATTTTGAATGAGTGACAGAATGACATCCGAATCTGGATCGTATCTGGACTGTATTTTGAATGAGTGACAGAATGACATCCGAATCTGGATCGTATCTGGACTGTATTTTGAATGAGTGACAGAATGACATCCGAATCTGGATTGTATTTTGAATGAGTGACAGAATGACATTCGAATCTGGATCGTATCTGGATTGTATTTTGAATGAGTGACAGAATGACATCCGAATCTGGATCGTATCTGGACTGTATTTTGAATGAGTGACAGAATGACATCCGAATCTGGATCGTATCTGGACTATATTTTGAATGAGTGACAGAATGACATCCGAATCTGGATCGTATCTGGACTGTATTTTGAATGAGTGACAGAATGACATCCGAATCTGGATTGTATCTGGACTGTATTTTGAATGAGTGACAGAATGACATCCGAATCTGGATCGTATCTGGACTGTATTTTTAATGAGTGACAGAATGACATCCGAATCTAGATCGTATTTGGACTGTATTTTGAATGAGTAACAGAATGACATACGAATCTGGATCATATCTGGATTGCCTCTAGAAGGAGTTTGGAATAAGTATCAGAATGTCATCCATATCTGGATCGCATCTGAACTGTCTCTAGAAGGAATCTGGAATAAGTATCAGAATGTCAGCCATATCTGGATCGCATCTGAACTGTCTCTAGAAGGAATCTGGAATAAGTATCAGAATGTCAGCCATATCTGGATCACATCTGAACTGTCTCTAGAAGGGATCTGGAATAAGTATCAGAATGTCAGCCATATTTGGATCGCATCTGAATAGTCTCTAGAAGGAATCTGGAATAAGTATCAGAATGTCAGCCATATCTGGATCGAATCTGAACTGTCTCTAGAATGAATCTGGAATAAGTATCAAAATGTCAGCCATATTTGGATCGCATCTGAACTGTCTCTAGAAGGGATCTGGAATAAGTATCATAATGTCAGCCATATCTGGATCGCATCTGAAATGTCTCTAGAAGGAATCTGGAATAAGTATCAGAATGTCATCCATAACTGGATCGCATCTGAACTGTCTCTAGAAGGAATCTGGAATAAGTATCAGAATGTCAGCCATATATGGATCGCATCTGAACTGTCACTAGAAGGAATCTGGAATAAGTATCAGAATGTCAGCCATATCTGGATCGCATCTGAACTGTCTCTAGAAGGGATCTGGAATAAGTATCAGAATGTCAGCCATATTTGGATCGCATCTGAACTGTCTCTAGAAGTAATCTCAGAAGATGATGATCTTTGCCTGTTGATTGATCTTTGCCTGCTCGAGAAAACTTGTTGCGCTTTGGTATGGGCTGCTCTTCGTCTAAGGCAGTATATGTTGACACATACCACTCTGCTGATTTATAAAATGGATCCGATCAAGTACATCTTCGAGAAGCCTGCTCTATCCGGAAGAATCGCTAGATGGAAAATGATCCTCACCGAATATGATATCCAGTAAACAACCCAAAAATCTATAAAGGGGAGTGTGCTAGCCGATCATCTGGCCCATCAAGCTGTCGAAGATTACCAATCCATGAGGTTCGACTTTCCCGACGAGGATATCATGACTTTGAGCAACATTAAAGAAAACAGACTGTATGACAGACCTGAACAAGGATCCTGATGGACTCTGTACTTTGATGGTGCCTCCAACGCACTTGGGAATGGTATCGGCGCGGTACTTATCTCTCCAGAAGGTTGCCATACACCTTTCACCGCTAGACTCTGCTTCAGCTGCACCAATAACATGGCCGAGTATGAAGCTTGTATCTTTGGTCTCAAGGCTGCTATTGACTTGGGAATCAAATCTTTGATTGTATTTGGGGACTCAGCTTTGGTTATCAGTCAAATCAAAGGAGAGTGGGATACTAAGCACCCTAACCCCATCCCTTACAAAGAACATGTCCTGACATTGTTACCTCATTTCGAGCAAATCACCTTCGAGCACTTCCCGCGAGAAGAAAATCAGCTAGCGGATGCTCTAGCTACAATGTCATCCATGTTTAAACTTAACTGGGATAATGAGGCTCCTCAAATCACCATTGAACGAATGGACGAACCTGCACATTGTCACGAGATTAATACCGAAGAATTAGTGGACCGACCTTGGTTTCATGACATCAAAAGGTATCTCGAAGCACAAGAATACCCTGAAGGAGCTTCAGTCAACGATAAAAAGTTCTTAAGGAGGTTCGCGGCCAAGTTCTTTCTGAGCAATGGTATCCTATACAAGCGCAATCTTCATTGTGTCCTACTCCGTTGTGTGGACAAGGTTGAAGCTGAGAAGATCATGGTTGAATTACATAATGGCACCTTTGGCACCCACTCAAGCGGTCATACGATGGCTAAAAAGATTCTACGGGCAGGCTATTACTGGTCTACCATGGAAGCTGATTGTCATCAACATTCCCGAACTTGTCACAAATGCCAAATCTATGCTGACAAGGTACATATACCTCCAATTCCTCTCAATGTCTTAACAGCTCCTTGGTCATTCGCAATGTGGGAATCGACATGATTGGAGAGATCAAGCCTACAACATCCAATGGACACCGTTTCATCCTGGTGGCCATTGATTACTTTACCAAGTGGGTCGAGGCAGCTTCCTTTGCCTCCGTTACAAAGAATATGGTTGCCCGCTTCATCAAGCAGAACCTCATATGCCAGTATGGTATCCCCGACAGGATCATCACTGACAACGGTACAAATTTGAACAATACTATGATCACCGCTCGTGCGAGCAGTTCAAGATTCAACATCATAATTCATCTCCCTATCGGCCAAAGATGAACGGTGTTGTCGAAGCTGCGAACAAAAATATCAAGAAGATCATTCAAAAGATGACAGTCACCTACAAGGACTGGCATGGGATGTTACCGTTTGCTCTGCACGGGTACCGTACCACGACACGCACTTCAACTGGGGCAACACCCTTTTCTTTGGTATACGGCATGAAGGTTGTTTTACCTATCGATGTTCAGATTCCCTCCTTGAGAATCATGAAAGATGCTGGTTTGAGTGAAGATGATTGGATTCAGACCCGTCTTGATCAACTTAACTTGATTGACGAAAAACGACTTACTACTGTTTGCCATGGTCAGGCGTATCAAAAACGTATGATCAAGGCCTTCAACAAGAAAGTCAAGAGACAAGTATATCAAGTCGAGGACCTTGTGATCAAGCGAATCATCTTGCCGCAAAGTGATCCCATGGGCAAATGGACTCCTACTTACGAAGGACCATTTATGATCAAAAATATCTTTTCTGGTGGGGCAATGATCTTGACCACCATGGACGGCGATGACCTGCTGCACCCTGCGAATGCAGACATAGTCAAAAGATACTATGCATAAACAACCCGACAAGTCGAAAACCCGAAAGGGCGACTTGGGCAAAAATGGGCATCCCGATGAATCGAAAACCCGAAAGGGCGGTTCAGGCAAAAACTAGGGATAAAACAAAAAAATATGTACACCCGGCAAGTTGAAAACTCGAAAGGGCGACTTGGGCAAAAAAGGGTTTCCCGGTGGATCGAAAACCCGAAAGGGTGATCCAGGCAAAAGTTAGGGAATTAAAGCATATGACTATGTCTCGTCGGATCACTTTAAAGACAATCTCTTCACGGACAAGCTCCAAGCTTCTGACCAATCCAATCATCTGTGGACGACGCAACGAATGGACAAGATACTCAGAGTTACGAAGGTTATAGCAGAATGGGAATCCCATGGAATTGTTACACATAGCCATCTTTCTTTGTATAAATTTTTCTCAATTTTATGACAACATTCTCTTACTAGGATGTCTGTCTCCTTTGTACAAAATACTTACACAAAGTTAATACAAAGATACTTCAAAGTGCAGAAAACTATTTTCCGTTTATTTTTCTTTACACTTGTGTTTTATTTGAAAACGTCCAATGATTTATTAAATGAGCATATGCATTTGAATATAATCATTGCTTACAAATAAAACGAAATAAGGAAAAAATAATTACTGACAGATTGAAAGTATGGGAAAACGACTTTAGGCCATTCCAGGAGAAATCCTCAGCAGAGCTAAAGCCTTGAAATACATATCCCCGACGGAGTTAAGTTTCAAAATCCCCATCAGAACTAAGTTTCCAAACTCCCAATCCTCAGCGGAGTAAAACTTTGAACTGCAGACCCTCAGTGAAGATGGAACTTTCTTCCCCAACGAAGTCCAAAACTTCAACCCTCCAACCCCGGTGGAAGACCATCTAGTTTCCTCCAATTCCCCAGAGAGTTGTCTTAAAATCAGAAGATTCTCCTGCGAGTTATCTTAGAGCCTGACAACTAACCAGACAACAACTTCGGATAATTCCTCAGTAGATTGGCATACAACCCAAGCCCTTGAGAAATCTTCAACAGAATAAGCATTCTCCCCACAAAAGTTATTTCCCAGCAGATCGAAGATTCTCATCCTCATTTCTCCAGTTGAAGCCTCCCAGGTTTCAATTCCCCAATAGAGATCGTCAGAGTTTTTCTTATTCCCCAGCCATAGTCATCAAAATTCTCTGGATTCCTCAAGCAGGTTTCCCAAGCAGACTTGAAGGATCCCTATATCCCCAGGAAAGTCATGAAGGATTCTCACATCCCCCCAGGTTGTCAAAGTTCTTGTTAATCCCCACAAGTTGCCAAGGATTTTCTATCCCCAACAGTGGTCCAAGGATTTCTCATTTCTCAGCAATCAAAGATTTTGAATCTCCAACAGCGGTCAAGGATTTATTTTCCCTGGCAGCAGTCAAAGATTTCATTATCTCCAGTTATCAAGGATTTATTTTCCTCAGCAAGACAGCTAATCAGCTTACATGCGCATCCATTACATTCATATATCATAAACATTGATAGAACACATTTTATTGCATCATACATGTCATGCAACATAACTTTGTGTTTCAGCTAACATTTCCCCCTTTTCAGGATGAGATTAAAAGCTATTATTAACAACTATTCAAAGATTTCAGATACAGTACGGATACACTCCAAGACATGGAAGTCATTCTGCTACTCATTCGGATCTCTTATTCAGATACAGTATAGATACACCCCAGACGCGGAGGTTATTCTACTACTCATTCAGACTTCATCAATCAGATACAGACTAGATACGCTCCAGACACGGAAGCCATTCTATTTATCATTCAGACTTCATCAATCAGATACAGTATAGATACACCCCAGACGCGGAGGTCATTTTACTACTCATTCAGACTTCATCAATCAGATACAGACTAGATACGCTCCAGACACGGAAGCCATTCTATTTCTAATTCAGACTTCATCAATCAGATACAGTATAGATACACCCCAGACACGGAGGTCATTCTACTACTCATTCAGACTTCATCAATCAGATACAGACTAAATACGCTCCAGACACGGAAGCCATTCTATTTCTCATTCAGATTCAACTATCAAATTCAAGTCCAGATACACTCCAGACACATAAGTCATTCTGTCACTTATTCAGATCCCAGTTACAGTATGGATACACTCCAGACACGGAAGTCATTCTGCTACTCATACAGGTCTCAACTTCAGATACAGTCCAGATACGCACCAGACACAGTTGCCATTCTATCACTCATTCAGAATTTATCCCCAGCCCAGAGATGCTCCATACACAGATGTTTTTCTGTCGCCCATTCAGAATTCAGATACAATACGGATACATCCAGACACGGCATTCATTCTGATATTCATTCAAGAATCAAATACAGTTACAGCTCGGATACGCTCTAGACACGGATGCCATTCCTTTGCTCATACAAATCCAGTCTCCAGGTACAACTCAGATACATTCCAGATACGGATACCATTCTGGTGTTCATTCTCCTGATTTTTAACAAACAGTCTTGGATGGCATCTTTAAGCCCATCTCCAGCAATATTCTACCATCTCCAAATGGCATCTTTAAGCCCATTCCCTCATTTACATTTTGACGAGTGCAAATTTACGGGCACTCTAGTGTCCAATCCTCTTTTACCTTCGAGTCACGAAAGACAGACTCGTCAATCTAACTCTTCAGGTTCAAGAAGATTGAACAGGGGCAGCTGTTGTACCCCAAAATTTTCCCTCTCATTTTATCAATATTTCCCCTCACAAGACTCTTTGGACTCAAGACCAAGCTAGGGTTTTCTCTGCTCAAGACATCTCCTTGCACTGATGACCTAAATTAGGGTTTGAGTTTGCACAGGGATTTTTGGACTTTCAATACCCAAAGTGACTTTCATATTTCATGTTGGACTTATAAGATTTCCTCTACCAAGTTTCAAGCCTTGAATCCGATTTTTGCCCAGTCAATTGGACAATTGACCTAAAAATCAGCTGTATTGGGGAAAAAGTCAATTGTGGCCAATTTACAGTCAAACCTCATAATTTTTGATCCACATCAACATTATAGACTCATATGAACCATTTGATCAAGTTTGGACCACAACTCCTCAAGAAATTTGATCAGATCATCAAAAGGGCAAAATGGTCATTTTTAGGGTTTTGACTACAAAAGGGAAATTTTTGATTTTTAACCTAGCCAATGGCAAATTGGGTTCAAGCATGGATTCAAGGACTCAATGGCATCATCTTTACCTATTCACAAGGTTCAAAAGATCTCAAATGCATTGAATTGACAGATGAATTTTTCAATCAACTGATCAAAATTTGATTGTACACTGAAAAGTCAAACTTTAACTTTTTGGTCAAAATCAAGTGCCAAGGGTCATTTTTCATCAAGATGTGTCAAAACATGAAACTTGTTCATCAAGAAACCTAATTTTTCAAATTAGAGTTTAAGATTGAAAAATTTCATAACTTAGAATTTTTCTAAGTTATGAAATTTTCTTATTTTTTCCCAACTTTGCCCAACATTTTCACCATGATGCAATTGGATTCAGACAAAACTTCCAACCTGAAAGTTGTATTCCTCCACAAATTATACAACTCTGATTCACAAAGTTTTCCCAAAAGAA
Organism: Vicia faba; assembly: GCA_948472305.1. Lineage (NCBI taxonomy): Eukaryota > Viridiplantae > Streptophyta > Magnoliopsida > Fabales > Fabaceae > Vicia > Vicia faba. Next base: position 50,480,815 of record OX451739.1, on the reverse strand, counting down.
GCTTGGATCTCAAGTTATGATTTTTGGAACAAGGGTCCATGAAACTTTTAACTTAGTGAAATTTTACCCTAGTTTAGGCAGGATTTTGACCTATCTTGATGACCATTTTTCACATAGTTCCACTTGGAATCTCAAAATTCATTTCAAATATGGATTGTTGAGCATGTTACAAGCTTTCCAAAATGTCCAAGAACTCTCCAAAATCATTTATGGTTAGGGAGAATCGAAGATTTGAATTTCGCAAAAACTCACTTTGGTCCATGGCATTTTCATGTTGACACAAGTTGCAAAATTTGTCCAAACTTGCTTTGTACTTGATTACGGGTCTCTAAAAACTTCCACACTCAAAAATTGAATGCAAACTCATTGGTTTAAGGTGTTATTCTGATCAATAGAGGATTACACATTGAATTAATCTTAAAATGGCAAAAGGTAGCATTTCCATTTTCATAAAGGCAACTTTATGTCAACTTGCTTCCCTTGAGCCTTGGACCTCTCTCTTTGCAGCAAACAAGTTCCATAAACTTAGGCAAAAGTACAGCAAAATTGTGCATGCTTGGAGATAGCCTGTACATGCCTATCTTGTATCACTTCACACTTTTCTTTCAAAACAAGTCAACTTGCCAAAAGGACATATCTTGAGTATCTGATATAACCAAAGTTTGTAAGCATTCCAAACAAGTTTTTGACATTGCCTTGAGCCAGAAACACGAGCCATTCATCCCTCAAACACTCTTGAACATCAAAACACATTCTTCTTTCAAAACAGGGCAGCTTCTGCACTTTGAGTTCCAAAACAAAAACCACTCGTGCATTTTTCCCCAAACCACTTCCAACACATTCCATATAACCCATATGAACTATCCCAACCATTGGCCCTTGACTGTAACTCCATTTGCAAGCTTCACCATTTCTGATTTCAGCTTGTGCAGGTTGACTTCTACAGGCTCATCCAAGCAAGCTCGAGGCAAACAAAGCATTGGGGAAGGTCAAAGGAAGTTCAGGCAAGCTCACAAACATCTCAGGCCTCATTGAAAACCTCCACATTGCCATACATGAGTTCAACTGAAACAGGTATTTGTTAACTTTCTATCTCTCTATTTAGGAATCATTAGGCTTAGGTTTGTGAATAAAAAATGTAGTACTCATAGCCCTTAAGCTGTACATATGCATAGATTTCATTTAAGTTAAGTGTGCTAAGAGAATTTGATTGATGAACATCCTGAAAAAGTTAGGTTAGAAATTAGGGCCAGAGAAATTCTCTCTGGTCTTTGAGAGTTGGATTAAGTTTTTTATATAGTTAGAATCGTATGATCATGCTCTATAACTTTCATGTTGCAAGTTTTCGTTTTTAAGCACAAATGCAGGAGATACGAGTTGTACATCAGAACGCGCATTTTTGTGTTTAAACGAAGGTTGAAGATGAAGTGTTGGGCTGGGCTTGGCTTGGCATGACTTTTTGCATCCCCTGGTATGCTTCTTGCACCCCCTGGCCCATTTCATTATATTTTTGTATTTTTCTATTTATTTTTCATTTCTGATTATATTTTATATTTTCATAAATTTTCACATTTTTATTTTATTATTTTTTAGACATAAAAATAATTATTAAATATTATATACTTTTATTTTCTTTAATAAAAACTTATAAATATTATATATTTTTATTTTTATTATTTATACATATAAAATAATATTTTTTTCACATGATTTATTTATTAATATCCTTGTATATATTTATATTTATTTTCTTGTACATAAAATAAATAATATAATATATATTATGTTAAAACAAAAACTAGGGTTTCCACCCTTATTAAAAATAATATTTTTTCTAATTTATTTTATTTTTTGACACTTGAATATATTTTTATTTATTTTATTGTACATAAATAAATAATATTATAATATACATACATATTCTTAAACCAAAAATTAGGGTTTTACCCTTAACAAAAAATAACTTTTTATTTTCTTTTTTTAATATATTAAATATCTTATTTTTACATACATAAAAATAAACAAAAAAACATTTTTACATATTTATAATATTTTGCATATTTATATTTAAATTGTTTATTTAAATATTGCTTATTTATTATTTGATGCGAAGAATTCAATTTGGATGTAATAGTATATCTTAGGATTTTATTTTCTTGCAAATACTCCCCATTCAAAATTGTATCCCCCTCCCATATCAATGTTGTAATAGTCGTAAATTTATTTTACGCATTTATAGCTTTCAAATATGCCATGATAGAGATTAGGGTTTGTATGTAATGTCCAAAATCAAAACAAATAGTTAGACCTAATACAAGACATAAAAGCATGTAAATTGACAACACAATACACACATGCACCCCTAGGGTTTCATCCACTTGTTGCCTTTAAAATGGCCATGTTATGCATGTTGAGTATCTTGGCAAAACAGAAACAAAACAAAAGATCATAGTCCCTCGATGACGCTATCTTGGTTGCCTATACAAAAATTATCTAGTCCCTCAAAAAATTTGCTAAGATACTTGGCAATATTGCTATCATGGTCAATATGATGACCCACGCCTGTCTCGTTTAACATCCAAACACAAGGTTGTTTACCAAATGCAATGGTAAAACAACATTGTCGAAAGGGTTAAAAATGTGTAGGAAAGATCTTTGAGTAGATAGGGTAGACAACTCTTAGTTACTTGATCAAAACTTGCAAAAACATCCTTGTTATTTTCAAACACACCTCACAACACAATTTCAAAGCATTTTCCCAAAACAAACTTTCAAACATTGAAACATATTTTCAAAAGACAATACACCTTTGTATACATTCAAACAAGAATCATTACAAAGGTTACCACGACGATGGCCTCTTTTCAAAACATTTTCAAAACCACACACAAAGCACCATTTCAAACAATTGAAAAGCAAAAGCAAGTGATCTAAACAAGTAACTAAGAGCCCATGGATAACCATGGATGAAAAGGGTGCTTGCACCTTCCCTTTTCATAATCTACCCCCTGAACCCAAGAAAATATCTCAAAGGTCTTTCCTGTGCTTTTTGACCTTTCCTTTGGATAAAATAAAAAGTCGGTGGCGACTCTTGCTAAACCGAAACATTTGCGAACACAAACGCAAAACCTCAAGTCAGTTCTCCCACCGCATCACAACTATCATCAAATCTAATGTCATCAACATCTCTACTACTATCACTGCTGCTATCATCACTTCTTTGGTTGAGATAACAAGCATTAGGTGCAGAAGCCTTGCTTACCATGTCTTCAACATCATGTTCAATCCATATATGACCATTCACACTATTAGCAAGGCAGTGTGTGGCGATTTTTAAATCTTCTTTGTCATCTATGAAGTTGAAATAACCTTCATCAACTCCTGAAATTTTTCTCCGCGGTCTAGATCCAATATAGCCACAATCTTTAACTAAGCTAATAGCTTCAAAGTAACTTAACATATCAGGATATTGGCCTTAAACGATGGTTTCATTCCCACCCATATAATACATGAACTTGTCATGCACAAAGTGTCCCCCTATGATGAAACATGACATTGAATACGCCCATTTCCAAAAATTAAACACATAATCAATGGTTAACACAATTAACCTACACAATATAATGTCAAATAACTCATAAATTTACTTCATGGTAAAAACCTAAGTTTGAGTTGAATGAAACTTTGGGACAACAAAGTAAACAAAATTTTGGGACCACAACAAAATAAAGGAAAGTTTAGGACCACAACAGTAAATGAGAGTTTTCAAAACTGTACCTTTTTTAACCCTTCTTGAAACCTTCGAAGAAGTCTTTAGAGAAGCGAATATGTCAATCTAACAGCTATGAAAATGATGAATAATGGATCAACCTGAGACGAAATATGATTACGAGGCACTTGGATTGAGATTGAAGGTGCGAAAATAGTAATGGTTCAGTGACTGGGTTTTTAGGGTTTCAAATGCAAGGGTGAAAATGGAGGTGGAATGTTCCTTTTACGTTTTAGGGAGATTGATAATTCAATTAGTGTTTCTATGTTCAAACAGTGAATTCTTGATTAGGGTAGTAAATCCCAGATTAGGGTGACTTAGTGTGTTTACAGTGGGTCATTAAAGGGTTAATTAAAAAAATTACTTTATTACCACAATCTAATGCCACATGACTTTTATTTTAATATAAAAATAATAAAAATAAATAAAAAAGTACATATTGGCAAAGATTTTGATGTCTACTCTAAATGAAAGACTAAAAGTACGAAATTTTCATATGTTAAAGATGAAATTCAAAAAAAAAATTAAAGAGGATTTTTAAACGCTCGCTTCTCAGAAGGACAAATACCTATTAACCCTATTTTAAAAAATGATTTTATAAAATCTAATTTTAAAAATATAAAAAAAATCCATCTTTTAGAGTTAAAACAAGCATGCCCTGGATGAACAACAACATGCTTAGATAGACCAAAATAGGAAGTGTTTACCAATTGCAATGTCCAAATCAAACATGTGTGAACTGAAAAATGTATCCATATATGAATTATGATGGTCAATGATTTTGGTTTTTGGTAATCCTACCAAGACCAAAATTGATCATTCAAGATGAACACTGAGGCAGTGTAGAGGAAGTGCAATTAAGAATGGAAAATTATTGTATAAAACCATTCGAGAGCTAAGAAAACGATTATTGCCATAATAGTGTAATAACTTTGTGAAGAAATGTATCAGAATATTTCTGAGTCATGAGTAGTCTTAAAACCAATTCATGTAAGCTTGGATCTTGATTCATCAAAATATTACATGTGCTGAGTTTTCATCACAATATGACAATCAATTCATGCACTTCTAGCTAAAAGGAATCTAAAAGGAGGTTTGAGCCTTCATATATCAATTTCAAAAGCTTTATGGACACATTTACAAAGAATCTTAGGAAGAAGGAGTTGTACACAGAAGGAAAATAAATGAAAAAAATGTGTAAGAAGCTACATATGCTTTCAAGCTGAGATGGTCAAGGAAAGAAACCATGCAACAAGGTCCTAAGATGAATGTGTATTTCGTCATGCTTTAAATATTGTAACTTCAATTGGAAGTTAAATTACACTCCAATATTTGTTGGCTTGAAATGGCAATGTTCAAAAACTTTGGTATCATTGTATGTGTTTTAACAAGTGGGAAATGGACAAGAAAACTCCTCTCGTGTTTTAACACTAATTACCTTTAAAACTGACTATTCTATCTCAAATGGTAATTTCACTAACATTTAAAGGAAGCAAAGCTCCACTTTTTTTTCAAATTCATTCGAATTGAACATGAAACTTTATTTAATGGAAAACCATATAATTTCCCTCTTCCACTATCAGGAGTTGGTTTGTAACGCCAATTTATGTTCTCACTGAGATTTTAAACAAAGGTCTGCAACCGTCTTCCCAAACTCATCCCCATATCCATCTTCCCAAATCCAACACCAGAATTGCTGGAATATATTCTCGATCATCTTCGCCAGAGCATAAAACGCACTCTTAACAGAACCAGAAGCCATAGCCGGCGACTCCAATTCCGGTACAGTTTCACTCAAACACAACACATGCTCTTGACCCGAAGCAACCAAGCACTTAATCAAAAACAAGCTTTTGGAGTCCAATAAAACCCTAGCTAATCCAGCATTTTGGGAGGAAGAACGGAAGAAACGTTTAACTCTATAGTCCGCGTCAATCACTCTGAGCTTGTCGTTCAGATTATTGCATCGGGATAGCTTGTCGCGGGGCATGAGAATTACTAAAGCAACCAACTGGCACAAGAGACAAATGAAAAGTTAACATGAATTCTTCAAGCTAAGAACACAGTCATTCCAGGTGAATTTAAAAGTAAATATATGAACTCTTCTAGTTAAAATTAAAACCACAACCATTTCATTCAAATTCAATTAGGGAATTTTATTCCCCTGCATCACATGTTTGAGATGCAGTACATAATCAATCAGGTCCCTGCATACTATGTTTAGTTTATAATAATAATTGTACAACATTTGAGAACTCGTGATTCCCACTAGTGCATCGTGGTTTTACTATTTCTCTGTATTTTGATAAGGCCAGCAGCAATGGTTTGAGTCCAAGCAACTAGAACTTATTATTACTTCTATTCTTATGCAGTTTATAAATAAATTGACTTTTGGGGTAAATACTACACCTTAAAGCTAACTATTCCCATCACATTCGAACTAAAACTGGCTTTGGCCTTTACCAGTTTCCAAATGCCACATGATATCCACCTGAAATATCTCAGTTGTCAACAAGGGTTTGAAACTTGACTCTCTTTTTAACGCTCCGCATTCGATCATATCCAATACCAATCTTGCTATGCATCAACTTGATAGCCAAATCAGCATTCCCAGCTTTCCTTAAGGAATGAATCATCACAGTTCTAATCTTCCCAGGTATTTCTCTACCCCTATCCACAATTCCATCAGCCAACTTACAAGCCTCCTTCACACGACCAGCTTTACACAGCGCTCCAATCATATCTTCATAAGCCGTTTCAAGAACAACCCCCATAGGTGCAAGCTCGTCCAGCACTTTACAAGCCCTCGCAACTTTTCCTGAAAGACACATTCCAATTGAAAAAGCCCTAAAACAAGCAACGTTCGGCGTTATCCCTTTGTCAATCATCAAATCCCACATCTTGACGGCTTCTTCATTCCTATGCACCCTGAAAAGCTCACTGATAAGTATAGTAAACGTATACACAGTATGCTCACAACCATCACACTCCATCCTCTTAAACAGCACTAAAGCATCGTCTATCCTCCCACACTTACACAGTCCATCGATGAGCGCATTGTAGCAATATGAATCCGGCAGACACCCCTTCTCAGCCATTTCATCAAACACCTTCTCAGCTTCATCCACCCTTCCCGCCTTTCCAAGTCCATCAATCAAACTAGAATAAAAAACAGCATTGACAACAACAGCATTCTCATTACAAAACCGAAAATAACCCAAAGCTTCCTCTACTCTGCCACTCTTACATAACCCATTAACAATAGCACCATAAGTAACCTCATCAGGCTCAATCCCATCCATTTTCATCCTCTCAAACAACCTTAAAGCCCCATCAGAATTCCCACTCTTCCCATAACAATCAATCAAAGCAGTGTAAACAGCCTTATTACCCTTACAACCATTTCTAAGCATATTCTCAAACAAAGCATAAGCTTCTAAAACCTTCCCCGTCTTACAAAGCCCGCATATGAGCAAAGTATAACAATGAGAAGGAACTTGAAATCCCTTATCCTCCATCTCATGGTAAAGACTCAAACAACAATCAACATCCCCTTCAGAATAACAAGCCTGCATTATTGTCATATAAGTAACAACATCAGGCTCCAAGTTAATTACCTCCATTTCGCGAACCATCTCAGTCGCCTTTCGTGTTTTCCCAATCTTACAATACCCTTTGATCAAAGTATTGTAGGTTACAACATCAGGCTTTATTCTTCCTTCTTTCATGGCGACAAAAACACGCTCGGCCGATTCGATAAAAGAGGAACCAACGAGTCCGTTAAGAAGGGAGTTGTAAGTGAAAAGAGTCGGGTGGATGTTTTGTTCGTTCATTCCACGCCAAACTAATAGAAGTTCATTGACCAGGCCGGCGTTACCGAAGCTTTTGATGAGGGAGTTGGCGGATGGGGATGTTAAGGGGAGGCGGCTACGTTGAAGTTCTGCAAAAATATTTAATGCGGCGGAGGTGGTGTTGGTTGAGGGGGATAGGAGTAGGTTGATTAGTGAAACGTAGCAATCGAGGGAATGTGAGTAGTTACGTTGGTGGGAAGCCCAGGTGAAGAAACGGAGGGCGGTGTGGTGGTTGTTGAGGGAACGGAGAGCGTGGGCGACGAAGGAGGGGGAGAGAGTGATGAGAAATTGGCGGCAGAAGGAGTCGAGATTTGATTCCATGGTTGGGGAATTGTCGAGGAGGTTGAGGATTTGTGTGAACCATGGAGAGGGCTGGAGGTTTTGTTTGGAGGAGATGACGTCGGAGAGGTCGGAGAAAGGTTCGACGAGTTCTGGGGGAGGGAGAGGTAGGGTTTTGAAGGAGTGGGAGAATGAATTGGCATTGTGGTGGTGCGGGGGATGTGTTTGGAGGTGAAGGGGAAAGGAGAAGTGGATGTGTGTGATTGAAGGAGAAGGTTGTTTCAGTAGCAGACAGGAGATTCTTCTCATCACTGTAAAGTCCACTCCTCCGAGTTTGGTTGATTTTCGAATGAGAAAAACCGTTTCCCCTGATTCTGCCACTTGATTATATCATTTCCCCCTCTAATACCTCCATTGTCTTTCATATTATTTCTAGGATAAATAATCATTTTGCTGGGAATTCTAAAAATAATGTATTAAAAAAAATACAGATGAAGATTTTTCTATTTTACATCTTGAATGAATTTAATCAATAGAATTTGAGATTTTTTTTTTTTTTATATTATTGACGTGGTTGCCAATCGGACTTTTTTAGTTTTTATTTATTTTTTTTAATTTCATGTGACTTTTATTTTTTATAAGATTACAATATGATGGTGTAGATATTCAACATCATTTTTTTTACTTTTTATATTCTAGATCATCTTCTCTTTCTTTTATCTAATAATTCAACAATCATTCAATTTTTATAAAAATAATTATTATTATTAAAATAAATAAAAGTGAATAAAACAAGAGTTTATTGGAGGTTAAATAGAAAAAATAGAGAGAAAGAGTGAATTTATTTTTGTGTGTCCAAATCAAATGAACCAAATCTCTATTAAATAATGTTATATAGTAAGAATCATTTAAATAAAATAAAAAAGACAAGAATATATACTTGTCATTGTTTTAGAGGATAATTTTAAATTTAATTTAAATTTAATTTCCTTTTTAATAGGAATCACGGGGTGGTGGTTATAATGAATGGTTGAGATTTAACTCTTGTCTTTCTTACTTTCATACTTTCTTACTAATAAACATTTTCCATCTCTATGTATAGACAAAAAAATGATGAATTTTGGTGAAAATTGATCTTACTGGTTGATCAGAACCTAAAAGGTGGTCGGATGACGATCTTCTGTCGGGCTCGAAAATCGAAGAGGAGAAAAGAGGTTGTACCTGCAAGACACTTCGACGATCAAGTAAGTGTGGGAGCGAAGAGATACAAGCAAAGTATTAGGGTTTTAGTGGTGAATAGTGAATATTTGATACCTGACCCTCACAAGTGTGAGGGTATATATAGTGCCCCTGACGCGTAGCCATTGGTTCCTATTTTTGGGTCTAGATATGCGAACCCGTGAAAATAGGTAACTTTCAGAACTTGGTCATATCGAGCAGGTGTGTCCGTAACTAGTCGTTGGTTCCGAGGAGGAGGTAGGCTATGGGCAGCGGTCTGGTCGGTTCCTGGTTGTCTGGGCGACTTGATATCGAAAAAACTGAGAGATGCTCATTAGTCATCGTGGGTCAGCACCGATCTAGGAGGACAAACAATCGATAGCGCCCGACAGGGCGGAGAAGGTTCTGCTCATGGTCGTATGGGCTGCGCCAAAGGGGAAGTCTAGACTAGGCCCACTCTGGCTGTCGGGCCAGTCCAGAACAATAGCCCCCCAAGTCGTTGCTTTCGAGCATGGGAGTGATGATTTGATATCTGCTCGATAAAATGGGGTGTTTCTTACGGGAGAGTATGAGCGTCACCCGTAGCTCCTTTCTCGTGGGGAGAAGAGCAGTTGGTCGCTTTGGGCTTTGAACTTGAAGAGGTAGCGTGTTTCGGGAAATGCGTCGATGAAGCGGTACAATGATGGCTTAAGAGCTAGGGTGTAATGATGACGATCCTAGGGTTCCCTAGGTATGTGTTACCCACACGTGGATGGTCCCAGCTATAAATATGAGAGGAGTATGGCGTTTTGTATTTTTCATTCTTCTCTCAACTGCTCGCCTGTCGACCGCCGTTGGTTTTGAAGTTTCTACTGCTCGCCATCGCTCTTCTCAGCTTTCTTTATCCTTCAATCGGTAAGTTTTCAATTCTTCGCTGTTATTAGACATTTTTAGTTCATATATTCATTATTTTAGCCTTACAATTGCACGCGGTTAGGGTTACGATGTCGTTAGTTGGGATTTTCTTAGACGAGTGTTGGTGGTGAATGGAGATTATGCGTTTTGGAATCGCCGAAGCCGTCGTAGGCTTTCCTTTGACATACGCGACGCACCGCATGCGACTCTTTGGGATTTTAGGTTGTTTTTCACGGACTGAGGCTTGTTCTTGTTTGAAGAAGCGTTCCTTCGCTCAGATGCCTTAGTGAGGGTTCTGGTCGGGGACATAGTCCTCGTTTATCAACGCCCTTTCACTTGATTAGTGTTGGAAGGGTGGTTTTGGTGATGATGTCGAGCTCACCTCTATCCTTTGTTTTTCAAGTACTATGGCCGACAATATCAAGGATGATTTTTCAGATGAACGAATCGGGTCATCTCTAAGCTCTATGGATAATTCCTGCAGACGTCGAGCGTTCAGGAGATTTCTAGGGGAGAACCGAGCAGATCGGACCAGCAATTAAGGGGAGAAGACGCAAATATGGTCCCCGTCAACCAGGTTGGTCTGTTCCCTCCCGACGAAGACGAGGACCTACGGTCTTGGGTCGCCCAAGATCCTTGGGATTGGGCCTCTTATTTCTTCGAGCACCCTGATGAGGTTTTCATCGAGGTGTATTCGTACGGTAACGGAGATCGAGGGGATTGGTCGCTTTGGATCCCTAGGAAAGACAGCTAAATCAGCTTTAAATATGACAAGAGGCGGATTCCTATGTACGATATTGTCTTCCAGGAGATGGTCCTCCGACTCCCTTTTTTAGACTTATAGGTGGCCGTTTTCTGTAACGCCCGATAATTTAATTAATTATTTAATTAAATTATTTTTGAATCATTTGTTGAAATGTGTGGGATGTTTCTATATGTTGCTAAGTTGTTATTTGGTTGATTATTTTAGTTGATTAATATTAGAAATAATATAAAATTAAGTTGTTGGGCTTAGTTATATACGTAGTAAGGTGTGTGTGTGTAAGTTAGGCCTAATATGATTAATGAAATAAGGTTAAGTTGATATAAGAATTAGGCTAATTAGAAAAATAAGGAAGTTTTGGTGTACTGATCGTGAGAAGTTGCAGAAGAGGCAAAGTAAGGTTTTCGATTAGAGAGTTATAGAGCGACCTTCAATCCAAGGTAAGGGTGGAGTTCTTACTCTATAATGGGAATTATGATGGATATTATGTAGGGATTCGTTACGTGTATAATTGTTGTGCGTATGATTTTTTTTCTGGATCTGTTTCTGAAATTTCCTGTTTTCATGTTATGGTTGTTTATGAATTTTCTGCATAACTATACTGTACAAATTGATGAATCTGTTAGTGGAGATTATCACATGTTGATATAGTTATCATGTTTCTATGTTATTCCATGTTGTTGGTCTGAAATTAATGATCGAGGAGAATACTGAAAGGCTGGGTTAACGTTCATCACAGACTGGATGAAATTTGTGCAAAAGTGTTAAAGACACGTCGTACCGAGGGACACATGTGCTTGTGCCGAGCGACACAAGGTTGCAAGATGTGCTGAGGGGCATGGTGTGTGCCGACCGACACACAGGCAAAAAGGGGGAGTTCCGCGCGACAGGGTTGTTGTGTCGAGGGTCACATGTATTTCTTTTTCTTTTTTTCTTTTCTCTTGTGCATCCTAATTGGTGAGTTATTTGTTTAACAGTATTGGCATAATAATTAGAGTTCTTAAGGTAATTTACCCCCTGAATGATTAATGGGTTACTATTAGATATAAGTTAGTAGCAGGAGAGATAGTAGAATTAATAATTAGTAGAAAACTAATAATAAGGTTATCAACAAAAGTAATTTAGTAGAGTTTTCAGTAGCAATATTAATAGGAGAACAAATTAGTAGCTAGTAACAAAGATGAAATAATTAATAAGTGACTAGAAGTAAACTGTATGGAGTTAGAAATAGTAGTACAGAATCAAAAATATTAGTATTTTAGCAGAAAACTATTTAGCCGGATATAGTCGAATTGCCTGAATAATTACACAGGATGTCGTAGTATATTTTGGTTAATACGGTGTATTGTATACTTTGTTATAATTTGAGAATTGGAAGATGATGATGATGAATTTTGTTGAGATGCCTCTAATTATTGATAGATATTATGTTGTAGGCTTATGGCCAAATTTTGAATTGTGTTGAATTGTTGTTGAATTATTGTTGTTGTTACTATATTCATATTGTTGTCACATACATAGCATATCAAGTTGGGAGCTCATGCCCGGTAAGTTGGCCTGGATTGGTAAATATAAAGTTGAAGGCTTATGCCTTGTTGATGCCTCTATTAACTGGCAGGTTATTAAGTTAGGAGTACTGCTCTGATTGTACCACATGCATGTGCATAAAAACAAGTCGCATTTCATGTTGCATCCTGAGTTGTTGTATGGATGAATTGATTATGTTAAATGTTGTTAAAGAGCTGCGAAGTGGTGATTTTGTATGAACTGATTCTAATATATTATTTATCATGCATTTTATTATATTGTTTCATATCTCACCTCTTCTTTTTGAATGTTACCCCTATGTTGGTAAGGTGGAGGTAATCCAGTGTGAAGGTTGTTTACCTTCATTAGCTCGAGTCGGTGTCATCGCTCTGATATGTAACACTCGGGGGGATGAACGTTTGTTGCTTTATTGTTGATTTTACTTTAGTTGCTGAATTTTAATTTGATTTCTAAGTACTTTGTTGTTTCTAAAGTTGTTTCGATCGAACAAAGTTGTTATGACATTGAGTTAAAATTGTGATTCCGCTGCTTAATTATAAAAGTTGTTTTATTCTAAAGACTATATTATGTGGTTAACAGTTCATCTGAGTTTAAGTGTTATGTATATGTTTTACATGCGATTAAATAAAGTTGTTTTTAAGTAGTAAGTGTAACATCCTATTGATATGTCCAGATTTTATAACTCTGATTTTAATAATATTTATCGGGTAGAAATAGGGTGTTACATTTTCTGTCATCTTTGACTGTCTCCTTCCCAGTTGCATCCGAATAGGGTCGCTTTTATGCGGCCGTTCGAGATCGTATGCGACTACCTGAAGATAGGGGCCACCATCCCTTTTGTTTTTCTACTGCTTCCATTTCTAGATGAGCAAGATTGATGGTAAGTGGGGATGGGTTGCCTTGAAGAAAGGCAACAGGAAGCTGTTTAAATCCTACCTGGAGTCTGTCCGACATTTTAAGGATAAATATATTTTGGTGCAGCCCCTTTCGAGAAGGGCGATGTTGAATGTCTTCAGGACTGTGTTGGTATGTGACGAGGACGGGGTCCCCTGTTTAAATGAGCAGGATGATCAAGTGATCAACCTGGTTTACAAGTTCCCCTTCCAGTGGATGAGGAAGTACTTTGACAATAAATTAGGTTCCTACGTATGGAAGGAGGGGGAGCTCGGCGTTGAGGATCAAGAGAATTATGTCGTCCTGGCTGCTTTTATAGCACGAATCCTTTGCGGCCAGCGACTGGGCCAGGGAGGAAGGCTAATAATGGATAAAAACGAGGAGGCTGTCTATGAGTCCGATCTGATAGTCGTAAAGGAACTCCTCGAGAGTGAGGATCCTGTCAAATACTTGGGTACTTAGTTTTGTGTTTTGAGTAGTTATATGTGGTTGACACTTTTTGGTCCCTCGTTGGTAACTTTGATTTTTTGTTTTGTTTGTCCTGCAGATAGCATGAATCCTGCTAGGAGCGTATAGCCAGGACCCTTGCTGCTAGAGCAAAGAAAGCTATGAAGGACAGTCAAACTGGTTGGGGGGCCGCTCCTACATCAGGGTCGGGCAACTCGTCTTTGGGCCAGGCCATGTTGCTCTCTCTCCTGCTCTGGTATCCTCGAAGGCGAAGAGGCAACGTGCCGAGGGAAGTTTAGATCTGACACGGGAGAAGGGGAAGGGGACGTATGGCCTACCCAATTAATGGCCGGAGAAGGCTTTCTTCAATGGCGCAACTCTCTGTCTTCCTCGGGCCGAGTCTCTTCACCTCGAGGGTTTGGAATGCCCGAAAAAGAGGGCGATGTTGGCGCATGATGCTGGCGGTCTGATGAGGATATTGGTGATGGTTGTTGCTTACACCGAGTGGAGTTCTTCGTAAGAGGCTGAGCTGAAGAAACTACAGGTTAAGTTGGCCGCGACAAAGAAGGGGCGGAGTGATGAGGAAAAGGCCTGGATGTTGGCTGAGGAAGATTCAGGGAGGCTCTCTAAGGAGCGAAAAATTGTGTTGCTCGAAAAGAAGGCCTTGAAGGAAAAGGTAGCGGCCCTAATTGCCGAGGTTACGCCCGTTGAAAGCGAGCTAGAGGACACAAAAGATTTAAGGACTCGGGCTGAGCTTGTCGCTCATTTTCAACTAGTGGTGGATGACGCCCAAGCTGTCTTCGAGGGGAGTTTTGAGAACACGGTGAAGCAGCTGCACGCGCTGAACCCTGGGGTCGAGCTTAACACCTCCAGCATGGGGGTTAATTATTATGTGGCCGTAGGTAAGATCATGGTCCTAGATTACCTTAAAGAGCTTGTCGCCTAACCTGCCAGGGGTCTTCCTCAGTTGTCGCCTATCGCCGAGGATAGAATAGAAGAGTGAAGCTAGTATGTTCCGGCGTGTGTACTGTTATTTTGTAATCTCATTTTTGGGAATATTCCTGTTTATGTAATTTTTGAACAAATGTGGTTCTTGCGACCACGGTTTTGTTTTGGATGCAGGGCCATGGGCCTATTTTTGTAAAAATTTGTACAATGGATTAACGGTCATTTATTTCAACTTTAAATATTTGTGTTTGCATGTTTGTTGTGATACTTGTATGCTCGAGACATATTCTGTTTTGCTATGGGCTTGTAGTGGGGAACTGTTAGTTTATTTTATGTGGTTACTGGTATGGTTGACCAGACAAATAACTAGGGAAAATGTCGGGCGTATGCCGGAAATCAGGTTACGTTTCGAGGGCCTGAGCTCGACGACGTGAACTTCCCATCGCGAGTCGGGTGCTCTGCCGTCGTGGTATGAGGATGATGGAGCTCGATTAAGTTATCCATGTCGGGCTGAGGACATGCTCGTTTAAAGAGCGGAGTCTCGTACCTTCAATATAATTTGGGTGTTATGCTTGTACCTAGACATGCACGCGTGGTTGGGCCTAGATGAGTTCGTCTTATCGACGAGACTCACCAACTATTCATTGTTTTAACTGTAATATTGCTTTAGGTTCTCATTGTTCCATGATTGGACGAGTTGTTCCCCTTCTAAATTTTCTAAGTAATATGCCCTGGTCCCCGTTTTCACGTAGATGCGACAGGGACCTTCCCAGTTCGCTGCCAGCTTGCTTTCGCGAGATTCTTTGAAATTTCTTTTCAAGACAAGGCTACTGACCTCGAACTCTCATCGTATGATTTTGGCGTTGTAGCATATGGCTATCCTTTGTTTGAGTGAGGCCTCTCGTAGGGCCGCTTGTAACACGCCGTTTTTATCTAAATGTTATTTCATTAATTATTTTCCAAAATTATTAAATTATATCTATTTTGAGAAATATATTCAATTGATATCGATTAAAATATTAATTGGGTAATATGAAATGAAAATATTTATTGTGTCGGAATATTATTTTGAATAATATTAATTTGGTGTGTAGTAATATTTGACTTTGTTTGATTAATTGGCATGATTAGGTTTATATAGAATGAATATTATTTAGTGTAATATTGTTTAATAGGGTTATATATTATAATTTGATTTAAATAATTGTTGGGGCCAAATTATAATTTTTGAAAGATAGAGGGAGGAAAGTTAGTAGTAGAAGGAGGGTTTTATAAAATAGAAAGGAGAGTTAGTAAGAGTAGGGGAAAGAAGAGAAAGAAGAAGAAGAAAAGAGGAGAAGAGAAGAAAGGAAGCTAGGGTGAAGTTGCAACATCTTCATCTTCTTGTTTCAAGAAAACCCACACCAAGGTAAGGGGTTTGATTCTCCATCTCATATTGTTAGGTTTTGATAAATATATTTTGGATTTGGGGGTAAAATGGATAGTTGATTTTATAGGGTTTGTTGGTTGATTGTTAGAATGGTTTAGAAAAGTTGGATTAGGAGTATGGTTTGTGGATGTATTAGGTGCTAGCTTGTAGGAATTAAGAGTATTGAGATGGGAAAGAAAACCACGGTAGTTGAATGAGAAAACCCCAAAAGAGTGGAGTTTTCACGCAGGCCTCTCAACACGGGCCGTGTTGCAGCACACGGGTGCCCGTGTTGATGCTCTGACTTGGCATTTCTTTAGGCACGTTCATGGTGGCCTCTCAACACGGGCCGTGTTGCAGCACACGGGTGCCCGTGTTGATGCGTCTGTAGACTCCAAATTTCTGATTTTCGCACTTTCTTTGGAACGCGATTGTGTTCCGATTTTCCGATTTGGAATTATTTGATAGTTGATGGTTTATGTTTTGGTTGAGTAAGTAACTTGTTTGTATACATTCTACTTGACGTTGAGATTGTTAAATCATATGTATGCATGCATGTACAATAGTTGATGTTCCATTGGTTGGATTTGATGGCATGTGTATGTTAAGATTATTGTGAGTCTTAATTGCATGCATTGGTTATATTGTACATTGCATGGCATGGTTGGTCTTGAAACAGAGACGGTGAAACTGTGGGTTCACACAATATCTAGACGGTGACCCTATTGTGGGAAAAGACGTAGTGACCTTGATCCGGAAGGGAAAAACAGGTGGTGGAACTTTGGGTCCACAATATCTAGACGGTGACCCTATTGTGGGAAAAGACGTAGTGACCTTGATCCGGAAGGGAAACATAGGTGGTGGAACTTTGGGTCCACGAGTCGGTACCACATTCGCATACGTTGAGTCGTGTAGTGAGTCTCATGTATATTTGTGCATGTTATGCATGAGTGTGGATGTGTTTTTGATTATGTACCAATATTGTTGTTGTTTGAATTATGGTCATGTGCCAAGGGTGTGAGTATTTCGGATAATCGGTTTACATGGCTAATGTGTTGGAAATGGGTTCCTTGAGTAAGGATACTACGAGTGATAAAATGAACATGATCATTATGTATTGCTTTATTTATTGCCATTTCATTTACTCAAAATTACATGTTATATGATTATTGGAATTCTTACCCTTTTGTTGGCCAATGCCTTTGATGGCATTGTGCAGGTACCGAGGACGGTAGCGCGAGGCGCTAGCTAACGGATGCATTGGATTGCAATCTGTTTTATTTTGATTAGAGTCGAGTCGATGCTCTGGTAGTAACACATGGGGGGGGAATTATTTAGTGTCGAACTCGATTATTTTGTATTTGGATTATGATGTATATAATCCTTATTCTTGTATATGATGTTTTGTATATGAGAGACTTGATAACATATGCTCATGTGATTTATGATGGCTTGATGCCTTGGATTATGTTTTGATTCCTCCATAATGGAGATGATGTGAAATTGTGAAACTCCGTTGCGTTTGCACGAGAGAATGAAGTAAATATTTATTGTATGTTTGTTTTGTGTTGGAATACTTATACCTTCAAACATACCCTGTCCGTTTTCTTTAAAAATAATTTGGAATGTGTTTTATGTTGTGGCATCCCTTCCGTGCAATTTTATTTCTCTGATTTTAATCTTTACCTATGAATTGGGGTATTTAGATGGGGTGTTACAATAGTGGTATCAGAGCATAGTCGGTCGGTTGTCAGGTCTTATTTTGTTAATCCCTTGTATTCGATTGTGTGGCTAACGCGATCAATGCCCTGTGTTGTTCAGAAGATGGCTGGTAGAAGGAATGATGATGCTTTAGCTGAGTCATTGAGGTTGCTTGCGGGGTCAATAAATCAGATGCCGCAAACGACTCAAGCACCAGATGATGGTACCGAAGATGCTTTTCGTGCTCTTGGGAAATTCCAAAAGAACAACCCGCCTACTTTCAAGGGAGAGCACGCTCCGGTGGAGGCTCAAGAATGGTTAAAAGCAATTGAGAAAATCTTTCGTGTAATGAATTGCACTGATGCTCAGAAAGTGCAATTCGGAACGCACATGCTGATTAAAGAGGCCGAAGACTGGTGGATCAACGCTAGTCAGAGGTATGAGGAGGAGCAGGTTGTGGTGACTTGGGAAATTTTCCGAGATGCATTCTTGGAGAATTATTTTCCGGAGGATGTTCGTGGTAAAAAGGAAGTTGAATTCCTGGAATTGAAATAAGGTAGTGGTTCGGTAGCTGACTATGCGGCTAAATTTCAAGATTTGATCAAATACTGTCCTCACTACAACACTGTTAATGCTGAGAGGTCGAAGTGCCTTAAGTTTGTTAATGGTTTGAGGTCGGACGTAAAGAAGGCGATTGGGTATCAGCAGATTACAAGATTCTCTGAGTTGGTTAATAAGAGTCGTATCTACGACGAAGACAGTCGGGATAGCACTACTTATTACAAGAGCTTGAGTGAGAAAGGAGGTAAGGGGCAGATGCGTCCTAAGCCTTATGATGGAAGAGGAAAGAGACCAATAAGTAGTGGGAAGAGTCTGAGTGGGGGAGTGACTACTCCAATCAAATGTTTTAAATGTGGTAAAGAGGGACATCATGCTATGGAATGTCGCCAGGGGATAGTTAAGTGTTTCAAGTGTGACAAGGTGGGTCACAAAGCGGTGGATTGTAGAGCTGGTATGAGTGTAACTTGCTTTAATTGTGGTGAGCAAGGCCACATAAGTACCAAATGTCCAAAGCCAAAGAAAGAAGTTGGAAAAGTATTCGCTTTATCTGGGGCAGAGACTTCTGCTGAGGAACGTCTAATCAGAGGTACATGCTTTATCTCTAATGTGTCTTTGGTTGCTATTATTGATACGGGTGCGACGCATTCGTTTGTTGCTTTAGATTGTGCCAAGAGATTGGGCCTTGTCTTGTCTACTTTGGATCGAAGTATGGAGGTAGATACACCTGCGATGGGTTCAGTTTCTACTTCAGTTGTTTGTTTAAAGTGTCGTTTGCGCATGTGCGGGAGAGATTTCGAAGTTGATCTCGTGTGTCTTCCCTTGCATCAGATAGATGTGATTCTAGGTATGGACTGGTTGAAAGCCAACCATGTCTATATCAACTGTTTTGCTAAGGCTGTTCTTTTTCTCGAGTCCGAGAAAGATGGTGTGGTTTTTTTGTCTACACAGCAAGTTGAGAAGAGTGTGAAGAATGGAGATGGGTTGTTTATGCTTATGGCGAGTATGGTTTTGGAAGATGGTAGAGTAAGAAAGGATTATCCTGTGGTATGCGAATTTCCTGAAGTGTTTCCTGAAGAGATTACGGATTTACCTCCTGAGCGCGAGGTAGAGTTTTCCATCGACGTAATTCCTGGTACTAGTCCTGTTTCGATGGCTCCTTATAGGATGTCACAGTCGGAACTAGTGAAACTGAAGAGTCAGCTGGAAGAGTTGCTTGACAAAAGGTTTATTCGTCCTAGTGTGAGCCCGTGGGGTGCTCCAGTTTTACTTGTGAAGAAGAAAGAAGGAACAATGAGACTTTGTGTGGATTATAGGCAGCTAAACAAAGTGACCGTTAAGAACAAGTATCCTTTGCCAAGGATTGATGATTTAATGGATCAGTTGGTGGGTGCGTGTGTGTTTAGCAAGATTGACTTGAGGTCAGGCTATCATCAGATTCGCGTGAAAGCGAGTGATATTCAGAAAACTGCATTCAGAACTCGCTATGGACACTATGAGTATTCGGTGATGCCTTTTGGTGTTACGAATGCACCTGGTGTGTTCATGAAGTATATGAACAGAATCTTTCATGAGTTTCTGGATAAGTTTGTGGTGGTGTTCATCGATGACATTCTGATTTATTCCAAGAGTGAAGCAGAGCATGCCGAACACTTGAGAATTGTTTTGTCAATTCTGAAGGAAAATCATTTGTTTGCTAAACTTTCGAAGTGTGAATTCTGGTTGGAACGAGTGAGTTTCCTTGGTCACGTGATATCTCGTGGAGGTATTGCTGTGGACCCTTCGAAGATAGAAGCCGTGTCAGAATGGGAATCTCCAAAATCAGTTTTTGAGATTCGAAGCTTTCTTGGTTTAGCGGGTTATTACCGTAAGTTCATTGAAGGCTTTTCCAAGCTAGCTTTACCGTTGACACAATTGACTAGGAAGAGTCAAGCGCTCGTATGGACTCCGCAGTGTGAAGATAGTTTCCAAGAGTTGAAAAGAAGGTTGACAACTGCGCCGATTTTGATTTTGCCTAAACCATCTGAACCGTTTACGGTCTATTGCGATGCTTCTTTGATGGGTTTAGGAGGTGTGTTAATGCAAAATGGGAAGGTTGTGGCGTATGCTTCGAGGCAACTCAAGGTGCATGAGAGAAATTATCCGACTCATGACTTGGAGTTGGCAGCGGTGGTTTTTGTGTTAAAGATTTGGAGGCATTATTTGTTTGGGTCGATATTCGACGTCTTTAGCGATCATAAGAGTTTGAAATATCTGTTTGATCAAAAAGAGTTGAATATGAGGCAAAGAAGGTGGCTAGAGTTCCTTAAAGATTATGACTTCAGTTTGAATTACCATCCTGGTAAGGCAAACGTGGTTGCAGATGCTTTGAGCAGGAAGTCTTTGCACATGTCTATGTTAATGGTTAAAGAATGGGAATTGTTGGAGCAATTTCGAGATTTGAGTTTGGTGTGTGAAGAGACTTATTTTGGCGTGAAGCTTGGTATGATGAAGCTTACTAGTGGTGTCTTGGAAGAGATTAGGGATGGGCAAAAGTCAGATTTGGTTTTGGTTGATAAGTTTACTTTGGTGAATCAAGGTCAAGGTGGAGAGTTCAGAATTGATGAGAATGGAATTTTGAGATGTCATGATAGAGTTTGCGTTCCTGATGTGGGGGATGTGAAAAAGAGGATTCTTGAGGAAGGACACCGAAGCGGATTGAGTATTCATCCGGGTGCTACAAAAATGTACCAAGACTTAAGGAAGTTGTTTTGGTGGCCAAGTATGAAAAAGGAAATTGCTGAGTTTGTATATTCTTGTTTGGTTTGCCAAAAGTCTAAGATTGAACACCAGAAGCCTTCGGGTTTGTTACAACCGTTGTCTATTCCCGAGTGGAAGTGGGATAGTATCTCGATGGATTTTGTTTCTGGTTTGCCGAGGACTCCGAGTAATCATGAGGCTATTTGGGTCATAGTGGATAGATTGACTAAATCTGCACACTTTATTCCGATTAGGATGGATTACGCTATGGAGAAGCTTGCTAAGTTGTATGTGGAGCGGATTGTTTGTTTACATGGTATTCCTACATGTATTGTTTCAGATAGAGATCCGCGTTTCACTTCAAGATTTTGGGAAGGTTTACAAAGAGCCTTGGGTACTAAGCTGAGATTGAGTTCCACTTATCATCCTCAGACGGATGGCCAAACGGAGAGAACAATTCAGTCACTTGAGGATTTGTTGCGTGCTTGTGTTTTAGATCAAGGAGGTTCCTGGGAGAGTCATTTGCCTTTGATTGAGTTTACTTATAATAATAGTTTTCATTCTAGCATTGGCATGGCTCCTTTTGAGGCATTGTATGGAAGACGGTGTAGGACACCTTTGTGTTGGTAAGAGACGGGAGAAAGTGCTATAATTGGTCCGGAATTGGTTCAAGAGACCACAGATAAGATCAGATTGATAAGAGAGAAGATGAAAGTTTCTCAGAATCGCCAAAAGAGTTACTTTGACAAGAGGAGGAAACCTCTTGAGTTCAAGAAGGATGAACATGTGTTTTTGAAGGTGAATCCAACTACGGGTGTTGGAAGGGCGCTTAAATCGCGGAAGTTAACACCTCGATTTATTGGTCCTTATCAGATTTCAGAGCGGATTGGAAGTATGGCTTATCGGATTGCATTGCCGCCATCACTTTCAAATTTGCATGATGTGTTTCACGTTTCGCAATTACGAAAGTATATTGCGGATCCGTCTCATGTTATTCAAGCGGATGATTTGGAAGTAAGAGACAATTTGACGGTTGAGGTTTTACCGGTGAGGATTGAATATAAGAAGGTGAAACAACTAAGAGGAAAAGAGATTGCTTTGGTTAAAGTTGCATGGGGTGGTTCGGCGAATGGTAATGTGACATGGGAGCTTGAAAGTCGGATGCGGGATTCCTATCCCGAATTGTTCGTTTAGAGGTAATTTTCGAGGCCGAAAATCTTTTAAGTGGGGGAGAGTTGTAACACGCCGTTTTTATCTAAATGTTATTTCATTAATTATTTTCCAAAATTATTAAATTATATCTATTTTGAGAAATATATTCAATTGATATCGATTAAAATATTAATTGGGTAATATGAAATAAAAATATTTATTGTGTCGGAATATTATTTTGAATAATATTAATTTGGTGTGTAGTAATATTTGACTTTGTTTGATTAATTGGCATGATTAGGTTTATATAGAATGAATATTATTTAGTGTAATATTGTTTAATAGGGTTATATATTATAATTTGAGTTAAATAATTGTTGGGGCCAAATTATAATTTTTGAAAGATAGAGGGAGGAAAGTTAGTAGTAGAAGGAGGGTTTTATAAAATAGAAAGGAGAGTTAGTAAGAGTAGGGGAAAGAAGAGAAAGAAGAAGAAGAAAAGAGGAGAAGAGAAGAAAGGAAGCTAGGGTGAAGTTGCAACATCTTCATCTTCTTGTTTCAAGAAAACCCACACCAAGGTAAGGGGTTTGATTCTCCATCTCATATTGTTAGGTTTTGATAAATATATTTTGGATTTGGGGGTAAAATGGATAGTTGATTTTATAGGGTTTGTTGGTTGATTGTTAGAATGGTTTAGAAAAGTTGGATTAGGAGTATGGTTTGTGGGTGTATTAGGTGCTAGCTTGTAGGAATTAAGAGTATTGAGATGGGAAAGAAAACCATGGTAGTTGAATGAGAAAAACCCAAAAGAGTGGAGTTTTCACGCAGGCCTCTCAACACGGGCCGTGTTGCAGCACACGGGTGCCCGTGTTAATGCTCTGACTTGGCATTTCTTTAGGCACGTTCATGGTGGCCTCTTAACACGGGCCGTGTTGCAGCACACGGGTGCCCGTGTTGATGCGTCTGTAGACTCCAAATTTCTGATTTTCGCACTTTCTTTGGAACGCGATTGTGTTCCGATTTTCCGATTTGGAATTATTTGATAGTTGATGGTTTATGTTTTGGTTGAGTAAGTAACTTGTTTGTATACATTCTACTTGACGTTGAGATTGTTAAATCATATGTATGCATGCATGTACAATAGTTGATGTTCCATTGGTTGGATTTGATGGCATATGTATGTTAAGATTATTGTGAGTCTTAATTGCATGCATTGGTTATATTGTACATTGCATGGCATGGTTGGTCTTGAAACAGAGACGGTGAAACTGTGGGTTCACACAATATCTAGACGGTGACCCTATTGTGGGAAAAGACGTAGTGACCTTGATCCGAAAGGGAAACACAGGTGGTGGAACTTTGGGTCCACAATATCTAGACGGTGACCCTATTGTGGGAAAAGACGTAGTGACCTTGATCCGGAAGGGAAACATAGGTGGTGGAACTTTGGGTCCACGAGTCGGTACCGCATTCGCATACATTGAGTTGTGTAGTGAGTCTCATGTATATTTGTGCATGTTATGCATGAGTGTGGATGTGTTTTTGATTATGTACCAATATTGTTGTTGTTTGAATTATGGTCATGTGCCAAGGGTGTGAGTATTTCGGATAATCGGTTTACATGGCTAATGTGTTGGAAATGGGTTCCTTGAGTAAGGATACTACGAGTGATAAAATGAACATGATCATTATGTATTGCTTTATTTATTGCCATTTCATTTACTCAAAATTACATGTTATATGATTATTGGAATTCTTACCCTTTTGTTGGCCAATGCCTTTGATGGCATTGTGCAGGTACCGAGGACGGTAGCGCGAGGCGCTAGCTAACGGATGCATTGGATTGCAATCTGTTTTATTTTGATTAGAGTCGAGTCGATGCTCTGTGTGGTACGGTGGGAGAACTGACTTGAGGTTTGCGTTTGTTTTCGCAAATGTTGCGGTTAGCAAGAGTCGCCACCGACTTTTTATTTTATCCTAAAGGAAAGGTTAAAAAGCACAGCAAAAACCTTTTGAGATATTTCGTGGGTTCGGGGAGTAGATTATAGAAAGGGAAGGTATTAGCACCCTTTCTATCCACGGTTATCCATGGGCTCTTAGTTACTTGCTTAGATCATTTGCCTTTTGTTTTCAATTGTTTTAAATGGTGCTTGAGTGTGTGGGTTTTGAAAATGTTTTTGAAAAGAGGCCAATGTGGTGGCAACCTTTGTAATGATCCATGTGGGGATGTA
Source organism: Vicia faba (assembly GCA_948472305.1). Lineage (NCBI taxonomy): Eukaryota > Viridiplantae > Streptophyta > Magnoliopsida > Fabales > Fabaceae > Vicia > Vicia faba. The sequence goes on along the minus strand of OX451739.1, from coordinate 50,456,415 downwards.
TACAAAGATGTATGTCTTTTGAAAAAGTTTTCATTTGTTTTTGAAAGTTGTTTTGAAAGTTGTTTTGAAAGTGTAGTGATGTGTGATTTTGAAATTAGGCAAGTGTTTTGTTTTGCAAGTTGATTCAAGTAACTAAGAGGTTATCTACTCCTAAATTTCTCAAAAGATTATTGCTATACTTTAACCCTTTTAACAAGTTTGCACCACCATTGTATTTGGTGGGCAACCTTTGTGTTAGGATGTGAAAGGGACGGGCGCGGGTCATCGTTTAGACCATAATTGCAACAACGTTAAATGTCTTTGAGCAATCTCTCTAAGGGACTTGATCATTTGTTTTTGTTTGTTTTTGAAAAGTCTTATCGAGGGACTATGATCATTCAAAATTATTTGCTTTGCCCAAAGAAGTTTAACATGCAACATGGTCCATTTATTTGAAGGCAACAAGTGGAATACCCTAGGGGTGCAAGTGTGATTTGTGTGTCCATTTTCATGCTTGTTTATCTTGTATTAGGTCAAACTATTTTTTATCGTTTTTCGCATACAAACCCTAATTCTAACATGTTATCATTAGAAAGCAATAAAGTGCGAAATTAAAATTACTAAGCTATTACACAACCAAATATGGGAAGGGGGGTACAAATGTTCAAATGGGGATATTGACAAGAATTTAAATCTAAATTATTACATCAATTTGAATATTTGCAATTTAATCAATGTACAAAAATTAAATAAGAATGCAAGATGCAAAAAGAATGTTTTGTATATGTATGAAAAAATATTGTTTATGTAAAAGAGAAAAGAAAATAAAAATGTATTATTTTTGGAGTATTTTGAACTTAGGGTAGAAAAACCCTAATTTTAAAGAAAAAAAGTATTATTTTCTAATTTAATGCAACTATTTACTTATTATTTATAAAAATAAAATAAAATGAAGTGTATTGTGAAAAAAGGTATTTTTATATCAAATATTAATAAAAGTGAAAAATCAAGTATTTTTATATTTTGTCTTAAATATATTAATAATCACATATATATATATATGTATATATGACCCTAAATATGTATTATTCAAAAGAAATAAATATTTATTTAATATTTTAATAAAATAAATAAAAAGTATTTTTTGTGTGAAACATTTTCAAAATGTAAACAAAAAATAAAAGTTGTATTTATATCATTTTTTTATTTATTCTAATAATAATACATATATATATTTATGTATAAACAAAGAAATAAATTAAATAAATATGCAATAAATGCAAAAAATGATGAAAAAAATATTTTTAATTTTTAAATGGCATGAGAAAAAATAAACAAAGTCAGCAAAAAAAGGAAAGGTCAAAAATGTTAAAGAATGAGTAAATGGGCTCAGGGGGGTGTGAGCCAAAAAAGATGGTGTGAAAAGAAAGAACACAAAAGCCCAGCCCAATGCAACACTGTCTTCAACCTCTAGCACAGAATATTTGAAAAACGCGCGCCATGTTCAGCTTCTTCTAACTCTTGATTCCTTGATTTTTTGAACAAACTTCCAACACAAAAGATGTTAAGCATGAAGAGACGGTTCTAACCATATAAAGAACATGAACTATCTCTCTAAGATGAGGGAGAATTTCTCTCCCCCTCTTTTCTGACCTAATTTTTCTACCATTTTCAGAGCTCAAATTCTCTCTACTCAGACAAAAGAAATAAAAAGTAAAGCTATGTACATGTTCAGGGCTATGAGTAGGACCTTGTTTCTTCACAAACTTAAGACTAAAGATGCCTAATAAGAGAGATATGAATTCAAACTTTTACCTGTGCAGTTGAACTTCAATCTGGAGAATGAGGAACTTTCAGTGCAATGTGATGATTGGAAAAGCTTCCTTGAGGTCCAGGGATGCTGTTTCAATGCTTACTTTGTCTTGAGAGCTTCTGAATCAAGCTATGGAACTTCAACTGCAAAAGGAAAAAATGAAAATGGTGGAAACTGTTAGAGTGATTACAGGTCAGGTTTTAGGCCATGGTTAGCTTGCATATGTTGTAGGGAAGGTAGAGGAATAGGTCTTGATCAAAATGCTCGAAGGGATTGGGAGTTTGCACTCAAACTGCAGGGGCACCCCTGTTTGTGCAGTTTGAGGATGATTCTGAGATGGAGGGTGTATGGGAGGTCAAAAGCTCGTGTGTTAGCTTGGATATGTTGTGTGTAATGTGTTTGACAACTTTTCTCTTCTGTTCCTAAGCTGAGATCAGAGTTGGCATAAGTTATGGATGTTACTTCTATGTGAAGCAAGCAAATGTCAACTTGGTTTCTAGGCCAGTACAATGCCTCAATCTATGCTGCACATTTGAGTCTTGATCAGTGGGATATGTCCATGCCTTTTTGCCTCAAAGATCTGCATTGTACCTCATAGATTTGCAAAATTGCCATAAAGTAACACTTTACAAGAATGGATAATATGCTTTTTCTAGTTTAGGCTTGATTTTGTGTGTATTGTCCAAATGAGCAAAATAATGCTAGAACACAAAGGATATGCATTGAATTATTGAGTGAAAATGGGATTAGAGGCCTGCAATGTAGCTTAAGCATGCTGAATTCAAAAATGCATAGTGTATGAACATGGAACTTGGTCATGAACAAAGTGGTTTTTTTGCTATATTGTGAAATTCGATTCTCCCTAACCATGAGGTTGTTTGAGAAGTTTTTGGACATTTTGGAAAGCTTGGAATGTGTACTACAATCCATCTTTGAAATGCAAATCAAAATTCTAAGTGGAAGGGTATGAAAAGTGGCCTTGAAGTAGGGTAGAAAATCTTGTCAAAATAGGTCAAATTTCACTAAGTTAAAAGATGGTTTAGTGCCCTTATTCAAAAAATTATAACTTGAGATACAAGCTTCAAATGAGAAAACTTTGTGAATCAAAGTTGTAGATTATGCAACAAGCTACAACTTTCATGTTTTGACTTTTGTTTGAATCCAAATGGATCATGGTGAAAAGATGGGGCAAAGTTGGGAAAAAATTAGGGTTTTTCATAACTTAGAAAAATTCTAAGTTATGAAAAATTCCATTTTCAAACCCTAATTTGCATTTTGAGATTTCTTGGTGAACAAGTTTCATGATTTGGCATGTTTTGATGAAAAATGAATCTTGACTCTTGATTTTGACCAAAAAGTCAAAGTTTGACTTTTCAGTATACAGTCAAAATTGATCAATTGACTGGGAAATTCAACTGTCAATCTTGTGTATTTGGGATCTTTTGAGCTTGATGAACATGTCAAGATAATTCCATGGGGTCCTTGAGTCCATATGTGAACTTGGTTTGCCATTGGCTAGGTCAAACAGTCAAAAATTGCCTTTGTGCAGTCAAAACCCTAAAAATGACCATTTTGCCCTTTTGATGATCTGATCAAATTTCTTGGGGAATTGTGATCCAAACTTGATCAAATGGTTCATATGAGTTCATAATGTTGATGTGGATCAAATTTCATGAGGTTTGACTGTCAATTGGCCACAGTTGACTTTTTCCCCAATACAGCTGATTTCTAGGTCAACTGTCCAATTGACTGGGCAAAACTTGGAATCAAGACCTGAAACTTGGTATAGGTAAACTTGGGAGTCCAATATGAAGCATGAAAGTCATCTTAGGCATTTCAGGTCAAAACATCCTTAGGCAAACACAAACCCTAATTTGAGTCCACAGTGCAAGGAGAAGTCTTGAGCAGAGGAAACCCTAACTGGATCTTGATCTTCAAAGGTCTTGTGATGAGAAAATGTTGAGGAAATGGGAGGGCAAATTTTGGGGTACAACAGTTGCCCCTGTTCAATCTTCTTGGACCTGAAGAGTTAGATTGGCAAGTTTGCCTTTCGTGACTCGAGGGTAAAAGGAGATTGGACACTAGAGTGCCCGGAAATTTGCACTCGCATGCTGGAGTCTTAACAACGTGGAGCCGGGAATGGGTTTATAGATGCCATTTGGAGAGATGGTGGATAGGGAGATGGGCTTATAGATGCCATCTGGAGACGTGACAGAACCTTGTCTGGAATGGGCTTATAGATGCCATTTGGAAGTGTCGATCGCATAAGAGATTCCTTAGCGAGAATTTGCGTATTTGAGAAAGACGGATGTTTTCCTGGCTTGTTACAGGTGTTTGATCTTCAGTCTCCTTATGCAGATATGCCCTGGCTAGATACAGGTATCGAATCTACAATCGGTTGCTCACAGATGTGCCCTGGCTGGATACAGGAGTCGAATCTGGAAATAGTCGTCAATAGATATGCCCTGGCTGGATACAGGAGTCGAACCTTTGAACTCTGCAGACGTGCCCTGGCTAGATACAGGAATCGAGTCTGGAAATGTGGTCAACAGATATGCCCTGGCTGGATACAGGAATCGAATCTGGAGCTGTTGTAGTTGATAGATGTGCCCTGGCTGGATACAGGAATCGAATCTCTAAACTCTGCAGACGTGCCCTGGCTAGATACAGGAATCGAGTCTAGAAACTGATCACTCTCAGATGTGCCCTGGCTAGATACAGGTATCGAATCTGGAATCGTGACAGTTGAAGGTAGTCGCTTTTGAGATTGTCTTTTTCCTGAAAAGGCAAAGACGTAAGTTGTATGCAATGTCATGATGTATGATATGCATGATGTCATGATGTTCAACATGAGATGTCGTATGCGTTTCACCATGTATGTAAGCAAGATGTATGAAAATGTGAAATGTTTATGAGTGTAATTTCATCTTAGGAAAATAAATCCTTGACGAACGGCCGGGAAGCTGCTCTGTGGAAGAGATACTTGGCCGAAGTTTTGATGAGAGGCCTGCTGAGGACTTTAATGATGGATTCCGCTGAGGATGATGGTGATAAACTCCGCTGGGGAACTCTAAAGATAAACTCTGCTTGGGAATACCAAAGATAGACTTCGCTAGGGATTTGAAGGGACTTTGCCGAGAGCGGTCTTCCGTGGCTTTTAGCTGAGGATAACCCAGTTATAAGTCCTTGTGAGGAAATAACTCTAAATAAAACTTGGGCGAGACGTCCGTACTTTGCAGGGGATAAGCTTCCAGAATCTACTGGGGATGAGCTTTAAGACCTGCCGGGGAATGTTAGGCTTCTTCAGGATCGACGGGGAATCGACTCCGCTTGGGGAAAGTACTGTCGCATCCTGTCTTATTCTGCGGGGAATTGAGATGATTTGGCCACATTCTTCAGTTGAACCTATCTTGGTGCCTTGGCGGACAAAACAACTAGACTGTATTAGACAACTCCGCATTGCCCCTGTCTTTGATGTCACCTGTAATCAATCTCTTTTTTCATATGCAAACATTTATGAATCAGCAATTTAATGTCAAATGCATATATCAAAAATGAACATTGGACGTTCTTCGCAAGACAAAACAGAAAAAGAAAAACAATGGCAATTTGTATGGACAAGTGAATTTGTATTGATTTAAACTTTGCCTGTGAATAGGCGTTTTTTGTACAAGAGGCTGACATCCTAGTAAGAGGACATCGCCAAAAAGTATAGAGTTTACAATTTGAAAAAGAAAACAAAACAGCTATGTGAACAATCCCACTGGGTTCCGACTCTGCTATTGCCTTTATGTCTTCGAATGTCTCATCGCTTTGCTGCTTAGTTGAAGATGAAGCCGATTGGTCAATGCCGAAATCTGGAGCCAGATAGTTGATGCCGAATTCCGGATGCGAAGTGATCCAATGAGACATAGTGTTACGCTTTTATCCCTAACTTTTGCCTGGACCGCCCTTTCGGGTTTTCAGTCCACCGGGATACCCTTTTTTGCCCAAGCCGCCCTTTCAGGTTTTCGACTTGCCGGGTGTACAGATTTTTTTTCATTTCATCCCTTATTTTTGCCCGAACCCTTTTGGTTCGCCGGGAAGCCCTTGTTTTTGCCTAGGTATGTCAACCTAGCGGGTCTTTTATTTATGCGTAGTATTTTTTCACTATGTCTGCATTGGCGGGGTGAGGAAGGTCGTCACCGTCCATGGTGGTTAGGATCATGGCTCCTCCTGAGAACACACGCTTAACCACAAATGGCCCTTCGTAAGTAGGGGTCCATTTGCCCCGGGGATCACTTTGAGGAAGGATGATGCGTTTGATTACCATGTCTCCGACTTGATACTCTTGCGGTCTGACTTTCTTGTTAAATGCCCTGATCATCCGTTTCTGATACGTTTGACCATGACAGATAGCAGTGAGCCTCTTTTCGTCAATCAGATTTAAATGATCAAGTCGAGTCTGGATCCAGTCATCTTCATTCAAGTCTGCATCCTTCATTATCCGGAGGGAGGGTATCTGGATCTCGATTGGCAAGACTGCCTCCATGCCATAGACTAAGGAGAAGGGAGTTTCCCCGGTTGATGTCCTTGCTGAGGTACGGTACCCATGAAGAGCGAATGGTAACATCTCGTGCCAATCCTTATAGGTTACTGTCATCTTCTGCACAATTTTCTTGATATTTTTATTGGCTGCCTCTACAGCCCCATTCATCTTCGGCCGGTAGGGAGAAGAATTGTGGTGTTGTATCTTGAATTGTTCACAGAGTTCAGTGATCATCTTGTTGTTGAGATTGGTACCATTGTCCGTAATGATTCTTTCTGGGACGCCGTATCAACAGATCAGATTATGCCGGATGAAACGTGCCACGACGCTCTTGGTTACTGTGGCATAGGAAGCTGCCTCAACCCACTTCGTGAAATAATCGATCGCCACCAAGATGAAGCGATGCCCATTGGATGCCGTCGGTCGGATCTCATCGATCATATCGATGCCCCACATTGCGAAAGGCCAAGGTGCCGTTAGGACATTCAAAGGAACTGGAGGGATATGCACCTTGTCAGCATAGATCTGGCACTTATGACAAGTTCGGGAGTGTTGGTAACAATCGGCTTCCATTGTGGACAAGAAATATCCTGCCCGAAGGATTTTCTTAGCCATGGTGTGTCCACTGGAATGTGTTCCAAATGTACCTTCATGCAGTTCCATCATGATTTTCTCCGCTTCAGCCTTATCCACACAACGTAGCAGGGTCGAATCATGATTCCGTTTGTAGAGAATGCCGTTGCTGAGGAAGAATTTTGCAGCAAACCTCCTCATGAACTTCTTATCATTGACAGATGCACCTTCAGGGTATTCCTGAACCTCCAAGTACCTCTTTACCTCGTGATACCAGGGTTTTTCAGTCACCTTCTCAGCTTCAAGCTCACAGCAGTATGCCGGTTCATCCAACTTCCAGATTATGATTCGGGGAGCCTCATTGTCCCATTTAACTTTGAACATTGAAGACATCGTGGCTAGTGCGTCCGCTAGCTGATTTTCCTCTCTGGGGAAATGCTCAAAAGTTATCTCTTCAAAGTGGGGGAGCAAGGTCGACACATACTCTTTGTAAGGAATAAGATTCGGGTGTTTCGTATCCCACTCGCCCTTGATCTGATTGATCACGAGAGCGGAATCTCCGAAGACACTTAGAAACTTGATCCTCAAATCGATTGCAGCTTGTAAACCCATGATACATGCCTCATATTCTGCCATGTTGTTGGTGCAGCTGAAACATAATCGGGCGGTGAGTGGAGTATGAGTCCCCTTGGGAGATATGATTACAGCGCCGACGCCGTTACCCAAAGCATTGGAGGCTCCGTCAAAATGCATAGACCATCGGGATCCTTCCTCAGGTCCTTCATCCGGTCCAGGTACTTCACAGTCAGTTACCACCATGATGTCTTCGTCCGGAAAATCAAAGTTCAATGATTGGTAATCGTCCACAGGTTGGTGTGCCAAATGATCAGCCAGTACACTTCCCTTAATTGCTTTCTGAGTTGTATACTGGATATCATATTCTGTTAAGATCATTTGCCATCTCGCTATTCTCCCAGACAGAGCGGGCTTTTCAAATATGTACTTGATGGGATCCATCTTTGAAATCAATAAGGTAGTGTGAGTCAGCATATACTGTCTCAGCCGGCGAGCAGCCCATACAAGAGCGCAGCAAGTTTTCTCAAGCAGTGAGTAACGAGACTCACAGTCGGTAAACTTTTTGCTCAAGTAATAAATAGCGTGCTCTTTTCGGCCAGACTCGTCATGCTGCCCCAGCACACACCCCATTGAATTATCGAGCACTGTCAAGTAAAGTATCAGAGGTCTTCCTTCCACCGGTGGCATAAGAATGGGTGGCTCTTGGAGGTATTCCTTTATCCTTTCAAAGGCGGCCTGACATTCATCATTCCAGCGTACCACTTGATCTTTCTTCAGTAATTTGAAGATTGGCTCACAAGTAGCAGTTAGATGTGAGATGAATCGGGCAATGTAATTCAGTCGTCCTAGGAAACCTCTGACTTCTTTCTCTGTTTTTGGAGTCGGCATCTCTTGTATGGCTTTTACCTTGGCAGGATCCACCTGAATACCTTTATCACTTACGATGAAACCTAACAATTTTCCGGATCTTACCCCAAAGGTGCATTTGTTGGGATTCAACCTCAGCTTGTATAACTTGAGTCGATCAAACAACTTCTTCAGATGGTCAAGGTGCTCCTCCTCAGTTTGAGACCTTGCAATCATGTCATCTACGTATACCTCAATTTCATGATGGATCATATCATGAAATAAAGCAACCATGGCACGTTGATAGGTTGCCCCAGCATTCTTCAATCTGAATGGCATGACCTTATAACAGAAGGTACCCCACTGAGTCACGAAGGTAGTCTTCTCCATATCCTCTGGAGCCATCTTGATCTGATTATACCCTGAAAAACCATCCATGAAGGAGAACACCTTGTGTTGAGCTGTATTGTCAACAAGGACATCAATGTGAGGTAGGGGGAAGTCATCCTTGGGGCTGGCCCTGTTCAGATCCCTGTAGTCGACACACATTCTGACTTTACCGTCCTTCTTCGGCACTGGCACAATATTGGCAAGCCACTGAGGGTAAGAAGTTACTGCAAGGAAACCCGCATCAAACTGTTTCATCACCTCGGCTTTAATCTTCTCAGACATCTCTGGACGCATCCGTCGAACTTTTTGCTTTACTGGAGGGCAATCTTCCTTGGTTGGCAGGTGGTGAACTACAATGTCGGCATCCAAACCAGGCATATCTTCATAGGACCAAGCAAAAATCTCCATGTAGTCTTGTAGCATCTGGATCAATCGTTGCTTCACGCTGAGCTCTAGATTGGCACCAATCTTGACCTCTTTCTTATCTGTCTCAGTACCCAGGTTAATGGTCTCCACAGGCTCTTCATGTGGTTGAATAGCTCTCTCTTCCTGGAGTAGCAGTCTCGCAAGTTCACCAGGCACTTCGCAATCATCTTCACCTTCGTCTTCGGCCAAGTTGATCGGATTTTCGAAGTCATAACTGGCGGTAGCAGAGCTGTTACCAGTGAGATCCAGGGTGGATTGAAACCTGTATAAGTGAGTGTGTGTAAATATAGCTGTTTTGCAATATATATAACACAGAAAGGGAAAGAGCGCAAGATTTGAAATGCAACAAACGTCCAATGTTTTGATTGATGATATATGAAAATGTCATACAAAAAGCCCTCACAAATGGAGCTACGATGCCCCGGGTAGGACACCGAGCCAACAGAGTTTTAACATATTGTTTGTTACAAATTTGGAAATCAAAAGAAATCAATTACTGCGTGACAAATGTGATAGGGGTAAAGTCCTTTGCTGTCCAGTTGCTTGGTCCGTCGCTGGCAGTCGGGTAGATCCAACTATCAAACTCAGCTTCCTCCACGTCTTCCTCAATAGCGTTCACCCTTGAGCTGGAAATAAACACCGGAGCCTTTCCAATCTTCTCTTTGCGCACTGCCTTCTGAGCCTCTGCAGTAAAGCCTAGCCCAAACTTGTCGTTCTTCTGAGTGAAGTCAGGAAGCTGACCCCAGTGTGCACAATTGCCTTTCTGAACCACAGCCCGGGCATCCCTTAGGGAAGCCATCTTCAAGGAATCATTCTCTTCGGCCAATGTCTCTGCAGCTGCTGAAATTGGATGTACCTCCTCGAAATGCTGGAAGGGGGTTTCAACTCTCCGTCCATCTCGATGTACCTGAAGGAATTCAAATGGCTCACCATATACTCCTCTTCTCCTTGCACAGTGACGATCTTCCCCCTGACGGGATATTTCAGCTTCTGGTGCAAGGTGGAGGTCACTGCCCCAGCTTTATGGATCCAAGGTCGGCCCAGCAGACAAGAGTACGATGGACGTATATCCATCACATAAAAGGTAGAGTCAAACACTTGAGAACCCACACGAATAGGGATGTTAACCTCTCCATGAACCATCCTTTTGGAACCGTCAAAGGCCCTGACGATGATATTGCTGGGTTTCAACTCCAGGCCTTCATAATCCAGACGATCTAAAGCCTTTTTCGGAAGAACATTCAAGGAAGAACCAGTGTCCACCAATACATGTGCCAGAGTAGTGCCCCTGCATTCAATAGAGACATGCAGGGCATCATTGTGGTCTCTCCCTTTCGCGGTCAGGTCAGCATCCGAAAATCCCAAGCCGTTGTCCGCTGTCAGATTCGCTATGCAGTCAGTGAACTGGACTGCAGACGTCTCCTGCGGCACATGGGCCGTCTTGAGAAATGAGATCAAGGCCTTTGCATGGGCCTCGGAGCATAGCAATAAGGAGAGCAGGGAGATCTTGGAGGGTGTATGCCCCAGCTTCTCGACAACATTAAAATCACTTTTCTTTATTATTTTCAGAATCTCCTCCATTTCTTGTCGGGAGGCCTCAGCATTTACGGGTATTGGTGCCTCCATCCGGGCAGGCTCTTCTTCAATCCCTTTGCCCCGAGCATTTGATGACTCGGCAGCAGGGGACACAATTTGATCAGCAATAGGACTAGGTAAACTTGCAGGTTTTATGAGGAGGGGTTTTCGAATAGCGGGCGGCGCAATGTCAGGCGAGAAGAGCCTGCCACTGCGGGTGACTTTAGCTGGACCAGTGATATCGCAGATACTGGCACTAGCGTCGAATTCTTGCTTGATTCCATTTACATACACGTCTGCCCCATAATGCCAGGGGACAGCTTTATCAGACACGTAGGAGAGGGGCCCTGGAACAGTAATGATCACAGGCGCAATTGTCATGATTTGAATAGGCTTCTTCGGGGGAGCCTTGATTGGATTTTTGAAGATGGTAATCACGGAAACTTCTTTCATCGGAACCAATTGAACAACAGTCTTTTTGAATAGAATCTCCTTGCTATCCATTAGGCCTTGGATGCCTAACCTTAGCAAGGGACAATCAGATGGGGAAATAGCACAGAATGGGCAACCTTCGCCGCAACCCGGAAATAAACCGGCCCGCAGTAGGTTCTTCTTAACAGTCTTCAGAGGGGTAACAACTTCATCTATCGAAACAGCATACATTTCTTCCTCAACGGCATTTACCCTATGCTGGGGCATAGGAGCCGTTACAACATTTGGTCTTTCTGGCGCTTCAAACTGAATTTCCTTTGCGTCGATCAGATCTTGCACTTTGTTTCTCAAGGCCCAGCAATCATCAGTAGTGTGCCCGGGACTATCAGAATGATAAGCACACCGGGCATTTGGGTTGTATTTAGGAGACGCAGTGTTGACGACCTTAGGAGCTTCTTTGAGGGTCACTAGGTTGGTGGATAATAGTTGGGGTAAAATTTGAGATAATGTCATACTCAGTCGGGTATACTGCCTCTTGGGCCTTTCACTTCTTTGTTGATTGTATTGCTGAGGAGCAGCAACAGGTTTGGAGATGACCAAAGCATTGACGGCTTGGCGACTTTCGGGCTTGACTTGTCTTCTAGGGCCATAGACGGCGCTTGCTTCTTTCTTAAATGGCCTCTTCTCAGCACTTGTAGAGGCAGCCTTCTGTATCTTGCCTGACCTGATGCCAGCTTCAATTCTTTCTCCTGTTAATATCAAATCTGTAAATCCAGCGGAGGAGTTACCAACCAAATGATTGAAAAACGGACCAGACAACGTCCCAAGGAACATATCAACCAGCTCTCGATCAGTTAATGGAGGCTGCACCCTGCCAGCCAAATCTCTCCATTTTTGAGCGTACTCTTTGAACCCTTCACCCGTCCCTAGAGACATACCCTGAAGTTGGGTACGCGTAGGAGCGAGATCAGAATTGTATTGGTATTGTCTGTAGAATGCAGTTGCCAAATCTTCCCAGTGCCGGATGCTAGCTCCGTCCAATTGGTAGAACCATTCAAGTTGTGACCCCGAGAGGCTATCTTGGAAGAAGTGAATCCAGAGGTTCTTATCCGCCGTGTAAGGTTGGATTTTCCTTACGTACGACCTCAGATGCAGCTTTAGGTAGGAGACCCCATCATACTTGGCGAAGGCAGGCGCCTTAAACTTGTGTGGAATTACTACTCCAGAAGATAATCCCAAATCTCCGAAATCCAGTCCCGGCACGTTCTGAATTTCCATAGCGCTCAAGCGGTCCTCCAATTGTTTGTATCTGTCAGCAGCAGGTGGGTATTGTTCATCGTTATAGTCCGTCTCGTTGTCGGAGACTGCGGGACTAGGAGCTCCTCCCCCTTGGGGACTATTTTTCTCAGCAGAAGAAGTGGTTGGATCAGCTTCATTGTGGAGTGTGTTCCCAAATCTGCGTCCGGTGTTGAACAATGCAGTCCTCTTTTTCTTCTTCTTCTTCAGGAGTAGAGTCTTCAACTCTTGCTGACCTTGGGCTAGGCTTAGGACCATCTCTTGAAACTGTGCACTTTGGGCCTGAAGGGCCTTGATTGCTTGCTCACTGGAGGACTCTGGATTCATGATGACTGTGCAAAATAAACAGCGAAGGAGATTAAGCAACCTGTGAAATAGGGTACCTGCTATGCATATGGTGTAATGGAATGCGTATGTTTTATGTTTTCAAAGACAAACAAGATTCAACTTTGTAGACAAAAAGGGAAACACACTTCATTAGATTAAAGTTTTCAATTGTTCAACAATTTGCCCTTAGGCATTACAGGAAAGAAAAAATACTGGAAAGGAAATAAACTATAAAAGGAAACATCCAAAGCTCCTCAATGCTCCCATGGCCTCCTCTTTTCAGTGCTGATGTAGTTGTTCAGGACCCGTTCTTCCTCCAATTGCTTAGTCAGCCTTTGGATCTTCCTTTCCTGCTCGTTGAACTTCTCCCGATAGAAATCCCGTTCTTCCTTTAGCTGTGCCCAAGATCTCTTCATGGTGTCAAAATCAGTAGGTATCTGAGGAGGGAGGACAGTTGGAGGCATCCCATCTTCAACAGGAGACTCAAGAATGAGAGGTCTAACAGCTTCGTAGGGCATACCTAACTCCTGAGCACGGATGCGGACCCATTTGCAATAGGGCTTCAATGGCAGAGAAGTCTTTGGTCCTAACTCATGTGGGTCAGCTTTGTGAATTCTGTCCCAAGCTCTAATGAATCCCTGGCGTAGTTTGTCACTGTCTGCCTGAAACTCAAAATGGAAGTGAGGAACCAGCATTTCATGAGGCCCATCTCCTCTGGCTCTTCCAAACTGACGGAGAGCTAAACACGGATTGTAAGAGATTCCTCCTTGGATACCAATCAACGGGACATTAGGGTATTCTCCGCAACGGTCGATAACAGCTACCTCATCCAAACCTCTGAGAGTCCAAGTGATATCCTTATCTGTGAGAGACATTAACCTCCGAGCCCAACCTTTTCCTTCTTCATTCTTCAGCACGGACTTAGGAAGGTGCGAAATAAACCACCTTACTAGCAAAGGAGCACAACACCACGGAGTCCCCCGTTTTCGAGCAGTACGAGCATAGAGTTGTTGTAGAATGTCACCCAAGAGAGTGGGTACCGGATTCCGAGACATGAAGATTCTTATGACATGGATACTGATAAAGGTGTCAGGGTTGGGAAACAATACCAAACCATAGATCAAAAGAGCCAGAATATCCTCATATGCCTTGAAGTCCAAGTCATTCCAGAAATCATTAGCCTTGCCAACCAGAAATTTGACCAAAAAGCCCTTGACCCCATTTCTAGTTTCCCAGTTGGACAACACCTCTTCTTTGGTCAAGGGGAGAATTGCAGCAATCTCTTCAGGCCTAGGAGTCTTTTCCAAACCAGTGAAAGGAGTTTGTTCCAAGACAGGAATCCCAAGCAAATAAGAAAATTCTTCCAGGGTAGGAACCAGCTGGAAGTCTTGAAAGGTGAAACAGTGATGCAGAGGGTCATAAAACTGGGTCAGAACACTTATCAATTGTTGGTCCCATTTTGCAGTGATCAAGCCAAGGAGGGAACCATGTCTGTTGATGAAGGAGGTAGTGTTTGGAATCCTTTCAACCAGATCCTTGAGTAAAACTGGTGGTTGAACAAAGTTGAGCCGGACAGTATTTCTACGCACGGGCATCATAATGTCCTACAAAACAGAGCAAAGGTGAAACCTTTTTGTCTTTGAAATGGGTTAGCCTTTTACACAGGATGCATGCAATGGTATGATGGAATGATGCTATGATGAAACACACCACAAATATTCACATAGACAGATAAGGCACACAAGTCACACAAGATACCCTTAGGTTTCAGGCCAGCATGAGTTTCAGGTATTACCCTCTTTTGGTTTTGTTGGTTAAAACCTGTCCTATCAAAAGTAACCGGGTTCTAGAGGATCTCAAATCATTGGCTACCCTCAATCGGTCATAACTCCAGCATCGCAATCTTTTCTCGCGGCCAGAACCATCTCGAGAGTTTAGCCTCAATGAGTGTAGCATACTGCTACTGTCCTAATAGCCAAGTTGGTCAATTTAGGGTTCTAAGGTTGGTTGGTGTTTAATGACTCCTTAGAAGACCTATATTCTCCCCGTTACAACACAAGGGATATAGGTACAGACTAAGATGCCACACCAACGTAGCCACTGCTTCACCCATGTCGGTCTACGCCGGACAGGTCCCTCACAGATTATGCTACCTAAAAAGGGTATTTCCCAGATCCGGGTTAGGATCTATGAACTCCGATGCAAAGCCCACAAATATAAAAGCAAACAAAGCAAGCAATTGAAAACAAAAGTGATCTAAGCCCTAAGGTTACTCCACTTTAAAAAACTTTCCCCAGCAGAGTCGCCAGTTCTGTGGTACGGTGGGAGAACTGACTTGAGGTTTGCGTTTGTTTTCGCAAATGTTGCGGTTAGCAAGAGTCGCCACCGACTTTTTATTTTATCCTAAAGGAAAGGTTAAAAAGCACAGCAAAAACCTTTTGAGATATTTCGTGGGTTCGGGGAGTAGATTATAGAAAGGGAAGGTATTAGCACCCTTTCTATCCACGGTTATCCATGGGCTCTTAGTTACTTGCTTAGATCATTTGCCTTTTGTTTTCAATTGTTTTAAATGGTGCTTGAGTGTGTGGGTTTTGAAAATGTTTTTGAAAAGAGGCCAATGTGGTGGCAACCTTTGTAATGATCCATGTGGGGATGTATACAAAGATGTATGTCTTTTGAAAAAGTTTTCATTTGTTTTTGAAAGTTGTTTTGAAAGTGTAGTGATGTGTGATTTTGAAATTAGGCAAGTGTTTTGTTTTGCAAGTTGATTCAAGTAACTAAGAGGTTATCTACTCCTAAATTTCTCAAAAGATTATTGCTATACTTTAACCCTTTTAACAAGTTTGCACCACCATTGTATTTGGTGGGCAACCTTTGTGTTAGGATGTGAAAGGGACGGGCGCGGGTCATCGTTTAGACCATAATTGCAACAACGTTAAATGTCTTTGAGCAATCTCTCTAAGGGACTTGATCATTTGTTTTTGTTTGTTTTTGAAAAGTCTTATCGAGGGACTATGATCATTCAAAATTATTTGCTTTGCCCAAAGAAGTTTAACATGCAACATGGCCCATTTATTTGAAGGCAACAAGTGGAATACCCTAGGGGTGCAAGTGTGATTTGTGTGTCCATTTTCATGCTTGTTTATCTTGTATTAGGTCAAACTATTTTTTATCGTTTTTCGCATACAAACCCTAATTCTAACATGTTATCATTAGAAAACAATAAAGTGCGAAATTAAAATTACTAAGCTATTACACAACCAAATATGGGAAGGGGGGTACAAATGTTCAAATGGGGATATTGACAAGAATTTAAATCTAAATTATTACATCAATTTGAATATTTGCAATTTAATCAATGTACAAAAATTAAATAAGAATGCAAGATGCAAAAAGAATGTTTTGTATATGTATGAAAAAATATTGTTTATGTAAAAGAGAAAAGAAAATAAAAATGTATTATTTTTGGAGTATTTTGAACTTAGGGTAGAAAAACCCTAATTTTAAAGAAAAAAAAGTATTATTTTCTAATTTAATGCAACTATTTACTTATTATTTATAAAAATAAAATAAAATGAAGTGTATTGTGAAAAAAGGTATTTTTATATCAAATATTAATAAAAGTGAAAAATCAAGTATTTTTATATTTTGTCTTAAATATATTAATAATCACATATATATATGTATATATGACCCTAAATATGTATTATTCAAAAGAAATAAATATTTATTTAATATTTTAATAAAATAAATAAAAAGTATTTTTTGTGTGAAACATTTTCAAAATGTAAACAAAAAATAAAAGTTGTATTTATATCATTTTTTTATTTATTCTAATAATAATACATATATATATTTATGTATAAACAAAGAAATAAATTAAATAAATATGCAATAAATGCAAAAAATGATGAAAAAAATATTTTTAATTTTTAAATGGCATGAGAAAAAATAAACAAAGTCAGCAAAAAAAGGAAAGGTCAAAAATGTTAAAGAATGAGTAAATGGGCTCAGGGGGGTGTGAGCCAAAAAAGATGGTGTGAAAAGAAAGAACACAAAAGCCCAGCCCAATGCAACACTGTCTTCAACCTCCAGCACAGAATATTTGAAAAACGCGCGCCATGTTCAGCTTCTTCTAACTCTTGATTCCTTGATTTTTTGAACAAACTTCCAACACAAAAGATGTTAAGCATGAAGAGACGGTTCTAACCATATAAAGAACATGAACTATCTCTCTAAGATGAGGGAGAATTTCTCTCCCCCTCTTTTTTGACCTAATTTTTCTACCATTTTCAGAGCTCAAATTCTCTCTACTCAGACAAAAGAAATAAAAAGTAAAGCTATGTACATGTTCAGGGCTATGAGTAGGACCTTGTTTCTTCACAAACTTAAGACTAAAGATGCCTAATAAGAGAGATATGAATTCAAACTTTTACCTGTGCAGTTGAACTTCAATCTGGAGAATGAGGAACTTTCAGTGCAATGTGATGATTGGAAAAGCTTCCTTGAGGTCCAGGGATGCTGTTTCAATGCTTACTTTGTCTTGAGAGCTTCTGAATCAAGCTATGGAACTTCAACTGCAAAAGGAAAAAATGAAAATGGTGGAAACTGTTAGAGTGATTACAGGTCAGGTTTTAGGCCATGGTTAGCTTGCATATGTTGTAGGGAAGGTAGAGGAATAGGTCTTGATCAAAATGCTCGAAGGGATTGGGAGTTTGCACTCAAACTGCAGGGGCACCCCTGTTTGTGCAGTTTGAGGATGATTCTGAGATGGAGGGTGTATGGGAGGTCAAAAGCTCGTGTGTTAGCTTGGATATGTTGTGTGTAATGTGTTTGACAACTTTTCTCTTCTGTTCCTAAGCTGAGATCAGAGTTGGCATAAGTTATGGATGTTACTTCTATGTGAAGCAAGCAAATGTCAACTTGGTTTCTAGGCCAGTACAATGCCTCAATCTATGCTGCACATTTGAGTCTTGATCAGTGGGATATGTCCATGCCTTTTTTCCTCAAAGATCTGCATTGTACCTCATAGATTTGCAAAATTGCCATAAAGTAACACTTTACAAGAATGGATAATATGCTTTTTCTAGTTTAGGCTTGATTTTATGTGTATTGTCCAAATGAGCAAAATAATGCTAGAACACAAAGGATATGCATTGAATTATTGAGTGAAAATGGGATTAGAGGCCTGCAATGTAGCTTAAGCATGCTGAATTCAAAAATGCATAGTGTATGAACATGGAACTTGGTCATGAACAAAGTGGTTTTTTTGCTATATTGTGAAATTCGATTCTCCCTAACCATGAGGTTGTTTGAGAAGTTTTTGGACATTTTGGAAAGCTTGGAATGTGTACTACAATCCATCTTTGAAATGCAAATCAAAATTCCAAGTGGAAGGGTATGAAAAGTGGCCTTGAAGTAGGGTAGAAAATCTTGTCAAAATAGGTCAAATTTCACTAAGTTAAAAGATGGTTTAGTGCCCTTATTCAAAAAATTATAACTTGAGATACAAGCTTCAAATGAGAAAACTTTGTGAATCAAAGTTGTAGATTATGCAACAAGCTACAACTTTCATGTTTTGACTTTTGTTTGAATCCAAATGGATCATGGTGAAAAGATGGGGCAAAGTTGGGAAAAAAATTAGGGTTTTTCATAACTTAGAAAAATTCTAAGTTATGAAAAATTCCATTTTCAAACCCTAATTTGCATTTTGAGATTTCTTGGTGAACAAGTTTCATGATTTGGCATGTTTTGATGAAAAATGAATCTTGACTCTTGATTTTGACCAAAAAGTCAAAGTTTGACTTTTCAGTATACAGTCAAAATTGATCAATTGACTGGGAAATTCAACTGTCAATCTTGTGTATTTGGGATCTTTTGAGCTTGATGAACATGTCAAGATAATTCCATGGGGTCCTTGAGTCCATATGTGAACTTGGTTTGCCATTGGCTAGGTCAAACAGTCAAAAATTGCCTTTGTGCAGTCAAAACCCTAAAAATGACCATTTTGCCCTTTTGATGATCTGATCAAATTTCTTGGGGAATTGTGATCCAAACTTGATCAAATGGTTCATATGAGTTCATAATGTTGATGTGGATCAAATTTCATGAGGTTTGACTGTCAATTGGCCACAGTTGACTTTTTCCCCAATACAGCTGATTTCTAGGTCAACTGTCCAATTGACTGGGCAAAACTTGGAATCAAGACCTGAAACTTGGTATAGGTAAACTTGGGAGTCCAATATGAAGCATGAAAGTCATCTTAGGCATTTCAGGTCAAAACATCCTTAGGCAAACACAAACCCTAATTTGAGTCCACAGTGCAAGGAGAAGTCTTGAGCAGAGGAAACCCTAACTGGATCTTGATCTTCAAAGGTCTTGTGATGAGAAAATGTTGAGGAAATGGGAGGGCAAATTTTGGGGTACAACACTCTGGTAGTAACACATGGGGGGGAATTATTTAGTGTCGAACTCGATTATTTTGTATTTGGATTATGATGTATATAATCCTTATTCTTGTATATGATGTTTTGTATATGAGAGACTTGATAACATATGCTCATGTGATTTATGATGGCTTGATGCCTTGGATTATGTTTTGATTCCTCCATAATGGAGATGATGTGAAATTGTGAAACTCCGCTGCGTTTGCACGAGAGAATGAAGTAAATATTTATTGTATGTTTGTTTTGTGTTGGAATACTTATACCTTCAAACATACCCTGTCCGTTTTCTTTAAAAATAATTTGGAATGTGTTTTGTGTTGTGGCATCCCTTCCGTGCAATTTTATTTCTCTGATTTTAATCTTTACCTATGAATTGGGGTATTTAGATGGGGTGTTACACCGCTCGTGTTCTGATTTCTTCCACAAGATCTAATTCCTCCTGAAGGGCGACGTCGTTCATCTCCTCGTCCGGGGGAGCTTTGGTCCGTCTAGAGGGTTCCTCAATCTCCACGAGAATGACGGCCTCTGTTTCGTAAGTTAATCGGAGAGGAGTTTCTTCGCTCGACGAATGTGTCGTTGTTTGATATCCCTAGAGTATGTTGTGCAACTCCTTGACCCACCTCTTCTTAGTTTCATCTAATCTTCGCTTAAGTCCCCTGAGAATTATCATGTTCGCAGATTCGGCCTGGCCGTTCGTTTGGGGGTGCTCAACAGAGGCGAAGTGTTGGGTGACGCCCAACTTAGCAACAAATTCTTGAAAGGTGTGATCTGTGAACTGAGTCCCGTTGTCGGTGACTATTGCTTATGGAATGTCAAATTGAGCGAGGATGTTTCTTTTGTAGAAGCGAATGACGTTTTGGGCCATAATTTTGGCCAGAGATTCGACTTCTATCCATTTGGTGAAGTAGTCGACTGCTACGATCAAATATTTGTTTTGATTGGTCCCCAACACAAATGAGCCAAGGAGGTCTAATCCCCACCAGGTGAAAGGCCAAGGAGATGAGAGGGACTTGAGCTCGTTAGGTGGAGCTAGATGCATGTCTGTGTGTCGTAAGCATTTGTCACATCTTTTCATGTGTTCTTTTGTGTCATGCTGCATGGTTGGCCAATAGTATCCCGCTCGTAAAGCTTTTCTGGCGAGGGATCTTCCGCCTAGATATTGGCCGCTAATCCCCTCGTGGATTTCGAGCAAGATACGATATGCGCTGCATCGGTCGACACATTTGAGAAGGGGGATGGAAAATCCTCTCCTGTATAGTTTGCCCTCGATCAAAATGTACGAGCAGACTCTTCGTCTGACAACGACCGCTTCTTTCGAGTCGGCGGGCAACTTTTCTTTTGTGAGGTAGTTGTGTACGGGGTTCATCCAGCAATTGTTGTCCCCTATGGTGAGTACTTCTAAGGTTGAAGGGGGTTTCTGGGTGGTTGTTCGAGGAAAGATTTCTTGTATCACTGATTTGTTTCCTCTTTTCTTCTTCGTGCTTGCTAATTTGGATAGGACGTTCGCGCGAGCGTTATGTTCACGGGGAACATGCTACACGTTAACCGATTTGAATATCTTCTTTCTTTCCTGGACTAGGGCCCAATATTTAGCGAGCTGGTTGTTTTTGACCTGATATTCTCCCCGGACCTGGGATGCCACCAGTTGAGAATTGGTGAAGATCTTAACTTCCTCGGCTCCCAGATCTTCTGCCAGGCGCAAGCCTGCAAGGAATGCCTCATAATCAGCTTGGTTGTTCGAGGATGGGAAAGATAGTTCGAGGGAGACCTCGACTAAGGTTCCCTCTTTGTTTTCTAATATAATATCAGTACCTCTACCAGTTGAACTGGAGGCACCGTCGACGAAGATTATCCACCAGCGTGCTCTGTCTGGGGATCCTGGCAAGGTCATTTCAGCCACAAAGTTGGCCAATAATTGAGATTTGAGGGCTTTCTTGCTCTCATATTGGACGTCAAATTTGGAGAGTTCTAGGGACCACTTCAACATCCTGCCTTCCATGTTAGGTCTTTTGAGTAGCTGTTTTATCGGTTGATCTGTTCGGACGACAATGGTATGGGCCAAGAAGTAGTGTCTGAGTCTCCTCGTCGTGTTAACAAGGGCTAAGGCCACCTTCTCAATTTGCTGATATCTCATCTCAGGGCCTTGTAAGGCTTTGCTCTTGAAATAAATGGGTCTTTGTCCTTCTAGAGCTTCCCTGATCAGTGTTGCGCTCACTTCCTCAGAGGAGATGGCTAGATAAAGATAGAGGATTTCATCCTTGTCTGATTGGGAGAGGACGGGAGGCTTCGATAGTTCCTGCTTCAAGTGAGAAAGGGCTTGCTCGCATTCAGGCGTCCATTTAAAGTCTGCCTTTTTGTGGAGGAGCTTGAAGAGGGGGAGCGCATGTTGGGCGTATTTTGCCACGAATTGAGAGAGAGAGAGAGAGAGAGAGAGAGAGAGAGAGAGAGAGAGAGAGAGAGAGAGAGAGAGAGAGAGAGAGAGAGAGAGAGAGAGAGAGGGGGGGGGTGAGCATGCCATTCAGGATCTGAATGGAATTTTTCAAAGTGGGCGTTGGAAATTTAGAGAATGTCCGACACTTGTCGAGGTTTGCCTGAATGCCTCGTTCTGTTAGGTAGAACCTGAGGAACTTGCCCGCTCGTACCCCAAAGGTACATTTTTTTGAGTTAAACCGCATTCGGCATTTTCAGGCATGCTCGAACACTTTATTTAAGTGGAGGGAGTGCTCGACCTCCTCTATGGATTTAACGATCATGTCGTCCATATAGACTTCGAGCATATCGCCTATCTCGTTGCGAAAGACTTTGTTCATCATGTGCTGATATGTAGCGCCTGCGATTTTCAGATCGAAGGGTATTACGTTGTAGTAATAGTTGCTCGACTCAATCATGAAAGTGGTATATTTTTTGTCCTCTTTCGCTATTTAGATCTGGTTATAACCAGAATATGCATCAATAACTGATAGAAATTTAAAACCGACCGAGTTGTCGACCAGTTTGTCAATATTAAGCAGGAGATAAGCATCTTTCAGGCAATCCCAATTGAGATCAGTATAATCAATGCACATGCGTCATTTTCCATTAGATTTTTTCACAAGAACTACATTTGAGAGCCAGGTTATGTACTGGGCTTCAGAGATAAAATGTGCCTCTAGGAGGTCTTTTACAGCCAGTTCGGCAACCTCCATTTTTTTAGTAATGTTTTCTCCTACGCTTAGTGACCGCCTTAAGGGCAGGATCTATGATGAGGTGATGGCATGCGATTTCTGGTTCTATTTCGGGTATCTCGGTTGCGCTCTAGGTGAATATGTCAGCATTCTCCCTTAGGCAAGCTTTAAGTTGTCTCTTCGCCAAGTCGGGGAGATCAGCTTCGATCTTCACTCTTCTGGTGGGGTCGTTCCTGAGGGGGATGAGTTTGAAATCTCCGTTTGGGATAGGTCGTGAGAGTTCCTTGCCACCTGTAGATGGGTTGAATTCTCGCTTTCGACCATGGGTTCTTTGCCCTTATTTCTCTGTTCGGCGTGATCTTCTTTTGAGAAGAGGCTGTCGAGGTTAATGGTGTTGACCCTTGGCAGCGACTTCGTTTCCTCAGAGCTGGAGTGTAGTGCAGCCTCAATGGTCGTTCAAGCTTGAACATTGATGGAACTGAGACCTATAGTTGAGGCTTCAAAACATCTCCTTGTTGCTTGGATGTCCCCGTGGAGGGTGGCGACCAAACCCTCAGTAGTGTAGTAATTCATCTTGAGGTGCACGATGGAGGGCACTACGATTAGCTCGAAGAGAGTTGGTCTCCCGAAGATGCATTGGTAAGGAGATGGGAAATTTTCTACCAGAATTGGGTTTTGATGGCTTTAGTCATCACTCCTCTCCCGAAGGTGACGATCAACTCGACTTATCCCCAGGGTTTTGTACTGGCTCTGTTGAAGCCCTAGAGATCTGATTCAACTTACAGGGTCGGGTGGCTTTCATTCAACTACAGAGTGGCAAACAACTAGATGTACATAATGGTTGCCGAGCTTCCCTGGTTGACCAGAATGTGTCGCACGTCAAAATTGTCCATGCGAGCCCTTATGAGCAGTGGGATGGTTGATTCGGGGGGGGGGGGGGGTAGTTCTTCTCTGTAGAAGGCGAGAGGGTGAGAACCTTCTCGGGAGTTGTCTATCATGGCATCCATGTTGGAATTGGCTTCGATGAGTTGCTCGAATCTTCTTTTCATAGACCCACCATATTCCTGTTGAATCCCCCACCAGAGATAACCATAGCCGCGGGGAACGACTCCCAAGGGCTACAAAAGGAGAAGTATAAAGGAACACTCTCCATGTCCGGGAGGTAGAAGTCTTCTGGCCGCGAGATGCTCATGGCGACCGGTATGGCGTTAATATCGGGGGACTTCTTTCCCTCGTCTATATTTTTGGCTTCTGGAGCCTCTTTATGGGCGGCCTCTTTTTTCTTGTATTGTTTGAGATGCCCGTGTCGAATCAGTATTTCGATTGCATCCTTGAGATGGATGCAATCCTCAGTGTTGTGCCTGTGGCTTTTGTGGAACCTATAATATTTTCTTTTGTCGGTTCCTGGTTTCGAGGGGGTTTATCGGAGAAAGTGTACCCTAACTTGTTTGAATTCAGAATTTGCGCATTCAGATAGAATACGCTCCCTCGAAGTAGTCAAAGGGGTGTAGTCGTGGAACCTCCCGACGGGTCCCTTGTAGTCTTTGGGGTCCCGAGATCTGTCTTCCCGTTTCTTTTCTCCTCGATGAGAAGTCAAGGGTTCATCATTTCTTGAGGTCTTGGTACTCTCTTTATGCCTTTATTCCTGGGCGTTATTGGCGACTTCCATCTCCTCGTATTATATGTACGCTTGAGCCTTGATGAGGAGGGAGTCAAGCATCGTCGGTGTTTAGATGCCCACCTCTTTAGTGAAGTCGCTGCAGGGACGGAGCCCATGCTCAAGGAGATATTTCTTCATGTTGTCGGTCGTAGATACCTGCACTGCTTCCTTATTGAATCGCTCGATATACGTTTGAAGAGATTCATCCCTACCTTGGATGATCGCTTCGAGCGAATCCTCTGACTTCGGGTGTCAATGTGAGGCCGTGAAGTTCCTCGAGAACATCCTCCCAAGCTGCTTCCAGGAGGTGATAGATTCATCTGGGAGACTCTTGTACCAGGACATTGCTCCTTTCCTAAGAGTGGTCGGGAACAATCTACATTTGATGGCTCCTCTGACCCCTGGGTAGTCGAGGAGGGCATCAATGTTCTCTATATGCTCGTCGGGATCTGTCATCCCGTCGTACGTCCCTAATGGGGGTGGTTTCTCTAGTCCGACGGGGAGTGGTGCCTCTATAATTTCCCTTGACAACGGTCTATGGGGCTCGTCGTCGTCACTATCTACAAGAGATGGAGAAAGGAAGTGATAATTTTGTCCGTATCGGGTGTCGTGGTCTCGACGAGGGGAAGGACTCCTCTATTGCTTCCTTAGCTTGGGCGGTGGTGATCGACAATGGTCGGCTTGGAGGTTGCCTTTCTTTCTCTTTGATGATAGAAAGCCTTGACCTTTCGGGGGAGGTGTGCGGTCGCATTTCTTGAAGAAAGAAATTTCGCACTTCTCCTTCGTTGGTGGAAGGCCACGCCTTGGTGGAGATATGTTGGGGGAATGTCGTCGTCGGGTTCTCCAAGGAGGAGATTTTGACCGATTTTGTTCTCAGGCCCCCATCTTTCTGTTCTGTTGCAAGATGAGGGCGTTGGTTTGGTTGATGGCAGCGAGCAATGCTGCGATGGCCAGGTCGGTGCTGTGAGGGATGAGAACTAGCTGTAGGATCTATGACAGTTCCTCAATGGGGATCTTGGGATGTTGTCCGTCCAAGAATTGCTGATCGTCACATTGGGCATTGACGGAATCTGGGGATGCAGTTCGACTGTTGTGGAGGTCAAAATTATCCTCAAAGTGAGGATTTTCCTGACCTCCGTCAGTCTTGTGTGTCGGGGAAAGTGGAGTCTTTCCGGATGGATGATGATCGTCACAGTCAGCCATGATTGTTGAATGGAGAGGATATTTAGTTTTCAGATTGCGAGGAATAAAAAACATGGAATATAGTTTCCCATAGACGGTGCCACTGATCTTACCGGTTGATTAGAACCTGCAAGGTGGCCGGATGACGATCTTCTGTCGGGCTGGAAAATCGAGGAGGAGAAAGGGGATTGTACCTGCAAGGCATTCGACAATCAAGTAAAGTATGGGAGCAACGAGATACAAGTCAAGTATTAGGGTTTTAGTGGTGAATAGTGAATATTCGATACCTGACCCTCACATGTGCGAGGGTATATATAGTGCCCCTGGAACGTAGCCATTGATTCCTATTTTTGGGCCTAGAAATACGGACCCGTAAAAATAGGTAACTACCGGGACTTAGTCATACCGAGCAGGCGTGCTCATAACTAGTTGTTGGTTCCAAGGAGGTGGTAGGTTACGGGCAGCGGTCTGATCAGTTCCTAGTTGTCTGGGTGACTTCATGTCGTGCAGACTGAGAGATTCTCATTGGTCACTGTGGGTCGGTGCCAGTCTGAGAGGGAAAACGATCGATGGCTCCTGACAGGGCAGGGAAGATTCCGGTCATGGTCGTATGGACCGCACCAAAGGGGGAGTCTAGACTAGGCCCACTCTAGTTGTCGGATCAGTCCAGAACAAAAATAAAAATAAATAAATAATTGTTTATTATAAAATAATTGATTTCAAATAACTAAGGTGAATTCAAAATCTAAACAATCACAACAACCAATAAAATTTTACAAAGTATTATATGTGGCTTCACTCTCTCCTTATTCAACATATTGAATGTTTTCAACACATATTAATCCATCTCACTTTCAACCCTTTATTCAACACCTCACTACACCTATTCAACTATTGAATCATTTTTTCAACACCTACATTGTGCATAGTCTAAGTTTGAAGAATTCAAAAGATTAAAACTCCAAAATTTTGACTACAATGGATATTAAACCCATGACACAATATTATCAATGAAGACACTCACCACCAAGTCATTTCGTTTTTTATAAACTATTATCTCCCCAAATATATATGATATAGTTAATAAATTATTTTAAATTGTTTATTTAATAATAAACCAGGCCTTTTTTTTTTCTTTCTATATAGTAATATTTAATAACAACTGTAATAATATAACCTTAATAATGCAACAAACCATGTTTTTCATTTTAAATTGTTTATTTAATATCACACTAGATCATTTTTTTAACATTTTATAATTTTTTAATAATTATTATGTTTTATTTAACAATTATACTTTTAATTTTTTTAAATAATAACCATTAAATTATATATTTTTTTACTTTCAATTTATTAGAATTTATTCTATTTAAAAAAACACTATAATATAAAATTTTAATGTTAATATTTATTATCTTAGTTTAAAAAGACACTATTACATAAATATTTTGAAAACTTTAATTAAAATGAATATATAAAATAAAATAAAATATTAAATATATTAAACTGAAATTAATATATATTAAACTAAAAGTAATATATTACTTTTAGTTTAATATACATTAATTTCAGTTTAAATAAGGACATTTTAATATTGTAAAATTTAAAATAAATAAGGACATTTTAATATTTATTTGAAACGATAATACATTATATATTTTTTATATTATTTCACTTATAAATATAAGTTTTTATAAAAATATATTATTTTAATAATTAATATTCATAATTGATAATTAGAATATATAACATTGATAATTGATATATCGGATTATATACTTTTTATACAAACAAATATATAACGAAGCCAAATGGCCTAGTGGCTAAGAATATTACAGGGTTGTTTTTTAATTCATCCTAAATGGCAGGAGGCAAAAAGGTGTATTAACCCTTGTTTCTATAATGTTACAATTTATTATTTGGCTTTACATCTTTACAATATTAATATGATACTTTTTCTTTTTAGTTTTAAATTAATGTATTTATATTTCATCTGTATATTGCTCTTGATTATTTTTTATTATTTTATTTCAAAGCTAGGTTTTTGTTGTGGTTTTATATGTTGTGTATGTTAAAGTATTATATGATTGTAATGATAACAAAAGATCAAGACATTTATTCATAAGCATCATTCTATGGAAACTATCAAAAATCGAAATTGATCAAGTTTAAGTGTGGAGAGAAAAACAAGTCAAATCAAATTTAAGGATCAACATCGAAAGGAATTGGAGATGTGAAATTTTGTTTGATTGTGCACTTAAGTGTCTTAGTCATTTTTATCAGTAGTATATTAAATAATAGCAAGTCTTGATGTACTAAGGTGATTCACACAAACACACACTAAAATATTTTGAAACTTTTTATCTATTTCAATTTTTTTCTTAAAATCAATCTTGAAAAATACTTAATTAAGAAGCGATTCTGACCAATTATGAAAACTAAACTTGTTATCTAAATCAATTAGATCTTTGTTCTAATTCATTAAGGAGCAAATTTACCTCGTAATCAATTAGGAGTCCTATTAATCGATTAACGAGTGAACCTGATTTAGGGTTTCCTATTTTTCCTAAGTCTAATGATTAGTTTGTCGTTTCTAATTGATTAGAAAGCTATCAGAGCTCATGGATTATTTCCCTTTTTTAGTCAAATTATTTTCTTATATAAAGGACTTGTGTGCTCACTTCTGAAACACATTTTTTCCGATTCATTACTCTATTTTCTCACTCAATCTCTTTTAGAAACAACTTTTATTCACTATATAATACTTTAGTGTCGAGAGAGTAAAAAACTTATATTAAGAGTTATGTAACTTTGTTGTTGTACTAAAATTTTAATTCAAGAGCTTGTTTTCTTGTATATCTCTAATTAACTTTAAAGGTTGCAAGTTAAACTTATAAAAATCGTGGTTGTAAGAGAGGTTAGGTTGATCTTAGTGCAAAAACTTAAGTTGTTGATAGTGGAAATTTTAAGAGAAAATTCTTAAGGACTTGAATAGTTTATGTAATTTAAGATTGAACTAGTGCAATTTCTGGTATGATATCTCTAACTTTATCTTTTTACATTTTGTGTTCTTTATTTTTATGTTGCTTAATATCTGTTTTTACTTACTTTGCAAGATTAAGGATCTCGGTCTTATAGAAGACTTCGAGTAAGAGGAATAACATTGAAATCTATCCTTGAAAGTAAGAAATCCATTAGAAGAATTCTTCTAAATGAGACAATATTGAGACTTAAATTGAGGAATAATGACATCATACAAAATATATATGATAGTAAGATAAGCTTACTTGATAGTGTGAGGAACAATTCGTCTTTCATTTTGAATAAAATCATTAACCTTGATTGTTAAATGACAATGTTAAGGTAAAAGGTTATATAACTTGGTAACCAAAGAACTCTCATTCCAACGGTAACACCATAAATTTATCTTATCTACTTTGCCAATTTGAAAAATAATATTATCCTTAGCTTGAGCTATTATCATATTAAGAGCACACTTGATGGAAAGGGATCAATATGATAAGAAATAGTCACATGAGTTATATGAACCATAATCCTAAGCAAGGTGACCTATTAATTATTAAAAGTTATAAAAATCTCAAGCAAACTTAAGAGAGACAACTTCATTAATTTTCCCAATGATGTAAGACCAATGCCATATTCTTTTAAAGGAGTACATACTTTCTTCTAAGCCATAGTAATTAGGTTCCTCCGTTTTAGTTCTCACCCCCACATAAAGTTTCTAATCCTTTAGTCATGTTGTTTCAGTATCCAATTATAAATGGTAAAGTTATATGTAAAAATATTTTGGATTACACTTTTCACAAATTTCATCCTCCCAACAATTAAAAATAAGAAGGCTTTCCAATATGAATGTTTTGCTTTGATCTTATCAACAATCTGTTGTAGATGCATATTTTAATATTTCATTTGAAAATAGGACTCCCTAATTAGATTCATGGAAAAATACCATAAAAAAACTTTGTAAGGTAATGAATGTTTTGTCTGCACAATGAAGGAGATCCTTAACACAACACAAATTTCAAGAAATTTATGAGTTGGCTAGATATTTGACCATAAATAATTACCAAATTTTAAAGAGCTCTCATATTAGACGTGGTTCCCTTGAAAAAATTATTACACCATAACATATAAAACATGTGCAACAATATAAATTCTACTTGGACCATTGATCAAAGAAAGTTGATCATTATCTAATAAATTAGTAATTACTCAATGAAACAATCAGTTGAATCGTCATTCGATAATAATATCAATGAAGTCGCCACTGAACGTATTTTATCCCACCGAGAGGGGAAAGGTAAACACGAGAAAACCTGAAGAGGGTGAAATCACGGTCTTGAGACTGAGAGATCGGGTAAGGGAGTATGTTACGCGAGGGGAAGGTATTAGCATCTCACACGCCCGTAGTACTCTATGGTATCCACTCTTGTTGTATAATCTAATGGGTGTGTAAAAATATATATCTAATCTGTTCAGGGAATGCATGCAAAAGAAAGGAGAAAGGAATGTAGGGAAAATAAAAGTTGTGCTCGCCTAGGCCCTACCCCAATGCCTATGTATCCCTTTTAAGGAATCAAAGCAGCCGTAGTTCAGCTCATATATTTTGGTTGGTTTGTGTTTTTTTAGTTAAGGAAATAAAAGCAACAGACAAGATGGCAAAACATCAGATAGAACAACAAAAATGCTAACAATGATGATAAAATAGCAAAAAGAGATGACAAGATATCGCATGGAAACACAAACTCAGATAAGGCGGTAAAACGCCAGCATGATATCAAAACATAAGACAAGATGATGAAACATTACACCTAATGTTGTACCCCAAAATTTTCCCTCTCATTTCATCAACATTTTCTCATCACAAGACTCTTGGAACTCAAGATCAAGCTAGGGTTTGCTCTGCCCAAGACACCTCCTTGCACTATTGACCTAAATTAAGGTTTGAGTTTGCACAGGGATGTTTTGACCTACAATGCCAAAAATGACTTTCATACTTCATGTTGGACTCACAAGTTTGTCCATACCAAGTTTCAAGCCTTGATTCAAATTTTTGCCCAGTCAATTGGACAGTTGACCTAGAAATCAACTCTATTGGGGGAAAAAGTCAATTGTGGCCAATTGACAGTCAAACCTCATGAATTTTGACCCAAATCAACATTATGAACTCATATGAACCATTTGATCAAGTTTGGATCACAATTCCACAAGAAATTTGATCAGATCACCAAAAGGGCAAAATGGTCATTTTTAGGGTTTTGACTGTGCAAAGGCAAATTTTTGACTGTTTGACCCAGCCAATGGCAAATCAAGCTCAACCATGGACTCAAGGACTCAATGAAATCATCTTGACTCATTCAACAAGTTCAAAAGGTCTCAAATGCATAGAATTGACAGATGAATTTTTTAGTCAACTGATCAAAATTTAACTGTACACTGAAAAGTCAAACTTTGACTTTTTGGTCAAAATAAAGTGCCAAGAATCATTTTTCATCAAAACATGTCAAATTATGAAACTTGTTCATCAAGAAACCCACAATT